>CM031922.1:16212600-16812600 GCA_018703695.1 Prunus fruticosa
GCAGGGTGAGCGAAACATCCAGGGCTTTGCGATAGCGAGATCTTAACGGCTGAGGATCTCTCGGTTTCGATGGACGGTCAGATCAAATGGAGCTCCTTGATTCATTGGCAGCCCTTTGTTTGCTTCGCAGATTTCCTTGAGAAAGGCGATTTATGAATGGTGATGACCATGATGTGGCGCGTTATTTGGTGGTCTTCGCAGAAGAATTACACGGCTGCAGTGCTTTTCGCTCTCGCTACTTAAACTGCACATGCGAAAACGAGGACAGTTCCTGGATCGACTTCTCGATTTACTAGGCGTTAGAAACGACGTCGCTTAGGAGCGAAGCTACGGTGACAGCAGGTACGATGTCCAGGAGGTGAATGTCTTCCTGCCCAACAATGCTGCGCTGGTTTTGAGCAGAGATTTGTGTTTATTGGCTGCGGCTCTTGATTTTGTGATGTGGCAGCTGGCGGCAGAGCATGGCTTGGTCATTGTTTTAGGGCCCATGCTAGCTCTTTCAAGGCCTTCCTGATTCTGAGCTCATCTCATGCATAGCTCCTGAACTTTGTTGCTCTTGATGTTTAAAGGTGGATAAAATCAGAAAATATTGTTAATATTTACATAATTTTCATTGTGTCTTTGTTTGTAAATTGTATATAGTCTTCAATGATCTGATGTACAGTACCTGAATTTCTTATTTGAGCTAGCCGTTAAGAGTGTCGATCCGGTATCGCATTGTCGGGTTACGGTACTGATTTTCAGATAATGTTTCCATGGATGACGGTGTAGACTTTCCATGTCTAGGCTCCCACCTTGCAAAATTTGCCTGCAAAACATCAAGGTATAGTTTTATAAGTCTATGAGTAGTAATTTTGTCTTGTCAAATTATTTGCTACGCTATGAATTAGATTCCCATCAATTTCATAAAATTTATGTCTAAATGTGCAGTTCTGATTCATCGTCTAACACGACGCATGTCAAATACTTGGCAAATATCATTTGTAGTTACATTTGACTTTAGATACTTGTAATTTGGTTGTTGGGGGTAATTCAGAGAGACTCAATACCTGACTCTCTTCACTCTGTTAGAGTTGAGAACACTAGAATATCCTTGCAAAAGTGCCTTATTAGACTCTGTATTGCAGGCTATTTTAAAGTCTTCATCCCCCAAAACCTGCAAGATTTTAAAAAATTTATAGTGAGTTTTCCAGTCACACAAGTAATGAAAACCCCAGGCATGTTATCATGTCAGTAATGTACCTTCCAAGAAGCTCACAAGTTTCTCCAATGTTGTTACAACAGAGTTGTGCAAATCGTCACAGCCCATACAGGGCAAATGAAATCACACAAACACAGCTGTAAATGCGCCTATAGGATTGTGGACACTCTTTTGTGGGCCATTTCTACAACTCTCCTCGTCTCTGTATCCCGATACGGATATCATACAGAATGTCAAGATGAAAATCAGAAGTCCATAGTCGTATCGCGCCTTCAACCGCGGAAAGAAGCGTAGAAATGTCACTGATGCAGCTGCACATGAATAAATTCTATTAATTCCCAATTCATTAATATTATTAGTTGTAATTTATGTGATGATCAAGTTGATTGAAAAAAGCTCCTAAGTATTTTTATTTCTTTTTTCAGGTGAGAGTAATTTTACCTAGTAGAAAGACAAAGACCCCAATGAGTATTGGATGCGCTGTTTGTCCAGAAAGATTTGCCAGGTGGTGAACACCAAATCCTAGAGCACCTGCTAGGAGCAATGTTGCCAAAATCCTGTTTAAACCTCTTCCTAGTGTTGCCCCTGCATTATGCACACACACACCAAAAAAAACAGATAAATAAATTTATTCATATCAACTTAAACCAAATTTAATTAAAACACAACTATGATGGTTTATAAGTGAATCAAAAAGCTAGCAGAAATTAAAAACATACCTACAGAAAATTAGAAACAACAACAACAGTCAAAACAGCCCACATGGCAGTCGCACCAGCTCATCATAGAGAGGCTGGAAGTAATGAAGCAATGACACCAAAAGAACTGCAAGTCCTACTTTAAAGAATGAACGATCCTTCTGGGATCATATTGCCCTAGTTTCTTTAACTTTCTTGGAAATTCCACCACCTTGTTCATCAACTTCCCAAAGAAACCACGATCTCCATTTTCTCCTTCGTTACGATTGTTCTGATCACGAACTGCTTCAGATGCCATTTTGATTTCTGTGCTACTGAGAGTGAAACACACACCAGTAGCTGAGAGAGGCTTGATGTTCTTCAGCTTTGAAACTAAGTATATATAATTTAGCTGTGTTCTTTTCATACGTGAGATATATAGTGAATAACATATGCAGAAACAGATGACGAAGCTACCCTGAAGCAGAGAAAAAAAATCATAAAAATATTAAGATTTTATTAAATAAATATGTGAAATGCTAGAACCTACGCGTATACATATATCTTCCTTATTATTTGCAGGTAGCTTTAGGTTATCATTTTCAAAATAACACGTCTCGATTTACAGGTCCCGCTGTGACGGTGCTGGACAACTAGTACCAACCAGATAGGTGTCACGCTGGTATTGGATATCACTCAGTACAAACGAGTGTCTGTGCCTACTCTGTGGTCCTTTTATCATTTTCTGTTGTCGTTTGGTTGTGATCAGTGTTTCACAGCAGAATCCCACCTGGGGTCAATGCAATTGTTGCACAACCTTTTGTTTGATATTGTCGTTTTTCCAGGTCGTACGGGTTCAGTTGGGACACAAACTCATTATTTATTAATTCTTGTGAACCAAGCCTGTTTGCCATACTTTTAATTTTCTTATCTGTATCCAGTACATGCCACAGAGAAATTATATGAGCGGTCTTTTTCGTGCGGCTCACTGTGTACACCTGTTCTGTTCTTTTGGGTAGGTGCTCTTGGAGTGTGAAACGATTAATTGTTTGACATCGACAAGAAATGAATTAAGAAAAGCTATCTTCTTTTAGGAAAAGGAAGCTAGCTTTTGGTTTCCTTTTTTCTTTCTTTTCTATACATATTTTGTTTTCAGATCTTGGGTAGTTTCTCGATTCAATTAATATAAATGATCTGTTTTAGACGTCTATTTCTCTCAAATTCAATTAATATAAATGATATCTATGTTATCATCATCTATATCCAATATGGTTATCTTGACAAAAGTCTAGACTATGTCTCCTTAAAACTTTGCTCAGGAAAAATCTAGTGGGACAAAATCCTACATGAAGGAAAAAGAGAGTACTCCGACATTCAAAACTTTATGTTCAATAACAAAAACCACATTTTTGTAACTCTCAATTGTTGACATGCTTCATCTCCAACTTTCGTAACCATTTCTTCATTTTGTCAACATTCACTTACAAAATAAAAATAACAATGAAATTTCAACTACAAAATATTATTTAAGATAAATTTACATGAAGTCTCCCAGCTTTAAATTTCATTCTTAAAATGTGAGAATCTGAAAGGTGAAATGTACATTGGAAAGTTGAGAAACCTAGGAAGAGCTTATAAGGAGTTGGGCTAGTCCCTTACTACTAATTGGTTTTGAAATGGAACCTCAACTTCCTTCATAAAACACAGAAAATACACACTTAATGTTGTGTTTTCAATCCAAGATGTCGTATGTCGTAGTAGAAGTTATTTCCAGTGCCAATGATCAGCATCTCTATCAACGTTTCCATTCCCAAACACCTTCACATCATGTCACATGCAACCTTAAGTCCCATTAGACCTACTTTCAAGCGCCATTAGACCTACTTGCCTATGATCAGCATCTCTTTCAACTTTTCCATTCTCAAACCTTCACATCATGTCACATGCAACCTTCAGCCCCCATTAGACCTACTTGTCTATGATCAACATCTTTTTCAACTTTTACATTCCCAAACACCTTCACATCATGTCACATGCAATCTTAAGCCCTATTAGACCTACTTTCAAGCCCCACTAGACCTAGTTGCCTATGATCAACATCTCTTTCAACTTTTCTATTCTCAAACCTTCACATCATGTCGCACGCAACCTTCAGCCCCCATTAGACCTACTTGCCTATGATCAGCATCTCTTTCAACTTTTTCATTCCCAAACACCTTCACATCATGTCACATGCAATCTTAGTATAAGAAATACACAAGTGGATATGAGAGCTACGTAATAAGATTGCATATATGGAGAATTCTCATCATCCCTAAATCTGAATATGTTCTTGGTCATAGGAATATTGATTGGGCGTCAATATTCTGCAAACACCAAGTACACACAAGGATCGTCTCTATATGTAGGGAATGGCAAGGTCTCAAGTCATTAAATGTGGAGACACATCGATATGTGTGTAGGTGCTTGTAAAAGAACAAGTACACTGAACGTGATCCAACACATGAGTTCCTAGCATGGAAGTCTTTACTCACATGTCAAGCTGAAAACTCATAAATTGCAATGGTGCAAACTAATCCTTAGAGCTGAGGCATCATAGATGTTTTGTGGCTATGTTGTTAATCTTTGAGGGCACTATACGATCATGCTGAATTAGGCATAGCTTAAAGGTGCTCATCAGGATTCTTAATAGAGTCATGGAAGCAAATGAATGTAAGAGTACTCAAAAAATAATCTCTACTCTCAATAAAGGAGAGAGAATACTCCAAAATATGATTGGTCAAATCTCCAGGAGTAGTGGATAAGACTTGAAGAAGAAGTCTTCAAATCTTACCAGGATAATCATATAAAAGGAATGATTCACATTAGGATATTGAAAGTTGAAATTCCATGATCTAATAATGTGAATAAGGAGTACTGACATAAGAGAAGGATTCAATTGCATGGTCATTCCAATTTGAATAGGTTCTTTCACAACGTCTCATTTAGCTCAAATAACCGTGACTTGCTGCTAGGCAACAACCATGGTTTGTGGATGTCTAAAAGGTTTCATTTAACCTTTATTAATAGGAAGAATTAAATTGTGGAATTAAATTTGTATATCATCTTTGAGGAGTTAAGTTAACCCACTACCTTGCTAAAGGGAACCTATGGATCTATACACCCAAATAATGTGATTAGAGGTACGAATGAGGAGACACAAGTCAATGGTTGATAATCAAATGTCAAAGTCAACGGTCAAAAGTCAACATGTTGACCGGAGCAATTGACCAAAGTCAAATAGTTCGGCCGGGTCAATTAAGTAAAACTATAATTATAATTTAATAGTTAAATTATAATTAAAAGATTAATTATGGAATTAATAATGGCATATAAAAATATTGGATTGGGCTTTTAAATATGATTTAAAAGGAAATTAACAAAATAGCCCAACAGGCTATTGGGCCCAAGGGATAAGTGGCATAAGATAACATGACCCATGTGTTAAGCTCATATTTTCATACATATACATGCCCAATTTACTTACTCATTTTGCTTAGTTTCTTAGATTTCTAAGTTATTTGCCTCTCTTTGTGTGTTTTGTAGGCCAAGGGAGCAAAAGAGCATAATTCATGCAATCCATGCATATTAAGGGCTGATTGGCATGAGAGGAATACACTTGAGGCATTTGAAGCAATATGGTGCAAAAACGTGCAAAAGCTCGGAGACTGAGGTAGAAGTTCATTTCGGCCTTATCTTCTTCATCCGAGCTTGGATTGGGCCAATACTTGTGTGGTTGGATCAGACACATTCTGAACTTCACAATGGACATCTTAAAGTTATCATTGGATTCAGCCTAACCCAATTCGTGAGCCCATGGAAATACACATCATGCCGAGAGGAAGATGAGCTCATTGCATGCTTGGTCATGATGAGCTAGGCATGAGCTATTGGTTTCTGAATGGAAGCTTGGTCATGCCTGACATGAGGATGAGCTAGGGCTGCTAGTGGGATTTAGTGGAGCAACCATTTCTGATTTTCTAATGCAAGTGTTGAGTCCATTAGCCATTTCAATTCAGATTTCCCACTCCATCTCCCTATAAATACCACTTCCATTCCACATTCAATGCAGATCGGAGATCCATCATTTACACTTTCATTGTACACAAAGAGAGGGAAAGTTGAGAGCCACAAAGGGAGAGAAGGGAGAAGGCAGAGCTGTGTTCTTCCATTTTTTCATGTTGAATCCAACGACATAAAGAACGTTAAATTTGACCAAGTGGTTTGAAAGTTACATGTCAAAACAGATTATATGTTGAAATTGAGCAAAACAGCAATTTGAAACCTCACGTTTTCTTTTTCTGTTTCTTTTTCTTTGAGTCATTTTCAGTTTTCCTTCCTTTACCAATGATAAATCATGAGTCTAACTTCTAATATGGCTCTTAGGAATTTGATAAGCATTGTGTTAGGTCTGAATCTTATTCTTTTGCTAGCTAAGTCTCACATAATTATTCTTGAGCTTTCTATGCACTTTAGCCATGATTATACAACTCTTGCATGTCTTACCCAATTGTATTCATTTTTGCTTGTGTGATTCACTGGAATGTTAAGTTTATAACTAAGATATGATTTAGGCCATCTTTGTTAAGCCTCTTTCTTTTTCCCCCATCAACCCATACAATACATATTCCATTGTAAACCCTTTTGTGCCCAAACACTTAGCCATTTCTTTCTATCACCTTATCATCCATTAAACATCTTACCATCTAGGGGACATGTAGAGTATGATTGTATTTGAGATTGTAATGTATTCAAGGCAATAAATGAGCTAAAGAAAATAAAAATCAAAGGAAAAGAGAAAAGAAGTGTGGCCAATGTAGTCACGACCCTAGGGTAATATAAGGAGAAATCAAGGTGATCTAGGGTGAAGAGCCGCAAAATTGGGCCAAATATTATACAAAGTGTGTAAATGTCAAAATCAAATTGTGAAGTGATTCGATTGCAAAATCTGGTGTTGTGAGCTATTCAATTTTTGTGCCTTACATGTCAAATGTCAATGATCTTGTTTATATGACATGCTCTACTTTGTTCCTTAGACTTTGTGTTTCATTATCCATTCCTTTTCTAACCCCATTACATCCATTAATAAAGTCCTATTGATCTTGGTTTAGCTTGGCAAACTTGTGTCCATTCTTGCAGGAATTCATATCGTTGTTTGAGAAGCATGAGTTGTATCTTCATGGCTATTTCACACACACACACCTTGAGCATGATTTTTGTGAGATTGTGGTAGCACTTGAATAATGTTTAGAACTTCCTTAGTGCTTGTTTTGTTCCTTGTTGAGCCATGTCTATGAAGTTTAAAATTTCAGTTCGGTTGGAAGGTTAACGTTTTTGTTTTTGTTTTGTTTTTGTTTTTTTTGTTTTGCTTAAGGACTAACAAATCTATTAAGTTTTCTAACCACTTTGTTTTGTAGAGTCAGTAAAACGTTTGTGGGTGTTATATTGTTAAACCCTCAGGAGACACAACTCCTCCTACTAGGGATGCCTAGAGGTTTAAAGGCTTGTTGCATATGCTCAATGCAATCGAGTTACCTACGAAAGTGGTCTAGTTAACTTCTTATTTTGTTTTGTTTTTAACTTTATTATCTTTTGTTTTGCTCGAGGACTAGCAAAATCTAAGTTTGGGGGTGTGTTAAGCTCATAATTTCATACATATACATGCCCAATTTACTTACTTCTTTTGCTTAGTTTCTTAGATTTCTAAGTTATTTGCCTCTCTTTGTGTGTTTTGTAGGCCAAGAGAGCAAAAGAGCATAATTCATGCAATTCAAGCATGTTAAGGCCTCATTTGGATGCATGGAATACACTTGAGGCATTTGAAGCAAAATGGTGCAAAAAGTGCAAAAACTGGAGCCTGAGTTAGAAGTTCATTTCGGACTTATCTTCTTCATCCGAACTTGGATTGGGCCAATACTTGTGTGGTTGGATCAATGACATTCTGAACTTCAAAATGGACATCTTAAAGTCATCATTTGATTCAGCCCAACCCAATTCGTGAGCCCATGGAAATACACATCATGCTGACAGGAAGATGAGCTCATTGCATGCTTGGTCATGATGAGCTAGGCATGAGCTATTGGTTTCTGAATGGAAGCTTGGTCATGCTGACATGAGGATGAGCTAGGGTTGCTAGTGGGATTTAGTGGAGCAACCATTTCTGATTTTCTAATGCAAGTGTTGAGTCCATTAGCCATATTCAATTCAGATTTCCCACTCCCCTCTCCCCTATAAATACCACTTCCATTCCACATTCAACTCAGATTCTGAGATCCATCATTTACACTTCCATTGTACACAAAGAGAGGGAAAGTTGAGAGTCACAAAGGGAGAGAAGGGAGAAGGCAGCAGCTGGGAGGCTTTGGCCTCCTGGCAGCCATGGAGATGAATCTTTTCCATCTCTAGCATGCTGTCCTTATCTTCTTCTCCTCCCTTTGTCTTTTATTTTCTTCTTGTATTTCCTTTGTTTTACTTTGTTTTTCTGTTATTATTTGTAATAAACATCTTGCTAGTCTTGTATCATGGTTTGAGTTTATAAAGTTTGATTTCATTCATGAATTCTTCTTCACTATTTTAATGGAGCTGTTTTTGCATTCTTTGATTGATCACCTGAGGTTTTATGCGTTATGCTCTTGTTGGGAAGGTTTGGGGATCATCTTCATTCCATCCATTAGCAACTTATGTGATTTGGTTTCTAGGTCTCCTAATGTAAACACCATGCTTGGGGTCCTTGTGATGTTCAATACAATTTGATCCAAACACCATGGACTTATTTGTGAGCATCTTCATGAGTGAATCAATTTGTTTACTTGCTGCCATAACATGATTAGAACAATTAGGGTGGATTCTAAAACAACACCATCTTGTCTTAGTTACTTTCTTTCTTCTTGTTTTGTTTCTTTTGTTTTCATTTTTGTTTTCTGGAGGAAAACTGAGTTGGATCATTCAATCACCAATCCCTGTGGAATCGACCTCGCACTTACATATGCTAAACTACCAACGGCTCGTGCACTTGCGAGTATCACAAGTTGAGGATGCAGTTCATTTTGGTGCAACTGAATCTACACAACAAGTTTTTTGGCGCCGTTGCCGGGATCGGTAACATCGCTTGATTCTATTTGGTTTTCCTACTTTTTATTTTTATTTTTTATAACTGGACAGTTTCATGTTTTAAAGTTAATGAGGTTAATTGATAAGTTGTGTTTGTAGTCCAACGGACAAGGACAATTGCCTGACAAGCAAGAGAACTGGGTTTGAGTCCCAGCTTACACAACACCCAAAAAACAAAAAGGTTCAAGTAGCATGTTGATTATTTCTGGTTTCTGGTTTCATTCACTTGTTCTTAATTAAATATCTTGTCCAAGTTTACATAAACACCATATGACTCTTGGACTGATTAGTGAATGGATGGGTAGATATTGAAGACAAACACCATGTTTAAATTCTACTTGGTTCTTTATTGTTCTTCTTGTTCTTAATGGGTTTGGAATTTGTGTTTAGACTAAACACCATAGCTAAATACTTGTTCTGAATACTTGATTACAACCACACACCAAATGGATAATCATAATTGAGAAAGAACGAACTCCGTAAGCTAGTTTGATTTACTTTGATACTTGTTACTTTGAAGCATGGAATTAGATGTTTGTGGTGAAGTTGAATCCCTAATCTTGATGTTTTAGTTTAGTTTATCCTTTTCATTTATGTTATGGTTTCCTAATCCAACAAATCTGAAATTTTGTTTCAAGTTTCCTTGTCTTTCTTTAAGCATTTCTGAAGTAGCTCAATAAGAAAGAGGGAAAGAGAGGAGACAACCCAATCCATAGAAACATGGAGTATGGAGTAGAGGAGAAGTCGACCTCCAGCTACTATGGCCAACCACACTCCAGTTATCACTTCAAAGGGAAGCATTCCGATCATATCTCTTTCATTTGTATAATAATTGCTACTCATTCTTAGTTATGTCTCATTTTCTGTTTTGTTTTTGTTAGGGTTTTCTTTTCCTTGATGTGGGAGAAACATGATGAGCAGCTGACCCAAATACTCAAAGGAGAACATGTGCTGCCATACTATGTGCATTTCCCTCTCATTGTCTTCAAGGGGAAGTTCTAAACTCTCTTTCTTTTATTTCTTTCATTTCATTCCTTTACTCTGGATTTCATGTCCATTGCATGCTTTACATGGATTTAAACATTGAGGACAATGCATCATTTAAGTTTGGGGGTGCTGGAAAGTTTTTAGTTTTTGTGTTTGTGTCTGAAAACGTAGGCTTCTCCATTGCTAAAATTTTTATTTTCTGCTACTGTTTTGAAAGTTTGGTCCGCGTTGTGTTCTTCATTTTTTCATGTTGAATCCAACGACATAAAGAACGTTAAATTTGACCAAGTGGTTTGAAAGTTACATGTCAAAACAGATTATATGTTGAAATTGAGCAAAACAGCAATTTGAAACCTCACGTTTTTCTTTTCTGTTTCTTTTCTTTGAGTCATTTTCAGTTTTCCTTCCTTTACCAATGATAAATCATGAGTCTAACTTCTAATATGGCTCTTAGGAATTTGATAAGCATTGTGTTAGGTCTGAATCTTATTCTTTTGCTAGCTAAGTCTCACATAATTATTCTTGAGCTTTCTATGCACTTTAGCCATGATTATACAACTCTTGCATGTCTTACCCAATTGTATTCATTTTTGCTTGTGTGATTCACTGGAATGTTAAGTTTATAACTAAGATATGATTTAGGCCATCTTTGTTAAGCCTCTTTCTTTTTCCCCCATCAACCCATACAATACATATTCCATTGTAAACCCTTTTGTGCCCAAACACTTAGCCATTTCTTTCTATCACCTTATCATCCATTAAACATCTTACCATCTAGGGGACATGTAGAGTATGATTGTATTTGAGATTGTAATGTATTCAAGGCAATAAATGAGCTAAAGAAAATAAAAATCAAAGGAAAAGAGAAAAGAAGTGTGGCCAATGTAGTCACGACCCTAGGGTAATATAAGGAGAAATCAAGGTGATCTAGGGTGAAGAGCCGCAAAATTGGGCCAAATATTATACAAAGTGTGTAAATGTCAAAATCAAATTGTGAAGTGATTCGATTGCAAAATCTGGTGTTGTGAGCTATTCAATTTTTGTGCCTTACATGTCAAATGTCAATGATCTTGTTTATATGACATGCTCTACTTTGTTCCTTAGACTTTGTGTTTCATTATCCATTCCTTTTCTAACCCCATTACATCCATTAATAAAGTCCTATTGATCTTGGTTTAGCTTGGCAAACTTGTGTCCATTCTTGCAGGAATTCATATCGTTGTTTGAGAAGCATGAGTTGTATCTTCATGGCTATTTCACACACACACACCTTGAGCATGATTTTTGTGAGATTGTGGTAGCACTTGAATAATGTTTAGAACTTCCTTAGTGCTTGTTTTGTTCCTTGTTGAGCCATGTCTATGAAGTTTAAAATTTCAGTTCGGTTGGAAGGTTAACGTTTTTGTTTTTGTTTTGTTTTTGTTTTTTTTGTTTTGCTTAAGGACTAACAAATCTATTAAGTTTTCTAACCACTTTGTTTTGTAGAGTCAGGTAAAACGTTTGTGGGTGTGTTTAATTGTTAAACCCTCAGGAGACACAACTCCTCCTACTAGGGATGCCTAGAGGTTTAAAGGCTTGTTGCATATGCTCAATGCAATCGAGTTACCTACGAAAGTGGTCTAGTTAACTTCTTATTTTGTTTTGTTTTTAACTTTATTATCTTTTGTTTTGCTCGAGGACTAGCAAAATCTAAGTTTGGGGGTGTGTTAAGCTCATAATTTCATACATATACATGCCCAATTTACTTACTTCTTTTGCTTAGTTTCTTAGATTTCTAAGTTATTTGCCTCTCTTTGTGTGTTTTGTAGGCCAAGAGAGCAAAAGAGCATAATTCATGCAATTCAAGCATGTTAAGGCCTCATTTGGATGCATGGAATACACTTGAGGCATTTGAAGCAAAATGGTGCAAAAAGTGCAAAAACTGGAGCCTGAGTTAGAAGTTCATTTTGGACTTATCTTCTTCATCCGAACTTGGATTGGGCCAATACTTGTGTGGTTGGATCAATGACATTCTGAACTTCAAAATGGACATCTTAAAGTCATCATTTGATTCAGCCCAACCCAATTCGTGAGCCCATGGAAATACACATCATGCTGACAGGAAGATGAGCTCATTGCATGCTTGGTCATGATGAGCTAGGCATGAGCTATTGGTTTCTGAATGGAAGCTTGGTCATGCTGACATGAGGATGAGCTAGGGTTGCTAGTGGGATTTAGTGGAGCAACCATTTCTGATTTTCTAATGCAAGTGTTGAGTCCATTAGCCATATTCAATTCAGATTTCCCACTCCCCTCTCCCTATAAATACCACTTCCATTCCACATTCAACTCAGATTCTGAGATCCATCATTTACACTTCCATTGTACACAAAGAGAGGGAAAGTTGAGAGTCACAAAGGGAGAGAAGGGAGAAGGCAGCAGCTGGGAGGCTTTGGCCTCCTGGCAGCCATGGAGATGAATCTTTTCCATCTCTAGCATGCTGTCCTTATCTTCTTCTCCTCCCTTTGTCTTTTATTTTCTTCTTGTATTTCCTTTGTTTTACTTTGTTTTTCTGTTATTATTTGTAATAAACATCTTGCTAGTCTTGTATCATGGTTTGAGTTTATAAAGTTTGATTTCATTCATGAATTCTTCTTCACTATTTTAATGGAGCTGTTTTTGCATTCTTTGATTGATCACCTGAGGTTTTATGCGTTATGCTCTTGTTGGGAAGGTTTGGGGATCATCTTCATTCCATCCATTAGCAACTTATGTGATTTGGTTTCTAGGTCTCCTAATGTAAACACCATGCTTGGGGTCCTTGTGATGTTCAATACAATTTGATCCAAACACCATGGACTTATTTGTGAGCATCTTCATGAGTGAATCAATTTGTTTACTTGCTGCCATAACATGATTAGAACAATTAGGGTGGATTCTAAAACAACACCATCTTGTCTTAGTTACTTTCTTTCTTCTTGTTTTGTTTCTTTTGTTTTCATTTTTGTTTTTCTGGAGGAAAACTGAGTTGGATCATTCAATCACCAATCCCTGTGGAATCGAACCTCGCACTTACATATGCTAAACTACCAACGGCTCGTGCACTTGCGAGTATCACAAGTTGAGGATGCAGTTCATTTTGGTGCAACTGAATCTACACAACAAGTTTTTGATGCTGGAAAGTTTGATTTCATTCATGAATTCTTCTTCACTATTTTAATGGAGCTGTTTTTGCATTCTTTGATTGATCACCTGAGGTTTTATGCGTTATGCTCTTGTTGGGAAGGTTTGGGGATCATCTTCATTCCATTCATTAGCAACTTATGTGATTTGGTTTCTAGGTCTCCTAATGTAAACACCATGCTTGGGGTCCTTGTGATGTTCATGCAATTTGATCCAAACACCATGGACTTATTTGTGAGCATCTTCATGAGTGAATAAAATTTGTTTACTTGCTGCCATAACATGATTAGAACAATTAGGGTGGATTCTAAAACCTCACCATCTTGTCTTAGTTCTTTTCTTTCTTCTTGTTTTGTTTCTCTTGTTTTCATTTCTGTTTTGTCTAGGAAAACTGAGTTGGATCATTCAATCACCAATCCCTGTGGAATCGACCTCGCACTTACATACGCTAAACTACCAACGGTTCGTGCACTTGCGAGTATCACAAGTTGAGGATGCAACTGAATCCATTTTGGTGCAGGTGTATCTACGCAACAAGTTTTTTGGCGCCGTTGCCGGGGATCGGTAACATTGCTTGATTCTATTTGGATTTCCTACTTTTTATTTATTTTTATCTTTTTTATAACTGGACAGTTTCGTGTTTTAAAGTTAATGAGATTAATT
This sequence comes from Prunus fruticosa, assembly GCA_018703695.1. Taxonomy (NCBI): domain Eukaryota; kingdom Viridiplantae; phylum Streptophyta; class Magnoliopsida; order Rosales; family Rosaceae; genus Prunus; species Prunus fruticosa. The sequence continues at coordinate 16,226,440 of CM031922.1, forward strand.
GATAAGTTGTGTTTGTAGTCCAACGGACAAGGACAATTGCCTGACAAGCAAGAGAACTGGGTTTGAGTCCCAGCTTACACAACACCAAAAAAAGGGTTCAAGTAGCATGTTGATTATTTCTTGTTTATGGTTTCATTCACTTGTTCTTAATTAAATATCTTGTCTAAGTTTACATAAACACCATATGACTCTTGGACTGATTAGTGAATGGATGGGTAGATATTGAAGACAAACACCATGTTTAAATTCTACTTGGTTCTTTATTGTTCTTCTTGTTCTTAATGGGTTTGGAATTTGTGTTTAGACTAAACACCATAGCTAAATACTTGTTCTGAATACTTGATTACAACCACACACCAAATGGATAATCATATTTGAGAAAGAACGAACTCCATAAGCTAGTTTGATTTACTTTGATGCTTGTTACTTTGAAGCATGGAATTAGATGTTTGTGGTGAAGTTGAATCCCTAATCTTGATGTTTTAGTTTAGTTTATCATTTTCATTTAAGTTATGGTTTCCTAATCCAACAAATCTGAAATTTTGTTTCAAGTTTCCTAGTCTTTCTTTAAGCATTTCTGAAGTAGCTCAATAAGAAAGAGGGAAAGAGAGGAGACAACCCAATCCATAGAAACATGGAGTATGGAGCAGCGGAGAAGTCGACCTCCAGCTGCTATGGCCAACCACTCTCCAGCTAATCACTTCAAAGGGAGCATTCCGATCATATCTCTTTCATTTGTATAATAACTGCTACTCATACTTAGTTGTGTCTCATTTTCTGTTTGTTTTTGTTAGGGTTTTCTTTTCCTTGATGTGGGAGAAACATGATGAGCAGCTGACCCAAATACTCAAAGAAGAACATGTGCTGCCATACTATGTGTATTTCCCTCTGGTCTTCAAGGGGAAGTTCTAAACTCTCTTTCTTTTATTTCTTTCATTTCATTCCTTTACCCTTGATTTTATGTGCATTGCATGCTTTACATGGATTCAAACATTGAGGTCAATGCATCATTTAAGTTTGGGGGTGCTGGAAAGTTTTTTTTAGTATTTGTGTTTGTGTTTGAAAACGTAGGCTTCTTCATTGCTACAAAAATTTTATTTGCTGCTACTGTTTTGAAAGTTTGGTCCGCGTTGTGTTCTTCATTTTTGCATGCTGAATCCAACGACATTAAGAACGTTAAATTTGACCAAGTGGTTTGAAAGTTACATGTCAAAACAGATTGTATGTTGAAATTGAGCAGAGCAGCAATTTGAAACCTCACGTTTTTCTTTTTTCTGTTTCTTTTTTCTTTGAGTCATTTTCAGTTTTCCTTTCCACAACAATGATAAATCTTGAGTTTAACTTCTAATATGGCTCTTAGGAATTTGATAAGCATTGTGTTAGGTCTGAATCTTATTCTTTTGCTAGCTAAGTCTCACATAATTATTCTTGAGCTTTCTATGCACTTTAGCCATGATTATACAACTCTTGCATGTCTTACCCAATTGTATGCATTTTTGCTTGTGTGATTCACTGGAATGTTAAGTTATAACTCAGATATGATTTAGGCCATCTTTGTTAAACCTATTTCTTTTTCCTCCATCAACCCATACAATACATATTCCATTGTAAACCCCTTTTGTGACCAAACACTGAGCCATTTCTTTCTATCACCTTATCATCCATTAAACATCCTACCATCTAAGGGACTTGTAGAGTGTGTTTGTATTTCAGATTGTAATGCATTCAAGGCAACAAATGAGCTAAAAAAAAAAACGAAAAGAAAAAAGAGAAAAGAAGTGTGGCCAATGTAGTCACGACCCTAGGGTGATATAAGGAGAAATCAAGGTGGTCTAGGGTGAAGAGCCGCAAAATTGGGCCAAATATTATACAAAGTGTGTAAATGTCAAATTCAAATTGTGAAGTGATTCTATTGTAAAATCTGGTGTTGTGAGCTTTTCAATTTCTGTGCCTTACATTTCAAACGTCCATGATCTTGTTTACATGATATGCTCTACTTTGTTCCTTAGACTTTGTGTTCCAATATCCATTCGTTTTCTAACCATTACATTTCATCCATGAGTAAAGTCCTATTGATTTTGGTTTAGCTTGCCAAACTTGTGTTCATTCTTGCAGGAATTCATATCGTTGTTTGAGAAGCATGAGTTGTATCTTCATGGCTACTTCACACACACACCTTGAGCATGATTTTTGTGAGATTGTGGTAGCACTTGAATAATGTTTAGAACTTCCTTAGTGCTTGTTTTGTTCCTTGTTGAGCCATGTCTATGAAGTTTAAAATTTCTGTTCGGTTGGAAGGTTAACGGTTTTGGTTTTGTTTTGTTTTTGTTTTTTGTTTTGCTTAAGGACTAACAAATCTATTAAGTTTTCTAACCATTTTGTTTTGTAGAGTCAGTAAAACGTTTGTGGGTATCGTAATCTGTTAAACCCTCAGGAGACACAACTCCTCCTACTAGGGATGCCTAGAGGTTTAAAGGCTTGTTGCATACGCTCAATGCAATCGAGTTACCTACGAAAGTGGTCTAGTTAACTTCTTATTTTGTTTTGTTTTTCTTTGTTTTTCTTTTGTTTTGCTCGAGGACTAGCAAAATCTAAGTTTGGGGGTGTGTTAAGCTCATATTTTCATACATATACATGCCCAATTTACTTACTCATTTTGCTTAGTTTCTTAGATTTCTAAGTTATTTGCCTCTCTTTGTGTGTTTTGTAGGCCAAGGGAGCAAAAGAGCATAATTCATGCAATCCATGCATATTAAGGGCTGATTGGCATGAGAGGAATACACTTGAGGCATTTGAAGCAATATGGTGCAAAAACGTGCAAAAGCTGGAGACTGAGGTAGAAGTTCATTTCGGCCTTATCTTCTTCATCCGAGCTTGGATTGGGCCAATACTTGTGTGGTTGGATCAGACACATTCTGAACTTCACAATGGACATCTTAAAGTTATCATTGGATTCAGCCTAACCCAATTCGTGAGCCCATGGAAATACACATCATGCTGACAGGAAGATGAGCTCATTGCATGCTTGGTCATGATGAGCTAGGCATGAGCTATTGGTTTCTGAATGGAAGCTTGGTCATGCTGACATGAGGATGAGCTAGGGCTGCTAGTGGGATTTAGTGGAGCAACCATTTCTGATTTTCTAATGCAAGTGTTGAGTCCATTAGCCATTTCAATTCAGATTTCCCACTCCCATCTCCCTATAAATACCACTTCCATTCCACATTCAATGCAGATTCTGAGATCCATCATTTACACTTCCATTGTACACAAAGAGAGGGAAAGTTGAGAGTCACAAAGGGAGAGAAGGGAGAAGGCAGCAGCTGGGAGGCTTTGGCCTCCTGGCAGCCATGGAGATGAATCTTTTCCATCTCTAGCATGCTGTCCTTATCTTCTTCTCCTCCCTTTGTCTTTTATTTTCTTCTTGTATTTCCTTTGTTTTACTTTGTTTTTCTGTTATTATTTGTAATAAACATCTTGCTAGTCTTGTATCATGGTTTGAGTTTATAAAGTTTGATTTCATTCATGAATTCTTCTTCACTATTTTAATGGAGCTGTTTTTGCATTCTTTGATTGATCACCTGAGGTTTTATGCGTTATGCTCTTGTTGGGAAGGTTTGGGGATCATCTTCATTCCATCCATTAGCAACTTATGTGATTTGGTTTCTAGGTCTCCTAATGTAAACACCATGCTTGGGGTCCTTGTGATGTTCAATACAATTTGATCCAAACACCATGGACTTATTTGTGAGCATCTTCATGAGTGAATCAATTTGTTTACTTGCTGCCATAACATGATTAGAACAATTAGGGTGGATTCTAAAACAACACCATCTTGTCTTAGTTACTTTCTTTCTTCTTGTTTTGTTTCTTTTGTTTTCATTTTTGTTTTCTCTGGAGGAAAACTGAGTTGGATCATTCAATCACCAATCCCTGTGGAATCGACCTCGCACTTACATATGCTAAACTACCAACGGCTCGTGCACTTGCGAGTATCACAAGTTGAGGATGCAGTTCATTTTGGTGCAACTGAATCTACACAACACCATGGACCAAATGGAGCCCCAAATACCCACCCAATTGCCTTTTGGGTTGTCATGTATAAGCTAAGTGTTGGAGAAAACCTAGCTAGGGTTTTCAGTTTTCTACTTTGGTTTATGAGTGATCATCTTTGTATCTTATCTTCCATACACCAAAAATTGGTCCAATGAAGAAGTAGGCTAGCATCCATACTTCTTAATTGCCTTCTCTTCATCTCTAGGAGCATTTGGTGTGGTGAGATAGATGACTCCAATCTCGGAGCCTTATGGTGAATGAGTCAAAATCAAGAGAAACAAAAGGCATTTCCAACAAAGGTGTTCATTCTTGAGAAATTAAGAAAAGGTCATCAAGGGTTAAAGATCTATTCCCTTTTTCTTTTTTTCTATTTGTGTGCAAAGAGACTAGGCAAAGAGATTAGGCAAAGATACTTGGTTTAAAATGAAAAAGGTTTAGCTCAACTGGTATAAACAAAATGAATCCGCCATTTAAAATTTTTTGTTGTATAGGTTGTGACTAAAGTTTATTTTCTAAGCATTAGATGCATATTTCCTTCACATCTATTTCAACTTTTCCATTCTCAAACCTTCATGTCACATGCAACCTTCAGCCCCCATTAGACCTACTTGCCTATGATCAACATCTCTTTCAACTTTTCCGTTCCCAAACACCTTCACATCATGTCACATGCAACCTTAAGCCCCCATTAGACCTACTTGCAAGCTCACACAACATCCAGCCCAACAAGCTTGCTATCACAAACAGTCCACACTGATGTATGTTGGGTCTTGCTTCTCATGCCATGGCTTGGATCTTACTGTGCCAAGGCTCATGTATATGTTTTGGCTACATACAGCCCAAGTCAAGTCTTGCCTCTCCAAAAGCCACTCATGTCTTGTTTACCATGACAAACAACACATCGAATTTTATTTGTCTTGTCTTGTTGTGGGAACTTGAATTTCGGCAACCAATCACAATGTGACATGTGGATAGAGGAATATTGCTTAGATCAAATAATTGTGCTAATTAAACCCGATTTAATTAGTCAATTATTCTTGATTTAAGATAGAAATATATCCCCAAATCAAGGATCTGATTTCCATCAAATCTCCTTGATATTATACTATCATTTAAGGAAAAGAATAATTCATTTCCTTGTGGGAATTATTTCCTACAAACCCTAGCCAACAAGGAGACTCTATAAATAGATGGTTACACACCACACATGTGGTAATCCTAATTCCATTAAAAAAAATCCTAGAAAACCTCTCTCTCTCTCTCTCTCTCTCTCTCTCTCCCTTTCTCATAGCTCTGGCCCCCCTCTATCTCTCTTCCCAAAGAGAAAGCTTCATCCTTTCACTTATTTTTGCATTTTCCCAAGACCATTTAACTGACTTAGGCATCAAAGGGCCATTGGCCAACAGTCCCTGGGTGTGCTTTGTTGACCGTATCTATTTTGCATGGATCGTGGAAGAAGAGGTTTGAGTGTGAAGAGGATCATCCGCGAATATTCTCCCCAGAGGAAATTTGCACAAACACTTGTCTTGTCCGACTCCGATACATATTTTCCTTGCCTAGGGATTGTTGGCATGTCCTAGATGAGGGGCAGAACCACATACGGACAAGCAATGGCCTTGGCGCCACCCCTCAGCGCCCCGTGAAGCTCTTTGAAAAACCAATTAATTCTTAAGCAGCTACTGCAATAACAGTTTAAATATAAATCTATATAACCTTGAAACTATAATACTGGCCTGCCCCCAAAAGAAAAGCTACTAGCTCCACCACTGTCCCGGATGTCAATGGTGCTGCACCAAGTCAATGATAACTCTTAGAAAACTAAATAAAACTTCGACCCAAATAAATACTCTTGATAATCTTCACATTGACTCTTAAATTGACAACTTTGCTCAATTTTCACTTTGTACTCAAAAAACTGTATTGTTAGATTTTGGGCAATGGATTAGTATTGGATTTTAAGTGAGAATATATCCTTATTTTCCAACCAATTACAAATGATTTGCTATCATCAAAATATCTCAAACGTTATTTATGCTTGTCATGTCTCCAGTCATGGGGCTAAATGTAGTTCAGGGCTATAAATTTAGCCCTCCAAAATATTAATTTTTTAAAGAATAGTATAGGGTTAAATTTTTCAATCTCCAGTCTTACATAGCTATATTTTAGGGTCTTTCATATTTTATTATTTTGAGAAAAACTATGGTACAACACTCATACATTTCACAACTATATATTGTTTAATTTAATTAAACTACTATTTAGAAGCAATATTTCATATATGACACTTCTACGTTGATAAGCATTTAATAAGATTTCTGATAAGATTTTGTCTCCATCGTGGCACGTCTTATCCTAAAGGAATCTTAATAATTTTTCGAATATGATTTTCGAGTGACATATGTAGGTCCAAGAGCAACTATCCAGGATTCCGATTAGATTTTTGTCAACGTGGTAACTCTTATCTTCATCTTCAAATGTCAATAAATGAAGTGTTTTCGATTCAATATCTAACAACTTCATCTCCTTCCTTTTAAAATAGAAGGATTGATCGATGCCTCTGTGTATTTTTGTGAGATACGTTCCCTAAGCCCATTACTTTTTTGGTTAGTACCCACAATGCTATCTTCGTAGACTTTTATGAAAGCCTCGCAAAGATGTTCATCTTCCACTCGTGACCAATTTCATCCCTTCAAAGTCCGGGACATTTTTCAAATAATATGAATAACAATATAACTAAAGAAAATAAATTTGTAGGAAATGTTGGGATGAAATGAGTGTGGAAAATATTTGACAAAAATAAAGAGTAGAAAGTTGTGAATAAGTAGAGAATGTGATAGAAATGTGGAATGAAATGAGTGGGGAAAATTTTGAAGAAATTTTGAGGTATTTATAGACATATTTTAGGTTTTTAAATTTTTAATAATAATAATAATAATAAAGCCAACGAAGGCAATTAAAAAAATAAAAAAAAATTGGCTGCGTTTCGATGGTTCTGACCTCCAATGGTCATAACCAATTTATATATATTTTTTAAAAACAAAACGAATTTAAAACTTCTTAAAAAGTTTTAAATTTTTTATATAAAAATGTAACTTTTCAATCAATAATTCTTCAATGGTTAGAAAATAATTATATATATAATAAAATGAATTTAAAAACATTTTAAAAGGTTATTATAAAAAAATTTTAAAAAAAACCTAACGACTAGCTAACATTAGCATGTCTTTAATATTGACTGTTGGAGTTGTAGGTGTAAGAGATGTTTCGTGCTTTTGCCCACGCATGATACTTTTTCTTCTTGGAAAGCACATGCACTGGGCCCATAAAAAATTTGGTCTAGGCTACAAGTGGCCTAGTTGGAAGGCTAAAGGGCCACAAAATTTTTTTTTGCCCATGACTAGGTGTGTTTTGCATTATTTTAGGGCTATATATGACATATGGCCATGACTGGAGATGGCCTAAATAACCTAATAACCAACTTAGATTCCAACTTGTTATGATACCCATACAAATCATACAAACCAAGTAAACAATTATTTAGCCTAAAATGAATTAACGGTCGCTGAAGGCGGACCGTTAAGGAATTAGATGCCCTTTTGACTACGTGATTGAAAAAGTAGTATTTCTCTATCGATTTTGGTTCCAACCATTGACTGATCTTGACAACGGAAATGACACCATTCAAGACTATCGCAACCAATTAGTTCAAACATCTATCATGCGAGAGTTGATCACAATATTGATCGTACATATCTTAACCAAGAAAAACATATGATTCGCTCGTATTTGAGGGACATTTTTGTAAGGTTCATTATGCATTATATTTCACCAATCCAAACTGTAACAACCCGATCCTTAAATAATAATTTAATAAAAGAAAAGGACAATTATACCCTTAGAATATTTTATTAGATTTTAAGTTGACTTTTTAACCATGGAAGAATTTGGAGATTTCGTTTGCACCATTGCGTAGAGCGCGACGAAACGAGTTCGTAGACACGTAGTGCACTCAAATCGGACTTGTAACAAAGGAAATACGAGCAAAATAAGTTGAGGGGTAGCTTGGTAATTTTGCAAACCAGATTTTTTTTTTTTTTAAAAAAAAAAATATATGATTCTTCTCTCCTTCTTCTTCTCTACGCGACCAGCCCCTACCCCATTTGTTTTCCTCTTCCAGCCGCACCTCCAAACCTCCATAACCACCTAGCCACACCACCAACCACCACCGGATCACATCGGAACTCTACCGGTGTGACCTCCGCAGCCCAGCCCCGACCTCCCCGCCTTCCAACCGCCACTAATTCGCTGGAAAACTGCAGAAAAATGGGCTGGTTTTTGCTCAAACTTCTCACCCCTCGTTCTTCCTCCTCCGGCCACCAAATTGAATGAATTAGGTATGGTTTTTCGATTGATTTTTACGTTCTAGCTGGTGGTTGGATAGGTTTTGAAAGATTTTGAGGTTTGATAGGTTAATTGTTGAGTTGAAATTTTGCCGACTTTGAGAGCTCAGTTCCAGCCGCTTCCGGTCACTTTTTGGCCATAGTCCAAGAACAAAAGTGGTTCCAAATTAGGCGTTTTACCTAGGCTAGGAGTTTGGGCCAGCGGTTTGGAGATTTTCAGGGCCGCGGAATTTACTTTGCACACCCCACTCGCAGCCGGCACGTGGGCCAGATAACATGGGCCACTCTTGGTCCTAGAACGATCCTCGTGTCCTCATGAGCGCGTAGGAGTTTACGGATCTCAATTCGGATAACGTTTGAACCCCGAACGGATCTTGCATAATGTTCGTTTTCCGGGTTCAATATGTTTGGACCGTTGGATCGTAGTCAAACTGGAGTATGTTTTTCTAGGTAATTTCAGGATCGTGTAGAATTCGACGGATCATCAATCGGGCTCCCGCATACTCCGAAAAGGCTAACACTAAGGCTAGGTTTACGGAAAATCGTTCGTCAGTCGATCGAACTATCGTGAGCAATCCGACCGTCAAATCAGACCAATTGTCAGGACTTGTGTCCTAGGCCTATTGCAACCTCTAGGAATGATCGGATCGAAATTCTGATGTCGTGGAGCCCATAGGGTCCCGAGTTGACTTTTAGGGATTTTGGAGATTTTAAGTCCTGAGATACTTCTAAAGCGTGTCCACTGAGAGGAAAAGCTAATGTGGGCATAGAAATGACTTTTAAAGTGATGCATGCACTTTTAGGAGCCGTTTAATTTAATATTATTTTCCTGAGGAGATTTATTAATAAAGTATTCATGATGGTTATTCAGGCACTCGGGCGCCAGGTGAGCCACAAGAGGGACCTTCAAAAGGGTCCAGCTAGCTCAGAGTATCTGTGAGTGGAATTTTTGTTTTATAAATGATTTTATGCAATTTATTCTTATTATTTGATCTGGAATAAGTTATTCATTGATCAGAGTGTTAACAGCTTGATTTATCGCTTTTATATGTTTTAATTATTATATGCTTTGAAGTATGTCAATTTATATGTTGCCCAGTGGGATATCCTTAAGGGGTATAGGAACAAAGGAAAATCTAATTAAATAACAGATTAAATGGAAGCAAAGTTCAGAAATAAATAAGAATTCATTTTATTTCTTTTTAGCTTTTCTAAAATTATATTTTCTTATAAACCACCATAGGTACCCAAGATTAATAAAGGTTGCCTTCGATAATATGTTGCCTTCGGATTTAAATGGTTGCCTTCGGTTATAACGATGTCTACGGACATCCAGTTGCCTTCGGTATTATTGATGTCGACGGGCATCCAGTTGCCTTCGGGTAGGTCAGCATGCTGACACAGCCCCACGAGTCTGGGGCGCTCGAACCGTGTGGTGCTAGGATTGTGAATCAGGCCGACCAAGTGTCCCCTGAATCTGCTAGGATTGCGGCTCGGGTGACTTGTGTTTCCCGAGGTCTGCTAGGATGTGTCACTCCGGTAGCACAAGTATGGAATTGACGGATTATATGGAATTGACGGATTATAAGGAATTGACGGATTGCTAAATGGGTACACTTAGGTGGTAGATTTAAAGTTGTTTCAATGCTTTCGAGGACTTAATGTTTTAATCAATCGTGTGGCTGCGTTTATATATATATATATGAATACAGTGATTCCAGTATGAGTGATTGCTATACGTGTATTTATATAAGACTTAATGTTTGATTAAGCGTATGATTAGCTTATAGATATAAATAGGAATGCATGGATTTCAGTACGAGTATAGATAAGATGATGACTTAGTTTTATAATCGTTTTTACAGAGGGGTTAGTATGTTAATATGCTAGTTTCTAAAACTTTGTTTTTGGTCCACTCACCTTTTTAATGTTTTGTGCCCCCAGGCAGTAGTCGTGCGTCGGGACGCCACCACTGGGCCGAAGCCACCTTTCGCCACGTCATTTGCCAACGTAGGGTTTTGATTAGTTGTTTTTTACTCGTAACCTACTCTGTATAGTTGCTCTGATATTGCCCTAAAATACTTGTCTAATTGTTAGTATGTAAATTTTTGTATGCTGACAGTTGGTGTATATTTATATGCATGTTCTGCAGGTGTAAGTTTGGGATTGTGCTAATTTTAGGGGAGACTCTGCTGAATATTCGGCAGAAGTCAAACCCCAGGCTTAAAGTGAAATTTGACTAGAAGGGCAATTAGGTCAATTGTGCTCGGCACTTGGCAGGTGTCGGACACGCACAGGGTTCGGCTCGGATTCCAAAGTGGAATTTGGGTCGGGTCCTGTCATCTTGGTATCAGAGCATTAGGTTAACTTCCTGTAGACTCCGCACTATAGGTGCATCTCGGTTTAAGGAATGTCAGTTTTTTTGACAGGATTATGGGCCCTAAGCGTGGTGGCACTAGGACAGGGGCTAGACAATCGTCTCGACTTCAGGACCAGAATCCCTCGCCCAAGTTAGAGGAATTTCCTATTTTCGCACCAGATACTGAAACTGGTAGAGCGGTCATTTGCTGGAGTCGTTGACTTAGGCCCTATTCAAAACTGGGCAATTCCGGAGATCCTTCTCCGAGCTACGCAGTACAGGTTAAAAGGTTAGGGGTCACTAATTTTGAGGGTAATGGTGACCCATCAGGAGCTGATGAGTGGATGGAGAGCATAGAGTGGATTATGGAGGTGTTGGCCGTTCCACAAGATCACAGGGTGACCCTGGCCACTTTCTTTTTGGCCAAAAATGTTAGATATTTGTGGGAATCATCAACCATTAAATGGTTAGATTTCAGAGTAGAGTTTGATATGCAGTCATATCCACTTACCTACCAGAATATGAGGATGGAAGATTTCCTGCAGTTGGAAAGGGGGTAATGACCATCCTGGAGTACGAAAATAAGTTTAAGAAGTTTTCTAAGTATTGTGTTCCACTGGTAGCATATGAAAGAAAGAAGTGTTAGTTGTTCACCAGAGGCTTGAGGGCTTCAGTCAGACATGTTTTGATTAATCAGCGGTTGACTAAGTTTGCAGATCTGGTTATGACAGTCTCACTGAATGAGAGCAGCCAGATGATGGTCCAAGTGCGGGGTAATTTTCCGCAGGCGACAGTTTGAGGAGGGTGGTCCCAGTCAGGGGTCATAAAAAGGGGCAGTTTCAGTTCGAGATCATTTAGTGGCCGAGTTACGGAGGTTTTCGACCTGGAGTAGGTTCCAATGGAGAGTCTAACCAGAGTGGTAGTTTTGGAAACCACTCTGGAGATGGAGCAGCTAGAGGTGCTGAGAGACGTATTCCTGGAGGCAAATCTAATTTTCCCTGGAGATATTGGACTTAAATGTCATTTTGGGGATGTATTGGTTAGCCAAGCACTATGCCTCTGTAGGTTGTTTTCGGAAAAAAATCATGTTCCATAGTCCCGGACGACCTGAGGGGACATTTTGGTGAGCACTGAGTCCTTTCATCTTGCCTCATTTCAGCTATGATGGCAAGACAATTGCTCAGGAAAGGATGTTAAGGATATTTGGCTCACATTGTCGTTACCCGGTATAATGGATTGAGGTTGAAGGATATTCCAATGGTACACGAATTGCCAGATGTGCTTTTGGAGGATCTCAAGGTTTACCACCTCACCGAGAGATTGAGTTCACTATTGAGCTCGTTCCAGATACGAACCCCATTTCTTAGGCGCTGTACAGGATGACACCAGGTAGAGTTAAAGAACTTAAAGACTCAGTTCCAGGAGCTGGTGGATAAAGGTTTCACCCGGCCCAGTTTTCACCATGGGGCACTCCAGTGTTATTTGTTAAGAAGAAGAATGGCACCATGAGATTGTGTATTGACTACAGGCAGTTGAATAAGGTCACGGTGCGGGACAGGTATCCATTGCCACGTATTGGTGATTATTCGATCAGGTAAAGGGTGCCAAAGTATTTTCTAAGATTGACTTGAGGTATGGATACCATCAGCTACACATTAGAGAGGAGGATGTGCTAAAGACCTTGAGGCGGAAAGAGTTGTATGTCACGTCCAGCAAGTGTCAGTTTTGGTTGGACATAGTGAGTTTCTTGGGGCACGTGTTTTCTGCATAAAGTATTTATGTGAATCCCTAGAAAGTTAAGGCAGTAGTGAATTGGCCATGACCAATTAGTGTTACTGAGATACGGAGTTTCCTTAGGTTAGCTGGTTATTATTGTCACTTTGTGGAGGGTTTCTCTACTATAGCGGCACATCTCACTCGCTTGACCAGGAAAGGCGTCAAATTGGAATGGTTAGACGAGTGTGAAGAAAGTTTAACAAACTCAAGACCAGGTTGACCATCGCTCCGGTATTAACTTTTTCGGACAACAGGAAATTTCGTAATGTACAGTGACACATCCCGACAAGGATTAGGTTGTGTGCTGATGCAGTATGGTAGGGTAATCGCTTATGCTTCTAAGCAACTTAAGAAGCATGAGTTGAACTATCCTACTCATGATTTGGAACTTGCCGTGGTAGTGTTTGCTCTGAAGTTTTGGCGACACTATTTGTATGGGGAAACGTGCTAGACATTTAAGGATCATAAGAGTTGAAGTATCTTGTCACCCAGGAGGAACTGAACCTGAGGCAAAGGAGATGGCTAGAGTTAATGAAAGACTATGAGTGAACTCTTGAGCATCACCCTGGGAAGAGCAAATGTGGTAGCTGATGCCCTCAGGAGGAAGTCCTCAAGATCGATAGCTCATTTCAAGGGAGGTAGGTGCCACTGTTAGTGAACATGATGAAATGGAGAGTTGGGCTAGGTATGGATGATCAGGGAGCACTGTTAGATACTCTCATTGTGAAACTAGTGCGAGTGGAGCGATTAAGTAAAGCCCAGTCTCAAGATCCATTAGTTCGTACACTGAGATTAGAGGTTGAGAATGGCACCATGACATATTACTCAATGAGGAATGGTGGGACTTTGATGGTAGGAACAAGATTGTATGTTCCTTAGGATGAGACATTAAAAAGGAGGATTCTAGAGGAGGCCCACTGGTCAGCTTTTGACATGCACTCAAGTGGCACTAAGGTGTATTGTACTATGAGGGAATATCATGGGTGGCCTTTCAAGAAGAAAGAAATAGCAGAGTACGTCAGGTAAGTGCCTAGTTTGTCGGCCAGTCAAGGCAGAGTGGCAAAAACCATTCGGATTGTTGCAATTCCTAGCGGAAGTGGGAGCACATCATTATGGATTTTGTGTTCAAACTTCCTAGACAAAGGACAAGTATGATGGAGTATGGGTAGTCGTGGATCGACTCACTAAGTCGGCTCACTTTCTGCCGGTGAGAGCGAACCATACTTTAAATAAACTGGCTAAGATCTTTTTAGATGAGATAGTGAGACTTCATGGGGTACCAATATCCATTGTTTCTTATTGGGATCCTCGGTTCACGTCCTGTTTTTGGACGAAGTTACATGAGGTATTTTGGACCCATTTACTGTTTAGTACTATATTTCACCCCCGGGCAGATGGTCAGGCTGAGAGGACGAGTTAGACTTTAGAAGATATGTTGAGAGCATGTGCATAACGGTTTCAGGAGAGTGTAGGGATGTCATCATTTGATGTCTTGTACGGAAAACAATTTCAGGAGAGCACAGGTTACAGGTATCTGAAAATGTTGAAAGGACAAAGAAACATGTAGAAATAATAAGAGAAAGGCTCAAGGTAGGAAAGACAAACGAGTTATGCAGAGAACAGGAGGAAAGATTTTCAGTTTGAGGTTGGTGGTTATGTATTTCTGAAATTATCGCCTTAGAAAGGCATAGTGAGGTTTGGGAAGCGGGGAAAACTAAGCCCTTGCTATTTTGGGCCACAGGAGGTCATAGAACGTGTGGGCCCAGGAGCTTATAGACTGGACTTGCCAGCAGATCTCTCCGTCTACACGATGTATTCTAGGTGTCCATGCTCCAGAAGTATATTTCAGACCCATCCCATGCCTTGGAAGAGTAACCCTTAGAGTTGAAGGATGATCTAAGTTGTGTGAAGCAGCCTGTTCAGATTCTGGATCGGAAGATGCAAGTACTTCGGTCCAGAGAGATTCCACTAGTGAAAGTATTGTGGAGGAGTCACGACACGGAAGAGGCCACATGGGAACCCAAAGAGTGTGCGGGCCCAGTATTCTTACCTCTTCGAGTGATAGGTACGCAAATTTCGAGGACGAAATTTTCATAAGGGGGGTAGATTGTAACAACCCGATCCTTAAATAATACTTAATTAATAATTTAATAAAGGAAAAGGACAATTTTACCCTTAAAAAATTTTATTAGATTTTAAGTTGACTTTTTTACCGGGGAAGAATTTGGAGATTTCGTTTGTACAATTGCGTAGAGCGCGACGAAACGAGTCCGTAGACACGTAGTGCACTCGAATTGGACCTATAACGAAGGAAATATGAGCAAAATAAGTTGAGGGGTAGCTTGGTAATTTTGCAAACCAGATTTTTTTGTAAAAAAAAAATTCTGATTCTTCTCTCCTTCTTCCCTCCCCCATTTCTTTTCCTCTTCCAGCCGCACCTCCAAACCTCCATAACCACCTAGCCACACCACCAACCACCACCGGATCACACCGAACTCTACCGGCGTGACCTCTGCAGCCCAGCCCCGACCTTCCCCGCCTTCCAACCACCACGAATTCGCTGGAAAATTGCAGAAAAATGGGCTGGTTTTTGCTCAAACTTCTCACCGCTCGTTCTTCCTCCTCCGGCCACCAAATCGAACGAATTATGTATGGTTTTTCGACTGATTTTCACGTTCTAGCTGGTGGTTGGGTAGGTTTTGAAAGATTTTGAGGTTTGATAGGTTAATTGTTGAGTTGAAATTCTACTGACTTTGAGAGCTCAGTTCCAGCCGCTTCCGGTCACTTTTTGGCCATAGTCCAAGAACAAAAGTGGTCCAGTTAGCTCAGAGTATCTGTGAGTGTACTTTTTGTTTCATAAATGATTTTATGCAATTTATTCTTATTATTTGATCTGTAATAAGTTATTCATTGATCAGAGTTTTAACAGCTTGATTTATCGCTTTTATATGTTTTCATTATTATATGCTTTGAAGTATGTCAATTTATATGCTGCCCAGTGGGATATCCTTAAGGGGTATAGGAACAAAGGAAAATCTAATTAAATAACAGATTAAATGGCAGCAGAGTTTAGAAATAAATAAGAATTCATTTTATTTCTTTTTAGCTTTTCTAAAATTATATTTTCTTATAAACCACCATAGGTACCCAAGATTAATAAAGGTTGCCTTCGATAATATGTTGCCTTCGGATTTAAATGGTTGCCTTCGGTTATAACGATGTCTACGGACATCCAGTTGCCTTTGGTATTATTGATGTCGACGGGCATCCAGTTGCCTTCGGGTAGGTCAGCATGCTTGACACAGCCCCACGAGTGTCGGGGACGCTCGAACCGTGTGGTGCTAGGATTGTGGATCAGGCCGACCAAGTGTCCCCTGAATCTGCTAGGATTGCGGCTCGGGTGACTTGTGTTTCCCGAGGTCTGCTAGGATGTGTCACTCCGGTGGCACAAGTATGGAATTGACGGATTATATGGAATTGACGGATTATAAGGAATTGACGGATTGCTAAATGGGTACACTTAGGTAGTAGATTTAAAGTTGTTTTCAATGCTTTCGAGGACTTAATGTTTTAATCAATCGTGTGACTGACTTTATATATATATATATATATATATATATATGAATACAGTGATTCCAGTATGAGTGATTGCTATACGTGTATTTATATAAGACTTAGTGTTTGATTAAACGTATGATTAGCTTATAGATATAAATAGGAATGCATGGATTTCAATATGAGTATAGATAAGATAATGACTTAGTTTTATAACCGTTTTTACAGAGGGTTAGTATGTTAATATGCTAGTTTCTAAAACTTTGTTTTTGGTCAACTCACCTTTTTAATGTTTTGCGCCCCCAGGCAGTAGTCGTGCGTCAGGACGCCACCACTGGGCCGAGGCCACCTTCCGCCACGTCATTTGCCAACGTAGGGTTTTGATTAGTTGTTTTTTACTCGTAATCTACTCTGTATAGTTGCTCTGATATTGCCCTAGAATACTTGTCTAATTGTTAGCATGTAAATTTTTGTATGCTGACAGTTGGTGTATATTTATATGCATGTCTCGCAGGTGTTAGTTTGGGATTGGTCTAATTTTAGGGGAGACTCTGCTGAATTTTCGGCAGAAGTCAAACCCCAGCTTAAAGTGAAATTTGACTAGAAGGGCAATTAGGTCAATTGTGCTTGGCACTTGCCAGGTGTCGGACACGCACAGGGTTCGGCTCGGATTCCAAAGTAGAATTTGGGTCTAGTCGTGTCACAAACCATCTATTTTGTGGACATTCATTCAAATTTTATCTCTACAAAAAATCACTTGAATCCGATATCATTTGTGCTTTCTTGAAGCATTGCGTTTATTGATATTTTAAACTTGTTAAATATTTGAATAATTATATCTAAAGAGTATAGCCGCACGGCTATATTTGAAAAATATTCAAATTTATTTTAACAATATAGCCGCTCGGCGATACGTGTAAAATGTTGGAATGAATATATTCAAAGAGTACAGCCGGGCGGCTATACTATTAAAATATTCGAATTTATTTAAATCGTATAGCCGCCCGGCTATACCATTAAAATATTTTTGTCCAAAAAAAAAAACTAGCAAATTTGCATTTTGACAAAAAAAAAAGAAAGAAAGGAAATCGTGTTAAGCCAAAATCTGCCCCTTTTGACGGGAAATGTTTTTTGAAAACTGATGGAATTGAAGGCTCGGACCTTATTTATTAAGGATTGCAAGTATCGTGACGAAATTGATAAAATTGAAATCACGGTGACTAAAATTGATTTTTAGCCAAAGTTCAATAAACAAAATTATAATTAACTCTATATATATAAACTAATTTTTGTAAAACATTTGTTGAACTAGTAAAAATAATTGTATTGGGACCGTTGATGTTGGAACTGCTGCATCTATATAATTTGTCGTGCCATTTTTCAAACTTCAAAGTCAGTTCAGTGGCCAGACAGAGCAGCCTAGTTTTGAAGACCAAAGCTTCATAAAAGAATATTATATATAAAGAATAAAAAAGTAAAACAAGAACAATCTACATAGTATTTTTAGCAAATAATAAAGGATATATTCGGAGCCATTTCATTTTTAGTTTTTAACTTTAGCAATCTAAAAACAATTTTCTTTTTCAAGCTTTTGTTTCATACATTTTCTTTCATCCCGCCCTCCTCTCTCCCTTCCTCCACCTCTCTTCATCCCTCATTATAAAAATGAAAACTATAAAAATAAAAAATGAAGTGTTACCAATAATGTCGTGTCTCAAAATCGTCTTCATGTTACGATTTGATTAATCAAAATGTATATATCGACTTTGCCAATTAATTAAGTTTAAATAGTTTCT
The DNA here is from genome assembly GCA_018703695.1 of Prunus fruticosa. NCBI lineage: Eukaryota > Viridiplantae > Streptophyta > Magnoliopsida > Rosales > Rosaceae > Prunus > Prunus fruticosa. Next base: position 16,244,382 of record CM031922.1, read on the forward strand.
TTGTTGGGCGGAAGTTTTGGCAATGTGTTTATCTGTGTTTAAATAGTTTGCCATATAATTTGTGTTTATCTGCATATATATTAGGCAATGTGTTTTTAAAAGTATATTATTTGTCTCTACCTAGGTTATTGGAAAATGATATTGATTTACAGACAAATGGTATTCGATTCAAATTCCCATAACATCTTAATAGTGTGTGTAAAAACCCTATCTCACTTGTACTTTTTATTTTTTTATTTTTTATTTTAAAAAAGGAAACTGAACTAAGTCTTGTCTTCGGTTCAAATTCTCATGACATCTTGATAGTGTGTGTGAAAACCCCATCTCACTTGTATTTTTTATTTTTTATTTAAAAAAAAAACTGAACTAAGTCTATAGGACAACAATAATGACAATATTTTTGTCGACAACCTAAAAGCAAGGATTTAAATTAATAAAACCCCTTTTTTTAAAGGTAAAACTAGTTAGGCGAGCCAATAATTAATCCATTTGATGACCTATCTATGCAGTTGCACTGCCTATCCAAAACAATACCACCAATTGCTCTTCCTTTATTTTCCTGTTTATTTGTCACACAAATGTCTCTAAATCATTCCATATACTGTGAATCATGGCTAAAAACAAAACTGGAAGAGGCTTCTAATTATTCCAGGGAGCAGAAAAACAAGAAAAAATAATTCATAAAGTTTATTCCCAAGAATTTGGATTTTAGCATTGTTTTAAGAATAAGTTATCTAAATTCTAGATGTTTTGATTAATTAGTGGACCGTAGAACATGGGCTAGGTGGGTTTCAGAAAATTCATTTTATTAATATAAAAATGGGACATATATAAAGAAAACAGATCTACCAAAATATTGTCACGAAGCAAAAATTAGTAGAATATAATTGAAAGGACAAATGCAGAATATATCATATGAATTAATGAACTTCACTCTTGAGATGGACTTTGGATGGAAGCTCCTGAACTTGACCAAAAATCCATAAAAAGGAATTTAATGACGCAGCAGCTCAATGTTGAATATTGTTTCCTTGCATTGATTGCAGGACCAATGAGTCATGAAAGGTCAAATTTTATCAATGCCATATGTAGATTCTAGAGGTTTATTTAATTTCTAAAGCATACTAATTTTTTGTTAAAAGTAAAAAATTAAGAAGGAGAATTTTGACTGCTACCAAGGTTAGGGTGTGGTAAGAATCAACCTATCGTTCTAGAAGTAGAGGTGATCTCTGCCACTGAAATTAGTCCCTGCCAAGAAGAAGAATTTTGACTTACCAACAACAACCCGAAGGCAAACTGAATGTGGCTGAGATTCAAGAAGCTATACTAACAACAGGGCCAAAATACATCCTGTCAGGAGAAATTTTTGCCCGTGATTACTCGCTCGTGTTGTTACTAATACATGTGTTATGTTATAATATATAGGTGAGAGACGATTTTATACTTTAGCAAGCAGAGTTGCTAATCAATAGGAGAATTATATAGTAATTGGCAACTGTATAAATCTATACTTAATATGTTATTGGAGCTTGCTTCTCAAGAAAGTAATATGTGAGATTGTACTAGGTTGTCAAGAAAGTAATCTGTCAATGAGATGATGCTTCATTGTGTTTTCCTTAGGGTTATCAAATCATATATTCGATTATCCACACGAGTGCGATAGTATGCAACAAAATTTGTCTCTTGATAAACATGATTTACAGTAAAATAGGTAATTTTAAAAAAGAGAACCAACTAGCTATTAGTGTAGTGATATTTCGCTTGAATTATGAATAAATAAATTTTTTTTTTTTTTTTGGTTGGATGAATAAATTTTTTTTGTTCCCGAAGTTTGCAAAATCAAGGTTTTACTGACGAATTGAATTAAGCCTTCCTCTCCAGTTTTTCTATTTTCAGGAGAACAAACTCAAATTGTACATAATAAAGAAATACAATTTGAGGATAACACTTCTGTTTTCAGGAAGGCAATTCATCATTTGGCAAGTACAAATATAAACTGCTTCAAACCTCTGAGCTTCCAGTGGAAGCTCTAGGGAAAAAGCAACATACCAAACTCCCCAATTGATCTTCTAATGACTTCAGGGGGAGAAAAAAAAAAAGAACAAGCTCAAAAGCACCTCTATCATTTCATTTATTGACAGAGAACTAAAAATTACTATTGCTTTAAAAACTCTACACTTCCATTCTTGGAGCCATTGCCGGTGGGAGATTCCGATTTTCCTGTAAACTTTGAGATGGTTCATTAATCGTAATAACGTGATGCATCCCATCGATGCCTGATACTGGCTGCACAATTCCCTGTGAAGGTAATTCTTTCTGCTCTGGGGTCACTTTGGGCTTAGCATTCTTAAAATGTGCCAGGGACGCCAGTTTATGAGCAGCATCAGCAATTTCCTCTGTACATTTAACAACTTCGCACAGTAGTGAAGCCACTGCACCTGCTGGTATGATCTGTAGGACATCGTCATGTTTTGATAAGCTGGATCTGATTACAGATTTGAGATTTTCAGCGGCATCTTTTGAGTTGGCAATGTGAGGTTCTGCGGCTGATGATTTAGTCATTTTTCGTAAAGCAGATGCTAATTCCTTCAATGCTTTGCCACACTCTGAGCTAACTGCTGTGCTTGCTTCTTGAATTATGCTTCGAACTTCTGGAGGTGACTGCAAGAGTAGCAAAAGATAAGTTAGTAGACATAAATTGGTAGTGAAATGCATTTATATTATTAATATAGACATAAATTGATGAAAAGGGTTTCATCATCATACTTGGATCTCAGAGATAAGGTAGCTGTTGAGAGCTTCAATTTTGAAAGCACATTGGCGAGTTACGCTCCCAACTTTCAAGTATTGTTTCCATGGATGACGAAACCTGAACTTTCCGTGACGTGGTTCCCATCTTGCCAAATTAGCCTGGATAATAGAAACTAAAGAATTCAGAGTATAGTTCAAGCATAATTTTCTTGGACAGAAAATAGAGGAAGAGAATGCTGTATGATTCTCACCATGGTTTCTTCCTTGCTACTTGAACTAAGAACACTTTTATATCCATCAAGAATTGATGACTTGTCTCTAGGCTGCCCTTCCTCAGATACTTTGAAGTATTCTTCTCCATATCCTGCAAGTAATTGGCCTTAACAGGTTAAACCTTGAAGTTCCTGGTGGTAATAATGATAAGATAACCATAAACGAGTTTTTTTAAACATATTTTTGGTCATTATGAGTTTTTGAATATATATAATATATATATACCTTCTAAGTAATTCCCAAGCTTTTCAATGTTGGTAACAATCTGATTGTGAAGATCCACCCCAATCCATACTGGACATATGAAAATGCAAACAATGACAGAAGTGCAGCTTCCAATGACGATTGTCGATAACCTCTCGAAGGCCATTTCTATAACCTCTTCATCGCGATAACCAGACACCGATATCAAGCAGAATGTCAATAAGAATATCAGCATCCCATAATCATACCTTGCCTTAATTTGGGGAATGAATCTCAGGAATGTCACTATTCCAGCTGCATTAACCAAAAAAAAAATCCAACATGAAATGATTATTAGTTGGTTTGAATCATATATACATACATATATAGTACAAAAACTAATTTAATCTTGTTTCTAATAGTAAGTATATGCATATATACCAATGATAAAGACGAAGAGAGCAATAAGTATGGGTTCCCCTGTCTCTCCAGAAAGTGTTGCTAAGCGATGTGCCCCGACGCCAAGAGCAGCAGCTGTTAAAGTTGCCAACATTCTATTTAAACCTCTTCCAAGTGTGGATCCTGAAAAATAAAAATACAAAATATCACATTTTAGAAACTTAAACTCTCTGATTTTCAGTTGATAATATATGTTGGAAGTCTTGGACCACAATGATGTGAGCTTTTAGAAGTTGCTCACCAACAGTAAATTCAAACACAACCACAACAGTTAAAATAGCCCACATTGCAGCAAGACCAAAACCTTCATAGAGTGGTTTAAAGTAGTAGAAAATTGACACCAATGTGAGAGCCAGCCCCATTTTAAAAGAATGAATAATCCTTCTTGGATCATCTTTCCCTAGTTTCTTGAGCTTCAAGGCAAACCCAACTATCTTCCCCCACAACCTCATCAAGGGTCCTGCAGCATTCTCATGATTTGAAGATGTCATTTCCAATATTTCTATAGAGGAACAAAATATTGGTAGCTGCAGAAGGAAAAATTAGATGGAGGAAGAAGATGCCTTGTGGAGTGAGTTCTGACAAAGCAAAGTAGAATATTTATAAGCGATCAATGGTGGATGGTGGCATATAAAATGTGCTTATCACAACATTATAATAATAATAATAATTCGATATGTAGATGAAGAATGAGAGAGTGAGAGACTCAATTATTTTTATCTAATAATTTATATATTCATGCATACTTGGGTTAATCAGTTGGTCAGGGCAAGAAAAATGAGTTGAGTTGAACTTTGGTATATCCGGGTTGTAAAGCTCATGAGCAACTCGTATCTTTTCGTAAGATAGCTCTAATTTTGTTTAAGCTCGTTCGTAAAACTTGGCTCATAAAAGTTAGACATTGTAATCTTATCATCAAAATTGCATAATGTCATGAAAAATCAAATCCAACTATTGCATTTACTTAGTTACATCCTACTCAACTTTTTTAAATGTACCTCACCTTTCATTCTGCATATTCATCCAGTCTTTCAGAAATGAAATGTACATTTCTCATAAGACATGTCAAACTATTATGTTTATATGTATGTCCACAAAGCTTATAAGGACAAGAATTTATATAAGAGGTTGTTCTCCAACCATGTGGCAAGTAGAGACAAAACAATCTAATTAAAAAAAATTTGGTGTTGAAGAAATTAAAATAAGTATTAAATTTGAACACATTCTATCTTTTAACTGGAATGTATTTTAACTACGCATTGTCACCACTCGCGGATCCAGGAATTTTTTGATGGAGGTGTAATTTTGGCCAAGAGTTACAAATAAATATATATATATAATAAAATAAAAACAAGCATGCTATGCAGCATACTAACTTCGTTTAGGATTTTCATCGAACACCTAGAGTGCACCTCCCGGGCTGAGCAGAGGTGCAATATGCAACATCTATAATGATTTTTCCGATGAGGGGAGGTGCAGATGCACCTTCTTGCGCCTTATTACGTCCACCACTTTGTCACTTGATTGAGACAACCTCTCTCACAATTTTTTTCCCAATAAACTTCTTTTCTCTATATTATTTTGTCTTTTTAACCCATTTTCATAAATTATTTTGTCGTCCTAGAAATTTCTTTTTGGTTTAGAAATACTGGTAGTACTCATCTTGATATATAAATATATGTATCACCCAAGCTACCATTATCTTTGCTATTTCTACTTATTTTATTAGGACAAACAAGCTACCATTGATCGTTAAACTTTTAATTAGAAAGAGGATATGCATATATCTAGCAAATGGAGTTGGTAACCATTCTCCTTGTGATACAAGCGGATATTGAGAGAGAAATATAAGTCGAATATAAACGCTTTTAATCACTAGAACTATAAGCTCCTTATTAATACTAATCATTCAAGAATGAAATGATTACTATAATAAAATCAAAATTATAAAAAAGTTTCCAAATTCTAGCTTATATATATTGTCGTTTTTTCCGTTTTTTGCTGGAAGCTTTACGTTCTCATTTTAGAGTTACAGTGTGCTAAGCTAAAAATGCCACAGGAAAAGCACCTACTCCAAATATTATATAGGCTTGCTCCCATCGAAAGTACTTGAATTTCAACCTACTGGCTGTTTGATTGTTGAATCTGCCCATGTGTTCAAACATCAAGACAGCATGACATATCATAATAATTGACATAAGAACCGATCCTAATTGAAGTTGTCATTGAGCTGATTTGAAGAATATTTTGTCTACTAGAATAAGAAAATTTAATAATGAAAAGAATGTTTTGCTATTAACGTATCCTGTTAATATATAATTTAATAACTACGTATATAAATTAAAAATTGCCCCTTTATATACATGCTTATAATATTGAAGGAGCATCTATGATGTGGTTTTTCTCCTTTATAATATTGTTCTTTTTTTACTGCAAGCATCCTAATTTTTTTTTATTTTATCATCATTTAAATTTGAATTGTTTTATAATATTCTTTCCATCTTTCCGGGAGTTGCGAAATTAGTAGTAAAATGTTGAATTTGGTCATGCTTTTTACGCATGAATCATTCATTGTTATATATAACTAGCTTCACTCTTTTTTATTTAATTTCATGATTATACTGCAACACCCATTTCTTTATGGGAAATCCTTAAAATTGAGGAGGAGCTCATCTTCAAAATAAATGGAATGTTCTTTCCTACCTCGGGGTTTTGTCCCTTCTAGTTTTCCCAGGGAAGGTTTTAACAAGGCCACTGTTAACATGCTCGTTCTTACCATGTAATGTTCTCTTTGAGTTGAATGCAATACCATTTTCTCTATTTAAAAAAAACAAGTGGAATGCTTTTGAATTCCTTTTTTAAAACTAATGAGGAGCTCTTCCTTAAACAAAATTGGATTTTGACACTTGTCAAATTTCGAAACGAAGAAAGCTTAAAAAATTTCAATAAAAATTAAATTAAATTGACAAGTGTCAAAACCCCAGTTGTTTTGAGGAGAAGCTCCTCGTCAGTTTTAAAGAGCCAAGCTTTTTTCATTTTTTTTTTCTTTTGGAATTCGACAAGTGTCAAAATTCCATTTGTTCTAAGAAACAGCTCCTTCTTAGTTTTAAAGAGCCAAACTTTTTTCTTATTTTATTTCATCTTATGTTGTTGATTTGACAAAAAATAAAATTATTTTTTGGTGAAACATAAAATAGATTTTTTTACGTTCTCGAATTTCATGCATGATGTGCATTATGACAACGCGTTATTTGACTAAATATGTGTTTTTTATTAATGGTTTTTGCGTTCACTTGTCTTGTATTGCACAATAGAGAATCCAAAAATAAATAATTAAAACTTTCCTTACGATTGAAAAGAGAGAATTTTGTTTCCAATGAAGAAGATAATTGTACATTGTAAAGTACAAAAGAGAATTCAATAATTATCTATTGAGGACTCCAATACACGCAAAGACTCATGACTCCTACTCTACAAGCGAAACTCGTAGGTCAAAAGGATACTGCTTTCATTTCGAGAAGCATATAAATACTAGAGAGCTAGGTTGTTAATTTTTTTATTTTTGAGTAACGTCTTTGCAAGGCCTGCACAAGGCTTGGGCCCGAGGGCGACGGCCTAGGGCCTCATATCAAGAGGGCCCCAACAAAATTTATATCTATATATTTTATATATAATTGTTCAAATTCATATTAAATTGATTTTTTTTAAGAGTCCAAAAAAAAAAGAGTTCAAATAACAATCACTTTGAATCCTTATCAATACAATTAATAAATTAAATATTAAAATATTATTATTTTTGTTTTGGAACAAACATCCAAATAATCCAACACTTTCTTCACGAAAATGTTTGCTTCTTCTAGTTTGATTACTCTTTTGTTCTCAACAATTTGATGGTTTTTTTATGTTTTATGATTCATGCTCTTTCATTATTTTAGTTTAATAGGATACCATAATTAAGCCAAAAAGAAAATACATTCATGTGCAGAAATTTTTTTCTTTCTTGATCAACTATGATTATATACAAAAGAAAAATACGTCATTTTATGCCAGAATTTCTTCATCCTATGTGGTCATTAGAGCACTTCCAGCAGTTTGCCCCTAACCATGGCAGGGGGGGCTAGGGAAGCTACTATTCATGTGAATAGTGGCTGCCCTTGTCATATTAAGCTATGTGTGTTTCCAGCAATTGCCCTTTGCCATGGCAACTACTATTCATTTTTTTATTTTTTTCACAACTTCTTTTACTTAAACAATTATTTTGGATAATATTTTCGGGTAAGATTTTTGGGTTCCTACGTGTTAATACTATTCATATCGGATAAGATTTTCGGTTTCAAATTTAAGATAAATTTAAAAAATCAAAATTTAGATAAATTTCAAATTTAAGATACATTTCAAAACTTGAATAATAGTAGAAAGAAGAATAAAATGTACGAGGATTTGGTGTTAAAAGTGAAGAGAATTGGTTGGTGTTTATAGAAAAAAAAATTCAGTTTTTTTTTAGTTTTTTTTTTCATTTTTTTATTGCACAAAAATTGGTTGCCGTTGGATTTGAGGAAAAATTATGATCGGACAGCCCAGAACGCGACACGTGGCAGAGTGGTACTATAGCGCGACACTTAGCGATGTCCTGTAGCGGTGACGTCAGCTCGCCCTCATTTTGGACCTGGGGCTAGACTTGCCCTCTGGCCAGCCCAGTTCGTTGGGTCCCACTGCTTGCCCGGGCCAAGTTTTGTTGCTGGAAACACGATTTTCATTACAAAACTTATGTGAGGTTTAGGTGGGTGTAGCCAATCCATACTTATAAAGACGTTTTTTAAATGAGCAACTTTCATAGAATTGACAAATTCTTAAATACTTTTCGTATAGTTGATTAAAGTCACTAGTAAATTAGCAAGATTTTTGTTATTAACAATTAAGAGCTTTCACAGATAGTACAAGTATAATACGAATAAAGACAAACAATATATATCAGCCTCAAGAATGACCCTGCCGATATAGATTGAGAAGACAATAGATGCTAAAATTTGCAATTCATTAGTAGTAAGAGCTTTTTGGACTTAAATTGCCTCATAGGAAGCGGTCTAGTGTTGGGAAATCCCTAATTCTTGGAGGAGGCTCATTGTTTGTATGGTTGGTTTATTGCATGTGGTTGTTTGGTGTCATGTTTATTTTGTTCCTCTAGGCATGTTTAATTTCAGCCAGATCATTCATATGAGTAATGGCTGGTGCCTTTGTAGTCCCCTATGCCCTTGCATATAATAGCTATCTTTTGGCTCATTTTGAGTGCATTGAAAAATTGTTCGTCCACCAGATCATGGTGAGAGAGAGAGAGACAGAGAGAGAGAGAAACTAACCGTTGAGAAGAAAATAAAGTAGAATACGAATCCTCTTAAGTGTAAAATTCAAGAGAGTGTTGCTTAGCTATTGTGTGATATTGTACATTGTAATCTCGTTATTTTGTATAGTGGAAGAGTTTTGCAGCTGCTGTCTGTGGATGTAGGCCTACCTGAACCACATTAAATCTGTGTGTCTCTCCATATATGCTTGTTTACTTATTACTAGTTGTTTGATCTTTTATTTTCTGCACTTCATTCCCATCCCAACATCCAGTGTGTTTGAGTTGGTCATCGTGAGTTTGTTAGTTTCTAACAAGAAGTTTAATGGTTATATTGTAACTTTAAATTTTACTATTGAAACAAGACAAGAGAATTACAATGGTCTAGTAGCTCAATGGTTAACACCAGTTATCCCTGTATCTATGAAATTGTGTTTAATTCGCCCTCCCCAATATTGCTTGCATATATAAAAAATTATAATTAAAAAAACAAACAAACAAACAACAACAATACCTAATGGGGCATATAGAGATTGAAGGTGATTCAAAAATTCTCATCCAAATGCTAAATCATCAAATCCCTACTTCTTGGATGCTTCGTACACTTGTTCAAGATATTTGGAAGCTGCTTCAAATTTTTAAATCCCACTCCTTGTGTCATGCATATCGGTAAACAAATCAAGTGGCTAATTTTCTTGCAAAATATGAGCATACTTGTACAAATCCTTGTATTTGGCTCGGTCATTTTCCTAAAGGAGTTCTACATAGATTATACTTTGATTTGTATGGTATAAACATTCCTCGAGGATCTTCATTGTAAGTTCTTTTGTTTGTCCAGAAAAAAAAAAAATTACATTAATAATGGCCCCGCGTAGATTAGAGTTAGTGATTGCCAACAGAACGAGACGATCCAAATCCGAATCCATAATTAAGGCCCAATTCAAAACTTAACAGGTGCAACAACCCAAGTGATGATATGAAATAAAATGAGCTCAAGGCCTAAAACAAAATAATATTCAAGCATTATCCCGCATTATCAACCCAACTCAATTTTAGTTGGCCCTTCCAATCAAAACGAGACATAAATCTGAAAACAACCTGGTCCCCCCTTTAGCAAAACACCAACTAAAAGAACGAAAGAAAAAACAGAGTTTCATCAATGGCTGCTTCAACTGCGACTGCCCCAACTGACCTCATAGATGTGTTCTGGGACTCAGGCATGCTCAACCATAACTCAGGCAATGGAGTATTCGACACTGGAATGGATCCTGGGTTTCTGGACGTGTTAGAAAAGCACCCAGAGAACTCTGACAGAGTCAAAAACATGGTTTCTATTCTAAAGAGAGGCCCTATCTCTCCCTACATTTCTTGGCTCCCAGGAAGGCCTGCTCTGCTCTCTGAATTGCTCTCTTTCCATTCTTCAGGTATTTGGATTCGCTTTGAATCAATTTGCTTACTTTTTCAACTTCTTATTGCTCTGCTTCTTGAGTTGCTCCATTTCCTCTTTCCTGCTACGTGGGTTCACTTTGGACTGGCAATCTCTTTGTAGGTTGGGTTTTGATTGCATAGTAATGGGATTTGAAGGCTTTGAATTACGAGTTCTTTTGGGTTTTATTCATTTATGTGCCAATGAATTTGGATGAAATCAATTACCCAATATTACTTTCAAACCAAACTGACATGGGTTTATCAAATTTTAGTCCTTTGATTGTTTAAATCCTTACATTTGTGCTATATATGAGTTGGTAAAGTTATGAATAATATTGGTTTGGGTTAAATTAGCGTCTGATGTAGGTTCAAATCTATGCTGCTGTGCCAGAATACATAAATGAACTAGTTGAAGCAGATAGAGATGGGGGTAAGATGCTATGTGCTGGGACTTTCTTGAATCCCGGATCATGGGATACCTCGCTTCTTGCTGCCGGTACAACACTATCGGCAATGCAGCATGTACTTGATGGACATGGAAAAATTGCTTATGCATTGGTTAGGCCTCCCGGTCACCATGCTCAGCCAACGCAAGCTGATGGCTACTGCTTCCTTAACAACGCCGGTCTTGCTGTTCAATTCGCTTTAAATTCTGGCTGCGCAAAGGTTGCGGTCGTAGACATCGATATCCATTATGGAAATGGGACTGCTGAGGGATTCTATAGGTCTGATAAGGTTCTTACAACCTCCCTCCATATGAATCATGGTTCATGGGGTCCATCTCACCCACAGAATGGCTCTGTGGATGAGCTTGGTGAAGTGGAGGGGTTTGGTTATAACTTGAATATACCTCTACCTAATGGGACCGGGGACCGTGGATACAGGCATGCCATGACTGAGTTGGTTGTCCCTGCAATCCAAAAGTTTGAGCCTGAAATGATGGTTCTGGTCATTGGCCAAGATTCAAGTGCTGTAAGTTAAATCTTTCTGCATGACTTCAATTTAGATGATTTGCTTGATTTGTTTATTTATTTAGAAAAGTGTCTGCTTAACAAAACTGAAATCATCACCGTCTTTACCTAGAGACTTCCCATATTTTGAAAAGAGCTGTTTGTTTTTAGTACTAATAAATTTATTTTTTGGCATTACCCTTTAATAATATCCTTCTTCATAGTATGAACTTCAAGTTCTTCTCTAGCTACCTTCGAAGAAATTTAATTTTATTGTCAACAAAAGTGAAGTAGCTTATACATAAACACTGCTTGTTCTCAGTTTGATCCAAATGGAAGGCAGTGTTTGACAATGGAGGGTTATCAAGAGATTGGCAGGATTGTTCGTAGGCTGGCGGACCGACACTGCAGTGGACGTCTTCTGATTGTCCAAGAAGGTGGATATCATGTTACCTACTCAGCCTATTGTCTCCATGCCACACTTGAAGGTGTGCTCAACCTACCAACTTCTCTATTATCTGATCCCATTGCTTATTACCCAGAGGATGAGGCATTGGCCGTGGAAGTTATTAAATCCATTAAAAAGTTCCAGAAAGACAATGTACCATTCTTAAAAGGAGCTTAATTTGGAATTCATTTTAGTAAACCTCATTCTCTGTTTGTACTCTTGTCTATGATATAAGATTGTTATCACAAGTCGTTTACTTTATTTTTAAAAAAATTTGATTGAGTATTGCTTATTGCTTCAATGTTTCTGTATGAGCATCCCCAATTAGAGATGAAGGCCCTGTTATCTTGCAGAGTACACCTACATTCATGCACAATTTTTTTTTTAAAAGTAAAAATAAAAACTGAAACTTGGCATGGCTAGATCAGAAGATAAAAGCTCACACTTTTGTTAATACTTAGGTGCTACCAAGAATTCTTTAGTGAGGGACTTATATATAACCCTTAGGTGATGTCCTATCTGTTAATCGTTGGATCAAGTTAATCAATTTGATCCAATAGTTAAGGGATAGGGCCTCACCTAAGGGCCATATATTAGGCCCTCACTATAGAATGGCAAAATTTTATAGTAAAGGTGTCATAAATGGACTCCTCATGTGGACCTTCATATTAACCACATGATCCTTTCATTAAACTTAAGTGAAGTTACTATTTAGATAAATCAAGTAACTAATATGAAGGTCCGTAATCTATGGCAGCCTCACATTGAGCGACTCAGTTACGCTATACACTTCTAAATTATCAATCCTTAGGGCCCATTTGTTTAGGTGGATTTGGATTTGGGCATGTTTGGGTCCAGGTTTATGAAGTGGATATAGATTTGAATGAAACCCACGGAGAATTTGATAAGTCAAAATGTGAGAATTTGAATGAACAAATAAAACTAGGAATTTGTGTGAATTTCAGCCTCATTTATGTTTTAGTCTCTCTCCTACCCTACAATTTTCTTTCTCTGATCTCTCTTCTTCAAGTTGTGGTGAAATTCTATCTTGATACTTGTTCATCTCACATCTTTAAATTAAATTTGAGAAATGAACCTAGAAGTGGAAGATAGAAGAGTCTGCTCCAGCAACAGTCAAGGGGCACGTTTGCATTTTTCTGTGGCATCCTAATCTTCCAGCACTAGGATTTCTGCTTTTAGAATGAAAGCAAAATCATTGATATTTGTCGGCAGTCTTTATTGGTCCATGTCCTATTCTGAACCGAAGCATGATATTTTGTTAAATCTGAGGGCTCCATTTTGGATGGATGACTTCAAATTTAAGGATTTAGATTATATTACAAGGTTAAATTATAAAATTACATTAGTATAATTCATGTATGCCAAGATTTGAATAAAAAAATAAAGAAAATAAATAAATTTCAAATAATTCCTTGTATACCGTCATTTCAAATTCATTTCAAATATATTACATCTTGTCATTCAAATACATATAATTTAACGTTTTGTGACAAATTTAGAATTGTTGTCAAATTCAAATCCGTTCTTTCAAATACCTCCATTCAAAAGAGGCTCCTGAGATGTGTCTATTGATATTTTTGCCATCCTTTTTTTGGGGGGTGGGGGTGACAAACTAAGGGTTGATTCTATAGTGAGTGGAAACTTAAGAGTGTTAAGTTATAAGGGGTTCACTTTATAGCCATCAGATCAATCTAAGGGCTAGGGAGAATTGAGATAAAGTTTTGCAATCGGGTAGGTGAGGAACCCAAACCCGAATTTAATATCCAGCATTGAAGTTGGTTCGAAAAATTAAAAAAAGAGGCAAGTTCGAAGTTTGAACAGAAAAAACTCATCGCTCGCTCTAAAACCCATAGCTCTGAGAAACCGCTAAGCTCTGAGAAAAGGTTGAAGGCAACTGTTAACGACGGTTGAAGGCAAGGCAACGGTTGAACGCAACTCCTTTCTCTAAACCCTTAAAAAGTATTTATTTTGAGTGGAAGGGGCAAAGGCGTGGATTCCGAAACAGGTGAAGAGACGAAGCAGTGGAAGGGGAAGGAGAGAAGCCGTATTCGTTGGAAGTGAAAGGTTCCATTTGTGGAGCAAAGCCGCACAAAGACCCCGCACAGACACCTTGCGATTGTTCAATAACCAGCATTTGGTGAGTAATTTATGAAATTTGAGTTTAGGGTTAGAGTAAAGGTTTTCCCCAATTTGTACCATCAATGTTGTCGGATTTGGCATCTCTTCCTTGTGCTTCACTTGCATGTTAATTTTTGCTTGTGTATATGTTAAAAAATGAATGAAAATCAAGTCATTAACATGTTAATAACATATCAATAACATGTCAATAATTATATGAATAAGATAATGGTGTTGAATTGGAGGAGATCTTCAAAACCTTCCACATTTGAAGCGGTGCAGAGTGCAGATTATCTCTTTGGCGCTAGAATATGGGTTTATTTTGAAATAAATATTATTTCCCTTGTTGCTAAATTTGCCTGTGAAAAATGAGAACATATAATAATAAAGTCATGAATAAAAGTGCAAAGCATTTGAAATAAAGGTTGATCCATGACCATAGTGGCTGACTGAAGAAAAAGCTAGAAAGAAAGAAGGATGTGGCAATGGCTTAGCAAGCAGAATAGCAGAGCAGATGTTTTTCTTTGCTTCCTTCCACTATATTTCTTATTTATTTATTTATTTTGTGTTGTGTATGAGATGACAATAATTGTCATGTGTGTGAAGTGCAGAACTTGCCTAGATTGCACTCATACTCACTCATGCATCAACCATTGATTGGAGTTTGGATCCATAAATAAAACACATGCTATTGGTTGTAATTCTCAGAATCATTGCATTAACAGGTATTTGCTCAAAATTTGTCATATTGCTTTGATGATGTTAAAGCCCTGTGATCAGTAATCCCTATGCGCATGTACTTCATAAAATTTGTAATGTGTCTAGTTGACTAGTTGTGTAAATACCAATATGATTGTGTAAATACGTGGTGGTAGTATATGTGTTGACGTTATTTCATCTTGTATTTTAGGAAATGGGATCCAACGTGCAGCTGGTATGGCCAGAAGTCAGAGGCATATGCGTCACGGGTGAACAACTGCTCACATGCAAATTCAAGCCTAACTGCAATTCGAGCGAAGTTGAGTGCGGAACAATTAGAACGATTCAAGACATCATGCTTTGGCCATCTTCTGAATATAGACAAGATTCAGTTTAGCGGGCAGATTGTGCATGGAGTTGTGTTGCGTCGAGTCGCGGGGCAGGGTGTGAAAGACTTGGATGGGCTGAGTTTCTTAATAGGGTGCGACGTTGCTCAGTTTACTGCCAGGATTTCTGTTTGATCAGGGCTTCGTTTTGGGGAAGTGCCTGAAGTTTCCAAGTGGAGAAAGTGCTGAAATTAGACTTCATAAAAGATATTTTATAGACGAAGGAATTACATGTAATGCTTTAGAAGAAGCATTTATGAGGTGCAAAGAGAGAGATGACGTCTACAAGCTAGCTCTTGTTTACTTTGCTGAGTTAGTGGTTTTGGGAAGGGACAAGCATTTGAACATCAATGTAAACTACCTGACCCTTGTAGAGGACTTGGATGCATTCAACAGGTATCCGTGGGGTTCGGTGTCGTTTGACAAAACCCAAGACAGTCTATTTTCTGCACCAACAAAGTATATGAAAAGCTTTGAAAATGAAGAGGGAAGAGAGAAGGGGAAAAGTAAGGTAACGGGAACAAGCCGGAAAAATGAGAAGGGCAAGAAGCATAAGCATGGTGAAGTGCAAAGGGGTGGGTGGAGTTTTAAAGGTTTCACGTATGCTTTCCAGGTACATGGTAATAATGTTCATGTCAGTTATGCTTTGTGAACTTTAAAACTTAAATAATGACTTTTGTCCTGTGAATTGTGTAGATTTGGGTATATGAATTAATTCCTAGAATGACGGACCTGAATTACTGCAAGGTTGTTGATCCAACAGCTGTCCCGCGTATTTTGCGATGGAGAACGACTACGTCTATGCCCGAGATGAGGAAGTTGAACAATTATTTTTTCCAGAGCAAAGAGGTTTGGTTTGCAGCCCTTGAAACTGTTTATAAGATTCAATGAAATCATTAAGTAGAATGATTGAATATGAATATTGTCTGTATTCTGAAAAGTTAGAGTTCAGTTGCGGGCGCTACGTCCGAGTGAAGAGGAAATGAGACAATCATATTGGAGTTGGCCACAGGATCGCCCCCCTGTTGTTCTGGCAGAGTCAATTCCTTCTTCATGTGCTGATCTTGATGAGTTGAACAAGCTGGTAAGCTTGTTGAGGTCCGAGTTGTTTCAAGTAAAGCGGGAAAATGACGTCCTTGAGTTAAAGGTCATACGGATGGAAAAACTTTTGGACCACTGTTTAGGTCCTCAGTTTGAGCAGGAAGTAAGGAGGGACCTAGCTTTACTGAAAGAGAGGACGAATCGTTGTGCCTTGTCACATCTATATAGGGGATCTGACGAAATGGATGACAGTGAATGGGATGAAGGGCCAAGTAACGGATATGAGGGAGAGGAAAAGGACGAGGAGGGGATTGAAGGGGTTGAAGTGCAAAGAAAACCAAGTGAGGTAGAGGAAGTGCAAAGGGAAAGAAGTGAGGTAGAGGAAGTGCAAAGGGAAAGAAGTGAGGGAGAGCAAGTGAAAATAAAAAGCAGCAAGGGAGAGGAAGCGCAAAGAAAGAGCAGTGAGGGAGAGCAAGTGAAAAGAAAAAGTAATGAGGGAGAGGAACTGCAAAGAAAGAGCAGTGAGGGAGAGGAAGTGAAAAGAAAAAGTAATGAGGGAGAGGAACTGCAAAAGAAAGAGCAGTGAGGGAGAGGAAGTGAAAAGAAAAGGCAATGAGGGAGAGGAACTGCAAAGAAAGAGCAGTGAGGGAGAGGAAGTGAAAAGAAAAAATAGTGAGGGAGAGGAACTGCAAAGAAAAAGCAGTGACGGAGGGGATTTGCAAAGAAAAAGCAGTGATGGAGAGGATCCGCAAACAAAAAGAAAGGAGGGCAAGGAAGTGAAAAGAAAAAAAAGTGAGGAAAAGGAAGTGCAAATAAAGGAACGTGAGGAAGAGGATGATGAAGTTATTTTGGTTTGTGATGACATTGGCGAGAGCACGGCGGGGGCAACTGTTGAGTTTACTATCGGGGATATTGATTTGGATCAACCTACAGCTGTGCTATCTGAGTTGAACGTTTGGTTGAATGATAAAGGTAAAGCTGTGGAACAAGGGGTCCAATTACGAAAGAGGAAGAGGATTATTCTTATGTGGAAGATCATTGAAGCTATTGAATTGGTGAAAAAAACTGTGCCAGAGACAACCCGACTTCAGATGGTAGACCCAATGAAGGCGATTCCGCATGATGATATGGTGAAATTGCTAAAACTTTGTTGGGAATGGCGCCATAACCCAAAGTAAGTCCCTTGTTTTTTGAGATAGAAGGCATTAGTGTATATATTTTTTAATTGTTGTGATCTAAAACTTTGTTATATTCACAGTTTAGTGATGCAATTTGGCCACGTGGAAGCTGAGATTGAATTCTTCGCTTCCGTCGTAAAAGCTGACGGTTGGCTGGCAGGAGATGTAAGTTTAATTAATTATGCATTTGTTTTAATGTACGTAGATTATGAGATTGACCAGAAAAACATGTGCAGCACATTGATTTGGGGTTGTATCTCATCCGGAAGCGACAACAAGATTTGGAGGTTGTACAAATATCGAACTGGACAACGACCGATGTATTTTTCATGGTATGTCATAGGGCTTGACCAAGTGCAGTTCATAATTACAAATTATCCATACTTGCTTTGTGGAGGTGTTTAACCATTGATTGTTTTCTATTTCACAGAATCACATCCATACTTGCTTTGCGGATAATAAAAGAAAAAAAGAGCAGGCTGGGTGGAAAATTAGAAACGGTTTAGTGAACGTTGTAAATGGAAAGGTTCCGGCGTGTGGGGTGGATTGGCAGAACGTGTATAAGGTGTATGCCCCTTGTATGTTGACGAAGCATAAGCATTGGGTGGCTCTAATGATTGATCTGGTTAAGTGTGAAATAAAAGTATACGATTCAATGGTTTCACTTATTCCAGATGAGATGTTAAAGGAAGAACTCGCCCCGCTTTCAATTACGATTCCAAATCTTCTCAACTCCATCGACTTTTACGAAGAAGGTGTTTACGCAAACGACTGCAGCAGAGATTGGTGGTGTCCATGGCCAATAGAACGTGTGGATGTTCCACAACAATCTAATCAGTGAGCACAACTTTTTCTTTAATTTTATTACTTGAAATTGTCAATTACGTTACAATGTCATTACTTGAATTGATCGAGTTCTTGATTTGCTTCAGAGGTGATTGTGGCATGTTCGTGTTGAAGTACATTGAGCTTTTGAGTGCTGAGATTCCGTTAGCTACTTGCACCTCGCAGAACATGCCCTTTTCCGGTTGAAGTTGGCTGAGAGATATTACGGGGAGATGCTTACATGCCATGATAGTGGTTGAAATGGGTTCAGGTATGGGATGATTAAATTGGTTTTGGAAATCTCCAATTTGAAAGTCATGTAAATACACAATACAGATCCACGGCTCCTTTTCGAATTCTACCTCTGCTCCTCAATTCTTCTTCGTCTTTCTCAATCTTAGTGTATTTTTGTACTTAATTTTAAGTTTAAGTTATTGGACAACAATTAGAACCAAAATATTATTATAGCGGATGCATGCTTTCATTTTGATTAGTGTGATACTACGCTACGTTTATTCTCATATTATGCTAAATGTATATAGTAGCTGGATGCAGAGCATAGACAGAAAAATGAAGAATCTGAAATGGAGATGCAGAGGCTTAGTGAGGAGAAAAGTAAATGGATCTGTAAATCTAGTGCACGTGGGCAAATGTAAATGGATAGGCATATGCGTTTTTGAAGTTAGGCACATGCCATTCCCATACATAGAATGTGCATCTGGAGTGTAAAGTTTTTTTGGATTTAATGAAACAAACATCTCTGGAATATTGCCCTAACTCCTTCACGACATTTACATAACCTTAACCAAACTGCATTGAATTGGGATTGGAAGACTGCATATGTGAACAATGACTGATGGCTTTTTAAAGTGTATTACATTATTGCAAAGTAATATGTCATGATTTATCCAAGCCACCATTCCAAATATCAGATCCCAATCTTTAAGCCGTTCACCATGCCTTAACTTAATCGCAATGAGTTGCGTGTGTATTGATTGTAATTCTGTAAGGGAAATAGGCGGCTATGCCCTCGCCTCCAATGTTTTATTCAACCATGCCCTGTTTATTGAAACACATGCGATATACATGCACTAAACCTTCAGTAAACATTCAGTAAACCGTCAATAAACCTCAATACAACTTCAATAAACATTTCCCATCTGCAATGCTATAAAAACTTCCTATTGGTTCCGTACCGCCCATCGGGTTTGAATCCCTCTTTCCTTTATAATCGGTTAATAAATTCGTTGATTTTCTTTATTTTATTGGTCTTGGGCAGCTCAGTAGCATAAAAGTAATGTATATTGGTGCATCTATATTGCTTGTCTATTGCGTGCATAGCGTACATTTATTGCGTGTGTCTTGATTGTTTATTGCTTACGAAGGAAATAAACAACAATACACAGGCAACAGACAAGCAATATACACGCAATAGACATGCAATCTATACGCAATAGACATGTAATATACATCAGTCCCTAATTTCACCATCCATAAGGGAGTCATATCGATTAGGAAATTCTACTTAATAGTTGTTCTTCCTACTAATAAACAATCAATAAACCTTCAATAAACATTCAATATCAGACAATAACATGCGAAATACATGCAGTACACAATCAATAAACCTTCAATAAACATCCAATATCCGATAAATAACATGCGATACACATGCAGTAAACAATCAATAAACCTTCAATAAACATCCAATATCCGATAAATAACATGCGATACACATGCAATAAACACTCAATAAACCTTCAATAAACATCCAATATCCGATAAATAACATGCGATACACATGTAGTACACAATCAATAAACCTTCAATAAACATCCAATATCCGATAAATAACATGTGATACACATGCAGTACACAATCAATAAACCTTCAATAAACATCCAATATCCGATAAATAACATGCGATACACATACAGTAAACAATCAATAAACCTTCAATATACATCCAATATCCGAGCAATAACATGCGATATACATATAGTAAACAATCAATAAACCTTCAATAAACATCCAATATCCGCGCTCTAACATGCGATAAACATGCAGTAAACAATCAATAAACTTTTAGTATATGCCAATAAACAATCTACCTATTTCAAGAACAATAATTTAAACTCAATGCCAATCCACCTATTTCAAGAACAAATATTACAAAATGGATTTGAAAACTCATTGGTGGTGCGTGCAACATGTCTTTTTGGGGAGAAATTTTACAATCCTTGAAACTGTGCACTTAATTGGTCATTAAAAGAACAAATAATATTAAAATTGATAAAAGTAATAAAACTAATACCAAGTCCTTAATGGACTTCAGCATATTCAGCACCGTAGCATCATACGTGTCATCTGGCTGTTCTGCCTCAGCGGAAGTTACATCAACCCATTCAAATCCATTGCAACTGGTGGCTCCCTAATTGCAGGCATCATATATGCAAAATAATTGTGTCAGAGTTATGCCAAAGTTTTTCTCACCCACATACATATTCTGGAAATGAAAACTTACATAGGAGGTTAGGCACTTCCAAAATGGCTTCCCTCGATTTTCTCTGATTTTGAAACCCGAAGCACCATTGCAGCTCCACAGGTACGGAAACCTCTTTGCTTGAGCAGGAGATGAAGACGAAGACATGTTGAATCTTCTCACTTGTACCTTTTCTCACTCAGATCTTCTCACTCAAACCTCTTCGGACTCATACCTTCTCACTCAGATCTTCTCACTCAAACCTCTTAGGACTCAGAGCTCTCTCATCTATGCCCAAATGCGATTATATCCTCTTTTTCTGTCCGTGGGTGGGTTGGGCATGCTTTCGACACATGTACCGTCAATATGGGGCACTGTTTACCCCATAAACCAATATAATATTTAACTACCAAAATCCAATATGAAAATTGAGGGAAAACTACCCTAAACCCTATATTATTTTCATTATATTTCATTAAACCAACTAGTTGGATAAACATTCATCACATTTTAATAACATTACTACTCTATTTCGGCGTGGGAAAATGAAAAGTTATGTGATGGGACGTTCTGTGACTAGTCAGTAATCCGTCACATTTGTTTCATTGACATAAAAAGGGCGGGAAAATCCTAAAAATGGCTATGCATATAGGTTCTTAATTTACTTTTTGATCCTGACTTCGCATTTCGATGACATTTTCCTTCTCTTATGTTTTTCTGTAGTTTTAGGGTGTTGGTTCAGTTTCTTTAAAAAGGGTCAAGTGAGAAAAACCTCAAGTGGAAACACATTTTCCAAACGGTACAACAAACACACCCTATAACAGAACCAAAACCCCATCTATTCTCATTTTCTCCCTCTTCCACTCCTCAAATCGTTCCATTCCAAAAAAATAGAAACACATGAATTCCAAATATTTCACTACAGTCGGAGGAAAGAGAAGGAAGCATATCCACTTGGAGATGCCCCAAGCCTTCATCCCGGAGTTGGCTTGGTTTAAAGTGATGTTATACGTGGCAACCCAATCTTCGGAAGATCTCTTCCGTATGGCATCTGTGTGCCCATTATTCCGGACGTTGGCAAACACTCCACAAGTGTGGAACACCATTTCAATGGCTAAGTATCCAGACCATCCTAGCTGGTACCATGATAATCCTGCGGTCCAGCTTTTCTTGCAACAATGCAGAGCTTGCGAGAACCCTGAGTCGATATTTAGAGAGGCGTTCGAAGTGTTTTTCATGCAGGGTAACGTGGAAGCGTTGTATGGGATGTGCATCGCAGCCACGGCAGGCCATATGGAAGCGGCATATATAGTTGGACTTCTTGGCATGTCTGAAATTGGTCAGTCAAAAGAGGATGCATTAGAATTTTTGTGTTCTTTGAATCAACGTAACAACATTGATATGAAAGGAACCAGGGATGCTTTGAGACGAAGATTAAGCCGAGTTTGGAATGTTGGAAGACATATCGTAGATATGTTTTACTATGGGAAGATTAAGTTCAATCATTGCAGCGCTTGTAACAACAACGAATGGTGTTTTGTTATTGAAGGCTGGCCTCCTGAAGCAAAGATAAATCATTCGTTCTGGACTTGTTGCAATCGATGCAAATGGCACCGTGAGAGTGTTTTTTGGTTCAAGGTAATGCGTGTGTATGTTGTGCCAGGGAATCCATACCCTTATAATTAGTTGTAGTATGTTTTTAAGGTTTTTATGCTTTCTGGACTTGCTTCTCTGATCGGTGCATATTTACATATCATTTTGTACCCTTTTAATTTATGATTTGGTTATGTTTTTGAGTTAAACTTGTGCTTTTAATAAGTTTTGTGTTTGTTTCAGTGTAATAAGCTTATGGACTCACTAATTGCATTTTGGAGACAAATTAGCTCAAAACAGTGTCTGCAGATCAGTCAACTTCACGGATTGGACTGTATTTACTCAAGAAGAACCAGAAAATGAGCCATACATCATTGGAAAGATACGGAAGTCTATTTTCTATAGAATTTTACGGTTCATGATTCCGAGTCTTCTAGAGAAAGTTATACATGTTTTGGCAACTTAAGGTCAAATTCGGCAGCATCTGCGTTACTGGGCCAAAAATCACATTTGAAGGCCTTTCCGATTTTTCCTTGAGTTGGGCTGCATATGCTTGGAAAGATAAGACAAAGAGCTTCAAGATCCATATTTTTCCAGATTTTTCAGACTGGAGCCACAAGCCCAAAAGGAGCCCACAAGCTGGCTGAAATGCATTGTCATGCATGACATATGCATGATGAAGTGTTGTTGATTGTGGGAAAGTTTGGTGAAGCATATTCAATACATATATTTGAGTGGAATTTTGCAGCAGCCAAATGAGCCAAAAGATGTTGAAGTGGATGATGCAACACTAAGCCTAAAGACAAGAGGAATTGTTTTCAAATGCAATTGTGTGTTAGGTTAAGTTGGTGAATTAAGTGTAGTGTGTTAGGTGAAGTTAGTGTGTTTACATAATTCAATTGTATAATTCAGATTTTCAACCTCCTTAGGCCTATAAATAGTGAGGTTTCCTAAGCTTGTAATAACACCCCAAGGGGGGGGAGCTCTCAAGCACTTCTCTAGAGCTCCCTTCCCTTCTCTCCCTCAAATTCTCTTAGTTTCCCTTTTGTAGTTCTCAATTGTTGTAATAAGATCATTCTACTTTTCTTTTCTCTTCTTCTAAATTCTCCAAACACTTCTCTATTCTCTTTCAAAGTTCTCCATGCTCTAAAACATTTCCCATGTTCTCAAACACATGCTCTTCCAAAATCCACAAAGTTCTCAACACCATTTTCCCTTCTCTTCCAAAAGTCTCCATGTCTCAAACACTTCACAAACACTTTCTCTCCCTTCCCTAAGTTATCAAATTCTCCAAGTTCACAAACATTTTCCAAGTTCTCAAACACATTTCTCTTCCCTTCCAAAAATCATCCAAGTTCTCAAACGCTCTCTTCCAAATTCTCAAAGTTCTCAAACACTTTCTCTTCCAAAATCCTCAAGCTTTCCAAACACTTCTCTACTCTCTTCCACATTTCCCTTTTCTTCCAAAATTCTCCAAATCTCTCAAACACTTTCCTTCCTTCCTCAAATGCTCTCTTTAATGTTCTCTAAGTTGTAATTTATTTTTCTTGTAATGTACATTCTTTCTTCTTGTTTTATTTCCTTTCTTTTTCATTTCTGTTTTGTGTAGGGAACTAAATCGGATCATTCAATCACCAATCCCTGTGGAATCGACCTCGCACTTACATATGCTATACTACCAACGGTTCGTGCACTTGCGAGTATCACAAGTGGAGGATGCAATCTGAATCCATTTTGGTGCAGCTGTATCTACACAACAAGTTTTTGGCGCCGTTGCCGGGATCGGTAACATTGTTTGATTCTACTTGGTTTTCCTACTTTTTATTTATTTTTATCTTTTTCATAACTGGACAGTTTCATGTTTTAAAGTTAATGACGTTAATTGACAAGTTGTGTTTGTAGTCCAACGGACAAGGACAATTGCCTGACAAGCAAGAGAACTGGGTTTGAGTCACAGCTTACACAACACCCAAAAACAAAAAGGTTCAAGTAGCATGTTGATTATTTCTAGTTTATGGTTTCATTCACTTGCTCTTAATTAATTATCTTGTTCAAGTTTACATAAACACCATATGACTCTTGGACTGATTAGTGAATGAATGGGTAGATATTGAAGACAAACACCATGTTTAAATTCTACTTAGTTCTCTTTTGTTCTTCTTGTTCTTAATGGGTTCGGAATTTGTGTTTAGACTAAACACCATAGCTAAATGCTTTTTCTGAATACTTGATTAAAACCACACACCATATGGATAATCATATTTGAGAAAGAACGAACTCCATAAGCTAGTTTGATTACTTTGTTGCTTGTTACTTTGAAGCATGAAATTGGACGTGTGTTGATTTTCCTTTCAATTTTAGTTTTTATTTCCTAATCCTTTAATTCTGTTTCAAGTTTTCTGTGTTTGTTTTAGCAATTTATGACAGCTTAATAAAAATGGAGAGAGATGGTAACCTCAATCATAAGAATGGGGAGTGTGGAGCAGTGGGAGAAGTCGCGACCTCCAAGTGCATCACGCTCGACCTAATCGCTTCAAGGGGGAGTATTCCAATCCTTTCTCTTTAGTTGTTTTGTTATTATTTCAGTAATTTTAATTTTCTATTTCTTTTATTAAAAAAAAATTAAAAAGATTTTTATATGAGCTGACTCGTGGTAACTCCAGATGAGCGTCTCCGTCAAATCCAGTGTCTAGGAGTTCTTTAGGCGACACCTTCGGTGTCTAAGAAGTTTGGGTTTTAAGTGGGACCTTTGTGACCCCTCCAACCTTCCCGGATCCCCTGGCTGTGTTTTTCTGAGGCCCTTAACTGGTCATCCATGAGTTGCTTGTATATTTGTGTGTTTTAAAAAAAAAAACAAACAAACAAAAAAAAAAATTTAAAAAATTGAAATTTGAGTTTTTATTTATTTTTCCTTGTAAATTGCAATTTGGAACTTCTTTGTTTTTTTTCTTTGTGTGGTCAGTTAGTTGTAAATAATAATAAATTAAAAAAAAAAATCAATTTGGAACTTCTTTGTTTTCTTTTTTTTGTTTTGTTAAGTTAGTTTATGTATTTATTTACGTGGTGTGGTTAGTTAGTTTATTTCTGAGTGTTAAAAACACATTTTTATTTCACTCAAACATTACAAACAAAAAAAAAAAGTAAAAAAATTAAAAAAAAAAAAAAAAAAACATTCAAGTAAATTAAAAATAAAAACAACTTCTTCATCTTCATCTTCATCTTCATTTCATGGCATGCCTCTGTTATCTCTTACTTGCAGAATCTGCAGCAGCTCCACATGGTCCTCATTCTTTCTCTCCAGTGCTTCCACGTGCTGATTGGCGCAATAGAGCCGCTTCTGGAGTCCGCCACCATAGCCTTCAAGGAAGCTACTTCCTCGCTTAGCGCGGCACACTCCCGTGTTCTCGCCAGGTAAACGCATGCCCAAGTTGGTAGCCGAGACCGCGTGGAGACACAGTTAAATTGTTGGACTCCTCCACCGCTGCCTTGTCAGACCTCTGCGCCACATGCAGATGATCCGTCGGTGTGAGCTTGCTGCCAACCATGCCTCCTAGCAGCACTGCTCTGTTCGACACCGCCTCAGAAAAGTTCGGTATTGCTTCAGCAAAGTTTGAGGCCGTACCATGATGATATGTGGAGTTTGGGAAGACATGGTTTGTAGGAGCCCTTATCTGCGCATTCGGTGGCGCAAGGGTCAATTCAAGGTTGAGATCATCAAGGCGAGTGCATGAAGATGCCATTGTTTTGTTTCTGGATTTTTTGATGTTTTCCTCTGAATTTGCAGGAAGAAATGCGAGGTGCTCTTCTACTTCACCGAGATGAGTTTAAATAGACTTATACAGACGAGGGAGCCGAAAGCACTTCGGATCTCGAGGGTGCTATCCTGTGCTCTTTTCTCTCGGATCCCTTCATTTCTTCCGCAAATTGAGAGCACGTTTTTTTAAAAGGGAGCATGTCGACACTTTAACTTACTTTTGCCTCCCTGTTTTTTTCTGATGTTTGTGTTTTTGCTTTTTCAATTGTTATTTTATTTATTTTGTTTTTTTTCAATTGTTTTCTTCTTGTTTGTCAGGTTTCTCAAGAATTTAAGTTGAAGAAGAGACAAAATTAAAGATGCGTCTTGGACACCTGGTGCAAGAATCCCAACTCTTCTTTTAAATTCTTGTTTGAATTGTGTGTTTATTTCAGTTTTTATTTTTATTTTGTTTTTATTTAATTATGTAGTATAATTTAAAACTCATAGGATATTCTTTGAAGGAGTTAAATTTTTGGTAACTCCAGGTAAGCAACCGCAGTCTATACAGTGTCTAGGAGTTCTTTAGGCGGCACCTTCGGTGTCTAAGAAGTTTGGGTTTTAAGAGGGACCATTGTGACCCCTCCAACCTTCCCGGATCCCCTGGCTGTGTTTTCTGAGGCCCTTAACTGGTCATCCTTAAGTTTTTCTCTTAAAAGAAAAAGCAGTTACTTGTGTGTTTACTTAACTAAAAATAAAAATGCATGTTTGGGTTTTCATGTTTTTGTTTGATCGTCGTTCTTTAAATTTAGGGTCATTCGTCTCTTTGAGATAGCTTAACGTTTTTTATTTCCCAAATTTAAAAAAAAAAACGCACATACACTTTAAAATTAAATAAATAAAAACAGAAATCATTTCTTCTTGGCGCTCGGTGTCTCGACCATAGGAGCTTTTAGTTTGGCCCTCTGGCTGTCCTCTTCGGGGCTTCACGCACAGCCTCTTGGGGCTCATCACTTGAGCTCCCAAAGATCGCAATCTTAGCTTCAGTATAACTTTTCTCGCGATCTGGTTTCTTGCGTTTACCCGGTCGGTCTAGGTCCTCCAGCTGTTTTCGCATGTCGCGAGAGTACAACTCTACCATCTTTGATAGGTTTTTATTCTCGTCCCGCAATACGTCTAGCTGGTGTCGATTCACCTCCACTATCCTTGACCGCTCCCTTTTCAAGCTTTTTATAGCACTTTGACACTCTTCAACCATACTGTGCTCCGCCGCTAACTGACCTTTCAGCACCTCTACCTCATGGGACTTCGCAAGTAGGCGATGAACCAAACTTGCGACACATGCTGTACTCTGCATGCTCAGTGCCAGGGCATCACTCATGACCCGATTGTCATCCCTTGTCCCGAACACACGTATATCTTTAGGAGTCACCAAATTTCTACCAACTCCAATGGCAACATCGTTGTCCAGGAGTATTGAGTCATTGACGGTCAGGCCCCGTGCGGAGGCAAAGTAGGGCATCCATACTGGTGCTCCTGCTTGGCCTCGTGTTTGAGTCGGTGGAGCTAGGTTGAGATCCAACGAAAAGGGGTAGGAAGAAGCCATTTGATTTCTCACTTTTTTTCTCTCTCTTTTTCTTGCTTGTTTTCTCTTTTGTGTGTTTTTGCGTTTGTGTTTTTCCCCTTCTTTTTCTTTCTTATAGATGTAGTCATTGACAAACCCTAGCCATCGCAGCATTTCTGAATCTCCAGCATTCCTCGAGTCCCACAACCTTCTCGCTTTCCAACCATACCCAACTCACTTATCACGATGTGACCTCTCTGAACGGACGCGTTCAGGTAAAGTCGTCACGACTTTGTATGGCCCCGTAATTTTCGCTTGTGGATCTGCGGCGCCTCTATGCGTCGACACGTGGCTCCTGCTTTCTGCCCGTGACTATCCATGAGACGACATCAGGGACCACATTCCATCTTTTTAGAAATCCCGCTTTGCGCTCATAATTCACGTTTTATCTTTTTAAGAAAAAAAAATTAAATTAAAACATGTGGGCTTCAGATTTCAGGTTGGGTCGGGTTTTACCGTTGTTGGGTTAATTTCATTTTGGGTTGGGCTTTAAATTGTTTGGGTTTCAGTTGATGTAAGACTATCTGTTAGGGCTTACTGTTTTGAGTGTTTTACTGTTTCGTGTTTTTTTTTTAATTTGATTGTTTGTTTTGTAATTTTTATTTTGTAATTGTTTTATTTTATTTTTGTGTGTTTTGTAATTTTTATTTGCTTTAATACCTTTCATTTGTTGTTATGACATTGTTTGTGGCTAATTTTTAAACATTGAGGACAATGTTCATTTCTAGGTTTGGGGGTATTGGAGTTTAGCATGTATTATTTTTTTCTTAATTAAAAAAAAAATTAAAAATTGTTTGTTTTTCTTCTATTTGAGTCTTGTTTTGTTTTTGAGTCACTTTCCGAACACTTATGATGAGATAGTGATAAATGTTTGCATGACTTAAATAAAAATTGGATTTCATTTTATTTTAGTGTTTCTTTTCTTTATAAAAATTAAAAATTAAAAATTTCTTTAAAAAAAAATAAAAATTTGGCATTGTTCTATCATGACATGCTTGAAACCTTCTTTACACTTGCCATTTGTTTCATAATTTTCCAATTAAAGGATTTGCATAATCTAAAGAATTGTATGAAGCATAAATTAGACTTATATAACCAACCATATAAAGTGAGCTTTTGAGCCTTGTCCTTCAATTCATGAGTGTTATACATGTACTCTTATTTTTTTTGTCATCAAAGTTGTTGTTTGATCTCATTATTCATTGATTTGGTTGAACACTTAAAAGTCATTCATTCTTGTGCAATTTGACTTCATGACATTTAAAGAAATGATATTAAGGCCTTCTTTGGATCGTTTGTGCCTTTCAAGCTAACCTTATGCATGCTTAAGCATGATTTTCCATTGTTAACCATTTTGAGCCTACATGTAAACCTTTTCTTTCATTTACCAATTATATTTCCTCGCCTTAGCCCGAAAAACAAATATTTACCTTTCTAAGGAACTCATGAGCTTTAATTTGGATGTGTTTTTCATGCTAAGTTTGGGAAGAGGTGTTACATTTCAAAAAGAAAAAAAGAAATTATAGAACTTCACACAATTGGTGAAAGAAAAGAGAAAAGTTCTGATTAAATGGAAGTTGATTGAAATTTCATTTTTGGGTTTCATTGGTGTTTGGAAATGAGTATGAATCAATGTAAATGAAGGTATAAGGAGTTTTGATCATGTAAAAGAAAAAATCTAATCGTGATGATTCGAAGTCTTGTAAACAATTGTTTTATGCTCTTACATTGCGAGTTCCTTGGACTTTGTATTATCCATACCTTTCATTTCTTACTCACCTTACACCCTTGGCCTCATTACAACCTATGTTAAAGACCTAAATTGATCTTAAATGTCATGTGGTTGAATTGCATCCATTTTCTTACTTTTAAGTGTTTGGCATCCTTCTTGAGATCATATTAATGCAAGTTCTTCATCTTTCTATTTCGAGTTAAGTCCTTATGGTTTAACTCTATTCTCATGTTTATAACTGAGTGATGCATTATAGCCCTCTTCTGAGTGATTCATTTGTGAGAGGACAACTTTGGTGAGATTTGAAGTTGAACTTATGCTTTGTATGATTTTTGAAATTGTGTGAAAACTAAGATTGGAGAATTTGTTGCATTTGGCTATCACACTACTACACTTTGAGCATATTATGTTTTGAACTTTGCCGCTTTGTAAATAATGTCTAAAATTGAGCTTTTATTGTTAAAACGTTTAAGTCATGTGCATGAGTCATTTCTCTTTAGAAAATGTTCGGAAAGATTGTTTTGAGTTCTTTTTATTTTTTGTAATTATTTTTTATTTTTGTGTGTTTTGTTTTCGTTTTTGTTTTCGTTTTTGTTTTTGTTAATGTAATTATGTTTGTTTTTGTTTTTGGTTTTGGTTTTGCTTAAAGACTAACAATCTTTTAAGTTTTCTAACCATTTTGTTTTGTAGAGTTAGAAAAACGTTTGTGGGTATTATATCTGTTAAACCCTCAGGAGACACAACTCCTCCTACTAGGGATGCCTAGAGGTTTAAAGGCTTGTTGCATATGCTAAATGCAATCGAGTTACCTACGAAAGTGGTCTAGTTAATTTCTTATTTTGTTTTGTTTTTTCTTCGTTTCCCTTTTGTTTTGCTCGAGGACTAGCAAAATCTAGGTTTGGGGGTATTTGATCGGTGCATATTTACATATCATTTTGTACCCTTTTAATTTATGATTTGATTATGTTTTTGAGTTAAACTTGTGCTTTTAATAAGTTTTGTGTTTGTTTCAGTGTAATAAGCTTATGGACTCACTAATTGCATTTTGGAGACAAATTAGCTCAAAACAGTGTCTGCAGATCAGTCAACTTCACGGATTGGACTGTATTTACTCAAGAAGAACCAGAAAATGAGCCATACATCATTGGAAAGATACGGAAGTCTATTTTCTATAGAATTTTACGGTTCATGATTCCGAGTCTTCTAGAGAAAGTTATACATGTTTTGGCAACTTAAGGTCAAATTCGGCAGCATCTGCGTTACTGGGCCAAAAATCACATTTGAAGGCCTTTCCGATTTTTCCTTGAGTTGGGCTGCATATGCTTGGAAAGATAAGACAAAGAGCTTCAAGATCCATATTTTTCCAGATTTTTCAGACTGGAGCCACAAGCCCAAAAGGAGCCCACAAGCTGGCTGCAATGCATTGTCATGCATGACATATGCATGATGAAGTGTTGTTGATTGTGGGAAAGTTTGGTGAAGCATATTCAATACATATATTTGAGTGGAATTTTGCAGCAGCCAAATGAGCCAAAAGATGTTGAAGTGGATGATGCAACACTAAGCCTAAAGACAAGAGGAATTGTTTTCAAATGCAATTGTGTGTTAGGTTAAGTTGGTGAATTAAGTGTAGTGTGTTAGGTGAAGTTAGTGTGTTTACATAATTCAATTGTATAATTCAGATTTTCAACCTCCTTAGGCCTATAAATAGTGAGGTTTCCTAAGCTTGTAATAACACCCCAAGGGG
This sequence comes from Prunus fruticosa, assembly GCA_018703695.1. Classification (NCBI taxonomy): domain Eukaryota; kingdom Viridiplantae; phylum Streptophyta; class Magnoliopsida; order Rosales; family Rosaceae; genus Prunus; species Prunus fruticosa. The sequence goes on from CM031922.1 coordinate 16,275,391, forward strand.
GGGGAGCTCTCAAGCACTTCTCTAGAGCTCCCTTCCCTTCTCTCCCTCAAATTCTCTTAGTTTCCCTTTTGTAGTTCTCAATTGTTGTAATAAGATCATTCTACTTTTCTTTTCTCTTCTTCTAAATTCTCCAAACACTTCTCTATTCTCTTTCAAAGTTCTCCATGCTCTAAAACATTTCCCATGTTCTCAAACACATGCTCTTCCAAAATCCACAAAGTTCTCAACACCATTTTCCCTTCTCTTCCAAAAGTCTCCATGTCTCAAACACTTCACAAACACTTTCTCTCCCTTCCCTAAGTTATCAAATTCTCCAAGTTCACAAACATTTTCCAAGTTCTCAAACACATTTCTCTTCCCTTCCAAAAATCATCCAAGTTCTCAAACGCTCTCTTCCAAATTCTCAAAGTTCTCAAACACTTTCTCTTCCAAAATCCTCAAGCTTTCCAAACACTTCTCTACTCTCTTCCACATTTCCCTTTTCTTCCAAAATTCTCCAAATCTCTCAAACACTTTCCTTCCTTCCTCAAATGCTCTCTTTAATGTTCTCTAAGTTGTAATTTATTTTTCTTGTAATGTACATTCTTTCTTCTTGTTTTATTTCCTTTCTTTTTCATTTCTGTTTTGTGTAGGGAACTAAATCGGATCATTCAATCACCAATCCCTGTGGAATCGACCTCGCACTTACATATGCTATACTACCAACGGTTCGTGCACTTGCGAGTATCACAAGTGGAGGATGCAATCTGAATCCATTTTGGTGCAGCTGTATCTACACAACATTCTCTTCAGTTCTATGTTGGCTGGCTACGTTGGCCAAATGTTGGGTTTTAATGTATTTTGTCTGGTGTTTGTGCAGTCATAAACCGTTTTATATATAAATCTATGTATATATATTTGTATACTTGAATGCTTACTGACATCATAGATGTGTAATATGACATTTTACTGACATAGATATTTTGGCCAACTACAATCTTAATATTTGGTAAACGAAAAGGCGTGCATGGAGTGAGCTGTCTGTTCACCAGTGCTTGGAAAAGACATTTTCCCACTTATCATATCCTAAACTAATTTTTTTCTGATGCCATACAATGGTTGACATGTATTTTTTTCATTTACTTTTTCAAAACATCCCTTAACCCTAATAAAAATTAGAAGTTAATAAATTGAAGAAGAGAGAAACTAATTGGCACCTGAAATGGTCTTTTCGCATAACAAAATTAGAAAAAAAAAATTTAGGGTCAATAAAATTAATAAATATAGAAGGTAAAAAGTCATATAATAATAATTTAGGGTAAAGAACAATATCATAATAATTTAGCGTCACCACGAAACGGGGAATTCAGTAAGAAAGATGAAGCCTCAATGAATTCGTAGCAATTTTCCGAAGTTTTTTTTATCATTTTTGTGTATTTAGTTATGAATTTTGTAAGGCAAAACAATAAAATAAGAATTTAGGGTAAAAAGCAAGAATGTTTGGTTGCAACTGACGTACACTTGTGCAAGTGGTGAAAGGTATGCACTGAGATCGCGCCATGTGTCCACTTGCGATTATTTGGGGTTTTTTAGTGCAAACAACTTGAACAAATTGTAATAAATAGTCGGAAAATCGTAAAAATGCCCCGAAAATCGTAATAACAAGTGGTGAAAGGTATGCACTGAGATCGCGTCAGGTAATTCGTCAATTTTGTATGAATGAATGAAATGTTTGGATGCAGTAAATTAAGCTATACAAATAATGGGTTATTCATGGACTTTTTTATGATGTTATACAATACTTGGAATTTAATTTGTTCTTTTTATTTTTCAAAACATCCCTTCACCCTTATAAAGGAAAAAAAAATTAACAAATTGAAGAAGAGAGAAACTGATTAACACCAGAAATGGTCTATTCTCACTCAAAATAACAATAAAAATAATAATTTCGAGTAAATATAATTAACAAATGTAGAGGCTAAAAAGTAATATAATAATAATAAAATACTAATATAGCGTAACCATGAAAAAGGGAATTCAGTAAGGAAGATGAAGTGTCAATGAGTTCGTATCAATTTTTGAAACATTTTTATCATTTTTGTGTATTTAGTTATGAATTTCATAAGAAAAAACAATAAAATAACAATTTAGGGTAAAAACCAAGGATGTGGCCATGTGTATTGACGTACACTTGTGCAAGTGGTGAAAGGTGATGCGCTCAGATCGCGCCAGGTGTCAGCTTCCGATTATTTTGGCTTTTTTTAGTGCAAAAATCTTGAAAAAAGTTAAATAAATAGTAGGAAAATAGGAAAAATGCCCCGAAAATTACTCCGGCCTCCTTGTGACGTTATACAACTGGGGGAAGCTAGAAATCATCAATTTCATAAAGAAAAAATTTGGATGCCTTTAGATAACTCACTTTCCTCTTAACCCTAGCTATATATGTTGTTAACTTTAACCTAGATAACCTACATCAACAAGCATCTCCCGTGAATGCTCGAAATTGTCTTTTAAAATGAATAACCATGAAACGGGGAATTCAGTAAGGAAGATGAAGTGTCAATGAGTTCGTATCAATTTTCGGAACATTTTTATCATTTTTGTGTATTTAGTTATGAATTTCATAAGAAAAAACAATAAAATAACAATTTAGGGTAAAAACCAAGGATGTGGCCATGTGTATTGACGTACACTTGTGCAAGTGGTGAAAGGTGATGCGCGCTAGAATCGCGCCAGGTGTCAGCTTCCGATTATTTTGGCTTTTTTTAGTGCAAAAATCTTGAAAAAAGTTAAATAAATAGTAGGAAAATTGGAAAAATGCCCCGAAAATTACTCCGGCCTCCTTGTGACGTTATACAACTGGGGGAAGCAAGAAATCATCAATTTCATAAAGAAAAAATTTGAATGCCTTTAGATAACTCACTTTCCTCTTAACCCTAGCTATATATGTTGTTAACTTTAACCTAGATAACCTACATCAACAAGCATCTCCCGTGAATGCTCGAAATTGTCTTTTAAAATGAATAACCATGATACGGGGAATTCAGTAAGGAAGATGAAGTGTCAATGAGTTCGTATCAATTTTCGGAACATTTTTATCATTTTTGTGTATTTAGTTATGAATTTCATAAGAAAAAACAATAAAATAACAATTTATGGTAAAAACCAAGGATGTGGCCATGTGTATTGACGTACACTTGTGCAAGTGGTGAAAGGTGATGCGCTAAGATCGCGCCAGGTGTCAGCTTCCGATTATTTTGGCTTTTTTTAGTGCAAAAATCTTGAAAAAAGTTAAATAAATAGTAAGAAAATTGGAAAAATGCCCCGAAAATTACTCCGACCTCCTTGTGACGTTATACAACTGGGGGAAGTTAGAAATCATCAATTTCATAAAGAAAAAATTTGAATGCCTTTAGATAACTCACTTTCCTCTTAACCCTAGCTATATATTTTGCAACAACCAACATCACAAGTATATTTCCCTAATATTAATTATCTAGTTTTTAATAATACAATAATTAGTTTCCTTTCATGTAAAAGGCTGTAAACGTATCTGTTTTGTTATAATAATCCACATATATAATAATTGGACAATGCTCTGAAGCCATCATGGGTGCGTGCATCTAGATCTTTGAACACGTCAACGCTATTCAATAAGTTGTCAATATGGCTCCGTCTCGGGTTCGTAGTAAATATCTCTATCATGTCAAATCACATCGTTCGATGGCCTACTTTTTCTGAAATACCTGACACCAGTCAAGTAATTTTGAAATAGTCCTGAATATTTGTCCTAGTCTATATGAGTGATTAGAAATTCACACAATATTTTATTTTTCACAGTATATGTTGCTTTGAGGGATTCCCTAAACATATAATATAAAGAAAGATAGAAAAAGTAGGACATGAAACAGGTACAAACAACAACATAAAACTGGGAAAAATTAGAAGTATATTTCCTTAATGTTCATTATCTAATTTATAATAACACAAGTATTACTTTCATTTGCTTCATATATAATTATTGGGACTATGTATTGCAATTCCTTGTGTCTAACATTGTATTTTGCAAAAACTGAAATATTATTCAATATGTCGTCAATATCACCACGCGTTGGGAATCAGGTAAAGTCGCATTATCATGTCCCTTCACATTAAACAGATGGCGTACTTGTTCTCAAAAAATTGACACGTCAGTCATAAGTAACACTCTCCTAATTCACAATAACATGTCAATGTGCTATACATTCTTTGGTGAATGATTTATGGGTTATTTATATAACAAAATATTACAAATATTGCTGAATATTTATTTCGTATATATGAGTGGGGACACGAGTGACCATAAGCACGTGCAAGCTGCTCGGAAAAAGCTGACCCATACGACCGAGTGAATATGGCTACCATTGTTCAGTTGGTTGGGGTGATCGTGATATTGCTAAGAGGGAGCACATAAAATGCTTTGCAATGTAATTTTCTTGTGTGTGTGAAATTACGAGTAGTTGAAATGTTGGTGTACACTTTAATATTCTCCAAGCATTCGAAATGTGATTAGCTGCAATGTACTTATCATGCATAGAAGATGTTGTATTGTAGTTTGTATTTTACACGCTGATTTCTAATCATTGTGTTCCAACATAGTGCAAATTTCAAGTATCCTTCAGGTACGAATGTTTACAAAATCGTGCACCAATATTGCTTCATAGTCAAGGTCAGATCTTAATAACCAGTCAAGCACTAGAACATAACATTAGCAAAAATTGGTTGCTGCTGTAAATGATTAGTGTTGCTGGAAATCATTACTGCTGATGGAAACAACAGCTCCCTGCTGGAAATGCTACATTAGCCTGTGATATAATCAATGAAATCTGTGTCACTCGTTCATAATTCAGCATAAACTACCCATTGTACATGGTAAAAGTCATTGCTTCTTCACAAAACTCAAAATATGATACTTTATCAAATGTCTATGAAAATTTCCAAATAGGGAGAAGACATGTAAAATTAACATGTGTCCAAATTTCATGCAAGAAGTAAACCAACCAAATTTCCATTTCAATTAGCAGTGGACAAAGTAAGAGCTTATCAGTGGACATGAACAAACAAATAAAATAAGACTGCATATAGAAAACTTAACCTGATCATTAGCCTTCATAACAACCGGCCTTTGTATAATACAAACATAAATCATTCGGTAGGTCCGTGCATCCTGTAAAATTCGTCGAATAATGGGTCACTGAGATCTATTGGAGTTGATTCCTCATTGTTCGACGGTGATGTCCTGCATAAACACCAAACACAAGCACATAAAAAATTTAACTATTCAAATTTTAGGTGTTATTATAAATTATTTTAACATCTTACGGTGTGTTCAAATTTCTTGGGCATTGTCTTCTATCATGACCAATGTCTCCACACTCCGACAGTGTCGAATCCCTCGCTTCATTGGCTTTTCCTTTGCTCCCGTTACTTGTTTCCACCTTCCTTTGCACCTTACTCTCTTAGGGTCTTTCATATATTGTGTTTGAGAGCTGGACCCTCCAACTTCGTTATTACTTGGTTCATCCTTCAACAACTTCAACTTCACCCGCAAACTTTTTAGAGTCTCTGACACTAGCTCACATCCTTCTTCACACATTAATGCATCCTCAACCACATCTGAAGCAAGTCGGGACATTGTACTCCGCTTTATTAAAAGACCAGGATCTCCAGAGTCTTTAATTTCGTTGCCATTTGCATCTGACACCAATCCAGCTTTGGCAGTTTTCTTCCACCTTTTCAAAATATATTTATCGGGCATATATTCAATCTGGTCCCTTCTGAACAATGCTAGGATGTGCTTGCAAATAATCCCAACAAATTCAAATTTTTTGCAGCTACACGATGCGTGGTCAGAATCTTTGACATGTAGGACTTCTGCCACTCTTGTTTGCCAATTTTTCCTTTCGCTCACATTAAAGACAACTTTAGAAGCATCCTCTGTTTTGAGCTCTAGGAAACATGTTGTAGTTTGTATTAGTTCTTTCTCAAACTTTTGAAACATTGCCCTTGTGTACAAGGTAGCCATTTGTTTGTTCATTGGCATTGGTAGAATACATTGAGCCACTTCAAATGCATCTACGTGATCAGCAGCTAACTCTTTTTGACGTTGATGGGAAAGTGCCCTCTCAAATCGTATTATGAAATCCATCAACGAATTTCTCCTTGATATGTATTGCTTGAAGAAAGCATGAGAACCTTCCGCTCTTTGGCTGCTTGACATTCCAGCGGCAAAAAAGTCTCGTGTGTAGGCTGGAACCCAAGATTCCCTTAAATCAAACATTGAACTTAGCCATTGATGGTCAGTCAAACCAGCCTTTGTAACCACAATATTCCACTTTGCATCAAACTCATCCTTTTTGTCAGTATCCCATATGGCTTTCTGAAATTCACGCCAATACTCCTTATAAGCAGAATGTGGTAACTTAACATGGAACTTTGATGTGATGTGTCATATGCAAAGCCGATGAAATGTAGTCGGGAAGGCTATTGAAATCGCTCTGGTGATGGCCACATCTTGATCTGTAATGATCGTTTTAGGTTCGCCACCTTGCATGGCTTTCTTAAACTCCTCAAACATCCAAATAAACGACTCAAGTTGTTTCCTTGCTCAAAAATGTGCATGCTAAGACAATTGTCTGACCATGGTTATTAACTCCCAATATTGGTGCAAATGTCAAGTCGTATCGATTCGTGTTGAATGTGGTATCGAATACAACAACATCTCCATACAACCGGTACGCCCGTCTAGAAGTTGCATCTGCCCAAAAACATCAACTAAACCTGTCTTCGCCATCTCCCTCAATCTTGAAATAAAAAGCCTCATTTTTTTTTCTGTTCAGCCATAAAATACTCGGTCACTAGTTCAACATCGTGGTTCCTCAACTTCCCATTCACACTACATTCAAGATTGTAAATTTCCTTTTTGATAAAACCGATTTTATCCATTCCTCCAGATTGCACCTCGAAAATACTTACCTTCTGATGAATGGGGATATTAACCGAACCCAACTGTTTTGTAAGTACTTTTGTAGAATCCGAAATACGACGGTGTGATCTCAATAAATGCACTCTTTCTGAGGCTGTCATCTTATGATTGTGTCCCTCTGCAAAAAGAGAGATGGCATACTTCTTGCTCCCATTTGTCTTCACAACCACAATCTTAGCTTTGCAATTGCATCTACTTATTCCCCGCTGTCTTTTTCTCTCCGAGTTTCATCTTTCCTGTATGCACCTTGTTTGCAACAAACAAATTCTTTCCTCAGAATCTCTTTCTTATTTGTCCCCCGAAAGCTGGAATGAAGTCGAATACCAAAGCCAGCCAAGAATGCATATCTGTTATAGAAATTATAAGCGAGGTCAAGCGAGTCGAACTTCATCCCAACCGCTGGTGTTTCCTCATTTCTTACTTCAGGAATGTAAACCATCCCATTAGCTGTTACACAGTCATCACTCTCTGAGCCCCTAGACATTTTACCCACATATATTTTTGAACTACTTCTATATCACTGCATAGCAAATATTAATTCATTAATCAATCATTACTGCGTTACAACATATCAATGCATTCCACTTACACAAAACATTGCCCAAATTGACACATAAAAGACGCATAGCCTAGCTTGTTTGTAAGAGCCATTATTACACAAAATTTAATAATAGTTACGTCATCTCTTGTGCAATAATCTGGAAAAAATAACATTAGAACCAACATGTTCAACTAAGAACACAAATGTAATTCAAACCAGCAATTACAGAACTTCTCCCAATATCCTCTTCAAATGCTTACTCCTAATGTCATTAAGCCTAAGTTTAGGATCTTTTACCTACATTTTATAATTTTTCACCCCCACCAAAAACAATCAACTAAATATATTGAATATTCATAAGGAAATGACGCATTATTCACAGCAGCTGACGGCAGAATAATACATTATTGACCGCAGAAATGACGCATTATTGATGCCACAAATGACGAATTTCTCACCCTCACAAAAAACAAACCAAACCCAATAAAATCAATCCAGCAACAGTAAACTTACCTCTCAAACTCAAGCGGGAGCTCCGAAGTCAATCAGCTTAAGAGAATGTGGTGGACATTAGAGAAGACTATTTGGTAGTGGAGACTCCATCTCTACCACAATCGAGGAACAAATGCTGCTGCGGCGTCTAGCAGATATGCTACTTTGCTTTCATCTGGAATCGTGTGCTGAACGAAAAAGAGAAGGGGTTTTCACTTCAGCCATAGAATCAAAACAGGGCAATAGCTAGATAAGAGCCATTAATCGTCATACCGAGGATGCCATAGATCGCAGGCCTCCCAAGGAGCTGATGACAATGGAGCGACTATAGGGTTTGGGAGCTTTGGATCTTTCTAATTCTGGGTTTGCGTTACATTCAAAAACAGAGGACTGTGTTCTTGAATTTTTCAGAGGGAAATATCTTCAACTGAAGTTGGGTTTCCAACGGGTCAGATTTCAACCTGGTTCTACATGCACCCTCTTTTAAAAATTCATCGTTGGATGAAATCCAACGGCTCTAACATACCCCTCAAATAAACCCCTTATAACTTTCCCCTCACTATAGAAGCTCCCCAAACTAAGATGTTACTATAGGCGGGCCTCTATTGACAAAACTTGGATAAGCTAATGGCCCAGAGCATCAGGTCGTGAGGCACGTGTTTTTGTCTGCAAATGGAAACTGAAAGGTTAATCAAGATACTTACAAGACACAAATCCCTTTCCACTCATTGTCACTTCTGTTCCTTACCATGTGTATGTATAGCCGAGCCATGTTCTGTTGCATTAATGTTACATCCAAAGGTAACAAAGAAGGCACAACACAACTCCCTCCATCTAAACTATAGAAGGCACATCACTTTAGTGCTTTCGAGGCAAAATAAGTGTACTGAACTAACTTAAAAACTATGGTTTTCGGGCAAATACGATTTGAAAATTTCCAATTTTGACAACTCCAAAAAAATTTTGAAAAAAATTGGAGTAAAATTGGAATGTATCTGAAATTTCAAAAAATTCCAAATTCCGAAATATATTGGAATTTTAAGCTTAGATTTCATACAATTTAATTTCATGTTGAGCTAAATATAAAGTTATTCCATAAACGGCTCCGTTTGGTTCACGGAACGAATTTGAGGGGAAATCATTTCCCATGTCATCTCCCAAATGATAGGAAATGGAAGATTTATTTCCCACGTTTGGTAATCCTGAGAAAGTAACCGGGAGATGTCACTTTATTTCCTTTCCCGTGTTTGTTTTGAGTAGGAATAGAAAACAAAATTTGTATAAGTTTTCAATTATGCCCATATTAAATCAAATAAAATAAAAAAATAATGCATTTAATGATATATTGTAATTCTAAATTGTTAATGGGGACAAAAAGGTCATGAAAATTTTGTATTTAATGTTGGCTTATTTTCCCAAACTGTTGGGAGGATGGCTTCACTTTTCCCCCTACTTATCCATGGGCCAGACAACAATTTCCCATGCCTGGACTTACCAAACATGGGAAAGCAATTGATTTCCCATCCCTAAATTTCCTTTTCCATGAACCAAACGGGGTTAGGGTAACAACATCCAAGTACTAGAGAATATAAGAGTTTTCAAGCGTTCAATATGGTTGTGCATGTTTAAAATTTTGAACTAGTTTCCACAATTTTCCAAAATTTCTGAAATATATAAGTTCTGAGTTTTTCCTAATTGGAATGGATACTGACATTCCTAAATTTTTTTTGAACCACATTGGAATAGAATTTTTGTTCCAAATTTTTTTGGATTGGAATTGGAATCCCATGATTCCTATCCAATCCATCTGAAAATCAACCATAACTCTAGTAAACGTAGCCCTAGCCTAAACCAAAATTTTGTCCTATTTATTTTCATGCCATAACTTTTTTCATATATTTTTGTGTCACTACATTTTTTTTTCCTTTAATTTCGTTTTCATACAATCAATATCAAGAGAGGTGTGTGACTCGAATATAGGACATCATATGCAAAAATAACTGCTCTTAACCATTTGAATTATAAGCCTCTTGCTTTTTCTATATAATTAAAAATAAAATAAAAAACCTTTGTTTCAAAGTCTATTTTGCCCATTTTGGGACCTACAAATAAACCCTAAATTTTAGATATTTTAAGACTGATGAATTTATTATCTTCCAAAATGGAAGCAAAATTGAACTCAAACTCTTCGTAGATGCATATGTCATGTGTAGGCAAGGGCGGATCTACACTTGGACTGGAGTGGGCTCCATCCCAGTGCTGATTTTTTTGTTGTAGTCTTGGTGGTTTAAGCCAAATATAGGTTAAGCAAATAATAGTCTAGCCCTCTATTTAAAATAAGCCCACCTCTTTATGTAGAAATAAGCTCACTCTTGAAGCATATAGGAAATAGTAAACATACAACCCATAACCAATATAAATTTGGTAATTTTTTCTCTTTTTTTTATTCAATTTCCAATTTTAATTGTTGTTGTTAAGTTTTTATGATTTAGGGTTTGGGTGAAAACTTTTGGGGATTGTTATATATGTTTTATTTTTGCAACTTGAATTATTAATTAGTATATATTATTTTTGGTGTCTAGTATTTCTTGTTATGATATCATGTCACATGATGATAATAGACCGACAAAGAGAGGAAAAATTTATTCATTCTTCCAAAAAAGTGGTAATGATAACAATGATACACTTTCTGCATCTAATGTTAATACTTCAATTCCTGAGGAACTTACTCAACTTTGATCTCAAGTAGTTGAACAATGTGTTTGATTTGATATTTATTTATATTTTTATACTTCTTTGTGTTATATTTGCTCGTAATGTGGCCTTGTTTTATTTATAAAATTTTATTTATATTTTTGTTTCAAGAGAAAAAAGGTTTATGATATATCTCCTATAAAAAATAAAATTTAGCCTATCCTTATAAAAATTCATAAGTCCGCCATTGTGTATAGGTGAAATGTCCATGAATGTGTTTCGGTCTGATAAGCATCTATACTAAGGACATGGCCTCGGTGTGGCAAGCAACACTTACTGTTGGCTAGAATATTGTACATTAGGCTTGCCTTGAGATCAGGGCAAGATATATCCCTGCAAGTTCAAAAATTGTTGTATAGTATTGAAATATGGATCCAAGCATCTACATTTAGCTATCGTGCATTTACCCACATTTCACAATATCTAGACCATTTAAATCATCTAACCGTTTAAGACATAACACATCACCGATGTAAGTGTTTAAATTTTTTTTTTATATTAGAAAAATTGTTTAAAATTAACAAATGTATTATTGTTTAAATAAAAAATTAAAACATAAACTGAAAAACCACACCCTTCTCCACCAAAATTTGAGGGGGAGGGAAATCTGGGGTGAGCTAGGGGAGGGTGGGGAAAGGGGGCTGGTAAGAAGACATACAAATTAAACTAATCAATCTACTTATAACCTAAAGTATTATATGAAAGATCAAAATGGATTGGTATATTGTTTCAGCAATCAACCTCTCCACTCACCGCCCTTCTCAGTGTACTCAATTGACAAAAAAAATAAAACAAAAATAACCCACAGTATTTTGATTTGTATTAGCCCCCTACTTAGATCATGGTTCGAGGGGGGATAGATTTGTGGTTTCCAACGCATGAGACTAACGTTAAGCGTCTATTAAGTTTCTTTTTATTTCATTTTATTTTATTTTAAGATATATATATATATATATATATATATATATAAGCTATAAAAAAATTTTTGTGCCCCCCTTATGTTTTGGTCCCTGGACTGTGGCCCTGGTCGTCCTAGGCCAGGGCTGGCATTACTTTCGAGGTAAAACAAGTGAAGTGTACTGTTCTTTTGATATAGTGAACTAACTTAAAAACTCTGGTTTCCGGTCAATACGATCCGAAAATTTTCAATTTTGGCAACTCCAAATAAACTCCGACATCCGAAAATTCCGAAAAAAGTTGGATTGGAATTGGAATGTATCTCGAAATTTCAAAAAATTCCAAATTCCAAATTCTGAAATATGTTGTAATTTCAAGCTTAGATTTCATACAATTTAATTTCATATTGAGCTAAATATAATATAATGAACAATATACATAGACAAGTTATTCCATAAAGGATAACAACATCCAAGTACTATAGAATATAAGAGTTTTCAAGCATTCAAAATGGTTGTGCATGTTTAAAATTTTGAACTAGTTTCCAAAATTTTCCAATTTTTTTGAAATATATAAGTTCCGAGTTTTCCGAATTGGAATGGATATTGAAATTCCTTTTTTTTTTTTTTTAACAAAATTGGAATAGAATTTTCATTCCGAATTTTTTTGTATTGGAATTGGAATCCCCTGATTCCTATTCAATCCATCTGAAAATCAACCCTAACTTTGGTAAACATAGCCCTAGCCTAAGCCAAAATTTTGTCCTATTTATTTTCATGCCATAACTTTTTTCATATATTTTTTGAGTCACTACATTTTTTTCCTTTAATTTATTTTTCATATGATCAATATCAGAAGAGGAGTGATTCGAATATAGGACATCATATGTAAAAGTAACTACTCTTAACCACTTAAATTACAAGCCTCTTGCTTTTAATGTAAAAAAAAAAAACTTTGTTTCAAAATCTATTTTGCCCGTTTTGGAACCTAGAAATAAACCCTAAATTTTAGATATTTTAGACCGAAGAATTTATGTTCTTCCAAAATGGAAGCAAAATTGAACTCGAACTCTTGTAGATGCATGTGCCATGTGTAGGTGAAATGTCCACGAATGTGTATAAGTGTGATAAGCATCTATGGCCTCATTATGGCAAGCAACACTTACTGTTGGCTAGAATATTGTACATTAGGCTTGCCTTCATATCAGGGCAAGATAATTCGTTGTATAGTATAGAAATATAGCTATATAATATAATTATTCACGTGTTATAGTTCGAGTGGACGGTAAAATTAAGAATTCTTATTTTTAAGATCTGGTATCAATAAATACTAGCCTCTTGCCATACGCTCACGCGTGTGCCAATTGGTTTTCTTTTTTTAGTTTTTAGAAATAAGAAAAGAAAAAATGGGTAGTTATTTTCCATAAAAATAGGATTCATTATCTGATTTTGTTTTTAATTTTAATTTTTTAAATATGAATAAATGTGAATTTACTATATTATCCTCATTTAATTAATAATTTCAATTCTTATTATTTGAATTAACCAAGGGCATTTTCTGGTATTTTGAATGTTTCACCATTCTCTGTCTTTTGCTTTATATATATATATTTACTTATATTATAATACTTAAACAAATTATACCACGTAGTCATACTCTAATATCGCACCATAATTACTTGCTCTAATTATTGTTTAGGGCCCTTGTTGAAAGTTGAAACGGTCAAAAGAAATCCATCTCCAGTCCCCACAAATTCCCTTTTTCGGGATATGATTTCTTAATACAGAAAACAAAGGGTGAGTAGGTCCAGTGCTTAATTGTATCGAGCAAGAAATGGCAAAACATAGAAAGAATGTTAACTCTTTAAGTATGTTGTGTCCTCCATGCTTGTCAACCAAATGACAAATCTATCCCACTAAGATCAACTGAAACTTACAATTGTATCTTACAACTGCATGCCTTTTGCTTTTATGTCTAGAGATGAAGCATGTTACCCACTCTTCCTACAGTAATCAATTACTTTCTGATTCTTGATCATTCTTCCAAGCTTTTTTATTCTTTATTCTTTTTAATTTTCTGTTTGCTTTTTAAATAATTTTTTAAGTGTTGATGGGAGTTTATTCAGGTGTATTAGTTAAGGTTATGTTTAAGGGAATTATGAAATATTTTTAGAAAATTTAGAATCTACTCAAGTCTCGTTTCAATATGTATATCGGAAAGCTAATATGGTAGCTGATTCTTTGATAAAGAAACTAATAATACTTATAATTGGTTTAGTTGGTCTGCTTGACCTATTCATTCGCTTATTCACAACATCCAATATCTTTGCCAATTGTTTCCATCCAATATAATTGGGTTCAGCGATCTACCTGTGCATAAAAGCGAACAAATAAATGAAAACAACAACTTTCCCAAAGAACAATTGGGTAATTTGCAGCAATCTCCGTCAAAGATGATCTAGAATCAAATTTAAAGAACATGAGCGGCGTTAGGGAGTGAATTTCGAGAGTAGGATTTGATTGAGAACATAGACTAAAATGGGTGATTGGGAACTTCAATCTAACCACGATTGAAAGAACACCACCACAATGAGTTTTTTTAGTTAAAACGCTCTAGTTGACTTATTCACTAACCTAAAAGGAAAAGAAAAGAAGAGAGGAAGGGGAGAAGGGGCAGTGACGCTTCTTCTTCCTCTCCCCTCTATGTAATTTTCCTTTAAGATTCACTGAGGAAGAGAGCGGCTAGAATTTCGGACAAATTCTCTTCTAGTCAATAATTACGCAATGCAAAGACTTCTCAAATTTTTTGAGACAAATTCTACAGCTCATATTATTTCCTTACTGCTATAGGGACAGTTGTGTACGTACGTCGACACAACTTTCCTTTTGTTGTTCCACATCATCATCATCAAGATGTGGACTTCCAAAAGGTTCTAATGAGCTGTCATAATAAGCTTAACACACTTCTACCGCTCACATCCTCTCATATAATTATCACTTCTTGTTGAGACAGTTCGAGAATACTTTCGTTCATAAGCGTTATTGTTGAAAACGATGTTGTTAAAAATATAATCTAATTTTAAATTAGTAATTGAAGTGATTTTTGAAAGAAAGAAAAAAAGACACTTTTGTTTTTACCATTTATATGCACTTTTAAGTTCCCGCACCAAATATTCTTAGAAGAATTTTTACTATTTTAAGCCATTTTAGAAACATAGTCAAATGCGTGAATCAACTTCTATGTCTTTTTTAAGAGGATAAGAAATGAAAATTCATAAATTCATTTATCATGTTTAGTAATGTTGGAAAAGTAACCACAAATACCATTTTATTTTCTTGCTCAAATTTGATTTGCGTAGGAATAGGAAATAAAATTTGTTTAAGTTTTCAATTATATCCCTAATTTAGAAAAAGAACACTTTATGTGATTTGTTTAATTTTAATGAGGGCATCATTTTGAAAAAGATTGACTCCTTAAAATTGAGGAGGAGCTCATTATCAAAGCAAATGAGATTTTGACACTTGGTAATTTCCAAAACTAAGGTTAAAATAATTTCAAAAAAAAAAAGTTAAATGAAATTAACAAGTGTCAAAATCCTATTTATTTTGAGGAAGAGCACCTCGTTAGTTTTAAGGAGCCAAGATTTCCTCATTTCTCCGTGTGAAACGAAAATGAAACCCGAGCTAGACGGAGGGTTTCATGGAGGACTTTTTCTGAAACATGAACTTACCTTAGATGAGAAAGTAGTGATTTGTCATTCCTAAGTTCATTTTCCCGCCAATCAAATGCCACCTAAAAATTATATTATTCCGGGGAAAATTGTAAGAAACAATGATGGCAATTCGAAACAACCAGGATTCCAAGTCCTATAAGATATTATTCTCATTCTTCCGAGGAATACAAAGAATGTGTGGAAATCTCCAAATCCGTAATTAGCGGAGGCTCCCTGAAGCCGCCACCAGAGCAGTAATTCGGTGTGGGACTCAACAAATCGCTGGTTTGGCATTTGGCTTCCCATTATAATTATTTAAATATTTTTTATTAATATCTTGCCTCCCACTGGTAATATACAATTGTGGGAATTAAAGAGGAAATCTTTCTTTCTTTCTTGTTTCACTCCCTCTGACACGTGGATGATACTTGTCACTCTCACCTTAGCCAACCTCATCTCGGGCAAAAGAGTCAGTTCACTGGTTGCAACTGTAGAGAAATTACAGACAACAAACACACTGGAACAGAGAAAAGGGTTAAAGGAAGCGAGCAAAAGAGAGAGAGAGAGAAAGTCATGGACCTCTTGGTTCAGCATGAGGTAAATCCCTCCAAAAAAGTATGAGATTATCTCCTCTTCATTTTCTCAGCTTTGAATTCTCATCTGGGTCGTTGCCATTTTCCCCAAAGCCTTCCATTTTCTTGCCCAACTTCCTGACTCTTACAAAATGGAGTGACTCACTTGCATTTCAGGTTCTGTTTTCTTCTCCATTCACTTTTTCTCTGCATTTCTGAATCTGGGTTTTGGTTATTATAGTCTTTTTTGGGGATTGGTGTTGAAAGTTTTGTGGTTTTTGGAGTGCATTGGGGTTTGTTGTTGTTGTTGCTGTAGTTGATTGGTTATAGGGAGTGGCTATGGAGGGAGGGTGGAGATGGAGGCTATGCAATTTTCTGGTTTTGTGTCTGTTCATGGTGGCTTATGGTATCACTTTCCCTGGTGACCTGAAAATTCTGAATGATTTCAGAAAAGGGTTGGAGAATTCAGAGCTTCTCAATTGGCCAGAAAATGGGGATGACCCTTGTGGCCCTCCTTCATGGCCTCATGTGTTCTGTAGTGGAGACAGAGTCGCACAGATTCAAGTTCAGAATATGGGCCTCAAAGGACCTCTGCCGCAGAACTTCAACCAGCTCTCTAAGCTCTACAACCTTGGCCTGCAAAGGAACAACTTCAATGGGAAATTGCCCACTTTTAGTGGCTTATCTGAACTGGAATTTGCTTATTTGGATCAGAACCTGTTTGATACAATCCCTTCTGATTTCTTCAATGGACTTAGCAGTCTCAGGGTTTTGGCTCTGGATCACATTCCATTGAATGTCTCTACTGGATGGTCTCTTCCTAATGAGTTAGCAAAATCAGTTCAATTACAAAATATTTCGTTGATTGAATGTAATTTGGTTGGACCATTGCCTGAATTCTTAGGCGGATTGCCGTCTCTCACGGTGCTACAACTTTCCTTTAATAAATTAACTGGTGAGATACCCCCGAGTTTCGGACAGTCTTTGGTGCAGATTTTGTGGTTGAATAATCAAGATGTTGGCATGACTGGTCCAATTGATGTAATTGCATCAATGTCATCATTGACACAGGTTTGGCTGCATGGAAACCAATTCACAGGAACAATCCCAGAGAACATTGGGAATCTTTCTTCTCTTAAGGAACTCAACCTCAATGGTAACCATCTTGTTGGTCTGATTCCGCAGACATTGGCTGATATGGAGCTTGACAAACTGGACCTGGGAAATAACCAGCTTATGGGTCCAATACCGAAGTTTAAGTCTGGTAATGTTACTTATAATTCTAATTCATTTTGTCAACCTGATCCTGGGGTTCAATGTGCCCCAGAAGTTACCGCACTTCTGGATTTTCTTGGTGATTTGAATTATCCATCAAGTCTTGCATCTGAGTGGTCTGGTAATAACCCCTGTGAGGGGCGATGGTTGGGATTGAGTTGCAATCCACAGTCCAAGGTTTCTGTCATCAATTTGCCTAGGCACAAGTTAAATGGTACCCTGAGTCCTGCACTTGCAAAGTTGGATTCTCTGGTCGATGCAAGACTTCCAGGAAACAGCATAACTGATAAAGTTCCTACTAACTTTACTGAGTTGAAATCTTTGAGATTATTGGATATAAGTGGAAACAATATTGAGCCTCCATTACCAAAATTTCCTGATAGCCTGAAGGTCATCGCCGGGGGAAATCCTCTTTTAGTTGGTAATCAGACTGCACAACCTCCTTTATCTACTAGAAGCCCACCTCCACGCAACAGTTTGCAACCTCCATCAGATAGTCCATCATCAGGTAGTGGAAAACCACCAAAATCCCCATTATCACAGAGTCCACCTTCGCCAATTACTCATCCAGACCAGAATCCATCTGGTGCTATCCAAGTGGATGTTCAACCCCAAAGTTCCAAAAGACCCAAACCAGTTATAATCATTGCTGGAATTGCAGTTGTTGGTGTTGTGGCTTTTCTGTTGATTTGTCTGTCTATATACTGCTGTAAGAAAAGGAAAAACATCTTGGAGGCTCCTGCTTCCGTTGTGATTCACCCGAGAGATCCATCTGATCCAGAAAATTTGTATAAGATTGCAGTTGCAAGTAACACCACTGGAAGCTTGTCAACTAAAACTAGGACGACTGTCAGTCACAACAGTGGTGGAACAGAAAACTCTCATATGATTGAGGCTGGGAACCTTGTCATTTCTGTTCAAGTTCTTCGAAAGGTGACCAAAAATTTTGCACCCGAAAATGAGCTAGGCCGTGGCGGATTTGGAACTGTTTACAAGGGTGAACTAGAAGATGGGACACAATTAGCTGTTAAGAGAATGGAGGGTGCGGTAATCAGTAGCAAAGCATTGGATGAATTTGAGGCAGAAATTGCTGTTCTATCCAAGGTCCGTCATCGGCATTTAGTTTCTCTTTTGGGGTACTCCATCGAAGGCAATGAAAGGCTTCTTGTCTACGAGTATATGTCCCAAGGTGCTCTTAGCCGGCATCTTTTCCATTGGAAGAGCCTCAACCTGAAACCTTTATCTTGGACAAGGAGACTCACAATTGTATTGGATGTTGCAAGAGCGATGGAGTACCTACATAATTTAGCCCGCCAGACCTTCATACACCGAGATCTCAAATCTTCTAATATTCTTCTGGGTGATGACTTTCATGCAAAAGTTTCAGATTTTGGGTTGGTGAAACTTGCTCCTGATGGAGAGAAGTCTATTGCCACTAAGCTTGCAGGGACATTTGGATACCTTGCACCTGAATATGCAGGTACAATTTTCTTTTCATTCCCCTCTCAGATTTTGTTCTTGCAATAAATTCAGAAATAAGTTCATCTGCTAAAGCATGCAAAAGAATAGACTCAAAACACTAATGTGACTATTATATTGAAATCTTATCTGGTTTACAAATTCACTTAATATCAGTACTTCATGACTAGCTAGAATTTTCATGTTTCGTACTCTTAGGTACCCTTTCTTATCTTAAACAGAAAAATAAGGTATATACTTCTGTCACAGTTCTTTAAGTTCTTATGATTTGCGAATACTTAGCAGTTATGATTATAAATTTGTTGGTTGAATTAGGTCTCATATTTTGGAGAGCACGCACTTCTAGAAACAGTTGTCACAAAGTGTTAAAAATGTACAAAAATGAATTACAATATTTCAATAGTGGACTTGAGGAATGCACGAGGAAAAAATGAATTTGTTTCCCACTACAGTAAAAACGAGATTGATAACTGGCTCAGAACACTTGGTCTGTCTTTAACTCAGTTACACTTGGTCTGTCTTTAACTCAGTTACCATAGGGTAATTTAGAATTTGCATCTGAAAGAGAAAGATTGTCAGCCGTAGTAAATAAATCTGCATCTGAAATCCCCTTATCTATTCTTCTTTAAAATGCAATATCTATTCTTCTTATTTTGCGATAATGGAAAATGCTTGGTGCCCTAATACCATCAAGCATACATCTTGTGGATTGTCCTGTACATGTGAAACATGTCTATAGCTGCTGTAAATACAAATAAATTCCTTTACTTTTTAACCTCAATGAGAGCAAAACTGCCTCTGATTAAGCCCCACGGTGATGAAAAGTCAAACTCCATACTGTATCTCATAGTTCTATAAAGGTGTGTTCGGTCAAAGATCAGAAGGCAATATTAATAGATGTTTCTATTATGTCATTGAAAAAGGGCAGATAAATAGTTCTTATCATTACAGGAATATGTTATATAACTTATAATTAATAACTATAGAGTTCACTTGGTATGAGCCTACTTTATCTTACTTTAGTTAAAACTACCAGTAGTTTCCTTGAACACAACTGGTGGGAATTTATGGAATACTCTACTTATGTTTCAATTTTCTAAAGTATTCAACTTGTTATCTACCTGTACATCTGATCTGCCTAAATATCTTACTAAGTCATGATAATTGGTTTCAGTAATGGGGAAAATCACAACAAAGGCAGATGTGTTCAGCTTTGGGGTGGTGCTAATGGAACTTTTGACTGGATTAATGGCACTTGATGAGAACCGGCCAGAGGAAAGCCGATACTTGGCTGAGTGGTTTTGGCGGATCAAGTCAAGCAAGGAGAAACTTATGGCTGCAATTGATCCAACCCTTGAAGTTAATGAAGAAACTTTTGAGAGCATCTCCATAATAACTGAACTGGCTGGCCATTGCACTGCAAGGGAACCAAGCCATCGGCCTGATATGGGCCATGCAGTGAACGTGTTGTCCCTACTTGTTGAAAAGTGGAAACCAGTTGAAGACGAATCAGATTGTCTCTCTGGGATTGATTACAACCAACCTCTGCCCCAAATGTTAAAGGTTTGGCAGGAAGCAGAAAGCAGAGGGATCAGCTATACTAGCCTTGCGGACAGCAAGGGCAGTATTCCTGCAAGGCCTAATGGATTTGCAGAGTCCTTTACTTCTGCTGATGGTCGATGAGGAAAGCTATAGTCGGTAAGTCAAGAGAAACTATTGGCTATTGTTACATTATCCTCAAATAAATGGCTTATTTTTCCCAATAGATCTATTTTCTACCATATAGGATATGATATTATGGATTTCCCTTTCCTTCGTGCATAAAAGCCAATCTAGTACTCACAGACGCTTCATCGGTATTTTCAGGATTTGTTACCTGAGCTGTAAGAATTGTCTGGCACATCAATGTAGATACAGCATAGTTGATACAAAAAATTTGTTTGTTATATCATGACCTATGGATGTGTTTTCACTTTATATACATGTTACTTTGTAAAGAATTCATTGCATTCTCATTTTAAAGAATCTCACTATATTATCTATGCACACACAAGCGCATATATTGTTCTTACTTGTTGCTTGTTGCAAAATGAGGGCAGAGCTAGACAGTTCGGCAATTTTAACCTTCCTACCTGTACTCCGATCCTGTTCCGACAATTTCCGGGAATTTTTAAGTGGGAAATTTACTTGTTCAGAAGAGTCAGGTATTTACCACGTATTTACCACTCCGGTCCTGTTCCGACAATTATATATAATTATTTTATTATAATATGAGTAGACGATAAATTTAAAATGTTGCATAAAGAAGTATATATATTCGGTAATAACATCTCGTGTCAAGGTGTCGGTGTTACGGTCATCAACAATGGTTGAAATCAAATATGTCATCTAAAAGTGAGATACCATACCACTGACCACAGAAATTGAATAGCACTGGGGTCTATATATAGGAAACGCCTTGAATTTTCAACCCCGAATTAGAAGTTGAGTTGGGTGGCATGCACAGAAATGGGCAGCAGCTGGGAAGGTCCACTTTCCAGTCTCATGATTAATATTTTTGCTTTGGCATTTATTGCTGCAGTTTCTTGTTTGCTTTTAATTCCCTAATCAGCCCAAACTTTTATTACGAAAATAACCACGCAGACCTCGCTGGTGGCACTTCCCTGTAACCACAATCACCGCGAATTAACATTAGAGCAATTTTCTAGAAGTGCTTGTATTAGAAAAATATCAAAAAATTACTATACACCCTAAACCCTATATATATCTCCTTCTATTGAGGGATTCCTCAAATAAAGGACGCCCTTTAGGCAGTGGCGGAGCCACCTAAGAACATTTTTTGTATTTCTTCTCTCTGTTGAAGTATAAATTATTAAATTTTGAGTCTTTAATAGTGTAGATGATGAGATTAATATTCAACCATGTTAAATATGATATTCAAGACAATTATGATTGTAATAAATGAATAAATTATAAATTAGTATGAAATGATATTATTAACTTATTAACCCGGTTAGCGCTTGAAGGCTCCTATTCGAATTATTTTTAAAATTTTTGTAAAGGGCCCCCTCTGATGTGAAATCTTAGCTCCGCCACCGCCTTTAGGGTACCATACGAATATTTTTATAACGATCCAAACAATCTATTTTTTAAGTCTACATTCATAGATTATTCTTACAAAAAATTAGATAAATTGGAAACTGTTTCGATATGCAATTGTATAATACAAAATCAATGAACACGGTGCTTCAAGAAAGTACTACAATTTTAATAACACAATTGAGTGGTCAAATGATATCAGATTCAAGTGATTTTTTGTAAAGATGATCTTTGAATGATTATCTAAAACATAGACGGTTTGGATTAGTGAAATACAATGTGGAGTGGGCCCTACAAAAGTGTCCCTCAAATAAGCTAATTTGAGGGATCCCTCAATGGAGAGCCTGTGTGTATATATACATATATATATATATATATATATATATATATATATAATCTAGTCTTAGTCCAAGCATATACCAAACGCAGGATAAGTGTTATCCACCCTACACCAAGCCAAACTAAGACAGTTCCTAAGTGTTCACTCGTTTTGATTTAGGTTCTATGGTGGTAGGGTAAAATTTCCCATTGGCTTAAAAACCATTTGTGGTCAACAAGTCAACTTTCTTTAGCAGTCAAAAACCCTAACAGACAAATGAAAAATAGATAACTTGCGCCCTAAGTTGCCTTTAAACAAGTGATTGTGAATTTAGGTGAGGAATATCTCTCAAGTAAGTTCTTTTCTTGCCTAAGATTGATGAGGACTTTAGAATTCCCAGTAAAAACTAGTAGTTCTAACCAAAATGAATATTGAAAATAAAAGACTTCTTCAAAGAGAATTGTCTATTACACAATTTCAAACAAAAAGGAACTGCCACGCCCAGAAAGAACATTAGAACATTGGGCTTCGAATTTCTGCTTGGATTGTTGCTTATGATTCAGGATGGATTGGATGTATTTGCTGGAATTGCACATCAGCACCTTCAACTGATGGGGTACAGCTGGAAATTCGATACAAATGTTGAGATTGGCAAAACTTTAATTAATTTTAATCATGGAAATTCTTGTCAAATGGGCAGAACTGAGATCTCTTTAGTCTGGATCTGGCTGGAATTGGTTGGATTGACGATTGCTAACATGGAACTATACTTCAGGACCTGTTCTTTTGATTATGAATCATTCAAGAGCTATTCAGGGGACTTTGAGATTGTAATGACCTCAAAAATAATATTTGGTTTTATTATTTTTGTGGAAAAATCTTATTAAGTCGTGTGACTATTTTGGGTGTTGTATGAATTTGGTTTGATGTGAAAATATTGGAATGAAGTGAGTTTAATCAAATTGGGACAAAAATACCCTTATGATTAGTTTATGATTTTTCAAAGGAAGTACAAGAAATTGAAGTGAGAAAATTATGATTTTTGAATTGAAAAATCGAGATTGATCTCACGAATGCGTAGGCATGAACGGTTCGTGAATCGGAGTTGAAATGAAGAAGTTATGCTGATTTGAAGTTTCAGGGACTTAATTGCAAACAGAGACTTTGCCTATAAATTTCAGATGGGCACTGTTTGAATTCATAATTTGCAATTGAACCCGGAAGTTTGAGACCTCGTCGGAGAGGCGATTTCCGGCGGCTGCTGCGGCGGCGTAAGGTGGAGTTGATCGACACCACCAACCCAGATAGAAATCCTACTATCTCATCAATATAACCCAAGAAGAATCGGAGCCATCGGAGGTGCAGTGAAGGAGGGCGATGCCTGTGAAGTTGGTTCGTCAATAGTGAAATCAGCAACTTCAACCGGCGGTTTGAGCCACTTACGCTTCGAATTGGACCTCGAGGTAAGAATTAAAGTTGTTCTACTCAGTATTACGAACATTTTGGCATAGGTATTGACCGGAAATTTTAGGGTCGGTCCGTCGCGAGAATAGTACCCAAACCACCACCGGCGGTGGCGGCGCGTGGCGGCGCTGGGTGGCGATTCTGAGTTAGGGCTTTAGAGACAGAATGTAGTCCTGGAGTTACTGAACATGTTTGTATGTTTAAAATTGTTGAGATTCCGTCGTTTAATCGACGATTGGAGCCTCACAAAACTGGACCATTGATTGAAGATGATCGGACCGTTGGATCTTGTCCAATTTTAATTATGTTCTAGCTGGTGTTGTGAGGAGTCTGTAGGTTCAGACAGATTGACGATCCGACATCCCGATCTTAAGTTATCAAATTTCAAAGTTGAAGCGAGCGATCGTCATTCGATCGTGTAATGTAGAATAATCCGACCGTTGGATTGAGCCCAAATTGTCGCAGGGAGATATCGGGACTATTTAGAGTCCATTGTGGCGAATTTTTGGGGTGTCGGTTAGACATGTGGGACCCACGGGACCCAAATAGTGACCTTTTGGACAAATGATGTCATTGGTCATGATTCGACGTCGCAGCACGTACGTCACAGTTTTGGAGTTGGTTGGATGAGATTTGATCGCTTTGGATCCCGGTTGGTCCAAAGGGCAATTTCGTCATTTGATGTGAAATCTTGGATTTTGGAGTTTTGTGCTAAGTTGAGCTATGTACTTTGCTTAGGTACTATTGGGGATTGAGTTGCTCGTTGAGGTTTGAGATTGAGGATTCGTTAAGTTGTTGAAGACGCAACTTGGAGGAGAGGTGAGTAAAACCATCCTAGTCGTGGGTAAAATCACGAATTATTGTATTTATTATAATGTGACCTTGGAGAATGTTAATGGCTATAATTAACATGTTGTTTGTGATTTTATAAAATGTTTTAATTGATTTAAAACACATGAACTTGTTCTTCAATGGTTCATGAGGTAATTGAAACCTATTTTGTTTTGAATTGATTATTATTATTGGAGATTTTGGTGTTTAACCATATAACATATGTTGTGGATGTATGGTGGAAATTCATTCGTGAATAACCACATAAATATATATAATAAATATATATTGCCGTGATTGGTGTATTTGGCTATAAAACAATATTTAATGTGAAACAACATTTTATATTGTTTTGGTGTTGGTGTTTTGGTGTTGGGGTTTTGGTGTTGACGGATTTAGGTGAGAATACCTTGAATCCCTTCTGAGTTTGTCAGGTGGGCATTCTCGTGGCAAATAATGAGGGATAAATTACCCTAGGGAGCAAGACCCAAGAACAGTTAGAGCTCTAGTCTGGCGCCATCTAGTACTCATGACTGGAGTGTAATCATGAGTGAACACTACTTGGAGGTGTGTAGTGTTATAGATTAGAGGTTCATAGTATTCTCTCTTCTATCTGTCAAATAAATGACGTGTGAAAACTACTTTGAAATAGAGAGTTTTGGTGTGGTCACAGGTGGTGATCGAAAAGTTCTTTAAAATAAAATAAAAGAATTGCGATTGTGATGATATTGATGTTTATGATTACCTTGGTTATACAAGGATTGTGGTGTGCTAATGAAAGTGCATGTGTTTGTATATTATGTGTAAATTGACATATTATGCTCTGGACGTGGTTTACTCATACAAGCTTTCAAAAGCTTACCGGGTTGTTCTGGTGAACCCGGTGCACTATTCAATGGTGTAGGGGAAAATCCTGCAGGTGGTAGAGACGGTGAGCAGGAGAATTAAGGTGAGGAGCATGAGGCTCATTGGTGGTTCCACAGAGTGTAAAGTGTGGTGTGAGAGTGTTGGTGAGTGTTAGACTTCCGCTGTGTGAAATAAACTCTGTGGAGCATATTATGTAAAATGATGATTGTTCATTTATATTGTGTGTTTGTAATGTAATATTTGACTCAGAAGAGTTGAGTCATTATTGACATTGTGGTTCGGAACAGTGGTGTTGTATCAAGAAAGAAAAGTTTAAATTTCTAGGTACTTTTGCTGAAGGTTCCGAGCTTCGCGTCCCGGATTGTTGGTTGTTCTGTTTAAATTTGCAGATTAATTGTTGTTGAAAATTCGGGGCGTGACAGTTTGGTATCAGAGCGAAGGTTCTGCTTTGATGGAGTGTTAGAGCTTATGGTCAGCTCTAACAGTTTGCTAACTGCTCAATTGTTTTGCTTTATCGGAATTTTGGGTAAGTGCAGGAGATAATTACGGTGTTTAGCTCTAAGAAGGGTTTAAGTGTTAGAGCTTAAGGTCTGCTCTCTGACAGTTTGGTGTATGAGCATATAGTTGGCTATGAAGAAGTGATAGAGCTTATGGTCAGCTCTCGCAGTTGTTAGCAGAGCAATTGGTTTGCTTTGTTAGGGCTTTGGGTAAGCTCTAAAGATGTTTAGTATGGATACATCTGAGATGGATCTCAGTGTTGGAACATTTAGATTGTTCTGAAAGAAGTCGTTGGTTGACTCGAATGGGGTATTTTGTTGACTCTAAGGAATGTGCTTGGTGTGCCTTTAACTGTTGAGTCACCCTTGGGTAATTCTATGAAATTGATTTTGGTGTGTGAGTCTTGCCCGTTGCTGATTGGTAATAAGGAGTTCCTTGCCGATTTAATTGTTCTGGATAATAACTCGTATGACATAATACTTGGTGTGGACTGGTTACAGTGTAATCATGCTGTAATTGATTGTCATGGTATGTTAGTGTCATTTCATATTCCTGGACAAGTGGTGGTACGGCATAGGTGCATTAAAACTGATGCAACTATGAAGTTTGGGTTTCTAGCTCTTGTGGAAAGAGTAGAACGAGTTCTAGCATTGGAAGATGTTCCTAAAGTATCTTTGTATCAGGATGTTTTCCAAGATATTGTGGGTTTGTCTCCAAGGAGGGTAGTGGAGTTTACTATTGAATTGATTCCGAGAACGTCACCAATATCAAAGGCTCCATATAGAATGGCACCTAATGAGTTGAAAGAACTCAAGATTCAAATTGATGATTTAGTGGCACAAGGGTTCATTAGACCGAGTACGTCACTTTGGGGTGCACCTGTCCTATTTGTGATAAAAAAGGATCACACACTGAGATTATGTGTGGATTACAGAATGTTAAACAAGGTAACGATTAAAAATAAGTATCCGTTGCCAAGGATTGAAGATTTGTTTGATCAGTTGAAGGGGGCAACTGTGTTCTCAAAGATTGACTTGAGATCAGGATATCACCAAGTTAGGGTGAGGGATGAAGATATTCCTAAAACAGCATTTCGAACCAGGTATGGACATTATGAGTTTGTTGTCATGCCTTTCGGGTTGACTAATGCACCTGCTGTGTTTATAGATTTGATGAACAGAATATTCGGTCCTTACTTGGATGATTTTGTTGTGGTGTTTGTGGATGATATCTTGATCTACTCAAAGAATGATGAAGATCATGATCGGCATCTTGAGATTGTGTTGGAAACATTAAGGAGGAATCAGTTGTATGCCAAGTATGAAAAGTGTGATTTTTGGCAGGATAAAGTAAAATTTCTCGGTCATGTGGTTTCTAAGGATGGGGTATCCGTGGATCCTTCTAAAGTGGAAGCAGTTATGGAGTGGAAACAGCCTACTACCTGTGACTGAGATTCATAGTTTCTTGGGTTTGGCCGGTTATTATCGGAGGTTTATTGAGGGTTTTTCAAGTATTGCTGCACCTTTGACCAAGTTGACAAGGAAAGATGTGTTGTTCATTTGGAATGAGGATTGCGAGAAAGCTTTCAATGAACTGAAGAAGAAATTAACTACTGCTCCGGTGTTGACAATTCCCTCAGGAGGAGGAGGATTGGTGATTTTTAGTGATGCATCTCTTCAGGGTTTGGGATGTGTGTTGATGCAGAATGGTAAAGTGGTTGCTTATGCATCTAGACAGCTGAAGGTTCATGAGAGAAACTACCCTACACATGATCTAGAATTAGCTGCAGTGGTGTTTGCCTTGAAAGTTTGGAGGCATTATTTGTATGGTGAGAAGTTTGAACTCTTTTCAGACCATAAGAGTTTAAAGTATCTCTTTTCTCAAAAGGAACTGAACATGAGGCAAAGGAGGTGGATGGAACTCATAAAGGATTATGATTTCACGTTGGAATATCATCCAGGTAAAGCTAATGTTGTTGCAGATGCATTGAGTCGCAAGCTTAGAGGAGTGGTTGCATCTCTAATGGCACAGGAGTGGAGGATGATGGAAATGGCATCAGAGGTGGACCTAATACCAACTACAGTTGGAGGAGATGTTTTTCTGGGGAGTATGACAGTTCAACCTAGCTTGATTAGTAAGGTGATTCAGGAGCAAGCTCAAGATGTGGGAATGCGAGCTAAAATGGTTGAGTTAACAATTGAACCCGCTTTTATAGGTCATTCTGAGTGGACAATTGGAAATGATGGTGGTTTGACATACCGAGGGAAGTTGTGCGTGCGTGAATCGGAGAATCTTAAGAGAGAGATTATGGATGAAGCTCATCGTTCTAAGTATACGGTTCATCCAGGAAGTACTAAGATGTACAAGGATCTTAGGAGACAATTCTGGTGGATTGCTATGAAAAGGGAGGTGGGACAGGATGTAACTAAGTGTCTAACTTGTCAACGGGTGAAGGCAGAACATCAACGGCCATCAGGGTTGTTGAAACCTTTATCTATTCCTGTTTGGAAATGGGAAAATATTGCTATGGATTTCGTAGTGGGATTGCCTAAGACTAAGCAGGGTCACGATGCAATTTGGGTTATTGTGGACCGACTGAACGAAATCTGCACATTTTCTGCCTGTATCTATGAAGTATTAAGTGGACACACTAAGTAAGCTCTACATTCGTGAGGTGGTGAAACTGCACGGGATTCCTGTATCCATTGTCTCGGATAGGGATGCTCGTTTCACTTCTAAGTTTTGGAGTAGTTTCCAAAAGGTCATGGGAACTAGATTGGATATGAGTACAGCTTTTCACCCTCAAACTGATGGTCAAACTGAACGGGTAAATCAAGTGATGGAGGATATGCTTCGGGCATGTGTTTTGGACTTCAAGGGAAGTTGGGGTGAATATTTGGCTTTGATAGAATTTGTCTATAACAACAGTTATCACTCTAGTATTGGTATGGCACCGTATGAAGCTTTGTATGGAAGGCCATGTAGATCACCTGTTTGTTGGGCTGAGGTAGGTGATAATAAAGTCGTGCATCCTGATGTAGTTCAAGAGACTACATAGAAGGTTTCTATCATTAGAGATAGAATTCGTACAGCATAGAGCCGTCAGAAGAGTTATGCAGATAAGAAACGGCGGAGTGTGGAATTTGAAGTTGGAGACCATGTGTTTTTGAAAGTTTCACCAATGAAGGGAGTGATGAGATTCGGAAAGAAGAGAGGAAAGTTATCTCCAGATTTGTTGGACCTTTTGAGATTCTAGATAAGGTTGGAGAATTGGCATATCGGTTGGCATTACCTCCAATGATGTCGGGTGTCCATAACGTGTTTCACGTGTCAATGCTAAGGACGTCAAGGATGCTTCACACGTAATTGATTATGGTACTGTTGAAGTAAATGGAGATGCAACTTATGTAGAGGCACCTGTACGCATTTTGGACAGGATGACCAAACAGCTTAGAACAGCTCAAGTGGATTTGGTCAAGGTGTTGTGGAGTCACCATGACGAGGGTGATGCTTCTTGAGAATTGGAGTCTGAAATGAGGAGGAAGTATCCTCATATTTTCGAGGACCAGGCGGGTTGAATTTCGGGACGAAATTCCTTTAAGGAGGGTAGAATGTAATGACCTCAAAAATAATATTTGGTTTTATTATTTTTGTGGAAAAATCTTATTAAGTCGTGTGACTATTTTGGGTGCTGTATGAATTTGGTTTGATGTGAAAATATTGGAATGAAGTGAGTTTAATCAAATTGGGACAAAAATACCCTTATGATTAGTTTATGATTTTTCAAAGGAAGTACAAGAAATTGAAGTGAGAAAATTATGATTTTTGAATTGGAAAATCGAGATTGATCTCACGAATGCGTAGGCACGAACGGTTCGTGAATCGGAGTTGAAATGAAGAAGTTATGCTCGTTTGAAGTTTCAGGGACTTAATTGCAAGGCGAATTTTTGGGGTGTCGGTTAGACATGTGGGACCCACGGGACCCAAATAGTGACCTTTTGGACAAAGGGTGTCATTGGTCATGATTCGACATCGACAGCACGTACGTCACAGTTTTGGAGTTGGTTGGATGAGATTTGATCGCTTTGGATCCCGGTTGGTCCAAAGGGTAATTTCGTCATTTGATGTGAAATCTTGGATTTTGGAGTTTTGTGCTAAGTTGAGCTATGTACTTTGCTTAGGTACTATTGGGGATTGAGTTGCTTGTTGAGGTTTGAGATTGAGGATTCGTTAAGTTATTGAAGACGCAGCTTGGACGAGAGGTGAGTAAAACCATCCTAGTCGTGGGTAAAATCACGAATTATTGTATTTATTATAATGTGACCTTGGAGAATGTTAATGGCTATAATTAACATGTTGTTTGTGATTTTATAAAATGTTTTAATTGATTTAAAACACATGAACTTGTTCTTCAATGGTTCATGAGGTAATTGAAACCTATTTTGTTTTGAATTGATTATTATTATTGGAGATTTTGGTGTTTAACCATATAACATATGTTGTGGATGTATGGTGGAAATTCATTCGTGAATAACCACATAAATATATATAATAAATATATATTGCTGTGATTGGTGTATTTGGCTATAAAACAATATTTAATGTGAAACAACATTTTATATTGTTTTGGTGTTGGTGTTTTGGTGTTGGGGTTTTGGTGTTGACGGATTTAGGTGAGAATACCTTGAATCCCTTCTGAGTTTGTCAGGTGGGCATTCTCGTGGCAAATAATGAGGGATAAATTACCCTAGGGAGCAAGACCCAAGAACAGTTAGAGCTCTAGTCTGGCGCCATCTAGTACTCATGACTGGAGTGTAATCATGAGTGAACACTACTTGGAGGTGTGTAGTGTTATAGATTAGAGGTTCATAGTATTCTCTCTTCTATCTGTCAAATAAATGACGTGTGAAAACTACTTTGAAATAGAGAGTTTTGGTGTGGTCACAGGTGGTGATCGAAAAGTTCTTTAAAATAAAATAAAAGAATTGCGATTGTGATGATATTGATGTTTATGATTACCTTGGTTATACAAGGATTGTGGTGTGCTAATGAAAGTGCATGTGTTTGTATATTATGTGTAAATTGACATATTATACTATGGACGTTGTTTACTCATACAAGCTTTAGAAAGCTTACCGGGTTGTTTCTGGTGAACCCGGTGCACTATTCAATGGTGTAGGGGAAAATCCTGCAGGTGGTAGAGACGATGAACAGGAGAATTAAGGTGAGGAGCATGAGGCTCATTGGTGGTTCCACAGAGTGTAAAGTGTGGTGTGAGAGTGTTGGTGAGTGTTAGACTTCCGCTGTGTGAAATAAACTCTGAGGAGCATATTATGTAAAATGATGATTGTTCATTTATATTGTGTGTTTGTAATGTAATATTTGACTCAAAAGAGTTGAGTCATTATTGACATTGTGGTTCGGAACAATGGTGTTGTATCAAGAAAGAAAAGTTTAAATTTCTAGGTACTTTTGCTGAAGGTTCCGAGTTTCGCGTCCCGGATTGTTGGTTGTTTTTTTAAATTTGCAGATTAATTGTTGTTGAAAATTCGGGGCGTGACAGAGATATCAAGGCATATTTGTAAATTTGTTGAGGTTTTCATATTATGAAAAACCTGAATTCTGCGTGATTCACTAGTGCTAAACCAAATTTGTAATAAGAGAAAAATCTCGTTTCCTTTATGAATTGCCTTTTTGAGTTGAGCTGAAGTTAAAAGTTTGAGTTATGCTTGTTTTGTTTAGGAGTTGGATGGATTTTCAAACCAAATGGTCTGATTGCTTTAGAGTTTGAAGGCCTTTTGAGATTGTATGATCTTGATTGACTTTGTCAGTATGATTGAGGATTTTTGTTGTTTTGATTGAATATTTTGTTGTCTCCTTTCCTATTCACATCCTCCTATATTTATAAGAGCTCTGGAATAAGTGATTATTCCTTGATATCCTGAGGATAAATTATTTGAAAGGATTCCTTGTTCCAGTGCAAAAAAGAGATATTGGTTTAGTCTAACAGAAGAAAACCCCCATCAAAAGTTAGTTTTCATGATGATTAGTTTTGATCTTTTGACAACCAACTCTCTTATCTCTTGTTTATCTCTTGTAAACCCAACTTGCACTGATGCAAAGCCCTCACAAGCATAGGAAGGAAACTTGGCCCTCTTTTATGGCATTAAATGGTTATGGGGAGTGGTTTTCCTGATTTAACCTTTCTACCAACTCTCCATCACGTCTTCTGCCCTGTTGAAAATCTTGACTTTAGAGTCACGTGGACTTTTGTGGAGAGAAAGATCTTCCCCAAATTCTGCTGACTTGATTTTTGAATTTGTGATCAACGGTGATGATCAAATTTTTGAGCATTTGGAGAGATTATTAGTTGGGTTTAATTTTAAAACCATTAAATATGATTTTTGCATATTAAACCACCACTGATGGCAATTAATTTTAAACTTGTAAAAATATTTCTTGCAATTGGCTCGCAATAGTTTGGACTTCTAAAATGATCTGGTCTAATTTCTGATTTTAATAAAACAAAGCCCGAACTCCTGTCGTTGGCATGAGCCAATAGTCAGTTGGGCTAAAGCGTGGAATTTAGGCCTAAACATTAAGCATAGTCCGTAGCAAAACAGTCATATGAAATAAATGAGCCCCTATCTAGGACTTGATAGAATAATTTATAAAAATTTATTTAAATGATTACATTAGAAATATAAAATTCATTAAAAGTTTTAGCAAGTTTATTGAAAAATGAGGTTTGAACAGAGGGGACCTTTTATAACGGCAAGCGCTTCCTAATTCCAGTAACGGTATTTTAAACAATGAGTGTTCCCGCGTACACAGCAACCCCAATCCAACTCCCTCATCTTCCCAAACAACCACCACTTCTTCTCCCACTTCCAAACCCATCCCACTCCACCTCTCCCAATCCAACCCATCACAAGAAACACTCTGTCTATCTGGAGAAAAAGACCCAAAAGCCCATAGACCCCACTGTTTCATGGACCTCCTCCATATCCCACCGCTGCCGAAATGGTCAATTGGCTGAAGCTGTTGCACATTTCATCCGAATGAGACGAGCCAGCATCGAGCCAAACCACATCACATTCATTACGCTTTTCTCCGGCTGTGCCCATTTTCCATCGAAGGGTGTGTTGTTTGGGGCTTCGCTGCACGCTTATGCCCGGAAACTCGGCTTGGATACAAATAATGTGATGGTGGGCACGGCGGTGATTGATATGTACGCAAAGTGTGGTTGGGTGGATTTTTCTAGGCTGGTTTTTGATGGGCTGTATGTGAAGAATTCAATGTCTTGGAATACGATGATTGATGGATATATGAAAAATGGCAAGGTTGACGATGCGGTCAAGCTGTTTGAACAAATGCCACAGAGAGATGCGGTTTCTTGGACTGTTTTGATTGGTGGGTTTGTCAAGAAAGGTCAGTTTGAGCAAGCGTTGGAGTGGTTTCGGGAGATGCAGCTCTCGGGTGTGGAACCAGACTATGTAACCTTAATTGCTGTAATTGCTGCTTGTGCTGATTTGGGAACGCTTGGATTAGGCTTGTGGATAAATCGGTTTATTATGAAGCAAGATTTTAGAGACAATATTAGGATAAGTAACTCGTTGATCGATATGTATTCTCGATGTGGTTGTATTGGTTTTGCTCGTCAAGTCTTCGAGAGCATGCCCAAAAGGACATTGGTATCATGGAACTCGATGATTGTGGGCTTTGCAGTCAATGGGCATGCAGAGGAAGCTCTCAAGTTCTTCAACCTCATGCAGAAGGAAGGGTTCAAGCCAGACGGGGTCAGTTTCACTGGAGCTCTGACTGCGTGCAGCCATGCCGGTTTAGTCAACGAGGGGCTCCATTACTTTGATAACATGACGAGAATTCATAGAATAACCCCAAGAATTGAGCATTATGGGTGTATAGTTGATCTGTATAGCCGTGCAGGGATGTTGGAAGATGCCCTGAATGTAATCGAAAACATGCCAATGAAGCCAAATGAAGTTGTGGTGGGTTCTTTGCTAGCTGCTTGTAGAACCAATGGGAATATCAATTTAGCTGAAAGATTAATGAAGTACCTCTATGAGTTGGATCCAGGTGTGGATTCCAACTATGTGCTTTTGGCCAATATATATGCAGCGGATGGTAGGTGGGATGGTGCAAGTAGAGTTAGGAATACCATGAAGGCCCTTGGAATACAAAAGATGCCGGGGTTTAGTTCAGTTGAGATCGACTGTGACATTCATGAATTTGTGGCCGGTGATAAATCCCATGTTGACGCAGAGCATATATATTCAACCCTTGAGCTTCTCTCTTTTGAGCTCAAATTATGTGGGTATGTTCCAAAAAACGTTGTGAGGGAATCATACGAGTTTGACTGATACTTAGGTTATCTGAAGGTACAATTCATTTTTGTTACTACTTGCCCTTCATTTTCTTGCCTAACTTCTTGACTCTTACAAAATGGATTGACTTGCATTTAGGTTCTTGGAAGGAAGCAGAAGGCAGAGGGATCAGCTATACTTAGCCTTCAGGACAGCATGGGCAGTATTCCTGCAAGGCCTAATGGATTTGCGGAGTCTCTTACTTTTGCTGATGGTCGATAAGGAAAGCTATAATTGGTAAGTCAAGAGAAACTATTGGCTATTGTGGCATTATCCTCAAATAAATTCCTTATTTTCTCAATAGATGTATTTCTACCATATGGGATATCCAGCGGGCACTACCATATAGGATATGATATTCCTTTCGATTGTGCATATGTGCCAATCTCATACACACAGACGCTTCATCAGTATTATCAGGAGCTGTTACTTGAGCTGTCAGAATTGTCTGGCACATCAATGTTGATAGACGATAGTTGATTCAAATATATATATTTTTTTTTGTTATTTCATGACCTATGGATGTGTTTTCACGTTATATACATGTTACTTTGTAAAGAATTAATTGCATTCTCATGTTAAAACATCTCACTATATTATCTATGCACACACAAGTGCATAATTTGCTCATTGATTGTTGCAAAATGAGGGCAGAGCTAGACAGTTCAACAATTTTAACCTTCCCACCTAAACTTCGATTGTGTTCGGACAATTTTTCCAGGAATTATGAAGTGGGAAATTTACTTGTTCAGAATCAGAAGTCAGGTATTGACCATGTATTCATAATCAACATCATCATTTAAACAACCTGTAGAAGCCCTCAAGCCTGCTGTTTTTAATCCTTGCTCATTAGTTATATATTCATGAGCCAGCCTAGCACATAAAAAATTAAACTGGATAATATACCTATATGCAAATTGAATAGTTTTTATTAATTGATGTAGTCACCCTAATAGCTTTGTAAAATTTCAATCCAATTTCATCCTTTTATGTAGGCATTGAATGAATTTTCTTCTGTGATATTGAACACAGGTGTTGGTGATAACATGAAGATAATTCACAGAATAACCCTGAGAGTCGAGCACTAGGAGTGCATAGTTGATATGTATAGCCGTGCAGGGATGTTGGAAGTGCCTTGAAAGTGATCGAAAACATGCCAACGAAGCCAAATGAAGTTGTGGTGAGTTTTTTGCTAGCTGCGTGTAGAACCAATGGGAATATCGGTTTAGCTGAAAGATTAATGAAGTACCTCTATGAGTTAGATTCTGGTGTTGATTCCAACTATGTGCTCTTGGCCAATATATATGCAGCGGATAGTACTAAAAGACGCTGGGATTTAGTTCAGTTGAGATTGACTGTAACATTCATGAATTCGTGGCTGGTGATAAATCTCGTGTCGACGCAGAGCATATATATTCAACCCTAGAGTTTATCTCTTTTGAGCTCAAATTATGTGGGTATGTTCCAAGAGATTTTATGAGGGAATCATATGAGTTTGATTGAGATATATGACTACTTGTGAAGCTCCAAAATATATATTTGTCTATATCATTCATATTTGGGCTGTGAAATAAAACCATCACTCATATGCTCCAAAATTAGCATACCATGAAATTTTCCTAGCTTTTATAAACTTGCAAACTTTTTATCCGCTGTTGGTATATATATATATAACCAAAAATTTATTGTAAACTCTGCGCATACAACTTTAGCTTTAATAATCTCTTTTTAAAATTGCTGCTGTATACCAAGTCGCCAACTTCTAATTTTCTTACTCTTCTCAATGAGCTATCGTAGAGCATGTTATCCCCAAATCTTCTTGGTGAACAATTAGCAAATCACAGGGATAGTCAGACGTTTGATGGCTTCTCTCTTTCCGACTGAGAAGGGTAGAACGGACAAATCCTTACGTCCTTGTGCGGTTTACAGTCTCTAGCATGTCTGCCCGCTGTCATCAACCCATGCTTTTGCATAAGGTAACATGCCCTAACAATGGTAGAGAGAGCATATCCATCAATCTTTTCCATCTGTTCCCTGCATGTTCCTAGGCTAAGAACTCCCAGTAACTAGAAACTAACTTTCCCCCTGAGGAATACACTGTACACAGGCTTTTTTACCGACAAATTTCAGTTCTGACAGATTTCAGAAAGCAAACTTAGCATCATGAGCAAGCAACCGAACTCACTGCCGGCCTTTTGCAAGTACTTCACTGTAAATGCCTCAAAGACATGCTACACCAAGTCGCCTTTCATAGAGCATCGCTTCCACTCTCTCAGCTACCTCTACCTTCCCATGAATCCTACAAGCGCCCAACAACGCGCCCCATAATGCCGCATCTGGTTCCACTGTCATCCCCAAAACCAACTCCTCTGCCTCCTCCACCCGTCCCACCCTGCCTAACATATCCACCATACATGTATAATGCTCCAACCTGGGCTTCACCACAAACCTCTGCTCCATCATTCCAAAATACTCTCTCCCCTTCTCCGTGAACCCGCCATGACTACATGCTGTCAAAATCGTAGTGAATGTCACTGCATCTGGCCTCTCTCCTGCCTCCACCATCCTATCAAACAATTCAAATACCTCACCGAACACTCCATGCATTCCATACCCCGCCAAAATTGCTGACCAAGAAATCTCATTTCTTATGAGCATTCCGTCAAACACTTTACGCGCACCAACCAAGTCACCACACTTCGCATACATGCTGATCAGCGCATTCAAGTTCGCCAAATCTAAGGCAAACCCATTCACCAAAATGGCTCCATGTACTTGCTTCCCAAGCCTCAATGCCAATAACCCAGCACAAGATTTAAGAACCACAGGCAAGGTATGGCGGTCAAAGGCTTTAATGGTAGCAAGCATGCGGATAAAAATGGACAGAGATTGAGAGAACAAACCTTGGGACGAATAGGCTCGAATGAGGGTGTTGAAGAGGAAGGTCGATTGGCGATTGCAGAAGGAGAAGAGGAGGTTGGCCTGGTTCAGTTGGGCACATGAGGCATAGGAGAAAACGAGCTTGGTTCGAATGAAGTCGTGGCGGGAAATGCAGAGTCTTATGGTTTTAGCGTGGAGCTGTTTGACGCTTTGGAGATTCCTAGACAAAGAGCAGGCTTCGAGTAGATTGGTGTAGAATGGTATGAGGCCGCGAGGAGGAGGCATGGCCATGCCTGGCTATTTAACGAAAGAGATGGCCATGCTCATCATCAGCCATGCTCATCATCAGCCATGGCTTCAACTTAACCCAATTATCTGTGGTCGGGGGGTGCTGCGGGAGAGTTGGGTCAAAGTTGGATGAGAGAGAGAGAGAGAGAGAGAGAGAGAGAGAGAGAGAGAGAGAGAGAGAGAGAGAGAGGGTGAGTGGGAGGCGGAAGAGGAAGGAGGGAGAGGGGAAGGGGGAGGGGTGAGTGAGGAGTTGTAGCCCTTTTTCCTTTTATTATTTTTTATTTTAAAATTTTAAAATTCTGTTTTTTTAAAAAAAATCTAGGTGGTGTTAATTAACCTTGCTAAAGTTCGGGTTTAATGATTTTTTTTAATTTTTTCTTCAGCCATAAAAAAGCATTGGCACAATCGTTACCCACTATTTATGATTTCTTTTTTAATTCAAAGAATAAACCTTCAGTTGATGAATGTGAGTTGTTGAGGAAGATTTTTTATCTTTTTGGCCAAAGTTGTGGAAGATTAGGCATTGAACCCATAGTTGCTCAATATAAGTTTCAATAACAGAACCAAATTAATTTTGTTTGGTATAAGGATGTGGCCAGCCGTACATGAAAGAACCGCTTTGACCCTTCAAAACAAACAAACAAAAACCTTCTTAAAGCTAATGCAAACTCTTTTGAATCCAAGGGACCTGGATTCATTTACTTTCAACTAATAAATCGGGCTTCTCTCCTCCCGTCATGTTGTGGAGAGTTTCCCCTCAATGTTTTGCAAGGATTTTGCTCCCTTGCCTTTTGGCAAGCTTTTGTCTTCCCCCCTAGGCTTTTAGGGGCTGTTTCTCAGCCTTTTGGGCTGATCTTGCTTGATCTTGATAGATCTCCACTTTTGCCATCTTGTTGTATGTGCTATTGAAATTTAAGGGTTTAGTGGTAGCTTTTCTAAGATCTTTTCCATGGAGGTGGAGTTGATGTATCTGGTGGGATTTACTCATTTGGTGTTGCGGGATCGCGAGGGGTTACTGGAGATACTGTGACTTCCTTCGAAAGTCAAGGTGGAATTTGTTTGGGCTTAAATTTGATACGCCCAGTCCAAAATCAGAAAGCCCACAACAATTTTGAAACAGCTACCAACAAAATCGGGCCTAGACTATACATTTCAAGCGCAACGTAGGAGGCCCAAAAACTATCAAACCGCAAGCATGACTTGGGCCTTGAAGGAATCCAAATTGGGCTTGAACCAAAAGTGGGCTTGACCGGTTTTTAAATTAAAAGAAAGAAGAGAGAAACCTAAGAGAGAGATAGACTCACGTGACTTGCCCTGACTTTGAAAAGTCAAAGATTTCAACTGAAGCCACAAAGAGGAGTTACAGGAATTCATGAATACACTCTTGCAGAAAGGTTTCTCCAGTCTTTTACAGACAGAGAAAGATCAAAATCCCTTATATATATATAAAATTTCGGCAGACACTATTCTCAAAGGATATGTAGACTGTGTTTTCTAAAAAGGAGATAAGCAGGAAAAAGAGAGTTGCTAGAGTTGTTAAAATGGAAAATCAAACTTACCATCATAGTTTGAAAAAGCAATTGAATTAGAAGGAGGGTTAGGTTCCCCATCAAAAATACAGGGAAGTGATTGCTTCAGAAATTGACCGTTGATGGCTCATCTGCCAGAAATGATAAAACCTCATTTCTTTTGCATTTTAAATAAAAGATATTTTTGGGAATTTTTGCCGCCCATTATTAAAAAATTAGAGCCTTCACTCCCAAAAAGTTTTCTAGAAATATAAGAGAGGATGAAGAATTCGAGACACAATCAAACAACCAAAAAAAATCAGTCAAAAGACAAACACTCAAAATGATTACTTGATCCCAGAGAGCCTTCAAGCAAATTGAAGTAACCAAAACTAGCTAAGCCACAAGAAAGCCAGCTACAAGCAAATTTCAGACTTAGAAGAAATTCAAAACGAGATATTTCTCGTTACAAATTTGGTTAAGCAAAGCCAAAGCAAGCAGAGTTTGAATTTTTTCACAAATATGAAAACCTCAACAAATTTATGGAGAGCCCTGACTAAGCAGAACAGGTACCACAGTACAATTCCAGCTCGAGTCCAGCGACTTCTGCCCGTTCAAAAGCCTTTCAGGGCTTGAAATAGATTAAAGCTCTACCAAACTTAAGCTTTGGTATCGAATTTGCAGCTGAAACCTAGCAGTTGAAGTTGTTGAAAGTCCAGTCCAGCACAAGTATATCCAATCAAGCCGGATCAGAAGCATCTATCCAGATAGAAATGGAAGCACATCCCTCTTTTTGTCTTTCTACCGTCAGTTTTTTCCTTTTGAGTTTTGTAAAGGAGAGTTCTCTGAAAACGGATAACTCTTTTATCATTTTTTCTGGCAAGAACTACCAGTTTTGTCCTGTGAAAAATTGTGAAGTCCTCACCAGTCTGAGGCAAGAAAAGAACTTACTCGGGAGATATTCCTCACCCAAATTCACAATTGCTTGTTTCAAAAATCAGTAATTTGGGGCGCAAGTTATCTATTTTTAAAAGAAGTCTGTTAGGATTTTCATTGCTAGCAGTGACACGCTCGCACACTAAAAAAAGTTGACTTGTTGACCAGTCAATGGTTTTCAAGGTAATGGGGAATTTTGCCCTACCATCACAGGACACAAATCAAAATGGGTGAACAGAATTTGAGTGGTAATTTCTCTTTCACTTTTTGGTGTTTCTAGTCACAATGATGCTTTAGAGTTGGTTATCCACATGATCTCTGTTCAGCATTGGTTCCTGAGTTCTTATGGATCCTGCCATCTTCAACTTTGAGTGAGCTAGGGTTTAATTACATATGGAGTTTTCTTATTGTTCTGGCACTGGTTGTTTTTTATTGTTTTTATTTCTACTTTCTTGTCTGCAAGAACCCTCCTCTGGGACAGTGTTCTTCCTGTATAATCTTGTATCTGCCTTCATTTCAATAATCTACTCTAATAGCAACAACGACAAAAAAAACAAAAACAAAATTTTGGGGTCTTTCCTCGATAGTCTAAATCAATGGGCATTCAAAATAAACAAAGTTCCCAACCCAACCATTTACATAATGTTTATACAATAACTAATCAAGCGCATGCAATAATGGGCATTCAAAATAAACAAAGTTCCCAACCCAACCATTTACATAATGTTTATACAATAACTAATCAAGCGCATGCAATAATGGACACACCATGAAAGGAAGCTAGCACGAGACACCATATCTATCTTGCCAAAAAGAAAGAGCCACTTCATTCAGCCCCAAACACAAAAAAAATAATAAAATAATAAAATAATAAAATAATAAAATAATAAAATAATAAAATAATAAAATAAAATAAAATAATTTATGACGGGAATAACACTATTTTTCTATTTCCAACCAATAACATAATGACATATAAATAGGGCACTCGTCCTTATGCAGATACAAATAAATTTGCGCGTGCACTCTTACTCTGGGAAAGAAAAAACCACAACACCCCCGCAAAGAGGTTTCGGAACCCTGCCATTCCACTCCTCTAACGCCTTAACAACCATGTTGTTGATGTTTTGTTAATAAGCTAAACTATTTATATTTATAATTTTTTTTTTCGAGCTGTTTTTGAAAGAATTAGATTTTCATATGAGCATGTGACATTTCCTTTTCAACTACTTTCCACCTTTTCACAAAAGTACTCTTGCTGATCTTCACAGTACACTTACTATACATATAGAGATGATGAAGACAGTGAAAAATTTGATGCTCATAGGAAATCTATGTGGTACTAAGTCACTCATGTATCTTATCATGCAATGTACAAAGTGTAAAATGTTGTAGTAAATCATTATAAATAAATAATTATGGCGCGTTTAATCTTCTTTTATTAATTATTACATATTTTTTACATTCACAGTGTTTGTCAACTCGCTATATAATCAACTTAAATCAGTTAAACCCATCATGCAATGTATTTCCTTCTTATTTTTTGTGATAAATTAATAGATAATTGACTAAATAAACATCCTCCAAAGTTTTAATAAACATTTCCAAGTTTTTCTTCCAGTTTCCGTGGTTTTTATTCAATTTTTACCGATATTGATAGTTTCTTGATATTTCCATAGAAATTTCTGTGTTTTTGGATCACCGATATTTTCGAAACCATCGATATTTAGACATTGGTACTAACTTGAGCATTAGAGTGCCTTTAACTGGTACCACATTGGTGCCAAGGTTCTTACCTATCTTATCCCTTAACGAAGGACACATGTGTCCAAAGGCAAGCCCACTCTAAGTTGAGTCTGTTTTCATACATTAACACATAGCCAAAAGCTCGATCTAAAACAAATTAGAACACGATTGGACAAAATTGAATTAAGCCCAAACAACAACAAAATCCCTAAATCATAGAAACCCTATGAGAGGGTACCTAGATTCAAACTTAACAAGATTGGTTCTCTTTTATTTTTTTATTTTTTAAACACATATATTTTCTCTTCTTATTTCGATCAACTATGAAGTTCAATTCAAATTGGGACCTCTTCCGCCATGAAAGGAAGCTAGCACGAGACACCATATCTATCTTGCCAAAAGGAAAGAGCCACTTCATTCAGCCCCAAACACAAAAATAATAATAATAAAAATAAATAAAATAAACAAAAATAAAATTATTTATAACGGGGAATAACACTATTTTTCTATCTCCAACCAATAACATAATGACATATAAATAGGCACTCGTCCTTATGCATATACAAATAAATTTGCGCATGCGCTCTTACTCTGGAAAGAAAAAACCACAACACCCCCGCAAAGAGGTTTCGAACCCCTGCCATTCCACTCCTCTAACGCCTTAACCACCATGTTGTTGATGTTTTGTTAATAAGCTAAACTATTTATATTTATAGTTTTTTTTTTCCGAGCTGTTTTTGAAAGAATTAGATTTTCATATGAGCATGTGACATTTCCTTTTCAACTACTTTCCACCTTTTCTCAAAAGTACTCTTGCTGATCTTCACAGTACACTTACTATACATATAGAGATGATGAAGAAGTGAAAAATTTGATGCTCATAGGAAATCTATGTGGTACTAAGTCACTCATGTATCTTATCATGCAATGTACAAAGTGTAAAATGTTGTAGTAAATCATTATAAATAAATAATTATGACGTGTTTAATCTTCTTTTATTAATTATTACATATTTTTTTACATTCACAGTGTTTGTCAACTCGCTATATAATCAACTTAAATCAGTTAAACCCATCATGCAATGTATTTCCTTCTTATTTTTTGTGATAAATTAATAGATAATTGACTAAATAAACATCCTCCAAAGTTTTAATAAACATTTCCAAGTTTTTTCTTACAGTTTCCGTGGTTTTTATTCAATTTTTACCGATATTGATAGTTTCTTGATATTTCCATAGAAATTTCTGTGTTTTTGGATCACCGATATTTCCCGAAACCATCGATATTTAGACATCGGTACTAACTTGAGCATTAGAGTGCCTTTAACTGGTACCACATTGGTGCCAAGGTTCTTACCTATCTTATCCCTTAACGAAGGACACATGTGCCCAAAGGCAAGCCCACTCTAAGTTGAGTCTGTTTTCATACATTAACACATAACCAAAAGCTCGATCTAAAACAAATTAGAACACGATTGGACAAAATTGAATTAAGCCCAAACAACAACAAAATTCCTAAATCATAGAAACCCTATGAGAGAGTACCTAGATTCAAACTTGACAAGATTGGTTCTCTTTTCTTTTTTTCTTTTTTAAACACACATATATTTTCTCTTCTTATTTCGATCAACTATGAAGTTCAATTCAAATTGGGACCTCTTCCACAATTAGAAAGAAACATAACACTTGACCAAAAATGAAAATAACGGGTATCGGCCTTGAAGAAAGGGTCTAGGATATAGCAATACCAGAAATGAGAAAAATATCATCTTATTCTTTATTATTTGATATTAGAAATGTTTTCATTCTCAATTTGTTTGTTCAATGATAATTGGTGCTGCTGCTATAGACGTCATCACTGGTGTGACAGATCCCGCATCATCAAGATATGGATTTAGTTTTAGATTAATTATAATTAAAGTGCGTGATGCACAATAAATTAATGTCCATCAGATTGTCATGACATGCAGCCACATATGTCACCATCCATCCATTGATTGTATTGCAATCCAGGCTGATGCCAGGAATGGGCTGTGTGCACAAATGGTCAAATTTGACATATTGACAGTTCCTGCAGTCTGCAGTCTGCAGGGGTTTAACTTTTTATTTATTTTTAACTCAGGGTCAGCCCAAAAGGGCCAAAATCTATGACATCCCTTGCACCTATGATCTCACGAAATTATTATTATTTTGGGTAAAAAACTCAGAATTCTTTTACAGTAACTAGATTTAGTTTGTACAAACACAGAAACCTGGTTTTAATATCTTGACAGAAACTGAACAAAAGATACCGAACAAAAGATATGTTCCATATATTAAGACAAGCATATTTTACACATAAAGTAGTTGGAAAAAGTCCAAGAGGATATTTTGTAGGGTTTTCTTCTCCTCGGACCAAACAAGCATTAAATATAAAAGGCATCCATTGGGTAGTTCTAGAACGGATTAGCTTTGCTTGATCTAACGGCTGACATTTTTTATGGATCATTTCTAGGCTTTTTGGGGCTATTTCCATTGTGGTGTAGTGGATCAGGACCAGAAGGAACCTTCCTTAACTCCCACCCAACCAAGTTATGCTTTCCATTATCAGCAAAATTGCCAGCACTTGCAGCTGCTTGTTCAAGCAGCTTCACACCCTTAGCAACAACTTCTTCCTCCTCCTTCTCAGCGAGCACCTGTGCATATATGCATGCAAAAGAAGCACAATGAGTAACAAATCTCCGTGCAGGGAAATGAATAAATGGGATTTATATATATATATTGAAAATGTAAGTAATATTATGGATCGACCTTTCTGTTTTGTCT
Organism: Prunus fruticosa; assembly: GCA_018703695.1. Classification (NCBI taxonomy): domain Eukaryota; kingdom Viridiplantae; phylum Streptophyta; class Magnoliopsida; order Rosales; family Rosaceae; genus Prunus; species Prunus fruticosa. Next base: position 16,319,740 of record CM031922.1, read on the forward strand.
CAGAAAAACAGCTGCCTCAGCACCAAAGCACCCGTGGCCAATGCGTCTGCAATCTGGTAGCCACAGAAAAATTAATTTAATCACTAAAGCATTTGACTTTAAATAAAATAAAAATAGAAAATTCCTGCAGTAAGAGAGAGAGAGAGAGAGAGACCAGTGCTTGCAGCTTCCGCTATGTGCACCAAGCACAACGCCACAAGGAAAACAAAACAGAAAACCATGGATGATCTGGATGCCATTTTTGGGATATCCTAGCACTTGTAGAACAAATCTACAACAACTTAAATAGCAGGAGATACTAGAGAAGAGAGGAAAGTGTAAGTGTGAAGATGTTGGGGAACTCCAGTCCCAATTTATAGAGCTGTGAAATCTGAGTATCTTCACAAATGATAATTGCTTATGCAGCCATTTCTCTAAAAGTAGATGATTAAGTAGCTTAGCCATTATGAATTTATGACACACAAGACCCTCAGCTCAGCGCCGTCTTGATCAAGTATCCATCAAACCCCCACGTCACTCTGCAACTCATTGATTAACGTGCCACAACAAGCCGTCCTTAATTCCCTGCATGCACCACCTGAAAGTGGAAGACATGGTACGTATCATATGTATGAACCAAAACCCTAACGAGTAAAATGATGTCATCCATGGATGGTTGATATATTTATGCCAACCATGTCAACTACCAACCGTACGATCATATATATGCTTTCCGTTATGCTTATGATGTGCACTTACTGTGTATATATATAGTATGAATATATAGCTATAGCTAAGGTACTTGGCTACAGCTACTGCAATGGTTGCTCATGATGGTGTATAATTATGGGTTAGTGGATTTATTTATTTTTTTATGCAGTCGATGATATTATCTGGGAGGGGCAACGATTCTGCATGATGGAATCAAGGAAATTAAGGCAGAAGATGCGGTTGCAGTGCAGTAAGTATAATGAAACACTGTTTTTATTTACTCAGACTGAGTGACCGAGAGAGATTGACTGAGTGACTGAAGACATCAGGCACTAGATTTGGCAGCTGGCTTTATGAATCTTGTCAACTTCTCTCTCCCTCCCTCCCTCCACCACTAGGGTAGGATCCATATCTTGTATCTGGTTTCGCCTTTGCCTGGACTTTTAATTATATTTATAGGTCTGGTGTGGGATTGGACAGAATTAGGTACATGCCATAAAGAAATAAAGATAATATAAAATACATTTTTAATTACTCTCCAGATAAATCTACGCCTGCCATTAAATCATTGCCTCCTAGACCTAGATACCAAAACCTTATCCCAAGCGTACGTAATTAACAAGTTTAAGATGCAAATATTTATATGATTCTCCTTGCTGGAAAAAGAGAGATAGTAAAAGGATTGAAAAGACAAGTACAACATAAAGGAAAATTTGCAGCCAGGTACCGCGGGAGAGAATAAAGTGGTTAAGTAGTTCCAGCTGGCCTGCGAGTGAATTAGGTGGTAAAAGATACTTTCAGAATGAAGTTTCTTCATCTAGCTTAATAAATGTATGCATGATTAAAGCTTATTGATTTAGTCCGTTTAGTTGGTTGAGTTCTTTCATCTCCATCCATATAGGTAAATGTTCAAAACTCCAGACACCCAATGTTTATTGTAAACCTCCTCGATCGAGGGATTGAGTCGGAATAACTAACTATACTTGTACTTTTGACCCTAGAAGAAAAAAAGACAAAAACTATACTTGTAATAGGTATACCCTTGAATTGTATTATTGGTTTATTTTGGTATGCGTCAATCTTTTTTTGTCTGGCCGTATTGCTCCGGGAATTTTAGTTGACATGTTAGACTATAAAATAATTTTGTTCAAACAATATGAAGAAATTTGAGAATGTGTGTAAGTTGCTAGATTGCATATGAATGTATGTAGCCTTCCAAATGTTTGATCAAATGCCTCAATGAAGTTGATAGACCTCCCAATCGATATCATCCTTGAAATCCTTTCAAAAGTGGGCACAAAATCACTGTTTGGTTTGCATTGTGACCTTGTGTAGGCTAGTCAGATTATACAACATTTGTCCTAGGGCTCTTCAATTGATGAAGTATTACAAAATATTGCTACTACCAATGCAGATCGTACTCCACACTTGATCAATTGGAAAGGATCCAAGGACATTGTGGATGGTTTTTCAATAACAAAAGCTACTTTAATGAGTTGGTCCTGTATTCAAATTTTCCCTCGCTCAAATGGCATAACAAATGACAAAATGACTCGTTCATATCAGAACAAATATGAAATATTAAAGATTTAATTGTTATTGAAAAAAAGAAGAAGACAATCTCTCAAGTGAAACAAACAATCAAAATTGAATAAAGGAACACACGTCATACAAATATACATGTACCAAACCAAAAAACCTAAGAATATAAATATAAACACAAAATCCACAAACAAATAATACATGCATATTTAGACTTCGACCGTGATAAGACGGTTCAAAATTTACTATTTGTTTTAGCTCATTGATTTATCCTTACCAAGATCTATCTGTATGTACAGATACATTTGCACATGATGTTATGGATGCCGCCGACAGTGTTGATTGTATGGTGAAGTCAACGAGCTGCACTTCCACAAACACACGCACGGAGGCGCGCAAGTAACACATGCACAACACATATGCATATATGTATGCTGTAAAAGAAGAATCCATATACACACCAAATTAATCATGTACGGGATGAGGTTCTAGGCCCAGCTGCTTCCTTGTCTTTCCCACAAAAAGATCTTTAGATTTGATCAGTCCTGGAATGCGTCCACTAATGGTCGTCAATGGGAACTGTGCAACCCCATGTTTCCTCCCAAGTGAAACAAGTGCCATTACTGAGTGAGGTTCATAAGTAGCCAGTTTACTTTCTTTTCCACCTGCTAGCAATAGCTTTAAGTTCTTTGCAGCCACCAAAGCCTGTTTTTGTGCCAAATACCCTTGTTTGATTTCCTGTGATGTTTGCACAGAGCAAATGCATTAGATTTGCTTCCGACACGTAGCCATTCCACAGACCAATATAATATTTCTCAAATTAAAGTCCATATAATCAAACATACTATTTCTTTTTCCCCCTTTATTTGGGTGCAAGAGATATATCAGAATACAAGCGATCTAACTATAAGCATAAGGCATCATTGAGAAGATTGATCACAGAGATTGAATATTATCTAGCTCTTCCTTTTTCGCCCCTTGAAGGGGCACTTGCTGCTCAAATTATGCAGATTGAATATAGAAAATAGACTACTTGAAAGGAATGGCATGAAGCTAGCAACACATGATGTTTACACTAAGATCTCACCCAAAACAATCAGAACAGCATGATGTAGAGACCGCTTTTTGGAACTCGTGATCCACAGGTTATTTCAAAACACAAATCTTAACACGCACTTTATGAACTCTATTATATTACATTAAATAATTAAACTATTTTAATCAAGAAAAGACAAGTTATCATCACTATGTTAATAAATCTAAACTCAGGTTAGAATGAGATAATAATGACTCATAGCATAAAGCATACTTAATGAAAAATGATTTGTTACTTTTATGCTAGATTTATCGAAACAAACTATCCTAGCAACTAAAGAATCTCATATAACAAGGTTGCAGCTAGCACTCACAGGAATATTAGTAATGTCTCCAATTGCAAAGATGTTCTTTCGACCTTTGACTCTCAGATTCTCATCAACCATCAACCTCCCATTAACATCCATGCTATTCTCTAACACTGTTTCTTTGAGCCATGCTGAACCCAGACGTTTCCCTGTGCACAGAAAATGACAATCCGCTTCAAACGTTCCCCCCTCTGAAGTTTGATATGTTTTGCTTCCATCTGAGATATTATTTAAACTGACTGATTGCTCCAATATCACCTCAACTCTCCTTGATTTCAACCAATTCAGAGTCTTGTTTGCAGCTTTTGGTCCAATGAATTCCAGCAACCTTGATCCAGTGTGCACCAGAGTAACTTTCTTATCTGGGTAATCAACAGCAATTTCTCCAGCAAGTTCTACACCAGTTGGGCCTCCTCCAACAATTAGAATTGAATTAGCTGATCTTATCTTTTGATTCTCTGCGAATGGAGAGATTAATGTTAAGTCAAGCACAATTAACAAAAGAACAGGATAAGGATATGCATTACATTAAATGTTATTATTACAAGTTCTTAAAAAATCAGTTAATAAACGCAAATATTCTAGATTCAATTAACTGTGAATTGTGATTCTTTTAATTAGAAAATTCATCTTTTAACGCTGGTACATGAATTTTGTGGCTCAAAGTTCTGTGTCAAATATTAAATGGAATGCTAGGCCATCTGAGATATTGTCACCCTCCTTTGAAATATATGCAATCTGCCTTCTGAGCACTCTGTTTGGCAGTTCACAAAAGGGAAAGACATGTTTGGATTACAGTTTAGTTCCTTCACCTTCTTGGAATTCACCAAGTCTCTCAGTCTTAGTTTTGGGAACACGATCTGCGTGACCAGTGGCAATGACAAGATAGTCATAGGGAATCAGACGTCCCGTTGCAGTCAGCACTTCAGTGTCCGAGACATTGATTGCTCTGGATGCAATAATTTGGCCATTGGTGAGGTAATCTCTATGGTTGATCACCGATCTCTCCGCAAATGATGGCTCCACCATGGCTCTCAAGCTTGCCCATGGAATCTCAAAATATTCCTTCCTGATTTCAAATTTGTTTTCACTTAGAAGCAGAGATGATAAAGTTCTAGAGAAGTAAAGTTCTACAATATGCCATTTTTGATAACTACAACCATCAGCAGTTCAGAATTACTAACAATGCTTCTCTTGTGGTCAAGAATGAACTTACAGGGATAAAAGAGAGAGAGAGAGAGAGAGAGAGTGGTTTTTGGTTAGAAAAGTGGAATTCCACTATGTTTCTATGGTTTTTGTGTATGCTTGATTTCTAACTTATTTTCTTGCCAACTATATGGATTAGCTGCAACACACCTAGCCAGCTAGGATGAGTTATATGCCCAGCAAAGTCAATTACCTGATATCATGTTCATGTTTAAAATTCCTATGTCCAAAAGACAGTACATACCATTTAAATGTCACAAGTGAGAAACTTCTTTTACACTCTCACTATCGAGCTTGGAGAAGGGAAAAGGGAGAAGGGATGGTTCTAGGTTAACGGCAGGCCAGCTTTAAGTTTAAGGTATATCCTATGAGCATGGGTTAACTTAAAGAAATGAATTAAGGAATCATTCATGTCTAGATTATTCAAGACAAGGGGTTAACTGGATTGAGTGGATGATGCATATACTTTAAGTGAACAGCTTTCTAATTGATGCTTTCAAATGGTAACTAAATCAGAACGTCAAAACTACCAAAGAGAAAGAGTTCTGAATAGAAGCGAGCTGATTCCCAGCCAATAGAAATAAATTTTGAAACTAGCATGTGCATTATCCAGTGAACTTAACCTTCCATACAAGCACGCGCCGGACACATGCGCATGCACGGGTGCACACACACTCACACACACATTCACAGAACATCATAGAGATTGCTTAGAGTTACACCCTACCCTCACCCTAAATTATTGAACTTTATTAAATTCCTTCTCAATCCCTTCATATGTACCAGGGAAGATAGACAAGTATAGATTAACCACATTGACCACAACCAAATGCAGAGCCTACAATCAACTTTTAATACCCTAACCAAATTCAATATCTTCAATTGTGTTCTTTTGGGTTCTACTGGAAATGGTTATTAAAAAACAATGCACACAGAAGGATCTGCGCAAGGTACTCCACACTTTGCATTCCTTCAAAAATTGAAAACCAGATTGACTGCAATGTGGCTGAGTCTATATTGTTAGCTTTCAATTCTCACACAGCTACAAATCACTTTTACTTATAAGCACACAAGCACAAATACAAATAGTATTGCTGTCCACAAGTCACAAGTCAAATATACTACAGCAATTAATTTCAATTCTCCTAGTCCAGTAACTCAGGAGATCCAAGGACCAAAGAAATAACATATGGATGCAAATTACATGGGTTGAGGACATATTCCATGTTTCGAACCTTTTGCTTAAACTAAACAACATGATCACTATGAGACTAGAATACCTTCTATATCAGGGAACCCAAAAGTTGTTCTTTCCTAACCTACCAGATGCAGAGGCTGTAATTAGATTTCATCAGCAATCTATGATATACCATATCTTTGAATTAAATCGGAAATAGACGAAAAAAAGTATAAACCCATAAAAGCATTTTGGTTTCTGCAGTTTAAATGGTCAAATATGCAAACAAAAGAAGAAAGAAAAACCAAGCCTCAGATTGCGACATCTGCTAAACAAACTGAAAAAAAAAAAAATCAACTTCAATTATTCAACAAAAGGGCATTCAGCTATAAGTGTGAGAGAGAGGGAGAGAGACGCATACTCATCAATGAGAGTGAAATCAGCAAGGAATTGGAGAGATTTGGCAAGAAGAGAGCCAGCAACACCCCCTCCTATGAGCACCACTTTTTTTCTCTCTCTTCCCAATGCCAACTCCATCTTCTTCTCAATCAAAGGCTCCAAATATGATCAGTTCTGGTCCTAATTAGAGACCACCAGAAGCACCAGAGCTAAATAAGCAGAAATGAATTGAAGGGTCAATGGAATTCAACAAAATTGTAAACTGTGATTGGCCAGCTAGTCCTCCTCAGGTTGATAAAAGCAGGTAGTTTCAGGGAAGTATTTCTCCCGCGCCTGCCAAGAACAAGTCTTTGTAGAACAGCTTGCACAGCAATTAAGTTATGAATCGTGTAGTTTTCAACTTCCTCCCTGTACCTGTTTTCCGACTAAAAAATAAAGGCTTTTTAACACAAATTGTTACAAAATTGTCACAAATGGTCATGAATTTTTTTTTTGACATTAATAGTTCTTAATATTAGAATTTCATGCCGTTACAAATTTTGTTAAGTGTGACGTGGAAGATAATTAGAGCTCATATGTCCAATTATATCGTGATATATAAATTAAATAAATAAATAATTTTTTATAATAAAAATCCATGTTTTATATCAAAAGTTTGTTTGATCCAAATGATTAAGCCATTTAGTGCAAAAGAATCTTCAGAAAATCCCTCTTTTCATTGGCCAAATGATTAACAGACAATAAACAGTTTTTTACTAAGAAAAATTCTTTGCAGACAGCAAATTTACTATCAAAATCTCATTCTCCTTGATGACTTCTTCCACGCCTGTTCAACTAAATAATGCTTATAGGTCACAGCTAGGGATGACAAAAATCCATGTTGGGGCGGGTATCCGTCGGGTCCCCGACCCTAACGGGGGGAAATTTCGGGGCCAAACGGGTATCGGGTATGGGGATCCCCTATGAGATTTTAGTGGAGACATGGCTGAGGGGGAGAGAGGGGGTGTATATGGTGGAGACATGGCCGCCTATGAGATTTTAAGGGCCCTATGCGAAAATTAAATTGGGGCCTCACATAGTCTAATAAGAAAATACTATATATAAAAATTTGTCATACCTTAATGTCATAAAAACATTTTCATTGATATAAACATTTTCATTGCCATCATTCTCATTATGCTCAACATTACCCACGCATTAATTCCTCAACATCATCTTGTTGCTGTTCATTGGAAATATTTTCATCAACTGTAGCATGCGATTCTTTAACAATGAATCTATCTAGAGCTCCTCTTTGAGATTGAGTCAATTCCTTGATTTTTCTTTTTCTAAGTCGTTTTGTATATCCAGAAACGTATTTTCTAGTAGGTGGCATGTTTAAATTACAAAAAAAAATTCCAAAACCCTATAACCTGGAAGATAACCCCAACAAGAAATAGATAAATATTTCTAAAAACTAAATTTTCTTATATAACCAATCATCAACATGATAATAATTTAATAAAATAAGTCATGCAATATATAGATTGAAATTTAGATACATTCTTGGATTTGAATTGAGATTTGATTGAATATGACTATGATTTTGAGTGATTTTTATGAATTTAGGAATTAGGGTTTTCGCTTTTTGGTGTTGAAATTCATGAAATTGAAAGAATAACAAAAATTGTCAAAGGATTGAAAAAAGAACCAAAGAGATTGATGAATGATGATGATTACTTACTAGAAAATTAGAGTTTGAGAAAAAGAAGAAGTCATTAAGTTTTTTTGTTGTTGTTTTTTTTTAGTGGAAGAAAGTACTTTGATACTTGAACAAAAGAGATTGATATATATTGGGGAGTTTCACTAAAATACCCAAAATGGGGGCTGAAATTATAAAAATACCCAACACCCAAAACACTTTATAAACATACCCAAAACTCATCATTACACACACTCAAAACCCATTTATAAACATACCCAAAAAATATACAATTGTTGATTGTGGGGTTGATTTTGGGTATGTTTCTATGTTTAAATAGTGCTTGGGTATTTTTATAAATACATGTCTAAAATTAGGTATTTTTATAAATATCTATATATATTGTTGCTGGTTAGCTTAGTTTGATGTTTTTTTTTATATATATTTAAGGTTCATGTCTTCTATTAAGGGATATGCGCTAGAAAGCCAACTCTGCCACATGCACTTTTGTGTCAAGATGTAGCACACTAAAGTATATATACAATTCATGTAATATTAATATATATATATATATAATATAAAGAATTTTTTTTTTGGGGGGCCTGTGCGGTGGCACCACTTGCACCACCCCTGGGTGGAGAGAGCGTAGAGTGGGAGAGAGACGGAGTAGAGAGAGGGAGGGGGGGGGGGGGGGGTGAGAAGTTGCAATTAAAAAAAATATTTATTTATTTAATCCACATGTCACAATGTGATTGGACATTTGGGCTTACTTATTTTCCACGTCACACTTAACAGAATTTCTAACGGCATGGACAATTTGTGATAAAAAGCCTTAATGTTAAGGACTATTAATGTCATAAAAAAACTCAAGGACCATTTTCGTAAATCCAAGGAACCATTTGTGATAAAAAGCCAAAAATAAATAATAAAAATAAGGGTAATTTTCAGTTTACTACAGTCAAGTTTACCGACTTTTAGAGTTCGATATAGCAAGTTTTTTCGTCTTAGTTGCGTACACAAAGTTGATTTTCTTACCACTTTCATACCTACCGTTAGTCTTTCAGTTAACAAATATATTAACTGCTAACGTGGCAATAAATATGCCACATAGACCCACTCATATGGTGCCATATGGTCCACATATATTATTAAATAAATACATTAATTTAAAAAACTTAAATTTAAAATAAACTAAAATAAAACCATCTCGTCACCTCCTCCCATCGCCCCCATCCACCAGCTCCCACATCCCAACGAACCCTACCACCCCATCACCCCACCACCCTATGCCTCTCAACCATCACCACCCTACCTTACCACGACACCCACCTAACTAATTTCATAATTTTAGAGACCCAGTGAAACCCAAGGTCTCAATCTCAATTGTGAGCTTCAATCGTAGAAAGCGTCAAAACCCACAAACACAGAAAGGGGGAAGAGAGATACATAGGGTGGATGATGAGTTGGGGTTCATGACTATCGAATAGGGAGAGGGGAAGAGAGAGAATGAGGAAGGTGTTGTAGCAACCAATATATTCGAGTTGGGTTGAGTCTTCTTTTGGTTGTACATGTACATGCTCCGCACATTCTTCACAATCCAACACGAGTTCTCTCACTCCATCTAGGTTCTAGAGATACTGCGACGACGACGCTCGTTTACTCAGTGGTGGTGACAGATCTCCAGAGGAGCAAGGGTGGTCAAGTGACCCTTGCAACCTCTGGAATCTGTCATTGAAGGACATAAAATTGACCCCTGCAAAATGTTCGATGAAAGTCCCCAAAGAACTTGCAGCGCACTTCCTCTTTTTTTTTCGTCGTCCTACTGAAGTAGTTTATTTATTTATTTATTTATAACATGTCATCCAAAACAACGTCGTTTTGGCTTAGGTCAGCCCACTTTCCCTTCCCTCCTCGATATCTCCCATTTCCTTCCCCAAATGAACTAACCTAAATCCCTTTAAAAAAAAGCCAGCCAACCAACTAACCCTAAATCCCCAAACCTCTAATCCTATTGAACCAACCTTCACCCAATCCGACGACGGCTTCCTTACCCCACCTATCTGGCCAGGCGGCAAGCAGTATGTAGCAAAGAAAAAAAGTCAGCCCCTCCCTTCCCAAATTCAATTTGATTTCAAAGGTACATTTGTCATTGTCCCTTAAATTTGAAAGTATGTTATCATAATTTCTAATCTCTTTATACTTTAATTAATTAATAAAGATTCTTGTAATATTTTTTTTTGGTAAGTGGGGGCTAAAAGCCCAAAGCCAAACAATTATAGAATAAAAGCATGAGGCCTCACAGCTCCCCTAGCATCCGCAACAAGAATATCTTCAATGAGGTCAAGCACCTCATCACATGGAGCCCAGGGCCAAGATTATAACTTCTGGCAGCCAAAGCATCTACGGCTACATTTTGTTCACGACATATATGCTTAATTGCACAACACCAGGGTTCATGGATCTTCATTTTACAGTAAGAAATGATGCTATACCAATGGTGAGTTGGAACCATAGGAGAAGATAATAGAGTTACAACAGCATTAGAGTCGCATTCAATCTCCACATCACGATAGCTAGCGTCCCAAGCCAAACTAAGCCCCCAAAAGATACCCCATAATTCCGCCTCAAGGATTGTACTTGCACCCAGATTCACAATAAAGCCTTGGATCCAAGCACCAGTAGCATCTCTTAATAAACCTCCAGGACCGCTAAGACCAGTGGCATTGATTCTACTTTCATTTGTGCTAACTTTACATGCACCAGGTCTGGGAGTTTTCCATTGGAGTTGAACCACAGTGTGCTCTGGAGTGCCTACAATTATTTTACAAGCATTGTACCAATCCAACGCATACTAGTAAACTAGGTGCAAAGGCTCAGAAGGCATAAGAAACCCTTGTTCAAAAATCAGCTTGCATCTCCATTTCTAGATATACCATAGATAAATCGAAAAGACTAAGTACCAAGGTAGGCCATGATCTGTACTCTTTTTTTATTATTGAAGATTCAGAAGAAGCCAGTCATCAAACTCCATGAGTGAATGACAAGGAGTGAGACTGCCACCACCAATTCTATTCCAGAGATAGAGGGTAACTTGATAGTCTTTAAATAAGTGCTCTATAGATTCCATAGAATGAGTACATCTCTGGAAAAGCATCAACATGGGTAAGACCTCTTTTTTGCCTTTGAGCATTTGTAAGAATCTTCTTATGGCATAAAGTCTAGAGGAAGGTTTTCACCTTGGGGGAGATGTGTAATTACAAAGGAAGTGCCATTTCCATTTGTGGTTGTTATCTTCCACAAAGGATGACCTGTAGGCAGTTTTGACATAAAACGAGCCATTAGAAGTGAACTGCCATATGCACTTATCAACCCCACTCCTATTAAAACCAGCATGAATACTACTAATCAGCTTAACAATATTTTGAGGAAGGCATGCCAATAAGCACGTAATGTCCCAAACCCCATCATCCAGATAGTCTCTTGATTAGTTGTTTTGTTGACTTTTTATTTTGGTTGATTACTTTGAATAAATTAGGGTTTTTTATTTATTAGATTGTATATGCTTTAGTTAGATTATATCTTGGTCAAGAATTTACTCCTCGAGACCTCTTGGCACTTGAAGATTAACTTGGGATTTATATTCATCATATGCGTACGAGTAGCGATTTTTCTCAATTAAAAGGGATTGGTGGCCTTGCAAGAAAAATAGTAGAGAAAGGGTTGCATATAACATTTAATTATTATTGGTGGATTTAGCTTTATGCTCATACATTCTAAATATGAAGGGGGAAATACAATATAATGAACTAAATAAATAACATAATTTTGGAGATGTGAAGCCCGAAGGCTACACAGAGCTCCTAGACAAACTTACTTGACACAAACTTCAATAAGATTGATACTCTTGATACTCACTTGATACACACGATACGCACACAATACACACAATACACACAATACATAGAGTGGATACAATGCCTATTTATAGGCCATAATATTAACCCAACATTAAACATAATCATAAACATTTTACCCACTAAACCTCACATTAACATCCACTCATAAACTAGACATAATAGCTAAACCCTTTAGATTCTAACCTTTTATTTCCTTAACTCCTAACCTTTGAAATTACCCCAACAATCTCTCCCGTAATTTCAAAGATTATTAACATAGATATTTTCCCCCTTACTCTTCTTCCATGTCGCTTATGTTCTCAATAATTTGTGGCTGGTCAATACCATTTTCTTCTGGATTTTCATCTTGTGTTAACATTCCAATCTCTAGCTCTAGACCTGTCACTTGATCTTGTAGTGTCTCAATATCTTCCTGCAGCTTTCCACATTCGATCTTGAAATTCATCAATGCATTAAAGTTGACGTCGATCACTTTAATGATGCCCTGTACAATCCAATAATTCAGACAAAAATATGCCACCAAGTGTTCTGCCTCCTTCTTTGTGTTTTTCCATGTGCTTGAAAAATTCGGATGTGCGCCTCCATCAAAACTAATATGACACATGAATTGCATTGCATGAGCCGCTCCCTTTGTTACAAAATTAAAATGTGGTTCAACATTAAGGTTGCGTGCAGCTTCAATCATAATGGGCTTGAATGGCACAACGACTGATATACTCATATTTTTCTTTTTTTCTGGCTGCAAGAGAGAATGCAATTAATAACCAAACAATTTCCTTCATGAATCAAACAACACTCCATTTTCTTTCTTTCTTTTTTCTTATGGGTCCACATTTGCCCCAATCTTCAAAGGAACCATTGTCCCTTTTTTTCTTCCGGCATCCTTGTGCCTTTCTCTCTTCCTTCGGCATCCTTGTGCATTTCTCTCTTCATTCGGCATCCTTGTGCCTTTCTCTCTTCATTTGGCATCCATGTGCCTATTTTCTCAGTGGCATCAATATGCCTCTCACTTACAACCAACACACAAAAAACATTTTTTTTTTCTACACATCTCAAGCCCACGGTAAAACTTTTAATAACAACAAAAACCATTTTCATCATGCCAACACAATTTAAAAAATAGAACCACAACCAACGCTTCATGCTACATGCCAAAAACATTTTTTTAAAAATAATTGGACCATGCTCCAAACGCCACATCTTTGATATCGATATAGTTCCACATGACCGTATCAGCTCTGATACCACTTATTGGTGGATTTAGCTTTATGCTCATACATTCTAAATATGAAGGGGGAAATACAATATAATGAACTAAATAAATAACATAATTTTGGAGATGTGAAGCCCGAAGGCTACACAGAGCTCCTAGACAAACTTACTTGACACAAACTTCAATAAGATTGATACTCTTGATACTCACTTGATACACACGATACGCACACAATACACACAATACACACAATACATAGAGTGGATACAACGCCTATTTATAGGCCATAATATTAACCCAACATTAAACATAATCATAAACATTTTACCCACTAAACCTCACATTAACATCCACTCATAAACTAGACATAATAGCTAAACCCTTTAGATTCTAACATTTTATTTCCTTAACTCCTAACCTTTGAAATTACCCCAACAATTATGTCTACTTGCTTCTGACATTAGCCTTAACTTTACTGGTTGCAACCGTTTCGGTGGAGAGAGCATTTTCTGCTATGAATGTTGTGAAAGCTTCACTTTGCAATTGAATGGGAGATCAATGGTTGTGTTATAGCTTACTTGTTTATATTGAGAAAGATGTGTTTGCTTGTATTGATAATAAAATTATAATGTAACATTTTCAGAATATGAAAACTGTCGTGGACAATTGTAATGTGGTTTTTTCTATTAATTAAGAATTATAAATTATCGTTTCATTTTTATGAGTTTATTTTTATATAATTTTTTAAAACCTTTTAGACATTGACCCATGCAAGGAAAATTTTTGAAACCGTCCCTGCTCGGTGGTGTATGGCTACAGGTTCTACACGACATTATGATGTTGCATTCCATGAGAGGAAGGTGCAATGGGATCGGGGCTTGGGTGTTCAATTCAGTGACAGTGATGAATGGGGTGATTCTGTTGACCGGCGGTGGCTATGGCCGCTGCGACGGCAGCGAGGTTAAGTTTGTAGCTAGTGGGTCTTGTTCTTTTGGGTTGGGAGGGAATGACAAGAAGGGAAAGGAGCTTTGATAGTGTGGGTTAGCGTGTATGATACTTTTGGCGGGTGTGAGGCAAGAGAGGGGGGTGTTGACGCGAAAAAGGGAGGGTCAGCCCCAACATCCAACCTCGCATTCTAGGTTCGGGTCAATCTCTGCTAGCTTGAATTTTTCTGGAACTTTGATTGAAGAAGGTTGATTTCTGGATTGTTGAGTTTTCATTTTTGATTTTTAAAAGACATATGGGTTTGATTTCTAAGTTTGCATGCACTTTTACCACATTCACCTCCTAATCATAAGCATATGTCATGTCTGGCTAATATTTTAGGATTTATTATGATCACGCTTCAATCCTGTCCTATTGGACAATCTTCATAATGGCCATAAGTATATATGTGCGGTTGCTAGAGAGAAAGAGACTCGCATGAGACATTGCACATTGATATTTGAGTAGTTTATTCTCTGTGCATGACTTTTGTTCTTTAAACAACGTGCTGAGAACTTACTTTTACTCAATTTTCTAGTGTTGATTTGATTTATTAACATGGTTGATTCTTTAGGGTGTAAAATCACTCTTTAGAGCTTAAATTTTAGGTTGTAATTACGTTAATTACTTAAAATCTAAAATATATAAACTCTAAAGGGTTATTTTGTATCCTAAATAAACAATTATGTCAATAAGTCGAAGTAAATCTGAAGACAAATAAGCAAAATTGAGATTTTCTCGACTCTTCTGCTATGTAAAAATTAAAGTAACTGCTGTTTGAAAATCTCATTTTATATTTAGTTATGTAGATATTTTATCTTATTCAAACAAGGGTGATATGAAGGCAAAATTTGAACTCTTTTTGGTCAAGACAAGTTCCATTACTCAGAAACAGAACATTACAAAAGATTTCAACATAACATTAACTTGAACTCTTTGGTGTAAATGTGGGGTGAAAAACTATAGCACAGTCCCACATATAGCTCCCTAGACTTGAAAGACTATCAATATTTTAGCATATTCGGTCTCTTGAATGATGCACACTTCACCATCCATGATTTAATTATGATAGGCGTGATTAAATCAAAATGGGGTTCAAGGTTCAAGCGTGCATCATAGATGATGATGATGTGCAGTCACTGTGGGAGCAAATTTCCTCCCACCGGAATATTCGATTGGAATATTCCTTCGTCTTCTCTCTGCCTCTCTTTCTCCCTGCAAAATAGAACAAATGAGAGGACCACACCCGGGGGGTGTTGGCCAAAGGCCCTCCGATGCCTAAATTAGTTCAAGAGTTTTGTAAAGAAAACACTAGCTAACTAGGGTACGGAGTTATATGTGTTTATGGGGTAAAACGGGCGGCCGGAGCCTTATGTAAAAGAGGGAGAGAAAGGAGGTGGCTAGGGTTTGTGAGAAATAATTTCTGGAGAGATTTGATAGTAATTTTAGACGTACCTCAACCCTTGTATGTGGCCATCCTTTTATAGAGGTCTCGGGAGCTAGGGTTTCAGAGGAATAATTTCTAGATGGAAGGGAATTATTCCTCCTCAATTTGGCGAGATTTGACTAATTAGGGATTTGATTTATTTGATTTAAATCAAATCCCTAATCAGGATAGCAATCAAATCAATACCTAATTTAATTAGGTAACTCCTCCATTAATTGAGTATATTCGTAGGAATCAAATCAATCATCAACCTTATTAGGTAACATTCTATTTAATTGGGTAACCCCCAATTAAATTGAATAATTCTTAATTAGGTCAAACAATCCCCAAATTGGGTAGGAATTATTTGACCTAGGTTCACGAATTAATTAGGTTCCCACAAATGCCCCCAGCTTCTGCATGGCGCGAGGCGGCATGTAGGAGATGTGAATCATCTGTGGGCTGTCCAGCTGAACCTGGGCTTCCTGCGTGGACCTGGGCTCCTGGGTAGATGAGGTGTTTGACTTGCCAATTTTATGAACTCCAATTTGGGAAGGATTTGCAATTCCTTGTAGGTCAAGGAATTTTTGCTCCTTATAAATGTAGGGCTCCTCCAATTTATCCTTCACATCAGAAATCCATCCCTTCAGCTTCGTTAGTGAGAGAGAGAAAGTTTTGGAAAACTTTTTTGGCCAGCCGCTTAGTCCTTCTCCTTGCTGCGCATCCAAGGTAATTGGCAAAAAAAATATATATTTCTTTTGTCCTTGACTTCTGGTCAGCTTGGCAGCTGGGTCCGTGCCTTCTAGTTGGTTAAGGCTGCAAGAGGTGTGGTTGGAGGCGTGTGTCCATAGGGTGGAGCATGGCTGGAGTTTTGAAAGGTTGCGCAACATTAGGCCTTGCATGCGCTGGGCTCGAAGTGGAGGCAGGAGGCGCCAGGCCTTGTGCGCTGCGTGGGCTCGAGCTGGGGCGAGAAGGACACTGGGCCTTCGCATGACTGCGGGCCGTGAGCTGAAGCAGGGGCGTGTGAGCGACAGGCCTTGCGCGAGGTGTGGGCTGGGCGCTGGAGTCTGGAGCGAGCGGGCCAAGCGGGAGGAATGGGCCTCGCGCTGCACAGGCCTGGAAGAGCTAGAGCTGCTTGGACGGGCTGGCAGGTGCGCGCTGGGCTGGAGGCGCGAGCTGGGCCGCGACTATTGCTGGGCCACAAGCTGGAGCTCTTGCTTGGCTGCCTCCCTTCGACTTGGGCTGATCCAAGCTGCCCAAAATTTTCCATTTTATTTCCCTTTGCTGTTTTTTTTTTTTTTACTTGCAGAATTTTTGTAATCTAACTTGTAGAATTTTCTTTTCTTCTTGTGGTTGCCCGTTGACCATGTCTTCTGGAGATGATGGCAAAGTTCCAAGCTCTCAAGCGCCTCTGTATTTGTGGGGAGGCTCCTTAGTGCACAACAAGAGGTTTGTGGTCGACCTGCACCGTGTGACGACTGAAGCTCAGTTCCAAAAGTGGCGGGCTGCTTACGCTTCTGCTATTCCAGATGACGTGCAGGTCAAACTAGTGAAGTCTCGGGCTGACGACACGCCTCGTGCGGATGCGAGTGACCCAACCTCAGGGTCATCACCTTCCGTCCTTTTTATTTTTCCTTGGGCTTCACCTTCCCATTGTCAAGGCTTTTCAAGGAGGCATTCTGCGCCATGGAGTGTGCACCAAGTCAGTGTACCCCGAATGTCTCCCGGGCGATCAAGTGTTTCGAGAACCTGAGTCGTTTCTTCACGCTGGAGCTGACGGTGCGGGAATTCTTCTATTTTTTTCAAGTGAGGCGTTTCGAGGATTATGCCCAAGTTCGCATCGACAAGGCCAAGCTGTCGACAGCCCTGAGTTAGGGAGATCATGCGTGGCATGATGATGTGTTGGAAGTCAGCGGACGGTGGGAGGGCGATGTCAGTGACGGCCCACTTGTCCCCATCATCTCCTGCAACGGTATGCCTTTTTGTGATTCTTGATATGCTCTTTATTTGAATTTCTTGAAGTATGGCTGACTAACTCCTGTCTTCTGCTTGTAGCGAGTAGTATCACAGCAAGCAACTGAAGCTTGGACCTGACATGGCTAAGGTTCGTCTTGGTTTGAGCATTCCCCCTAAGTTTCGTTAGTGGTGCTGGCTGTTAAGCGAATACCGGGAGGAAGACGGTGGGCTGCCCCCTGCCAAGGATGTTGAGAGATGGAAAGAGAACGGTCCTGACCCCCTGACCGTCTGCTTGTCGGACAAGAAGAGTGCTCTGCCGAATCCCTTTCAAAAAGAAAGGTTGCTGCTACGTCCTCAAGACATGAAGCTACTTCTTCACGGGCGAAAGATGATGCGTCTCCTTTGAGGAAGAAACCAAGGCTCCCTTCCGCGAGAAGACTCAAGCAAGGTTTGTCGCATCGTCATCTACCAAGGTTGAGAAGACTCAAGCATGGTCTGCTCCATCGTCATCCACCAGGGTCAAACATCCCGAGGCGCAGATGACAGGAAAGTTGGTGAAAATCATGATCCGCTTCGCGAGGTAGTTCGTGCCCGATCCCGTTCTCCAGAGCGTCAAAGAGATGCGGATATCTCTCTTCGAAGTTCGAGTCGTCTACATCAGTCAAAGGATGGGGATCGAAGCGGGAGGTCTGCTCATGACCCAGTTTTGAGACACGGGCAGTCAAGCGCAGCGTTGATTCTACATCATTGACTTCTTTGCAAGCGAGGTTGGCGGAGGCTAAGAGGATGAGAGAGTCGTCTGCCCGGGCGAAGGGCTCTTCTTCAGGATTGGCGGTTGATCCCAAGGTGAACAAGTCTAGTCATGTAGGGGATGCACCTGTGTCTGATATGCTCAAGACGAACTTCTTGTCAAACCCGTCCTCCTGTCTGAGTTAGTTGATCATATCCGTCAGGCTGGTGATCTTGGCACGTTTTCGAGTCTTTCCTTGGAAAATCAAAGGGAAGCGGCATTTCACCTAATTCAAAAGGGGTTGATTTTCGCTGCTCAAACTATTCAGAACTCATCCGCGTTGCCCCCTCTTCTGCCCAGCTGGCGAGCTGGAGAAAGAATGTTGAACTGGCCAGGAAGCTTTCTGCCGAGCAGGCCTGTTGTGAGAAGAAGACGTCTGACTTGAGGGCGATGATATCGGAGCTGAAAAGCTCTCTTGCTGAGGAGGTTTCTGAGACGTCTGATTTGAGGGCGATGACATCAGAGCTGAAAAACTCTCTTGCTGAGAAGGTTTCCGAGCTTAGCTCCTCTGCTCCAGATTTGGCTAGCCGAAAAGATGCCTTCTTCCGTCTCGAGCGCAAGAATGCAGACATCTCCCTCAGCTATGACAAGCTCTTGGCTCGGTTTCGTGCTCACAACGAGTCTCCTGAAAAGTCCAAGTCTGAGGCCACTATTGATGCGTACAAGTTGGGCTATCTGCACTGTGCGGATGGGACTGCTTCCTTGTATGCAATTGAAGATGCAGACATTGAGACACTTTGCCCTAACATATTCCGTGTGCAAGGGGAAGTTGAAGAGTAGGTAGCTGGAGCGGATAGGGCCGAGGAGGATGAAATGATGGCAGATGTCGCGGAGCAAGCAGGCGAAGCTGAAGGCATGGTTGATCAGGCGGATGCAGAAAGACGCAGATCAAGGGCCTCCTGCCCGGCGTCTAGAGTAGATGAAGACTTCTTTATTTATTTTCAACTTTTGTAGTCTGCTTTCTTGTTCAGAATAATTGGTCTTATTCGACCATCTACCTTTTGTTGAACTTTGGCCGGTTGGTCAACTTGCAATGGAAATTTCAAATATTTAACTTCGATTTGCATATTGGCTTGTGAACTGCTTGAGTAACCCGCCTGTATTTTGATTGGGTATCTTCTTTTGGAGATTTCCAGTTGCCAGGGTTCCCCTTAAGGGACTCCGGGCGTGGTCTGCATATGTTGTCGGATGTTTTGGTCGTTGCCATGCGTCTCCTGAAGGACGCTCCTTATGGGACGCTGTGTGACTATCCTACCTCCCTTAGGAAATTCCTGGCGCACCCTGCGTCTCCCTTAGGACGCTTCTTATGGGCTGCGTCTCCCGAAGGACGCTTTGGTCGTCCCCCTGCGTCTCCCGAAGGACGCGCTTATGGGCAATTGTGTGACGATCCTGCCTCCCTTAGGAAACGGATAGGAACCCTGGATACCTCCCTTAGGAAATTCCTGGTGCACCCTGCGTCTCCCTTAAGACGCTTCTTATGGGCTGCGTCTCCCGAAGGACGCTTTGGTCGTCGCCCTGCGTCTCCCGAAGGACGGCTGCTTATGGGCAACTCATATGGAGATATTATGGTATGAGTAGGCAGATAAAACATTCTGGAATGAGAAACTGAACTTATATTGATATTTATAAGGTTACAGTGCTTTATTCGAGAATGTAAATAACTGGATACAAGAAAACCAGAAGCTTTTAGCAGTTGCTTCTCTTCTTAGAGAGATGTGCTTGGGCTCGGTCATCCCTGCTTGGGACTGAGGAGGAGGAATCGTCATGGATAATACTTTCGGAGATGGTAAGCGTTCCACTGTCGTGGAATTTCCTTCCCTTCCATGGTGTCTAGTGTGTAGCTACCCCTGCCCCCGGACCGGCTGAACTACGTAAGGGCCCTCCCAGGTAAGGATTCATCTTTTTGGACCCCTGCCTTGGTGCAGTGATGAAAGCCTTTCTTAGCACGAGATCGCCTGGTTGAAATTGTCTGACCTTGGCTCTTTTGTCGTAGTAAGACTTCAACTGTTGTTGATAGGAGGTGATTCGGACAATAGACTTTTCCCGTTCGCCCTCAAGCAAGTCGAGGTTGAGCTTCATCTGCACGGAGTTCTGATCGACACTGCCCACCTCAAGGCTTATGGAGGGGACAGTGATGTGAGGAGGGATGATCGCTTCCGTCCCATAGGCGAGGGAAAATGGGATTTCACCAGTCGATCTCCGTTTGGTGGTGCGAGAAGCCCACAGGACTCCTGGGAGTTCATCCGCCCATTTCCCTTCGGCGCCTTCTAGCCTCTTCTTCAAGCAGTCTAATATGACTTTGTTGGATGCCTCCGCTTGTCCATTTCCCCTGGATACCTCGGGGTGGACATGTGTTGCTTGATCTTGTACTTTGCGAAGAAGGCGGTGATGTGCTTGCCGATGAATTGTGAGCCATTGTCGGTCACGGTGACTGTGGACAGCCGAATCGGGCAGATGATGTTTCTCCAGGACGAATCGCTCCACATCGGCTTCTTTAGTAGAGGATAAAGCTTCGGCCTCTATCCATTTAGTAAAGTAGTCGGTGGCAACGATCATCATGTCTTTTTTGGAGGGCGCTGGTGGCAGAGGACCCACTAGGTCGATGACCCATTGCATGAATGGCCATGGACTGTTTTGTGGATGGTAGACTTCGGCAGACAAGCTAGGAATTGGCTTGTATCGCTGGCAGCGATCACATTTCTTGACATATTCGGCTGAGTCGTGGCGCATGGTTGGCCAGAAGTAACCTATGCTTAGAGCCTTCTGGGCCAGCGACCTGCCCCCAGAGTGGTTGCCACATTCGCGTCGTGAATTTCGCAAAGGACCTCGAGTGTCTGAGGGTACTTTATGCAGGTGAGATGAGGGCCGGAGTATGATCTGCGAATGAGCTTGTTGCCATGCATGTAGTATCTCGCGGCTTTCTGCTGGACTTTTCTGGCTTCGGGCTTGTCCGTTGGTAGATTTCCATTCATCAAGTAGTCGATGATGGGGTCTTGCCAGCTGGGGTCCTCGTCAACCTGCATTGTGTCGATTGGCTCTATTTCTTCAATGCTTGGTCGGTCTAGGTGTTCAACGGGACGGAGCGTCTGAATTGGGTATCCAGTGTAGATCCTAGGCTTGCCAGGGCATCTGCATGTGCGTTCTCTGCCCGAGGCACCTGTTGGATGGTGAAGGTAGGAAACGCCTTTAATAGCTCTTGGACTTTGTCAAGGTACAAGATCATCCTTGGGTGCTTCGCCATGTATTCACTTGAGGCTTGATTCGTGATCAGTTGAGAATCTGAGTAGATGGCTAGCTTCTTAATTGCTAGTTCCTTTGCTAAGCGCAGGGCCGCGAGCAATGCCTCGTATTCTGCCTCGTTGTTCGAGGCCGGAAACCAAACCTGATGGCTTGCTCTAGTAGGGTTCCATCTGGGGTGATGATGACGACGCATGCTCCTGCTCCTTTTTGGTTCGATGCTCCGTCTACGCGCAATTGCCACATGTCTGTGGGTTGGCCAGGTTCAGCGGATGTGTCATCTGTTTTTGAATTTTCCTTCTTATGGTAGACCAGCTTCTCTTCTTTGGCTGATGAGGTGAATTCTGCCACAAAGTCTGCTAGATCCTGGGCTTTTATTGCAGTCTTTGGCCGGGAGAGGAGGTCATCCTGGCTTAGCTCTATAGCCCATTTCATGAGTCGCTGGGAGGCGTCAGGGTTGTGAAGTATTGATCTCAAGGGAAAGTCAGTCATGACGATGACTCGGTGAGCTTGGTAGTAGGGTCGTAACTTTCTCGCGGAAACTACAAGGGACAAAATAAGCTTTTCCAATTTTGGGTAGCGAGTCTCTGCATCGAGGAGAGCTTTTGACGTGTAGAATACCGGATGTTGGGCCCCTAGTTCTTCTCGAATGAGAGCTGAGCTAACGGCCGAGTTGGACACTGCCAGGTATACGAACAAGTCCTCACCTGGGACTGGTTTTGAGAGCAGGGGAGGTGAAGTGAGGTAAGTTTTCAGATTCTGAAAAGCTACTTCGCACTCCTCATCCCACTTGTCTCTTGGTCCTTTTTTCAAAGCTTTGAAAAATGGTCTGCACTTGTCGGTAGATCTCGAGAGGAATCGATTGAGGGCCGCCGCTCTGGCCGTCAGACTTTGTATTTCCTTCATTGTGGATGACGACTTCATCTCGATAATGGCTTTGATTTGCCGAGGGTGTGCCTCGATACCTCGTTGCGTGACTAGGTACCCTAGGAATCGGCCGGACGATACGCCAAATGTGCATTTACTTGGATTCAACTTCATGCGATACTGGCGTAGCAAGCTGAATGCCTCGGTGAGGTTTTTGATGTGATCTGCACGTTTTGGGGCTTTGACCAGCATGTCGTCCACGTAGACTTCCATAGTCTTGCCGATCTGCTCATTGAAGATTTTATTCACGAGCCTTTGGTATGTTGCTCCGGCGTTCTTTAGCCCAAAGGGCATGACCTTGTAGCAGTAGGTCCCCCTCTCGATGATGAAAGAAGTTTTCGCCTTGTCATCCTCGTGCATCATGATTTGATTGTAGCCGAGTATGCGTCCATGAAGCTGAGCAGCTGATTGCCGGAGGTGGAATCCACGAGTTGGTCGATTTCGGCAATGGGAAGTTGTCTTTAGGACATGCTTTGTTGAGGTCAGTGTAGTCGACACAAACTCTCCATTTGCCCTTTTCTTGTTTCGCCACTAAAACAACATTGGCCAACCACTCCGAGTAGGAGACCTCTTCAATGAAGCCGGCAGCTAGAAGTTTGTCGATCTCAGCTTCAATGATTGCGACTCGCTCTGGGGCGAAGTTGCGTCTCTTCTGTGCCACTGGCTTGCTGGCAGGGTTGACGTGGAGTCGATGGCAGATGATGTTTGGGTCGATGCCTGGCATGTCTGATGGTGACCATGCGAACATGTCCTTGTTATTCTGGAGGAAGGTGGTCAGCTCCTTCTTCTCATTCTGGGCTTAGGCGCGAGCCTATCCGCGCTTTTTTTGTCTGGCTGGTCAGGATCCAAGGGTATTAGCTCGACGTCCTCTTCAGGCTTCCATCCTTCTTCAGGGGAGACCTCCTGGACGAATTTCCTCGACTTGGTCCTGATGCTTTGATTGCTATAAGGGGATAGCTATTCCCTTCCCCTTCTGGCCTGCTCGGTTGCTAGGAGTGGGATCTGGTTGTTCTACTCCCTCCAGTCTGCTTGATTCATAGGGAGGAACTGTGTTGGCTTGCTTTTCTTTAGCCCTTGAGCTGAGCATTTCCTCGCCATTGCCTGGTCGCTGTTCGTCTGGCCGACACCGCCCCCAGGAATTGGGTTGCGGATTTTCTGATGAGTGGCAGAGGTGATGGCGTTGATCTTACCAATCCATGGTCTGCCCAGAATGCCATTGTAGGGTGAGACTTCGTCAATGACCATGAATGTTTGTGAGCTGATTATAGGTGGGGAGTAGACGTCGAGATCTATTGTGCCCACGGTAATTGTCGTTGCGCCATTGAAGCCGGTTAGCGACCTGGCTAATTTGTTGATCCTTGCTTCCAAGCCCATCTGCGGATGACGGTCAACTGCAGGATATTGGCTGCGCTGGCTTCGTCCACATGGATCCGGTCGACCATGGCCTGAACGACTTGAATGCTGACGACAAGGGCATCGTTGTGTGGCATGTCGAGGCCGATCAGACTCTTTCTTCTGGAAGCCGATCATAGGGTCGTCTTCCAATAGGGAAAGGTCGGTCGAGACTTGGGAGACCATCATGGCCTGCTTGATCTTCCTCTTCTTTTTCTTTGCTGGTCAGACCCAATTTCTTCGGAGTCGGCGAGGATTGTGTTAATCCTTATGACCTTCTGAGGTGGCTCCTTGGTGGTGTCGCGATCCTCTATCCGCTGGATGGCTTGCTTCGCAATGAACTCCGTGCAGTGACCTTCCCTCACGAGTTCCTCAAGGTGCGTTTTCCAAGAAAAAAAGTTGTTTGTTGTGTGCCCGTGCGTCCCGTGGAAGGCACAATATTTTCTGGCATCCCTCTTGTCTGGATCTCCTTTCAAGGGCGACGACTTCCTCACCCAAGGTTTGTCCTTCACTTGGGCTAAGTTTTGGTGTATGGGGATGGAGAATTTGGTGTAATTCTCTCCTGTTGCCGCGTCTTCTTTTGGGCGTGACCTGCATTTGTCCTTGTTTTCTCGTTGCTGAACCCGTCGTTCTTTTGGCCTGCCCTCTTGGTTGGTTGATCTTCCTGCTTCAGTAGACTTCTTTGCGGCGATTCGATCGTCATCCCAGAGCGCATAGCGTTCCGCGGTTGCGAGACCTCTGCCAGAGTCCGGCTGGGAGTGATAGTCAGCTCGCGGTATAAGTCGTGTTCAGCTGGAAGGCCTTTCTTGAAAGCAGAGGACGCGATTTCGGTCGTCACATCCTACGATGTTGGCTTTTTCTGCCTTGAATCTCTTGATGTAGTCTCGAAGGGATTCGTCAGACTTCTTGCGCAGGTTGAACAGGTGGTCGGGGTTCTTCTTGATTGTCCGGATAAGACGTGTATTCTTTCGCGAAGACGTATGCTAACTCCTTGAAGCCGCTGATCGACCCAGATGGTAAGGTGTGGAACCAGTCCCGAGCTGCTCCCGTAGGGTCATCACAAACACCTTGCACATCAACGCGTCGTCAGCCTTGTGGAGGATCATGACACTTTTGAAGTGTTTTAGGTGGCTCTCGGGATCGGAGTCTCCCTTGAAGGGTGTAAACGAAGGCGTCGAGAACCGCTTCGGGGGAGCTGCCTGCTCAATTTCGACAGTGAAAGGCGTGAAGTTCGCTTGGTCCATCTCCTTGCGAAGGGCATCCTCGAAGTTTCCGTCGGTTTTCAAGTCTCGGAGTTGGTCATTCACAAGCTTCCTAACGTCTTCTGCGCGCATTGGTGGTTGGACACGTCGGACGACCCTCGCGACTCTGGGCGACGTTGATTGACCTCCTCGTTGATCCGCAAGGTTCGAGCTTCTTGGCTGCGTTGCCTAGGCGGCGTGTTGGTGGACTGCACTTGCGAGTGATCCTCCGTAGCTTGTCGACGAGAATCGGTTCTTCGAGAGTGAGCAGCGGAGCGCCTTTCCTCGTGATCCTCACTGTGAAGGTTGTCGGGTTGACCTCCCTGGGAGCCTAGCCTTTGAAGAGCATTTCTCTGCGAGCCCAGGTGGGCGCGGACATCAAGTCTCGGGCCCAGGCGGGTGCAGACATCAAGTCTCGGGCCCAGGCTTGTGACATGTTGGCGAGCTGATCACGTTGTTGTCCCTCTCCTTGTCTGCTCATTCCTGCTTGACCTGCTCGGCACCCGTCCATCTGCCTGTTGGCGCAGTCGTCCTTCCTTCTCTCTTCGCCCAGTGGTCCAAGGCCAAGGTTTTGAGCTAAGTTCATATGGTTGGTGGGAGCAAATTTCCTCCCACGGGAATATTCGATTGGAATATTCCTTCGTCTTCTCTGCCTCTCTTTCTCCCTGCAAAATAGAACAAATGAGAGGACCACACCCGGGGGGTGTTGGCCAAAGGCCCTCCGATGCCTAAATTAGTTCAAGAGTTTTGTAAAGAAAACACTAGCTAACTAGGGTACGGAGTTATATGTGTTTATGGGGTAAAGGGGCGGCCGGAGCCTTATGTAAAAGAGGGAGAGAAAGGAGGTGGCTAGGGTTTGTGAGAAATAATTTCTGGAGAGATTTGATAGTAATTTTAGATGTACCTCAACCCTTGTATGTGGCCATCCTTTTATAGAGGTCTCGGGAGCTAGGGTTTCAGAGGAATAATTCTCTAGATGGAAGAGAATTATTCCTCCCCAATTTGGCGAGATTTGACTAATTAGGGATTTGATTTATTTGATTTAAATCAAATCCCTAATCAGGATAGCAATCAAATCAATACCTAATTTAATTAGGTAACTCCTCCATTAATTGAGTATATTCGTAGGAATCAAATCAATCCTCAACCTTATTAGGTAATATTCTATTTAATTGGGTAACCCCCAATTAAATTGAATAATTCCTAATTAGGTCAAACAATCCCCAAATTGGGTAGAAATTATTTGACCTAGGTTCACGAATTAATTAGGTTCCCACAATCACCTTGGAGCCCACCACGGGTTAATGGAAATAGATCTCACGCTTTAGGATGATGCCTGAGCCTGACTAATCCATGTTAAGTGCCTTCGGGCTTCCTTGAGTTCAAAACAGTTTGATTAAGAACTGCATCCCCACATGAATGCATACTTATGAGAGACCATTTGAACCAAAATGATAAACATGTCACAACCCAATATGTCATGCTTTTACAGGACAAAAACAGTAAAATCAATTAACTAAGCACCATTTGCATTCTAAACATGATTTCAACTCTCAAGTGTTCAAATCATCATTGTCAACAATGTATTGGAAATAAGATGACGTACCATAGCAATAGACAAGATCAATACGTATATACGACGTATATATACATATATATCCTTCAATGTGATTGTAAAATATATACAAAGTATTCCTCAATGTGAAGCTGATACATCACTAACTAAAGAGGTCTTACACAGTCATAATATGTGATTACAAAGAGCAAAACCTAATAGAAACTTGGTATTCCTGGTAAAAGGGAAAGAGTAGAATATAAAACTAGTTATGGTTGCATACCAAGTACTGGTAACATTCTATTCAGATGCCACATGATGATGCCATCAATAGAACATCAAAAGCATCTGCAATACTGTTTGAAAGCCGCTGCTTCTGGGGCATAAGAATTAAGTTTTGACTAGCAATGGCCTTTGCAGCACAAAGAAACTGCAACAAACTGACATGCCACAGATCAGGTAGCCGTGGAAATACTGGCTGAGAGTGCAGCATGGCGTGCCACAAATGACTCGACCAGTGGATTCACTAGGTCAGGTGCTTCATCCTTCAGGATCAGGAACATTAACAAATTATGAATCAGCGTTCGTTGTCAATGGGAAAGTTATCAGAATTCATACTAATTATATCTGCTTATGGTTGGGCGCTAGCACTTCTTTTCCTTATTTGTACATTTGATCTAATCTTTCATCCCCAAGACAACAGAAACCAGTTTCTCCGAGCCAGATTTTAGCATGTGCTACAAAACCACATTATACATCCATACATCTTCTCAAACATTTTAAAAAACTCCAATAGCCTTCATGTATGCAAACCTTTCTGAGAGCTAAATTATTACCATTCTGCTCCAAGGCAGCTCTTAAATACCTACTCTGGTGCTTATATATACAGACAAATTATAACCTCAGAGTGTGTGTGTGTGTGTGTGTGTGTGGAGAGAGAGAGAGAGAGAGAGAGAGACCTGAGGGCAGTGGCCGACATTAGGAAGAACAACGAAGTCTTCTACAGAATCGAATTTCCCATAGGCACGTCCAAGTTCAATGGGCTCCCATGGATCCTTCTCACCCCATCCTATCAAAACAGGGCACTGTACAGAGAAGAAAAATTAAAAACTTGAAGCTACTTGATGCATTAGTAATAGTAAATTTGACTGGTGTGAGTGGTTAGTAAGGATACGGTAATCAGTGTACTGAGTTTACTGAGACACTAACCTTCACTTGAGGCAATAGTTCCTCAGGAAGGGGGCCACCTGAGTAACAAATGAACTCCAGAAATACATCTACAGCACCAGGCTCAAGTCCTGGAAGAAGGATTTTTTGAACTAGTTCCTCTGTTACCTGGGTGGTGTCATGGTAGCACTGAAATGCAATTATTTGTATCAGTAAACCTAAACAAGAAACAAAAGGGAAGAGTGCAAGTGTTCACGAGATTTTTAGCTTCTATAAAAACAAGATAATTTGGATATAACACTATACAGCTTAACAAACACACACCACCATAGGCAACCACAACGACATTCAAGCTAGATTCCCACTTAGAGTGAATATGTACATATCATAGCTGAAGTGTCTGTTATACCCATTAAGATCCAGAAAGACTTGTGTGGATGGATTGAAAAGATTCCAAATTTTAACTATTTGCAAAAAATCATTTTTGTAATTTTTACTATGCTATGAATCTATCTTTGCTAATCAGATAACGTTGGTTTATATACTTCAATATTAGCAGCTTATCAAAAAATAAATATGTCGCTATCGTAAAATACCTGGCAAAGGATATTCCTCACAGACTCTGGTGTGGCAACAGTTTTGAAAAAATATTTGCCCACATCAGTATTTCTGCCACAACATCATGACTTGAACTCTATGTTTACACCAAAGAACTCTAACATGACAAACAAACTATTTAATCCAGCTTTACCTCAGTAAGTTCTGAAATGATCTAATCAATGGTCTTCCGTACCAAGGCTGCTTTTTAATATGAAGCATACGAAGAGAAATATTTAAGAGCATTATGCCCTTACATAACTGTGGCTCCATAACTGCTGCCTGAAGACCAACAAGTCCTGTGTGAAGACCCAAAAAAACTCATAATGATAGGATGCTAAGGGTGTTTCTGTCTTTTGTATTAGCATTAATTGACTATATTAGGAGTTTAATTAGTATCGTAAGGATGTTGAATTGTATTGTGTTTGTTGAGTAATAAAGATAGTTCTCTCTGTACATTTGGGTTAAGGTCGAACGGGGTCTAACATTGGTATCAGCCAGTGGTCCTACGCTTCCCTTCTCGTGTACGTTTTCTCGAGCCGCCATGGACACCGTTACGTTAACTCCGGCCATGGAGGCCTCCTTCGATAGAATTGATGCCATCTTGGTTCAAATCTTGAACCGTTTTCAGGAGACCATCGATGCTTTGGATCACAAGTTTTCTTGGGATCTCAAGCCCCATTTGCTGTCCCCAACGGTTCTTGCTTCATGTGACTCTTTGTTGCCAAGCACCGACGAGGCTGCCTTTTCCGATGGTCCCAAGTTCCATACTTTTCCAATGGCCATCGTTGGGTCAAAGAATGTTGTCTCGGTGTTCCAGAGTACCAACCCGCCTCAAGTCCATGCCTTTTCATCTCTGGTAAGCGAACAAGTTGAATATTCGCTGGTCAGGGCAGTGGGTCTTGCTAGGACTCCACAGTCTGCTTTTGGCGTGAGTTGTTCCGACTATCCCATGTTCCATGCTTGCAATTTGGTTTCTGCGTCTCATGTTTCCGGTGATGATTTAGTGCTTCCTGCGACTTCCAAGGCCCAGTTTGTTGAGACAGAGAAGGTTGTTTCAGATGTCGTCCCCAAGAATGGTGACCCCTCTGTGTTCTGTGAAGTGGGTCTTGTTGGGATTCAACCGTTCTTGCAAGAGCCGACGCCCATTCATGCCATGGGCCTTTGTTCTGCTGCAAAAACACCGCTGAAGTCCATTCCTGATATGGATCTCTTTTCTAATGCAGCAAAGGAAGATCCACCTGTTAGCAAAATTTGCAATTTGGTTTCTCTTTCAAGAAAGACCAAATCTTGTGAGTTGGTTTCTGGATTTATTGTTTCTGATGATGATGCCATGACAAGTGAGACTTCAATGTCACTGAAGGAAGTTGAACCCATTGCTCTGCAGTGTGGTATTGTAGCCTCTGAAAGTGGGGAGTTGCATTTCTTGAAGGACCTTGCATTAATTGTGGGTGTTCTTGCTCCATATGTGACACAAGATTTCAGTGGCAGACATGCACTCCACCTGTTTGATGTAATGCACAGCTCACCTGGGCTTTGCAATGGTGGCAATATTGTTGCTCTTGCGTTGGGCTACCACATGGCAATTCGTGACAAAGGCGGAGGCCACAGAATTTTTGACGTTGCCGATGAATTTGCGGGTTTTGATCATGGGGCAAAGTTGGTGGGTAACACAACCATGTACTTGGGTGAAATTCTGCATTTCCAAGTCATGATAATGCATCACTCAAGTGGGTTGTGCAATGGTGGTAGTGCCATTGATCTTGAGCTGGCTTATCATATGAGAATTCGAGACAAGGGTGGAGGTTCCATAAGGCAAACACAAAAGTGGATATTTCTCATGCCAACCAGCTACATGCATTGGGTGCACTTCTGAATTTCCAAGTAAGGCCAAAGAAGTTGGTCACTTGGCAGTTTCCATTCCCAATTCTTAAAAGGGTGCAGCTTCTAACTCGCATAATATGGATGACTATGGCAGTATATCGTCGCATACTTTTGAACATGACAGCATATCTTGGCATTAGGTGGCAATTGTTTGAGTATTTTTGTCCCATGCTAAGGGGTTTTTGATTTTGGCGGTCATTGTGGTTTTTGCCTCTTCTTAGTTCAAGGCCACATGTACTACATCCCGCATCAGCAAGTGTCTTTGGCCAACCATTTTGCAGCAGCTGCTCTTGCACATGATTTTTTCATTTCCATCCTTGAGGACAAGGATTGTTTTTGTGGGGAGGGTAATGATAGGATGCTAAGGGTGTTTCTGTCTTTTGTATTAGCATTAATTGACTATATTAGGAGTTTAATTAGTATCGTAAGGATGTTGAATTGTATTGTGTTTGTTGAGTAATAAAGATAGTTCTCTCTGTACATTTGGGTTAAGGTCGAACGGGGTCTAACACATAAGGGTACGTCTCTGTTGATGTCATTCAAAGAAATAGTTTCTAAAGAACAAAGGCTCCATTTAGTAATAAGCAGAATCATATAGAAGTATCACATCAACATTGTAGATTATGGCTTATCACTGTGGGAAATATTGATATCTGAATGAAAACCCAGCATATTAGAAGATGGTACGCAAGAAAGCAAAGGCAGTATATTTTACCAAAATATTTCTTTCATAAGTTTATTGCAGCAAAGTAACCAAAAAATGAACTTTAATGGTGACCTCCTTCGGATCCAAGACTTCACTATCTTTCCATATACGTATGTGAATGCATAATATATTAATGTGTTATTTATTGTTAAGGCATGTCTAACCAACACATGATGGAAAGCATAATATCCTATCACAGGATCTTTTCACAGCCTCACAGGTGCCATTAGATTAACAAAGACGGCATAAATTATATGTGCTTTTTTCCCTTGATCCTTTTCATTTATCACTGGGCAGAACTAGTTAAGCATAAAAACTTACAACTCATACCAAAAAGAGAGAGAGAGATGGTCACCTCCGATAGAGTTGCATATAAAGAATGCTTCATACTTGACCACATCAATACAAAAGTCATTTAGCTGGGTGCCCCATGTCTCAAATGTATAAAAGGAACTTTCCCCAAATTGACGAGGATTTGGTTTGTCTGAGTAACAACAGTTTGAGCAGCTATGATCTGACTTATTAAATCTAATTAGCAAGGACTTAACTCTCTCACAACTATCTACAAGATACGTAAGCAACAAACTTAAAAGTGCAAAACCTTACATAAGTAAATTTAATTTTTCAAATTTAATGAAGTTCATACCATGCGTTCAACTAAGAAAAATGGATATGTCTCATGCCTGTGTGTGTAAAACATGAATGTATATAGCAATTTGCGCATGCAATACCTATAGCAATTAGTTGTCTGCTTATGAGAAGTAATGCGTGCATGATGTAGACCTGTTTGCTCCAAAACCATGAATTAATACTAATGCCGGGCCACTGTTGCCAGCATGCTGATAGCGGATAGAATAACCCCTCCAGTTCCATATTCTACAACACACAAAAGAAAAATGACACTAGAAAGTAAGAAAGACAATCATTAATTTAAACCCACTGTCAGCCAAAAAAGATGCCAAATACTTATATCAATTACAATTAACATGAAATAAAGAATCAAAGATACAATAGCAACTGAAAATAGAAAAACTCTTTCATGCAACAAGCAACATGAGTATCCAAATTATTCTCATTAGCTGATCACTAAAACTATATTGGTTCATATATTAAGTGGGAATCAAAAGCACAACTCTATAAAAGCACATGAGCAACTCTCACTCCAGGTCTCAGTTAGAAATCAGGAGATTCCAAATAAAGTGGAAATTGGAGTGTTTGTAGAAAGATGGCAAGATGTAGTCTTTATGAGACTTCCAACTTGAGGTTCTCATCCAAATTTTCATTTCCCCCTCTCTTGGTTAGTCCATATTAGCTCCCTTTACCACAGTCGGACTTAGTTTTCGGGGGCTCATGCGATGTTTTATGATTCGGCTATCCTCTGTCGCATCTTTTTTCACTTACCACTATGCCAATTTTTCCACAACTATGCATTGTATGATCCATAGAGTGTAAAGCTAAATTAGAGTCTAACCTTATAGAAAATTTAATAGAAAACAGCTTACTCACTAAATTTCGTATGAAGAGCAGCATTGCTAACTTAAAGACATAAAATTTGATCGTTTCCGAGAAACCAGAGGAAAGTTCTTTATATACATCTCTTGAAAGAAAAACCCAGAACCGGATATGAAACTTCACAGTTGCTTCAAGAATTCCTACTTTCTAAAACCAAACAGAAACTTAGAACAATGCAAAACTCTAAGCCAATATAAAGGATTATTAGAGCATGAGAGGAACTGAAAGCATGGTACCTGCTTTGAACTTGGACCTCAGGCGCATTGTTGTTCGCAGTGGCTTCTGGACTAGGAAAGCTGCCCTCACCAATTTGACCACTCAAAGAAGAAAATAAGATAAACCCATTTGATTCAAACCCAGAAAACTTAGACATCCTACGAGGCATCTTAACTTGATGAAGATTTTCCTTGCTGAAAGTTATGTTTCCCTGAGAGGATAAAAATGGAAAATCCAATTTTGACACAGACAGAGCGGGAGAGGTAGTGCTTGCCATGGCTTTGATACGAGGAGAGAGAGAGAGAGAGAGAGAGAGCAATGGACTGATGAAGTGTCAAGTCTGATATACAAAGCTCACATGGCGGCCATAGATGAACGTCCAACCAACGGTTAGAGGTCAGCTTGTTTCATGTTTAGTGTTTAGGCTTGCTCCACGTACCCAACTTGTCAATTGCCATGTACTTTAAAAGCCAGACACAAGTTTGTAGGCCCTGCATTTTGCGTTTGCATTACATCCTCTCTTTACTAAGGTTAAATGTAGAATTTTTGAGGACAAAGCATGACCTCATGAGGCTTTTAGAGTACATGCTCCAGTGGAATCTATGCCCTAAGGAAAATAAAATATAACCAAGAGGCTTCGACCTTCAAGAATCATAGGAAACTGGATGCGAAATAAACGGGAAGGATCATTTTCGTTTTTTTGAAAGAAGGGCGATAGTTTATTATTGAAATAGGATAAGTAATTAGTACAAAAACCGGGCTATGTCATCACCAACGCCAAAATTTTACAAGGTAATTCTAAACAATTGAAAGAAAGTAGCCAATCCGGCCAAAATTTGTTCGAAAGTTGCCATGCAGGCAACAGACAAGCATCTTTATGTCTTCATGACAAAATCTTCACTACATACTGGACTAATTTGATACTACCAGCCAAGTGAAAACAATGTAAAAAAGAGATCAGGTCAATCCATTTCATCCTCTTTTTAAGGTCAATCTATTTCATGCTGTATACGAAGGGAACAATTCCAATTTTTAAATGCAATCATCTCAAGCTTTGGTTCTCATTATCCTGCAAGATCCCTTCATCTTGATCATGGGATAGAACGAAATCGGGCACTTCTTCAATATCCTCTGCAGGCTAATGGACAATGAAAGGAATATAATTAAAAAGGGAAAACAAATTAATGTGGAAACCCCAAGAACATGCACAGAAAGTATACAACCTTCCATAGTTGCAACAGGTGCCATAACAGAAAGTCAATGATCATAACCAAGCAAAAAAGCTTTCCCGCCCAAGCTCCACATGAGAGGTATCTACAATAAACAAATTAAGCAATTAGCAACCCTGAAATTGCTCCTGACATATTTATGCAATCTCAAAACATCAAGATAAATAAATAATTAAATTAAATTCAAAATCCATCACTGCCTTCTAATCAAGTTCTTGACGTCCAATTCAAGCAGCTTAACTAAAATTCAATGTGACACAGTTTCCACCCACAAAATACACAAGCGCTCCCTCTCCACTCCATCTTGCAATCATTAATAAGCTAATGGATCAAGAGATACAACAGTCAGCCTTCGAACTGAAAAAACAACCACCTGTGCATCCTTGTCTCCCTAAACTGTAAAGAAAAACTCATTATCATCCCCTCAAGCAAGACAAGATGAACAATGGTATTGCAGTCACTAACTCTGCTTTTACAGTTTTACCATTGATGTGATGAAGAGAATAGTTGGTTCACACTCTATGCACAATGAATTTGTTTTAAGCACTCAGACTCATAACCACATCTGTACAAGCATGCAATTTAGATGCAAGCTTTGAGTAGCACACCGTGAGAGTCGTTGTAAAAGATTTTGATTTGAGCATTTCAGAGCACGGTCATAAACAATTTCTGTCCGTTTCGCCACATCATGCCAATTGTACAGCTCCTTCATCTACAAACCAACAAAGAACCAAAGAAGCATATTTTAACCACTGTACAAGTAGTCAATGCGCCTAAAGACAACAATTTTTGAAAGAGTGCACTCACACGATTGTGCATTTCTTGTGGGTCGATTTTGGGAAGTATAGATATTGCCTTTTTTATTGCTTGAACCATATCACTAGGATCTGGTTTTGCAAGTACAATCATGTCATCTGGTAGTACCTATGTACAGAAATGGGGTTAACTAAGTTCAAATGAATCTAATACAAATTCGACTCTACTAAGAGATAGAATTTATCCTAGCTTTAAGAAAGAAAAAAAAACTAGTTTATTAACTATTAGAGAAAAAAGATTCCAAAGTTCATACCTCCGGGACACCTCCTACACGTGTACTGACTGTTAATAATCCACAACTAGCAGCCTCTAAGATCGCTATGCAAAAAGCTTCTGTTAAAGAACTGCCAGAAGGGAAAAATCGAATCAAAAAAAAAAAAAACAAAAAAAAAAGTTAAAAAAATGAAGTTGAATACATGTTGGTGCAAATTCATTCACATTTATATATTACTATAGTTGTGAACCTGTGATGCTTTCTCTGTAGTTTCGACAGTTAGCTAGCAGAAAAAGAAGTATGACTATGCTCCAATGTATCTGCAAGCAATTGCAACTCCTAATTTACTTATGTTTCAAATTGTATTGATAGTATCACTGGTATTAATAACGCCACTGTTTAACTTCAAACAATAAAGACAATTTGACCACCAGTTGTAGTAAACTACAAGATTCCCAACAATTTAATTTTTTCGCCTGAGTTGGTGTAGCTACAAAAATTGTTCTTCAGATATTTAAAAAAGATAAAATGAAAGAAGATATTCATAAGTACCTGTTTAAGAATATATGGCCAGTAATTAGGACAGATCGTACTTGAGAGTGTTGCACGGCACCTAACATCTCAACTCGATCTTGAAGAGAATGTTTTTCCCTCATCTCTTCCAACCGCACACGTTTCGGTCCATCTCCTCCAACAATGAAACGAACCTTACCACATATTTCTGAATGAGATGATTGAATGCTAATTAACCATGTTAATAATTACATTCAATGATGTTATGCTCCAAACCACACTCAACATTTTCTTTGTATCAAAAGCATCCCCCTTAGGTTAGGCCTTCACACATCGAAATTGTTTTGCACGTAATGCTGACAAGTGATGAATTTATGATCATCTCAATATACAATCACAGAATTATTACATCCAATGATGTTATGCTCCAAACCACCCTCAACATTTTCTTTATATCAAAAGCATCCCCTTAGGTTAGGCCTTCACACATCAAAAATGTTTTGCATGTAATGCTGAAAAGTGATGAATATATGATCATCTCAATATACAATCACAGAATTATTGGCGCACACATTCAAGTCCTTTCCAATATTAAAATTCATTACACAGAATGAGCAAACATGATAAGAAACGTAATATTCTCATTGAATGCTATGTGAAAACAACTCACATTGGGATATAAACGGCATACTTCTGGAATGACTTCAACGAGAAGATCTGCACCCTTTCGGTAAACCAATCTACTTATAACAACAATTACAATTTCATGACTACTCAGGCGCTCTGGTGCAGGCTTGAACATAGCTGTGTCAACAGCATTAGGTATCACAAAGAC
Source organism: Prunus fruticosa (assembly GCA_018703695.1). Classification (NCBI taxonomy): domain Eukaryota; kingdom Viridiplantae; phylum Streptophyta; class Magnoliopsida; order Rosales; family Rosaceae; genus Prunus; species Prunus fruticosa. Next base: position 16,356,165 of record CM031922.1, read on the forward strand.
CTTTTCTGGAGGCAAACCTGACCGTAGCACTGTGTTTTCCTTGCTTGTATGAGAAACACAAATGGCCTGACTTACTTCTGCCAATGTAAATTGCAATACCTTGTTCATGTGTATACTTCCCGCATCAGCAAACCCATAGAGTGAATGATCAGTAAATACGACCTTGTACCCCATTGTGCGTGCATGCATCAAAGCCTCATGGCAAAGAGTTGAGAAAGCTTGATGTCCATGTACCAGGGATATTTTCTCTCGAATAAGGATAGCCCTTACTATTGGAAGTGTCCCATAAAAGGTTGGAAAAGTATTCTGCATAAGAAACGGTTTCCATGGTACATAGTACACTTTCAACCCGCCTGTCATATATCTCACCCCAGAACGATTGTTGTAGGCATGAGTCATTACCACCACCTGAACAATCAAACAATGAAAGTTCATCTAGTCAACAACTAATAGAACAAAGGAAGCTGATTTGTGTCACGAAATATTTTCATTTTTTTATATCTCAAAACACTTGGCAACTCAGATGTTCCAATCATATTAAAACAACTACAAGTATACAGCAATATATAATCTGGCACCCACCCCCATCTCTAGAAACTCCTCATTACACCTTAGCTGCCACATCACTCAAGTCGTGTATCATGATAAAATTTCCATTACTCCAAAACAAAATGGTGGTTCATCTAATGCCCCCATTACCTAGATGGGGGCCTCAACATCCTTGTGATGGAAAAGCAATATGAGAGCATACAAATAAATAAATCAGCAGTTTCATTGAACTATTGTTTTCCAGTTATATTAGATAATTACATATACAAAAACACACATGTTGAACCCAGAAAGTGGAAGAGACTGTATGTCTGACCTTGTGACCAAGCTTGAGAAGGCATTGTGAGAGATAATAGATGTGATTCTCCACACCACCAAAGTTGGGATAGAAAAAATCAGAGATCATGAGAATTCTATGCCTTTCCCACTCACCCATTTCTTTATTTCAATCAGTGTTTTTAAAGGCATGCCTTCGCGCGCGTCGGGGCGAGGCGGCAGGAAATCGCCGGAGGCGGTCGGCTGTTTCGCGGGTTGCACGTTTAGCGCGGGGACGGGGTAAGGAGGCGTGGCCAGTGGGAGCTAGGTGAGCCAGATCCGGACACTTCTGAACCGGAAGAAATTTTGCGAGTCTGCAAATTGGCTGCGACTCTGCGAGGAAGACGACTAGCTTTTTTATTTTTTTTGGGTTTATTGTAATGAAACGACGTCGTTTCGATTGCAGCGTTTTAAAAAAATTATAATTGAAACGACGTCGTTTCACTTGGGGTGTTTTGATTTAAAAAAAGGCAAGTTTCTGTTTTTTTTCCTTACCTTTATTGTAATAAACTTAAGGCAAGAATTAATATCTTTCTTGCCTTTTTTAAATCCAGCCGGCTGCAGCTTTATTCTACTTACTTTATTTTTTTTTCTAAATTAATATATTAACACATGGACTTATCTATATATAAAGCAAAAGGTAGAGAATTGTGAAACATTCAAAATATAAGAAAATGCTCTTCGTTAATTCAAACATTATAATTGAAATTATTAATTAAATGAATGTATTATAATAAATTTACATTTTTATATAAAAAAATAAAAATAAAAACGAAATCAGATAATAACTACCCATGTTATCTTTTTTTAAATATTAAATAATAATAATAATAATATTATTAAAAACCAATTGGCACATGCGTGCCAAGGAGCTAGTATATATATATATATATATATATATTGTATAGTACAACCCTAATTTCTACTTTTACCAGATAATCTCCATCAATTTCAAGAATTTTCTTCATCTTTTAACTGCAAATAAGCCATTTTATTTTTCTCTCTAATTCTTTGCAACTGTAATTTGAAGTTATGTATAATTGTTTTTCAATATATTAGTTATCTTATTCGTTTATGTGATATGGTAGAAATTTGACGTGCATGCATCATACTTGTATCTTAGAAATATTAATGGTGTTGTTTTATAGATATGAATCGAAAAAGATCCTGCGTGGAAGTATGCAAAAGAAATAGAGGGGGAAAAACACTTGAGATGCACATTTTGTGATCAAAGATGCAGTGGAGAAATTTCTAAACTTAAGTATCATTCGAGTCAAACTCATCATAATATGAAACCATGTAAGAAAGTTCCTGAGCATGTGAAAAAAGAGTGTGCCTCAACTTTGAAAAAATTTCAACTTGAAAAAAGAAAGAAAAATGAAATGCTTAGAGAGATTGGGGATGATCCACGAGGAGGGGCTCAAAGTATGAAAACTTCATTGGGTAAAGAATATGGAATCCTCGGTACTATGAGTGTTGCAGTTGATGAGGCTCTTAAAGCATAACTGATGTGATTAATTGCAAGTGGACAATACCACTCAAATTAGTATAGTAGTAAATAGAGTACCGTTCCAACAGGGATCAAGTTAATCTATTAAATATTAGAGTGATTTATGTCTAATTATATTTGAATTAAACAATAAGAGAATTATGATGATTAAAATCTAATTAAGCAAGTAAATTAAATTGAGATTAAGCAAATAATGTAAAAGATGAAAACAAAGATGATAAAGCACTAGGGCACCAATTTCACCTAGCTAATCCCACTCAAATCCTTATAGCTTGTTAATCTTAATTACCTAACATGTTGATAATCATTTTCCCTTACCTCACAAATACTATCTTCCGAGTTATATTAGTTGTATTCCTTACCATCAACCCACTCTATTCCTAGTTATGGATTTATATAGCTAAGAACTCATTAAGATTTGTGGAAAACATTGAAGATTACTTAAACCATAACCTAATTTTCTGAGTCGGCTATGTAATTTATGGTACTTGTTACAAGAAGCTTTTTACTAGGAATCTCATTCTGGTCTCAACCTATGTAACATCCCACATTGACCAACGAAGAGGGGGTGATGTGCCTTATATGTACATGCCCGCCTCCATCTAGCATGAGGCATTTTGGGAGCTCATTGGCTTCAGAGTCATGGGAACTCTGAAGTTAAGTGAGTTGGGGCTAGAGCAATCCTAGGATGGGTGACCCACTGGGAAGTTGCTCGTGAGTTCCAGAAATAAAACCGTGAGGGCAGAGAGGGGGCCCAAAGCGGACAATATCGTGCTACGATGGAGCCGATTTGGGGTGTGACAGTTTGGTATTAGAGCCATTTTGCCGTGTGGTGCGAGTGTGCCGACGAGGATGTCGGGCCCCTATGGAAGGTGGATTGTAACATCCCACATCGACCAACGAGAGAGGGGTGATGTGCCTTATATGTACATGCTTGTCTTTATCTAGCACGAGGTCTTTTGGGAGCTCACTGGCTTTAGAGTCATGCGAACTCTGAAGTTAAGCGAGTTGGGGCACACCCACTGGGAAGTTGCTCGTGAGTTTCTAGAACCAAAACCGTGAGGGCAGAGAGGGAGCCCAAAGCGAACAATATCATGCTACGGCGGAGCCGATCTGGGGTGTGACAACCTAATGCTTCCAATCATGCAATTAGTGGCCAATTACTTGAAAGCATTAAAAACGGTAACAAGCACTCAACATGTATAGATAAATAAAATTAACAATATCAAAGAATTTGAGTATTCATAGCTAGGCTATATCGTAGCCATAATAAAAGAAATTAGTTCATGAATGACTTATTGAGAATCTTGATGATTGTTGAAGACATGGAAGGCACCGAATTCTCCAAGTAGAATGCTAAGGTTGCGCAAGCTCTCTTCGTATTCTCCTTTGAGTGTTTTGACTATGAGTATGAATATGTAGGAATTTGATGGTAGATGATGAAGGATGGAGAATGATGGATCCTTTAATCAATGACCGAAACTCCCTATTTTAATGTCACATCCCGGAATTGGCTCCGCCGTGGCATGAAATTGTCTACTTTGGGCCTCCATTTCTGCCATCACGGTTTTGTTTCTGAGAACTCACGGGCAATTACCCATCCTAGGATTGCTCTAGCCCCAACTCGCTTAAATTCGGAGTTCTCATGACTCCGAAGCCAGTGAACTCCCAAAAGGCTTCGTGCTAGATGGATGCGGGCATGTACATATAAGGCACATCACCCCCTCTCTGTTGGTCGATATGGGATCTTACATATAATACTCCTAGAAATCATACCTATCTAATGTATAATTACAATCCTTATAAAAGTAGGATACCTTCTAAAATAGGGTCTTCTTTATTTCTCCTTATTTGACTTGATAAGACTTGAGCCATCTTGAACTAGGAAATTTGACAACATTCTTTGCAATAAAAGAAATGACTTGCCTTCTTTTTAATTAATCTTCAATCTTCATCTTCTTGCCCTTTTTAGCACACTTTCTCCTATTTCACAATTCCTTCACAAATCTCACAAAACCAATTAAAACAACGAATTTAATCCAAGGAAATTAACAAAAAAATGAGTAAAGGTGGCATAAAATATATATAAAATATAGGCTTATCAACCACCTAAATCAAAAGGACCAATGGATAGATTTGTCACTCCATCAATGCATGAACTGAAGACTTGAATCCTTAAGGAAGAGGTTGGATGCATCACGTAGGGAAATATTGTTAGACGACGACACTAAAGCTACACTCGCCTACATAAAAGTGAAAGCGTCAGTGGATCTTGAATTTTTTTGTAAGTTCAGTGTCGATGAGGAGAATAAGCTTGCTAACTTGTTTTGGAGAGACTCTACTTCACTTTTGGATTATATTGCCTCTGAAGATGTCTTCATATTCGACAACACATACAAAACCAATATGTATGCTCTAGTGTTATTTGTTGGTTCAAACAACCATCGGGCACAACAAACACTTGCCTCGCTCTGCCTGGCCACGCCTTGCAACACCTCCTTACGCCTTCCCCGCACTAAACGTGCAACTCGCGAAACAGCTACCACTTCGGGTGATTTCCTGCCCCTTCACTCCGACGCGAGCGAAGGCATGCCTTTAAAAACATTGATAGTTAGTAAACAACTTCAATATGAATTCGGAATCTAATTCTCCTCAATCAAACTCCTCATCAATTCAATTCCTCCTAATCCAATTACAGATTAGTAAACATGCCGTGATTTCAAATCTCTAAATCCAGCAGGTCATTGCAGACTGCAGAGAAAGCCTCGGTTCTCTAACCTAGCACAAATAAATAATAATGACCCAATAAATTCAAGAAAAAGCAATGCTTTCAAAAAAATCGGAGAGAGAGAGAGGGTGAGCTGATAGATAGGGAGATGCGGAAGGGAAAGTATTATTTGGCAGCAAAAAGAGTTAGAAAGTTTGGTCTGTCTAACAAAATCTGACCTCTTTTATGTGGGTTAGAACGTTTGGTTGGTCCTCATTGGGTTTTACGTTTACAGCCGGTAATCTTCTCACAGACAATACAAAATCTACCGGTCAATCCCAAACAAACAAACCCCTCCCATCCCAACTATAAGCCCCAGTGCAGCCATTGCATTGGTTATTGGGTGCTGCAACTTGTCACCACCAACACCTGAATGGCACGTGTCCTTCCCTCTAAAACCCAGGGGTGCTTATAGCATGTGCGAGATATATACTAAAAAATATTGAAAGGGCTTTCTACTACATGAAGTTTCTTCTTTGCATTTTTCAAGTTTCACCCTTATTTTTAATCTTTTTTCTAGTCAGTAAGATTTCCATGACCCCATTTGATCATTGTGCGCTCATAGAGCAATGGCATTTGTGTGAAAAGGCTCAAACTCAGGCACCAAACAGCTTTCAGGTAAGCCATCAACAACTTTCATTCAGCTTCTTTTTAATTTTTTGTTCTTCGTTAAATGAAATGGTTTCGGAATCTACAACGAAAAATAGTATAGAAAAATGGTCTGTTGCTTTCATTTGTGAAGAAACTCGGTTGTTCCAGTTTGTGAAATTTTCAAGTATTTTTTGCAGTAGAGTTGTTTATGCATGGGGTAGCTTTTGCTTGTTTGGCTTCCTCTACATAGTTTATTATGGATTTTTGGGTGTCCTGGTTCTCAAATTTTGTAGCAAATGCGCACTCTGTTTCCTCTGTTTCTATGTTGGTTTTTTCTTTTTTGGTTGCCCTACAATTTTTATTGTTTCATCTTTCACATGATTCCATTTGACTTTTAATACATTGGATTGAACCCCAAAAAAAAAAAAACCACCAATTTTTGTATATATTAATAATGATATAGTACTGCAGTTTGCTGACAGGAAAACCGCGTTTCACGAAACCGCGTTTTATTTTCTGATAAATTAAGAAAGAGAGTACAATCAAACAATTTATATTGCCTTCCCACATACTGACTACTCAGAGGAACTAAAAAGCTCTAACTAAGATTGGTAGGTCATACTTGACCCCAAAACAACAAGGTAATACGCTTTTATCTGTGTTTTATGGACATAGACGTCAGTTGAGGGTAGGTCTCATCACGCATTGTATTTTAATAATTCGAACTGTTTAATTTTTAGATATTCTCTCAAAGATCATCTCAACAAAAAATTACTTGAACCTGAAACTATTTGACTACTCAATTAGATGATTATTATTATAGTCTTTTCTTGAAGCACCGTGTTCGTCTATTTTGTTGGTCCCTACTAGATGCCTTAATGATTTTCAATTTTTCTTATTTTTACAAGGATAATCAATGAATGAATACTTGAAAAATAAACGGTTTGGATAGTTGAAAAAAATAAATCATAAAGAACCTTAAAGGGTGTCCCTAAAAAAAATTATTTCTCGGGAATATAGGAGTTATATATTATATCAGTGTCATGGAAAGAAACACAAATTATGAGAATATAAGCTTAAATAGTAATAACATATAGGGAGAAGAAGAAATTAAAAAAAAGCAGGTAGAGGGTCAACGAAGTTGCATTACAACCTACTGAATGGTCAACCATCTACCAATCGCATGGTGGAGTGAGATGACTGGTTGTTTGAGTGGATGGTTAGATTTGAGCCTTTGGATTTTGGTCAATACAACAAACAAATATTTTCTCATAGCTCTACAAGTTACAACAACAATACTTTGCATCCCCCCCGCCCCAACTTTTGGGTGGGTGTTGATTAATTTTGTGGGCCAAGAAAAGAAAAGACATCCCAGTCTGTCTACCTTGTTTTATTTATCTGGGTTTGAGTTTTGTTATTTTTTTTGGGTCAATATGTGATTGATTCAAATCCTATTTCTTTCTTCAAAATTGACGTAGTTAGAGCATGTTTTAAGAGTATAATAGCTGGTTTTGTGAGACATCTTATAACATGAATCAATTCAATTGTGCTGAGAATGCAAATAATAATATACTGCTTCTTTGATTTTCATCGTCCGAATATGCATGGTTATGCAGGAGGCTCTTGATGGAGCACTGGCAATCGTCACGTCAGCAGACATATATTGTATTTGGAGATTGAAGAATTACCAAACTGATCATACGTACCAGACTGAAAGTTAATTATATTGCAGATTAATTCATGCTCTGTCGTGGTGATCATAGTAAGTTTTCTTTCATTTCATCCTTAATTAATAAATAGGATTGCTTCAAACTATGCATATACGTACGTACGTTAAATGAATGGCTTCTAGCTTTTCTGATATATACATATATTAATCATATATGTGTGTATCTTGATTGAATGCATATTTGCTTAGAGAAAAGAAAAAACTCTTCTTACTCTTCGTCATCGTATGTTCTTACTATAGTTGAGTCTAAGAACAATGTGCATGGAGAATGGTAGATACATAAAACAACCCAAGAATCACTACCAAAAAAAACCTTTTTTGCGAAGACAAAACGATGTTGGAAATACCAATTTTTTGTCGAAAAAACGTTGTTCCAAGAGTAGATGGCCGTCGAACGGCATTGGAAAAGGTACATTTTTGATGAGCCGTCAGAAAAGTTTTTATTTTCGACCAGCGATGTGTGTCGTAAATATTATGACGTTGTCGGAAACTAATTTGGCAAACAATGATAATTTAGTATTTCGGATATACCAACATTGTCGGAAATAATTCGAAGTTAGTTCGGAACTGTTTCTTATACGACGAGCTTTTGTTGTTTCCGACCAAACTTTTCTGACAACAAATCTTGTCTGAAATACTATTTCCGAGGACTAAATTTATTTCCGACAATGTTTGTTCATCTGAAATAGACATTTTCAATAACAAAATTGCATCGAAAAATAATTATTCTTTGTTGGAAATAATGCATAGGATCTATTTATGAGGAATGTTATTTACGACGGTGTAGACCGGTTGGAAATAATGAAACGTGTCATCAAAAATAGACAATTACGATGGGAATGTGGTGTCGTAAATGAAATCACTATTCTCGGAAATGACTCGTAAGTTATATTTGCGATCAACATAGATTGTCTTAAAAGTTGTTTTTACGATGAACAAGGATGTCGAAAATATAATCAAAACTGTTGTAAATAGAATAATTATTCTCATAAATATTACATTTTTATAATAAAATATACAAATAATATTTCCAATCAGAATTTTTTTTCATAAATATGTTTTTGTCATTCATTAATATAAAAAAAATAAACAATATTCATTTCATATCAACTCGTATATGTCTCCAACTTCTAAAATTTGAATACAATTTCTAAGTCTGCCATTACTAAATAAAATGTCTTTGGGAGGTGATAAAATAACTAGTTGGGCTCCTCCAGGACATTGTCACTAAGATAAGCATCGGAACAGCTTACAACAAAAAACAAAGAATTATGATAAGACTTGATAGAATTTGAAAATGGGAGTAACAAATACAATTAAGAAGTAATATACATAACAAAAGCTATACCGCATTAGGTGATTGCCTTGCACAATGAGCAGAATTTTGTGGGTTATTGTTAATCAGCATTTGAACTTGTTGTTGCAAAATGCTCAATTGACCTTTGACATCATTCAACCCCTCTTTCAAATGCCCATGATTTTCTTCCAATTCCGCACTTACGCTTATTACAGTTTTGGTTAGTTGAGGCGCAGCCTTTTTGTTTTCCATTTTTTCCTATAGTGAAATTATAAACACATGTTTCATATATAGACACAATATCATGCTAACTGAAAAATATGAAGCTGGACATTGAAGTGGAAACCATACATAAAGTTCTTTCGCCTTTTCGCTTGGCCAATTTTCTCCTTCTCCATTCTTACCCTTACTTATACGAATTTTTTTGAAACAATCGATTGGACTAGGTTCAATTCCAGTTCGATCAAGCTATTAACAAGAAAACATGAGTATGATAAGACAAATAAATTCAGTCATCCAAGTTCCCTTAAAAAAAAAAATGACATAAGCTCTAATCATGATACCTAGTGCAATCACCAACTTCACAATCATAGCTTCAACAATGAAAATAGTTGAAGACCTTTACATACATGCCTTACATAAAATATTCAATTGTTTACCTCATCTTTTTGGTATTTCGCCATTGGAACTGAACCTCGGTATGCATTGTTGTTGATTTTTCCCGATTAGCTTTGTTTCTTTTACTTTGATCTTGCAAATATAATTCAAAGTAGATGCCATCAAATAGATGGTTATTGCAAACGATGTAAAACTTAATAACCCACCGTAGAATGGTAACTTAATAATTATGTATAGCTAAAACATCTTATTTAAATTAACTTTTACCTGCCACTCAGGCTTTAACCATTCATCAACCATTGCAATCCATATTGTAGGATGAGGTACATTCTCTGGGCAGTTTGCATATCTCTAACTAGTGCTTTTGTATTTTTGAAAAATTGGCCTTCTCAAGTTCCACATCCAATCATCAATTTTTTTTAATATGTCCAATGAATGCAACCTTCAATTCTTCCTCAAAACATGTGTAAGTATATCCAGCTTTGGTGAAACGCTCAAATAATAGATTTACTTGAGTCTCTGGATAATCTGAAAATTTTACCCAAGCTCCTTTACTCTCTTGCTTGAAAAGTACACCTATATTCCGAGCAGCTTCTTTGGTTACAATGATGGAGGAAATTGAAATCATTAAAGGACTTTATATGCCATCAAATAAACTAATAAGTGATAATTAATTAAGCTACACTTGTCGAAGTCTAAGAAATAACTAGAATAACTATTGGTAATAGCAATAAGTAGAGTATATGTTTACCTTCCCTTAAATATTTCAATCAGCATACCCTTTCCTTTTCCTCCCTTGGCCTTCCCTATGCCTTTTTTCCCCCAGCATTTAATCCTATTTTAAGAACAACAATTAATAACATAATATTATTTGTAGTTTTCAAATAATATAAGCTATACCTTGGGTATTTGAAGGTTGAGTCTCATAACACTAATAGAAAAAGAAATACTATTATAATAGAATTAGACCTGGGATTCTTTATTTTGATGAAGCTCTTGCTTGGATTGGTTCTCTTCTCCTTAATGATATTGCTGGTGTAGCAAAAGCCAGATTAGTTTGTCCTAATTCCTTTTAGCTGTTTTGTCTTGGGGTTTTTCCCTCCAGTTTATCAAAAAAAAAAAAAAAAGGTAGATCGTGGAGACTTCCCTTCTCTTTTAAAAACATGATACCCTTTGGCCATACAAAAAAAGTTGATGCAATAATTTATTCAAAGAAAAGGTGGTGGCTAAATTAAGTGAAACTGTCAAGTAATTTATGATTGCTCGGATTACATGGAGAGGAGTTTTACTTGAAACTGAGTGAAACATCCCTCCTTCCTTCCTAGTAGTAGGTACCAGCTTCTTATCCAGTGCTATCTCAGACTAGCCAATTATTATAAAAGCTAATTTTGTTCTATCAGATATATTATAACGGGCCAACATAGTGACATACAGCTTGAAAATAAATTATATATAGAGAAAAGCATAAAACAGCTTGCCATTTGAACATTATCAACATGAAGGGTTTTTTTTTTGCAATGATGGGAAGACATCATCATTTGTCTTTAATGATGTCTTTAATGATGTTGTCTTTAATGATGCTGTTTTTTGCAATGATGGGAAGACATCTTCTTTTTTCCTTATTCCCTTCATCCTAGATCTACTACCATCTCTCTGCACTTCATTTTTTTTTCTCATACTCCACCTTCTTTCTTGTTCACTAGTTTTCTCATACTCCGTTTCTAACATTATTGTTCACCATGTGCTGTTTTCTATTTTTCTCATACTCCGTTTCATTAATTTATCTATTAGATGGGCAAACCATTACCCTCCCTCTCTCCTGGTCTTGATTTATTCCAAGGGTGTTCTTCCTTCCAGGTGGGTGCGGCATGTTAAGTGGGCTACTATCACGTTGCCTTATTTATGGTTTGTTCTATTTTATCTTTGTATTTGCATCTCAACAATTAATCATACAATTTTATTAAGTTAGTTTTTTTCCTGAGCGTTAAAAACAAATTTTATTTCACTTCAAACAGGCTGCATTAAAAAAAAACAAACAAACAACATTTTTTTTCCTCTCTTCTTCTTCTTCATCCTCTTCCTCATCTTCTTCATCATCATCTCGCCATGCTTCATAAATCCACCAAAGGAGCCTTTAGTTTTGCGCTCTGAATATTCTCTTCCGAATTTTCACGCACCGCTTCTTGGGGCTCATCACTTAAGCTCCCAAAAATCACTTTCTTAGCTTCAGCAAAACTAGAGCGTCATCTCCGCGTTTGCGTTTACTCGTCGCTCGCTCGAGGCCTCTAGCTGTTTTTTCGTTTTTTTAGCATAAAAAGTTACCAGTTTTGATAACTTTTCATATTCTGCCCGCAAAAACTTGAGCTGGTGTCGGTGCTCCTCTTCCCTTTTTGCCTTATCCTTCTTCAATCTTCTGTTGTCACGCTGAACGCTGATATTCATTACTCCTTGACAACGATGTTGCCATTGGAGTTGCGAGGAGTCTGGTGACTCCAGAGATCTGCGCATATTGGGAATGAGAGATGACAACCGCCTAGTGAGCGATATCATGGCAATGGGCGTGCAAAGTGCTGCATGTATTGCAAGTGTGGGGTATCGCCTCATTGCGAAAACTCATGAGGTGCAATTTCTAAAAGCTCAGGTTGACGGCATAGCAAAAATTGGTTGATGAATATTAGCGCGACAACAAAAGATTGAAGAAGGATAACGCAAAAAGGGAAGAGGAGCACCGACGCCATCTCGAGTTTTTGCAGGCAGAAAATAAAAAGTTATCAAAACTGGTAACTTTTTATGCTAAAGAAACACAAAAACAGCCAGAGGCCTCGGAGCGACCGAGTAAACGCAAACGCGGAGATGACGACTCTAGTTTTGCTAAAGCTAAGAGAGTGATTTTTGGGAACTCAAGTGATGAGCCCCAAGAAGCGGTGCGTGAAAATCCGGAAGGATATTCAGAGCGCAAAACTAAAGGCTCCTTTGGTGGAATTATGAAGCTTGGCGAGATGATGATGAAGAAGATGAGGAAGAGGATGAAGAAGAAGAAGAGAGAAAAAAAAAAGTTGTTTGTTTGTTTTTTTTTTAATGCAGCCTGTTTGAAGTGAAATAAAATTTGTTCTTAACACTAAGTAAAAAAACTAACTAACCACACCACGTAAAAAAAAAAAAACTAACTTAATAAAATTGTATGGTTAATTGTTGAGATGCAAATACAAAGATCAAATAGAACAACACCGTAAATAAGGCAACGTGATAGTAGCCCACTTAACATGCCGCACCCATCTGGAAGGAAGAACACCCTTGGAATAAATCAAGACTAGGAGAGAGGGAGGGTAATGGTTTGCCCATCTAATAGATAAATTAATGAAATGGAGTATGTGAAAAATAGAGAACAAGAAAGAAGGTGGAGTATGAGAAAAAAAGAATGAAGTGCAGAGAGATGGTAGTAGATATGGGATGAAGGGAATAAGGAAAAAAGGAGATGTCTTCCCATCATTGCAAAAAACAACATCATTAAAGACATCATTAAAGACAAATGATGATGTCTTCCCATCATTGCAAAAAAATCCCTTCATGTTGATGATGTTCAAATGGCAAGCTGTTTTAAGCTTTTCTGGTATATAATTTATTTTCAAGCTGTATGTCACTATGTTGGCCCGATATAATATATCTGATAGGACAAAATTAGCTTTTATAATAATTGGCTGGTCTGAGATAGCAGTGGATAAGAAGCTGGTACCTTAACTAGTAAGGAAGGAGGGATGTTTCACTTAGTTTCAAGTAAAACTCGTCTCCATGTAATCCGAGCAATCATAAATTACTTGATAGTTTCACTTAATTTAGCCACCACCTTTTCTTTGAATAAATCATTGCATCAACTTTTTTTGTATGGGCAAAGGGTATCATGCTTTTAAAAGAGAGGGAAGTCTTCACGATCTACCTTTTTTTTTTTTGGTAAACTGGAGGGAAAAACCCTGGACATAACAACAACTAAAAGGAATTAGGATAGACTAATCTAGCTTTCTCTACACCAACAATATCATCAAGGAGAAGAAAATCAATCCAAGCAGGAGCTTTATCAAAATAAAGAATCCCAGGTCTAATTATATTATAATAGTATTTCTTTTCTATTATTGTCTATTTTGCTAATGAACACAAATGGTAGCTATGGCAAGAAAAGGAAGGAGTCGCAATACATCATCAACCAATGAACACGGAGAGTTACTTAGATCCTCTGCAGTCCAACATGCCTCTGTTGAACCATCTCATGATAATGAAGTACAAGAAACTCAAGAGACATGCTCTCAGACTCAACCTTCAAATACCCAAGGTATAGCTTATATTATTTGAAAACTACAAATAATATTATGTTATTAATTGTTGTTCTTAAAATAGGATTAATTGCTGGAAAAAAAAAAGGCAGAGGGAAGGCCGATGGAGGAAAAGGAAAGGGTATGCTGATTGAAATATTTAAGGGAAGGTAAACATATACACTACTTATTGCTATTACCAATAGTTATTCTAGTTATTTCTTAGACTTCGACAAGTGTAGCTTAATTAATTATCACTTATCAGTTTATTTGATGGCATATAAAGTTCTTTAATGATTTCAATCTCCTCCAGCATTGTAACCAAGGAAGCTGCTCGGAATATAGGTGTACTTTTCAAGAAAGAGATTAAAGGAGCTTGGGTAAAATTTTCAGATTAGCCAGAGACTCAAGTAAATCTATTATTTGAGCGTTTCATCGAAGCTGGATATACTTACACATGTTTTGAGGAAGAATTGAAGGTTGCATGCACTGGACATATTAAAAAAAAAATTTGCTGATTGGATGTGGAACTTGAGATGGCCAATTTTTCAAAAATACAAAAGCACTAGTCAGAGATATGCAAACCACCCAGAGAATGTACCTCATCCTGCAATATGGATTACAATGTGATCGGTGCATAATTACATATCATTTTGTACCCTTCTAACTTATGATTTGGTTATGTTTTTGAGTTAAACTTGCGTTTTTAATAAGTTTTGTGTTTGTTTCAGTGTTATAAGCTTGAGACTCATTAAATGCATTTTGGAGACAAATTAACTCAAAACGGTGTCTGCAGATCAGTCAACTTCACGGATTGGACTGTACTTGCTCAAGAAGAACCAGATAATGAGCCATACATCATTGGAAAGATACGGAAGTTTATGTTCTGTAGAATTTTACGGTTCATGATTCCGAGTCTTCTAGAGAAAGTTATACATGTTTTTGCAACTTAAGGTCAAATTCGGCATCATCTGCGTTACTGGGCCAAAAATCATATTTGAAGGCCTTTCCGATTTTTCCTTGAGCTGGGCTGCATATGCTTGGAAAGATAATTCAAAGAGCTTCAAGATCCATATTTTTCCAGATTTTTCAGAATGGAGCCACAAGCTCAAAACAAGCCTACAAGCTGGCTGCAATGCATTGTCATGCATGACATATGCATGATGATGTGTTATTGATTGTGGGAAAATTTGGTGAAGCATATTCAATACCTATTTTTGAGTGGAATTTTGCAGCAGCCAAAAGATGATGAAGTGGGAGCTGCAACACTAAGCCTAAAGACAAGAGGAATTGTTTTCAAAATGCACTAGTGTGTTAGGTGAATTAAGTGTTGTAAGTTGGTGAAGGGAGTGTGGTTAGTGAACTCTATTGTATAATTCAGATTTTCACTTCCCCCAGGCCTATAAATAGGGAAGTTCTCTAAGCTTGTAAAAACAGTTTCAAGTTCTCTTTTTGTATATAACTAGACAGTTTCATGTTTTAAAGTTAATGACGTTAATTGACAAGTTGTGTTTGTAGTCCAACGGCGCCAAAAACTTGTTGCGTAGATTCAGCTGCACCAAAATGGATTTAATTGCATCCTCAACTTGTGATACTCGCAAGTGCACGAGTTGTTCGGTAGTATATCATATGTAAGTGCGAGGTCGATTCCATAGGGATTGGTGATTGAATGATCCAATTCAATTTTCCTACACAAAAAGAGAAATGAAAACAAAAGAAGCAAAAAGGTTTTGTACAACATTTGAGAACATTGAGAGTTTTTGGAGAGAAAGAGAGAGGTGTTTGAGAACTTGAGAATTTGGAAAAGAATGTGTTTGAGAACATTGAGGATTTTGGAAGGTTGGAGAATGTTAAAAAGAATGGAGAAGTGTTTGAGAACATTGAGAGTTTTGGAAGAGAAGGGAAATGTGTTTGGGAAATTTGGAGAAGAGAAAGGAAATATGTTTGAGAACTTAGAGAATGTTTGTGAACTTGGAGAATTTGAGAACTTAGGGAAGGGAGAGAAAGGTGTTTGTGAAGTGTTTGAGACATGAAGACTTTTGGAAGAGAGATGTGTTTGAGAACATGGGAAATTTGGAAGAGAAAGGAAGGTGTTTTGAAAGCTTTAGAGAATTTGAAATAGAATAGAGAAGTGTTTGGAGAATTTAGAAGAAAGAAAATTTAGTAAATGATCTTATTACAACAATTGAGAACTAGAAGAGAAACTAAGAGAATTTGAGGGAGAGAAGGGAAGGGAGCTCTAGAGAAGTGTTTGAGAGCTCCCCCCCATTGGGGGTTGTTTTTACAAGCTTAGAGAACTTCCCTATTTATAGGCATAGGGGAAGTGAAAATCTGAATTATACAATAGAGTTCACTAACCACACTCACTTCACCAACTTACAACACTTAGTTCACCTAATACACTAGTGCATTTTGAAAACAATTCCTCTTGTCTTTAGGCTTAGTGTTGCAGCTCCCACTTCATCATCTTTTGGCTGCTGCAAAATTCCACTCAAAAATAGGTATTGAATATGCTTCACCAAATTTTCCCACAATCAATAACACATCATCATGCATATGTCATGCATGACAATGCATTGCAGCCAGCTTGTGGGCTCGTTTTGGGCTTGTGGATCAATTCTGAAAAATCTGGAAAAATATGGATCTTGAAGCTCTTTGAATTATCTTTCCAAGCATATGCAGCCCAACTCAAGGAAAAATCTGAAAGGCCTTCAAATGTGATTTTTGGCCCAGTAACGCAGATGCTGCCGAATTTGACCTTAAGTTTCCAAAACATGTGTAACTTTCTCTAGAAGACTCGGAATCATGAACCGTAAAATTCTACAGAAATTAGACTTCCGTATCTTTCCAATGATGTATGGATCATTACCTGGTTCTTCTTGACCAAGTACAGTCCAATCCGTGAAGTTGACTGATCTGCAGACACCGTTTTGAGCTAATTTGTCTCCAAAATGCATTTAGTGAGTCTCAAGCTTATAACACTGAAACAAATACAAAACTTATTAAAAGCACAAGTTTAACTCAAAAACATAACCAAATCATAAGTTAGAAGGATACAAAATGATATGTAATTATGCACCGATCACAATGGTTGATGAATGGTTAAAGCCTAAGTGGCAGGTGAATTAATTTTTATATCGTTTGCAATAACCATCTATTTGATGGCATCTATTTTGAATTATATTTGCAGGATCAAAGTAAAAGAAACAAAGCTAATCGGGAAAAATCAACAATAGTGCATACCACAGGTTCAGTTCCAATGGCGAAATACCAAAAAGATGAGGTAAACAATTGAATATTTTATGTAAGGCATGTATGTAAAGGTCTTCAACTATTTTCATTGTTGAAGCTATGATTGTGAAGTTGGTGATTGCAATAGGTATCATGATTAGAGCTTATGTCATTTTTTTTTAAGGGAACCTGGATGACTGAATTTATTTGTCTTATCATATTCATGGTTTTTTGTCAATAGCTTGATCGAACTGGAATTGAACCTAGTCCAATCGATTGTTTCAAAAAATTTCATATAAGTAAGGGTAAGAATGGAGAAGGAGAAAATTGGCCAAGCGAAAAGGCGAAAGAACTTTATGTATGGTTTCCACTTCAATGTCCAGCTTCATATTTTTCCATTAGCATGATATTGTGTCTATATATGAAACATGTGTTTATAATTTCATTACAGGAAAAAATGGAAAACAAAAAGGCTGCTGTTGAACAGGAAAACCTTGATGTCAATGATTAGGATATATATATAAGGAGGTGATTTCCCCTAGTCATGGTCGTGTTCTTGGCTTAGGCAATGGCGTCAAAGCTAAAGATGTATACTACGCCTCAACTAACAAAAACTGTAATAAACGTAGGTGCGTGGAATTGGAAGAAAATCATGGGCATTTGAAAGAGGAATTGAATGATGTCAAAGGTCAATTGAGCACTTTGCAACAACAAGTTCAAATGCTGATTAACAATAACCCACAAAATTCTGCTCATTGTGCAAGGCAATCACCTAATGCGGTATAGCTTTTGTTATGTATATTACTTCTTAATTGTATTTGTTACTCCCATTTTCAAATTCTATCAAGTCTTATCATAATTCTTTGTTTTTTGTTGTTATTATACCAGGATAATCTTGCAAGCTGTTATCATAATTCTGTGTTTTTTGTTGTTATCATAATTCCGATTGGAAATATTATTTGTATATTTTATTATAAAAATGTAATATTTATGAGAATAATTATTCTATTTACGATAGGTTTGATTACATTTTCGACATCCTTGTTTATTGTAAAAAAAACTTTTACGACAATCTATATTGATCGCAAATATAACTTACGAGTCATTTCCAAGAATAGTAAATTCCCATCGTAATTGCCTATTTTCGATGACACGTTTCATTATTTCCAACCGGTCTACACCGTCGTAAATAACATTTCTGACGACCTGTGTTCCTCATCAATAGATCCTATGCATTATTTCCAACGAAGAATAATTATTTTTCGATGCAGTTTTGCTATCCAAAATGTCTATTTCAGATGAACATATTTCGGAAATAAATTTAGTCCTCGGAAATAGTATTTCAGACAAGATTTGTTGTTAGAAAAGTTTGGTCGGACACAACAAAAGCTCGTCGTATAAGAAACAATTCCGACTAACTTCGAATTATTTCCGACAATGTTGGTATATCGGAAATACTAAATTATCATTGTTTTCCAAATTAGTTTCCGACGACGTCATAATATTTACAACACACATCGCTGGTAAAAAATAAAAACTTTTCTGACGGCTCGTCAAAAATGTACCTTTTCAGATGATCGCTTTTTCAACACCGTCCAACGGCCATCTGCTCTCGGAACAACGTTTTTCCGACAAAAATTGGTATTTCCGACATCGTTTTGCCTTTGTAAAAAAGGTTTTTTTGTAGTAGTGCTTTTTGAATTTCAAACATTTTGAGCCTAACAAGATTTCAGCATGAAAACAAGATTCACTTGGCATATAAATTATCCATCTACGCTAAGAATATGATAAGTATAGTACTTCATATTATACGGTCGGGTCATTAGAGTTTACAAACAAAATATAAACAAAATGATAGAAATGTGAGTGAATTTCAAAACATGAAAACAAATTAATTCACACAAAAGTAGTACTTGTATATATATATTATTAATCAACATCGATCTAATGCTTGTTTACAATACATATAGAACAAGACAAACATGAACCTACAATGACGTGGGCCACAAATCAAGCCAAAATCATCATCAAGAGAGGATCAAGTACATAATAGTCGAATAAATTGATAACACACAAAATCATACAAATATCATATCATATTATATATATGATATTGATCCAAACCCTAGAACTAATTTCCATAAATAAACTAATTAAGCAACTGTTGTGTTTGTTTCAATCTGCGCAGTGCATGCAATGGATTGAACAGGGGCGGGCTAGCTGGCTACTACTCCATTTGATCATTGAGTACCCTGTGGTGATCGTTTTGGATAAAAGCATATGGGTGAGACATTTTCGTCTTTTTGGTGCAGAAGTTTCCAAACCAATAAAGAAAGAAAGAAAGTCAACATGGCTGGTACACTTTTTTTCACGAGTTTTCAATAATCTGAATTGTCTTTTTCTGAACATTTTAACTTTAAAAAATTTCAAATTTCACAACATGATAAAAATAAGTCCTTCACACAGGATAAAATATTAAAAGGGGCCAGCCTCTCCAAAATTGGATAAACCGGTCCAGTCACTATCCGACAATGACATGAACTCTTATGTTATTGTCGGCAGTAACCTAAGAGTTATTCAATTGGTAGGAAATTTAAGTCAACCACCCATGTTAAAACAGTTGAACAAGTTTATGCCATAAGTAAAGAACATGAAACATGTCAGTTACTAAATTTAGAATCAATTAAGAAACATAAAAAGGATGGAAACAATTTCCTTCATATTGGTTTAGTCCAAGTCGCAGTTAAACCCCTTACCAGGCTAGGTCTAGATGCCTCAATTTGTCTTTGTTTACGAGATGCTAGATTTACCAAGTTTAGTCACAGCACCTTAGGAATCATTGAGTCAAGTCTGTGTAATGGTCCAGTTTATTTTAAAACTGCTACCTAGATTTCACAATTAGCCTAAATAATCCCCATATTTCGAAAATCTTAACTTTAAATTTGAAAACCAAAGGTTATGAAGTCTTACCAGGAAGTCAAACTTTAGCATTAGTTTATAGAATTTATTACGAAGTCACAGGCACGAATTTGAATTTTAAGCATTCAGTTACCTCCAGAATGGATCTTTATGAACGAAAGTCAACCTCCTCTAGTTCAACGTAGTCTAAACAATTTAGACTATATTAAAGAATATTTAGATGGCACAGTTAAAATAAGTTTTGGAAATCAACCACCAGTCGAGTCAACAGTTCAATTAGAACAGTTACCAACCCCAAGTCAGTCTTTTAGACAGCCTGCTAGGCATTCCTCAGCAAAGTCATCCTCTACTCTAGAACGAGACCTAGAGATAGAAAAATCCCTAATAGATTTACAGTTAAAAGAATTAAGAAAGAAAAATTAAGTTAATCAACCAATATACGAAAAGGCACCAATAGAAGAAAAATCCAGTTCTCCTAAGTCACCAACAAAATCAAATTTTGTAGATTCTTTTACAATATATAACCAATTAAGAACCCTTAGTAAACCATTTAAAATTCATTGGTCTAAGTTAGATAATCATTTTCAAGCCCTCGAAAATAAGTTAAGAAAAGAAAGTTATCATGCAGCTTTCCCCAAATATCAAAGAAAAGCTATTTTCAATGATTGGAAAGATTACATGAAAACCACCAAGTCAGAAATCTTTTACTTAGATTATGTAGAAAGTCATCACCTGAGTTCACAATTAACAACTTTAACCCAAGAAAAATGGGAAAAAGAAGATGCGTCTAAAGTTGTTTCTACTCACCCCAAGTTGAAACAATAGTTATCAACCATAAGAATGCCAAAGTCATAGCCAGTCCATACAAAGTCACCAACCCAAATGATGCCGATACGAAAGTCATTGAGCAAAATAATTATACCAACCAGAGTCTAGTCGTCATGGGTAAACAGTTAGATAAAATAGAAACCAAAGTTGATAAGTTAATACCCCAGGAAGTTACCCTTAAGCCAAAGAAAGAAAAACCCTTAGTTTTCACGAGTTAAAACCTGAGTCCACCCTTAAGGTAAAACTAACCCTAACAAGGATTGAAGAAATGCTCAGTGATTTAACCCCAGTTAAACAAAAACCTGGTAAAGAAAAAGAAGAGTCATCTAAACTAAAGGTCTTACAATTTGAAGTTAATTTTGATAGTAAGTCAACCATGTCTGTAGAACCCAGTCATGAGTTAGAAACTAGTAACATTTCAAAAATTGAAAAAGCCTTTAATTTACAAATTAACCAGGATTCCCAGAGTCTTAAACTTAGTCGTTTAACAGGAAAAGTTAACCCCATGAGTCTTACCAAAAATTGGTACCCTAAGCCAGTCAGAAATAGTTCCCTTATTAGAAACAGATTTCATAGGAACGCTCCGTTCTTGGTGGGATAAACATCTCATAGAAACCGCAAAGTCAAACATAGTATATGCAGTTAACCTTAATGAATCAGGTTACCCCATTTTTTATGAACGAATAGAGCAGGAATAAAAGATGGAGTTAATACCTTGCTTTACACAATAATTGAACATTTTATAAGTACACCTAGTAACACAACAACTAGAATTCACGATCAGTTAAGTAATTTAAGATGCCTCAAGTTAAGTGATTTTAGATGGTATAAAGATGTTTTTATTTCTAGAGTTATGTTAAGAGAAGATAGTAATCAGCCGTTTTGGAAAGAAAAGTTTATAAACGGTCTCCTGACTTGTTTGCCCATAAGATTAGAACGGTCTTAAGCAATGAGTCATGACAAATCAATTACGATGAGTTAACCTACGGTAATATAGTAAGTACAATTAACCAAGTAGGAATGAAAATGTGTGTCAATTTAAAAATTGGTAAATCGATCCAAGCTGATAGAAATAATGCCAAGTATGAGTTAGGTAATTTTTGTGAACAATATGGTCTAGCACTGATCCCGCCGTCTAGACAAGTCAAAAGGAGTCATGATAAACGCTTTAGTAAAAGTCGTTATTATTCCCGTAAGAAGAATTCTTTCAGAAATAATGATGAGTTTTATAGTAAAAAGAAGTTTACCCCTAGAAACAATTGGTGAAAAGGTAATCGACAAAGTAAAAAGAAAAGTCACTTTAAAAAAGAGTATGACAAAAGAAAAGTAAAATGCTTTAAATGTAAGAGATTCGGTCATTACGCTAATGAGTGCAAAGTTAAAGATACGATTAAGCAATTAAAATTAGCATCCGAAGATGAAGCCAAATTAATCAAAGTCCTAGAATTAAATGATTCCGATTCAGCTCACATATCCACAAGTAATTTAGACAGTTATAGTTCAGATAATTCCCAATCTAGTTCACCTACTGTCCAGTTAGGATGTAAAGATAAGTGTTGTAGTGTTGTGAGTAAAACAATTAGTATCCTTACCAAGCAGGAAGAACAAAAAGAGTTATTAATTGAATTAGTCAGTAAAGTAGAAAACCCTAAGTTAAAATCCGAATACCTTAAGAAACTTAGAAAAGTTATAAGTCAGGAAGAGTCAAGGTCACCTACTCCTCCCAAGATAAGTCTCAATACAACCCTAGAAAGGTTTAGTAAACGAAAAGAAGTTACCCTTCAGGATTTTCTAAGTTAGAAGTCAAAGACAGTTAAAAAGGAAATCTTAGAATTAAGACAAATTAGTCAAAAACTTCAAAGTGAAAACAATGAAATCAAACAAGATTTAATCAATCTAATAGAGTTTAAAGCAGACTCTAGTAATCCTTTTGCAAAGTCTAGTACTGAGTTAGAACCAAGTCTTCAGACAAAGAAGATAAAGTTATCAAATTAATTAAACAAATTAATTTTAGAAAATGGTATTCACGAGTTAGTATTTTTATTGATGATTTCGAATTAACCAGTTGCCTTATTTGATTTAAGAGCCGACCTTAATTGTATTCAAGAGGGTCTAGTTCCAACCAAGTTTTACAAAAAGTCAAAAGAAACCTTAGGCACTACGTCCAGAAAAGCTTTAAAGTTAAAATACGAGTTACCCAAAGCTCATGTTTGTCTATGCTTTAAAACGTCCTTTGTCCTAATCAGGGATATCACAGATGAAGTAGTTTTAGGTTTACCTTTTATATCATTACTTTACCCTTTCAGGTAGAGTATGATGGAGTCACGTCGAGTCACTTAGGTGAAAGAGTTAAATTTGAATTCTTAACCAAACCTGAATTACAGACCTTAAGTCACTCCAAAAGTTCGCTTAGTGACTTAAGACTGTGTAATTCAGGTTTGGTTATGAATTCAAATTTAACTCTTTCACCTAAGTGACTCAACGTAACTCCATCATACTCTACCTAAAGGGGTAAAGTAATGATATAAAAGGTAAACCTAAAACTACTTCATCTGTGATATCCTGGATTAGGACGAAGGACGTTTTAAAGCATATTTTATTATGACAAACATGGGCTTTGGGTAACTCGTATTTTAACTTTAAAGCTTTTCCGAATGCAGTGCCTAACGTTTCTTTGACTTTTTGTAAAACTTGGTTGGAACTAGACCCTCTTGAATACAATTAAGGTCGGCTCTTAAATCAAATAAGGCAACTGTAAAGTTAATTCGAAATCATCAATAAAAATACTAACTCGTGAATACCATTTTTAAAATTAATTTGTTTAATTAATTTGATAACTTTATCTTCTTTGTCGGAAGACTTTGGTTTTAACTCTAGGACTAGACTTTGCAAAAGGATTACTAGAGTAATGACCGAATCTCTTACATTTAAAACATTTTACTTTTCTTTTGTCAGACTCTTTTTTAAAGTAACTTTTCTTTTTACTTTGTCGATTACCTTTTGACTAATTGTTTCTAGGGGTAAACTTGTTTTTACTATAAAACTCATCATTATTTCTGAAAGAATTCTTCTTACGGGAATAATAACGACTTTTACTAAAGCGTTTATCATGACTCCTTTTGACTTGTCTAGACGGTAGGATCGGTGCTAGACCATATTGTTCACAAAAATTACCTAACTCATACTTGGCATTATTTCTATCAGCTTGGATCGATTTACCAATTTTTAAATTGACACACATTTTCATTCCTACTTGGTTAATTGTACTTACTATATTACCGTAGGTTAACTCATCGTAATTGATTTGTCATGACTCATTGCTTAAGACTGTTCTAATCTTATGGGCAAACAAGTTAGGGAGACCGTTTATAAACTTTTCTTTCCAAAATGGCTGATTACTATCTTCTCTTAACATAACTCTAGAAATAAAAACATCTTTATACCATCTAAAATCACTTAACTTGGGGCATCTTAAATTACTTAACTGATCGTGAATTCTAGTTGTTGTGTTACTAGGTGTACTTAGAAAATGTTCAATTATTGTGTAAAGCAAGGTATTAACTCCATCTTTTATTCCTGCTCCTATTCGTTCATAAAAAATGGGGTAACCTGATTCATTAAGGTTAACTGCATATACTATGTTTGACTTTGCGGTTTCTCTGAGATGTTTATCCCACCAAGAACGGAGCGTTCCTATGAAACCTGTTTCTAATAAGAGAACTATTTCTGACTGGCTTAGGGTACCAATTTTTGGTAAGACTCATGGGGTTAACTTTTCCTGTTAAACGACTAAGTTTAAGACTCTGGAATCCTGGTTAATTTGTAAATTAAAGGCTTTTTCGATTTTTGAAATGTTACTAGTTTCTAACTCATGACTGGGTTCTACAGACATGGTTGACTTACTATCAGAATTAACTTCAAATTGTAAGACCTTTAGTTTAGATGACTCTTCTTTTTCTTTACCAGGTTTTTGTTTAACTGGGGTTAAATCACTGAGCATTTCTTCAATCCTTGTTAGGGTTGGTTTTACCTTAAGGGTGGACTCAGGTTTTAACTCGTGAAAACTAACTAAGGGTGTTTCTTTCTTTGGCTTAAGGGGGTATTAACTTATCAACTTTGGTTTCTATTTTATCTAACTGTTTACCCATGACGACTAGACTCTTGGTTGGTGTAATTATTTTGCTCAATGGTTGGCTATGACTTTGGCATTCTTATGGTTGATAACTATTGTTTCAACTTGGGGGTGAGTAGAAACAACTTTAGATGCATCTTCTTTTTCCCATTTTTCTTGGGTTAAAGTTGTTAACTGTGAACTCAGGTGATGACTTTCTACATAATCTAAGTAAAAGATTTCTGACTTGGTGGTTTTCATGTAATCTTTCCAATCATTGAAAATTGCTTTTCTTTGATCTTTGGGGAAAGCTGCATGATAACTTTCTTTTCTTAACTTATTTTCGAGGGCTTGAAAATGATTATCTAACTTAGACCAATGAATTTTAAATGGTTTACTAAGGGTTCTTAATTGGTTATATATTGTAAAAGAATCTACAAAATCTGATTTTGTTGGTGACTGAGGAGAACTCGATTTTTCTTCTCCTGGTGCCTTTTCGTAAATTGGTTGATTAACTTGATTTTTATTTCTTAATTCTTTTAACTGTAAATCTATTAGGGATTTTTCTATCTCTAGGTCTCGTTCTAGAGTAGAAGATGACTCTACTGAGGAATGCCTAGCAAGTTGTCTAAAAGACCGACTTGGGGTTGGTAACTGTTCTAATTGAACTATTGACTTGACTGGTGGTTGATTTCCAAAACTTATTTTAACTGTGCCATCTAAATATTCTTTAATATAGTCTAAATTGTTTAGACTACGTTGAACTGGAGTAGGTTGACTTTCGTTTATAAAGATCCATTTTGTGGGTAACTGAACTTCTGACCACCTAATCATGTGTGGAACTTTAATATTGGCATCTGATTTATTACTCTAAATCAAAGGTGTTTGCTCTTTGGGACTTCTAGTGAGTGATTGGAAATTCAAATTCGTGCCTGTGTCTTTATAGTAAATTCTATAAACTAATGCTAAAGTTTGATGTCTTGGTAATACTTCATAACCTTTGGTTTTCAAATTTAAAGTTAAGATTTTCAAAATATGGGGATAATTTAGGCTGACTGTGGAATCTGGGTAGCATTCGAAATAAACCGGACCATTACACAGATTTGACTCAATGATTCCTAAGGTACTGTGACTAAAGTTCGTAAATCTAGCATCTCGTAAAAAGAGACAAATTGAGGCATCTAGACCTAACCTGGTCAGGGGTTTAACCTCGACTTGGACTAAACCAATATGAAGGAAATTGTTTCCATCCTTTTTATGTTTCTTAATTGACTCTAAATTTAGTAATTGATAGGTTTCATGTTCTTTACTTATGGCATAAACTTGTGGAACTGTTTTAACATGGGTGGTTGACTTAAAAGACAGAGGTGACCATTGTTTCTTATAAATTTGTTGACTAGAAACTCTAGGTATATTCCAATCTTTATAGTCTAACTCGGTATTGGTTGAATCAAATTCTATTTGTTCTTCATTAACTATGTCTGGAACTCTAGACACACTAGTTCTAGAACTCGAAGAATTAACTGGGTTGGTTCTAAGTAGGAAACTCATACTTATAGGTGTTTGACTCAAGACTCCAACGGTAGAAGATCCACAGAAACTCGTAAGGTTGACTCAAAGGTATATGTGACTCAAGACGTTCTCTCTCTCACCGCTCAGGCCGCAATCGCTCGTCCCGAGTACAACAGTATGCTCGGCGAATTTGGTTATTGTTTGACAGTCGAACGGATTTACTTCTATTAGGCGATATCCGGGTACGATATGTTCAGAACGTTGGATTGGCCCAATTTCCAAGTATGTTGTTCTCTGCACCTCTAGGCTCATGTAGGAATTCACGGATCAAGAATCAGAGTCTGGATACTCCGAATC
Source organism: Prunus fruticosa (assembly GCA_018703695.1). NCBI lineage: Eukaryota > Viridiplantae > Streptophyta > Magnoliopsida > Rosales > Rosaceae > Prunus > Prunus fruticosa. The sequence continues at coordinate 16,382,803 of CM031922.1, forward strand.
TATGAGTTTAGGGTTCAGTAAACCGGTTACGGTCCAATAGTGCGATCGAGAGTGACAGGACCGGCCCGGAATTCCTCGGAACCCGAGACGAATTCTGTGGAAATTTTTCGCAGCATACCGATGTCGGGCCCACTTACAAAAATCGAGCATCTTTACCGAAAAGGAGAAGGCCACGTGACTTTCTGCCGAAATTTCGGCAGAGTCTCCCCTGAAATTGGACATTTCCCAAATATTTCAACCTGTTAAAAACACAACTGGCAGCACACACAATGCAATACACACAGTCATCAACATGCGATTGTATAATAAGTCTCCAAGCCTTCAATTAATTCGAAACAGAACCAACAATGTTCTTAAGTCGAACAATACACAAACCAAACAATTAATGGTCCCAAACAACTTTACAAATAAACCGGATTCAAATCCAACAATCACATCGAAAACCACATCAGAAATGCAATCACATACACAGAATCGATTAGACCTTTTAAACACAATAATATTTCGCGGCTGCACCTAGTGAGACCCCAGGCTGCCTACGTACCCTTGGACAAGGGATCAAGCCACACGTAGTTCTCATCTCAACGGTCACAACTCCGATAATAATCAATTATTTACAACAAAACCATCTATACATTTCAGATCTGACACAATTCTGAAATCCAACAAAAACACAATGAACACATTCTCAATTTCGTAACCATACCCTATCCACAGCGTATGTACATTAAACACATCATCAATTTCTTCCATTTATATCCATTCAATCCTGCAACCATACCTTATTCAAGGCGTATGTTGCCGTACAACACTGCCCAAATCCAGGGCTTATACGTTCATACATGTACAGGCTCACAAAGCTCAAACCAGAATAAAAAAACACATATACATATATGTAATATGTATAACAAGAAAAGAATAATTATATATATATACATAAATATATCCACATACACCCACCTCTCACCATCATCATGTACCAGGGGGAAACAATCTTCCCCAAAACAAATAATATTCCCATCCTTAGTTCAATCTTCCCCAAAACAAAATACATATTCATAGTAGATAAATAACTCTCAAACATAAAACCCATAACCGGGGAAGTACCTAAGATAGTGTTTTCTCAAATATTATATATATAAACTCCAAGACACTCGAACATATCAAATCCACAAATATATCACAACTACTTTACAAAATAATAATCTCAATTGTTAAATATAAAGTGCATTACAATAAACCATTTAATTCATATGCATAACATTTCCATCTCAAAACCATGCCATTTATTTGAAAGCAATACCCATTCTCTTCCTAATAATCATAACCGAGTCCCAAGACTCACTTTCACAACTCTACAAATTGAGTATCCCATAACTATTCATTTCATAATTTCAATTATCAAATAATATCCAAGAATCCCATAAGATATTATAAACAAACTCATACTCCCAATATAATCCAAATAACTCAAATAACAATTAAGACTCGTTTACAAGGTTATCCTAATACTTTTCGAGGTGTGAAACTACCTCGAAAGACTCACGGTCAACCGAGGGTCAAACTTTCCAAATTTGGTCAACCGGGCCCGCGGGCCCCACGACCTCCGTTTTACGATCCGAACATCCCTAAGGGTTCCACAAGGTTTAGTAAACCTATCCTTCAAGTTTGGTCCGAAATGGACGGTCGGATCACTCACGTTCGCACGAATCGGACGGTTATCGTAAAAATACAAACTTTAACTTATTGAAATCGGAACATCAGAAGCTCCGATTCACGATCCGTGAAATCCTACACAATACTAGGAATGCCTAGATTAACATATATTAAATTGGAAGCGATTCAACGGTTCTAACATAACGAACCCGGAAATCACATAATATGTAAAATCCGTTCGGGGTTCAAACGTTATCCGAATGAGTTCCGTAAATTCCTACGCGCTCGTAACAACACAAGGATTATTTTAGGATAAAATATGACCTCTGCCGGACCGCCCACGCGCCGCCGCGCGTGGGTGGCTTGATCAATATTCCGTGATCCGGAAAAACTTAGAATCTTGGCTCCAAACTCCTACCCTAGGTAATACCCCTAATTTGGAGTCACTTTTGTTCTTGGACAATGGCCAAAAAGTGGCCGGAAGTGGCCGGAAATGCCAACTGAAAATCGGCTGAAGCTAAACTTCGAAATTTAACTTGTAAATTCTCAAAATGTCAGGAAACCTAACCCACAGGCAGCTAGAGCACGAAAAATAGATGAATTTTCATACCTCACTCGTCCAATTCGGTGGAGAAACGAAGGAGGACGAAGCTGTCGAAGTTTCTTATATTTTCCGGCGACTTTTCTGCAACTTCCGGCGAATTCCAGCAGCTCCAAGAGCTGCGCTGGCCGGGGAAGAGAGAGGAGGAGGTGGCAGTTCGATCGAGTCCGGTCTTGGCTCAAGTGGCGGTCGGTGGTGGTGGCTGCAAAGGTGAGGAGGCGGCTGAAAAATCTGAAGGGGAGGAGACGCACGGGAGAGGGAGAGAGTGAGGAGAGAGAGAGGAAATTCTGAGTTTTATTAAAATTTCACTTTCCACTTATTTACAGTTTTGCCACTGAGGGTGTTTACCTCGTAACTTCTTCGTTACAACTCCAAATCGAGTCCACTACGTGTCTACGGACTCGGCTCGCCGTGCTCTTCGCAACGGTACAAATGGAAGTCCCAAATTCCTTCCCGAACTTAAAATGACCTTTTTGCCCCCTTTTTTATTTTTATTTAAAATAATATTTTAAATTTTCAAAACCCTTAATTAATTCAAATCATTTTATTTTATTGTTTACTCCAATTTATTTCCTCTTTATTTAATTATTTTACTTCTTTTTAGGACCGGGATGTTACAGAGAGCGATCCAAAATCGTCTAAATCAAGACCAAACTCATGGGACGTGTTTAGGAAATGTTTTATGAATGAATTATTTATGGCGTTTACTTTCTGAGTATTCGGTTTTGGTTGAAAATGATTTATATATGGTTTAGTTGTGGTTTAGTATTTGAGGTTGATATTAAATGTTTAGAAATTATTTAATTGTGGTTTGATGTTTCGGAGTTAGTTTGACAACGATTTGGAAAGAATTATAAATGGTTTGAATCAAGATAGTGAAATTTGGGATTTATTAACGGTTTAAAAAGGGGTTTTGTTTATTTAATTAAGCATGATGCATACTTGGTAATTAGTTTGGTTTTGAAAGATTGGTGTATTGTTTGAGAAAACCAAGAGAGGATTTGGGAAAGGGTTTTGGAAAAAGGGATTTGTGAAAAATGGAGTTTTTATGTTTAAGTGTCGAGAAGTGGATTTCAAACACACCCTACCCCGTTCCCTTCGAAAGTTATTGGTTGCCTTCGGAAAAGTATAATTGTTGCCGGTGGAAAAGAATATGATGGCTGCCTTTGAAAAGGAGAACTAGTTGCCTTTGTTAGAGTCTGTGCACATGACTAGGATTGCTTGTACCTACATAGAGACTACTCTGTAAGTGTCCGGCCAAAGTATATCGTCTATACATGTGTTGACTACGCAAGTGTCCGGCCAGTGGTTTGCCTATACCTACAGTAAGGTTATTCTGTAGGTGTCAGGCCAATGTACTTCCTGGACCCTGCTTACGTGGGTGTTTGGCCAAGATTTTCCCTTGCCACCTGCCCGATTGTCTACACAAGTGGTTGACCAGTTTCCCTATTTCCCCGGTTGCCCTCAGTTTATTGCCTATGCTCGTATCACAAATACAAGTGTCTGGCGAGTGATTCCCCAGGATTTTCTCCTCCCACCCTCCGATATACTACACAAGGTTGACCAGTTTTCCCCATAGGTATACTTGGGTGGAGAGTTTTTGTATGAATTGGATTGAGACTGGATTTCAATTGAATTGTATTTTGAGCTTGCTTGATCTATTGAATTCCAAGAATGGTTCGAAACTTGATTTTTGTTGAATTATATTTTTGAGTTACTCGAGATTTTGGGATTTAAATGTTGTTTGATATACCATATTGTATTAATTGACACTTTACTTTCCAGTTATTTCTGAGATTGTTTTACCTACATGTGTATTTATTATATTTTGTTCCTACGTAAATTTGCTTGTGTTTTAGTAAGTTTTCAAAGGTTTGCGAAAACAGAAGGGTTAGTATGTTCTGGATAATTACTTTCAAGAAAAACTTTTTCTTGTCCACTCACACTTTTACTGTTTTGCGCCCCCAGGAAGTAGATAGCTCAGAGTTCGGACGTCCACGTAAGCTACTCTGACATCAATGAAGTCCTAGTAGTTCTACCTAGTAGGAAACTTTATTTGCCATTCTCATTGTTTATTTGGAAACTAACTTTGAAAATTTAACTCCAGGAGTTGCTCTAATATTTCCCACTTATGACTGAATTTGAGGCCGAAGGCCATGTGAAATTTGTGTGCCTTATCTTGTGTGTGCTGCAAGTTGGGATTATTATATTGTCATTATTTGCAGGTGTTAATTTGGGAAAAGTCCATTTTACAGGGAAGACTCTACAGAAATTTTGGTAGAAGTCTCGACCCATTTTTCTTAAAAGTACAGGTGAGAGGTGTAAAGTTGGTAGTGGGTCGGCATCGTTCGGGTGTCAAATTATGTAACAAGATTTGACACGAGTTTTGAATGGGGAATTCAAGTTCGGGTCCTGTCACTGATGTTGAACCGAGATTGTATGAGCTTGACATGAGAGCTTAGAGTGTGGGAGATAAAGACCCACAAGTTTAGCAAATGAGAATGCATGTGCTTGGCTTGGTGTTGGATATGCTTGAGTTTGGGTGTTGATAATTTTTTGTTTGTGGCTATGGTTATGGTGATTTAAGAGTTTCAAGAGAAGGATGATGGAAGGAAAAACTTGAGGCTTGAAGGCTATGGTGTTTATACCTTGGAAGGGTATGAAGAGGAAGGAAAAGCTTTGAGTTATGCTTGGTGAGGCTTTAGAGGGAAGATGGAGGATTTCAAGGCTAAGAAAGTATAAGAAATGGTTCTGATAGCTGAGGAATGGTTGGGATGGCTCCTGGAATGCTTGCAACAGCCGAAAGAGGAATGAAGGTGGTCTAATGGTTGCTGGGGTGCTTGAGCAACCAAGAGATGTCGTTCTCTACTTGTGTCATGGCTTCTAATTTATAGAAGGCAAGGGCTTTCCTTTATTTCCAATGGATAAAAGGAGGTGATGAAACCATTCTATTTCCAACATGTAAAAGGATACATTGAGACATTATTATTTCCAACAGGCAAAACTAGGCAATGGAAAATGACTATTTCCTATGGGTAAAGTGAGGTGTCGGAATTGGCTTGGTTCTAGAGGGTAATAGGGAGTGCTTGAAGGATATCTCATTTGCTCACCCACATTGGAGAACTCCAAGCAATGGGCTTGGATTTTGGTGCTCCAAAATAGCTAGCCCAAAGTCTCCATTATCCAAGAGCTTCTGTGGGCCTTGTGGACCTCTGTAACCTTCCACACCACAATCCTTCATGCAAGCCCCGTAAACCACATGACTTGGGTTCATGTGAGCTTGATAGGCGATTGACATATGAAAAATATATTATTGGCGTGGCATGACATGCCCACTATTTCTATATTTATTTAATGAATTAATTCCCAAAATCCAGTTTGGATTAACGCATGACCAACATCATATGTTATATTTGGCTTTAAATGTCTTCGGGCTTCTCGTGACTTTTTGAGCCTCAACAGGCAGGCAAATCGAAAATAAGAAAGAGAAGGGAAAAGGGCTGGTGGCGTCAAATCTAGAAAGTGGTCAGTCAATAGAGAGAGTGAGGTGACATGAAGAGAGAAGAAAGATGGCCAATAGCGAATTTGGGGATTAAACAACCCTCCCAATTTGAACGGAAAAAGATTGGTCGTATCTGGTGCCACTGTGGTTGTATGTTTGTAGGGGAGAGGGGGTGTGTGAACCAGGGGGCGTTGGGTTGTTGGGCAGGGGAGGGGCTGGGTTTTTAAAAAAATTTAAATTTATTTATTTTTATCATTTTTTTTAATGAATTAATAAATATGTAGGTCCTATAGTGTACACGTCATAACGTCTGACCAAATGATCAACTTAACAGAGGATTTAAATTGGTCAAAGTTGAAAACATTGGGGTGTAAGTTGATGAAATTGAAACCCCATGACCCATATTGAGAATGACTCCAAACCTTTAGGGAGTCTTTTGTCATTAGCCCTATATATAAACTAAGCTTATTTGAGGACATCTTTGTAGGGTCCACCACATATTGTTTTTCAATGATCCGAACCATCTAGTTTTTAGATATTCTCTCAAAGATCATCTTTGCAAAAATTCACTTGAATCCAAAATAGTTTGACCACTCAATTAGATGATTGTTATTTTAGTCTTTTCTTAACGCATTGTGTTCGTCTATTTTGTTGCTTGCAATTGGATACCTTAATGGTTTTCAATTTGTCTAATTTTTTGTAAGAATGATCAATGAATGAAGACTTGAAAAATAGACCATTTGGATCGTTAAAAAAAATTTATAGGGTACCCTAAAGGGTGTCTCACAAATAAAATTATTTTAGGATCTCTCGATTGAAGAAAACTATATATCTCATATATCATAAATAAAATCTTGGGTCCCCGCTAAATGTGCGTTGTTGTCGAGAAGAAATGCCACCTTACTACTTCTGTCATCTTTTTTATTTTATTCCGAATAATTCTGTCATCTAAATGGTTGGTCTAGGCTTGATATGATCATCCTATTCCTATTTCTCTTTTTTGGTATAGGGCACTAATTGTTTAGAGACTTTCGGATTTATAAGGAAGAGATTTATTTGGGCAAGGATTAAAAGAATAGATGGAAATTGTTGTATATTCTTCAAAATCCCTTGTCTAGAACATTAATAAAACGAGTCTATCCTTTTTTTTTATTATAGATATTTATAAAAATACCCAATTCTAGACATGTATTTATAAAAATACCCAAATACTATTTAAACATAGAAACATACCCAAAATAACCCCACAATCAACAATTGTATATTTTTTGGGTATGTTTATAAATGGGTTGTGAGTGTGTGTAATGATGGGTTTTGGGTATGTTTATAAAGTATTTTGGATGTTGGGTATTTTTATAATTTCAGCTTCCATTTTAGGTATTTTTATAAAACTCCCTTTTTTTTTTGGGGGTGAACATTATTAATGCGTCATCAGAAAGGCTTCAGCTGATAGGGATCCCTCCCTGGTGGAGCTTTCCTCTTGGTCATTTTCCTGTCAAATTCTTTGACTTATCTTTGATGAAGCCAACAGAGATTTCGAAGTTCTCTCCTTATCCTAGATTCTTTACAGGTCATTGCTCTCATCCAAAAGAGTAGGTGGCCAAATCCTATTGGTTGGAGCACAGCAGAGCATGTCAAATATCCAAAACTGAGTTTCCTCTCATTTTCTTTTCCCTGTTTTTGCCATTTTGGAGCTAACTAGTGGACCATATCAACCCTACTGGAAATTAAGTCGATACAACTTATTACAAGGCAAATTCTTCTGGCTAGCGCTTATAGCATAATATCTCGACCAGATTTTCCTTTTTCTTTCATTTTTATTTTTTGTTTCAGAAACTAACTAGTGGAGCATGTGAAGCCAACTGGAAAGAGAGAAAAAATGAAATTCATCTTGAAAATCTGATAACTTCATTTTCACCAATGAGAAAAGAGATGAAGATATCCCATAGATAAGGACCCAATGCGCCAAGAACTATAAGTATACTCACTAACTACTCTCTTCAAACAAGCAATCTGCACTTCCACATTGTCTAAGAGACAATACACTTTCATTTATTTATTTATTTCTGAAATGGCATCTTCAACAATGGCTCTCTCCTCCTCTTCTCTAGCAGGCCAAGCTGTCAAGCTTAGTCCCTCTACTTCTAACCTTCTCGGTGAGGGCCGGGTCACCATGCGCAAAACCGCAGCCAAGTCCAAAACTGTGTCATCCGGCAGCCCGTGGTACGGCCCCGACCGTGTCAAGTACTTGGGCCCGTTCTCTGGTGAGGCCCCATCTTACCTCACCGGAGAATTCCCTGGTGATTACGGTTGGGACACTGCTGGGCTATCAGCAGACCCAGAGACCTTTGCCAAGAACCGTGAGCTTGAGGTTATCCATTCAAGATGGGCCATGCTTGGTGCCTTGGGCTGCGTTTTCCCTGAACTCTTGTCCCGTAACGGAATCAAGTTCGGTGAGGCTGTTTGGTTCAAGGCTGGAGCTCAAATATTTAGCGAGGGTGGGCTAGACTACTTGGGGAACCCAAGCTTAGTCCACGCCCAGAGCATTTTGGCGATTTGGGCAACACAAGTTATCTTAATGGGTGCCGTGGAAGGGTACAGAATTGCCGGTGGGCCTCTTGGTGAAGTAACAGACCCACTATACCCAGGTGGGAGTTTTGACCCATTAGGCCTTGCAGAGGATCCAGAAGCTTTTGCTGAGCTGAAGGTGAAGGAGCTCAAGAATGGAAGACTGGCTATGTTTTCTATGTTTGGGTTCTTTGTGCAGGCCATTGTTACTGGAAAGGGACCAATAGAAAACCTAGCTGACCACTTGGCTGACCCTGTTCACAACAATGCCTGGGCATATGCCACAAACTTTGTTCCTGGAAAGTAAGGGGTGCATGGACAACTTGAGGAAGAAGTGCTTTTACAGATTGCTTGTGCGTTTGTTGTGAAATGGGAATTTTTTTTTTCTATGTGCTATTGTGCTGATGAAATATGGTGATCAATGCAAAAGAATATAGGAATAAATTTGATAAATGTCTGAGTCTTAATAAATGTTTTGTATAAGCATGTTTTGAGTTGTGCCAGCTAAACCAATCAGCATTATGCATTGCAAGAAATGGGAAAACTACTTTTTGTGCATCTGTTTGCACCAAATGTAGATTCGTCCTACAAAATGCTAATAAAATTATAGAGAAGATAAAAAGAAAATTGCGTACAAGATGTCGGAAACCTCTATAACAAGAATTGGTTCTAACTCACACAAAATAAGCTGTCTTATATAAGCCAATTAACACTAACGTTGCCAAGCCATGTAAAAAGAGGGAACTGAGCCAAAGCAATAAAGAGCAAGAGATAATGGTGCTTGCTTGAATCATAAGTCCTCACCTCCGCAAAAAGTACTCTCTTCATAGTCTTCACCAAGAAGACTCCCATGCATAAACAGGTCCACGGCATCAAAAAATAGTACGAGTAACTCAACATAATCCGTCCAAGCACAGCCAAGCACAACCCTGTGAAAGCATACCCAGCATATGCCGCAATGTCTAGAAATGGTGCCTCACCACAACCCAAGGAAAGCAGTGTTACTTTCAGTAGTGCAACTTGCAAAAACCAACCAAACAATCCCTTGATAAACAACCAGTTTAGAGCTTCTGGGCTGAACCTGGAAGGCAATACACAAAATACATTGAAAGACTGAAATACCAAAAGCATAATTAAACACACACAAAAAACACCTAAGCTTCTTAAAGAAAATCTTAATTGAAATAATGATCCGGTTTGAGGAAGCTAAGGACTGGCCAATGCACATTTGAAAAAAATTGCAGTAGTAACAAAATCTTGATGTTGAGAAAAGATCCAATAGCTAATTGTTTCGCGTTGATGTCCAAGTGCAAGATATTGCTTTCTCTCCAAGAGTCAAAACACCTAGAATACTCCTACCTAATCTAAAGACATCTGCAGTGCCTTTATATTTTAAAAAAACACAAGAAAGAAGAAGGAAAAGGAAGGAAAAGGAAAACAAACTAGTGCATCAATGGGTTCTGATTTCTGTAACAAAAAAGCAAAATTTGGACTCATGTTAACCAATAAAAGAACAGTACGGACTGCTAAAAGAGTCTTTGGTCTCGTCAGCAGCATACCTCTTTGGACATATGTAATACTCCAACTTACAAGTAATATGCAGAATCTAGGAAAACAGTGTTATTTTGAACACAGATGACAGTTTCAAACAGCTTATCTTGCTTTTAAGCTTTAAAAACTAAAAGGTAATGATTCATATTTTACTCTTGACTTAACTAATGTAGGAGTTGAGTTGTACCAAGGCCCAGGAAAGCTTCAACAGAACATCATTTTACTGTAACATACTTCTACTTTCTCGTTTGGCCTCCCATAAGCTATTTAAGAGGTTAAAACAATAGTGCTAGAGTTATTGTGATAGTACTTACTGGGAAATATTCATCTGAGATGAAGGAAAACTATGAACAAGGGGAAAACTAAGCTACACTATACAAACGAAAGGAGCAAATATATGGATACTAAGTAAAACTCTTTTTCCAAACTGGCACACTAAAGTAGAGAGTACAAACCAAAAGTAAGATACTGTATTCCGCTATGAGGAAACTAACAGCAAAAGACAGAATGCATAGCTCCCTTCTAAAGTTATGACAAAATTCAAATCTTCATTCTTATATCAAAATGATTTTCCATTAGAGCATTAACTGGAATAAAAGAGGAACTGCTCAAGAGTTAAGAGTAATATCTAGAAATTTCATAATACTTACTTTCCTTGAAGACCCAATGACAAGCCAGCCAGAACCACATAGGTACCAAATGCCATAAACGGAATGTATAGGTCCGGAGCATTGATGTCATAAATTGGGGGCTTATAAGAAAGCCTGCCTCCTACTGGTTCAGTTATTCTGGTCCAATGGCCCTAGAAAAAAAAGAGGGCGGGGGGAAGGAGTAAGTTCTATGGAAGGATAATATGATTCCACCAGGAAAAACACAAATACAGCACTTACCCTATGCAGAAATGGGAATAGCACCACCTTCAATTTGTTCTTCACATACTGGTCATTCACTTGGAAGTAGTACTGTGGATCAGAAAAATACCTACTGATCTGCTCATTGCAACACAAACTATCAGAATAAAGATCAATTACCTTAAATTAAGTACAAACTTAAGAACAACTTCAACGTCTAAGAACTACCAGATATTAGAAGGGCTAATCTAGTCACTTGAAGAAAATCATACAAGGTCGTAACTGTGTTTAAAAGTAGTTGGATACAATTTAAATGAGCTCGAGATCAGTGCAAAACATTATAGGTAGACTATAAGATGGGAGGCATTCTATGGATATAGCAGCATCTCCAAACAAACTTTCAACTGGCAAATCAGGCCATTATGTACAATACAATAGACCAATTTAATTAACATGGATCGTCAACCATTCACCCAACCAAGAGCATCGAGAAACAAACCAAGAAAGAAGAAATTGAACAATCAGAATCAAGATTTCCAAAAAGGTTCAGTCAATAATGACATTCCATTCCCTTTATATCAAGCATCATTCATACCAAATTAAAAGCATGTCAATTTGATTAAAATAATAATAAATAATAATAAAAATTAAAACGGATTCATGTTGAACATGCTATTTGCTAGCATAAAAAAATCCCAAACCTTCATATGATTAACAGATATTAACTTGAATAAAAAAATTTATATTTTTCACGAAAATCAGGAGCAATAAGCTATTAATACATAACTCTATCTTTCATAGTTTAACCCTAACAGTGGACGGCTACTTACATTGCTTTGTACATACTCAGAGCTTGATCCTAAAATTTTCTCTCCGTAAGCACCCAATCCACCACGGATAAGTCCTGAACTAGCACCGTACAACGCATCCCCAAACGGATTTGGCTGTGAAGTTGCAGTGGGCATTGACACCCCAGGCTGGGTTCCTACATTATTGTACATTTCTGTAGCGAAACAGACACAAAAACATAGATCAAAGACTCAATTCAAATGGGCCTACAGCAAGACATCATTGGTAATAAGCGTATCTAATTGAAATCAATGTACTAATTCTAAATCTCACTCATATTTTTCCACTCCAAAAAATTGCCAGCACTGTTAATTACATATCTATCAATGATTTCAGGCTAACAATAAAGGCACAAACAGAAGTCTCAAACTCTACTTGAGTCTTTCTAATCTTAATATAAGTTAAATTCTGTTCATTAGGCTACCGTTGGGTCGGTTCCAATCGGTTTCGGAAATATTGGAAACTGAAAGATTAAACTAAAGCACACAAAATTATAAGCCAGCATCCCAAAAACAAACAAACACCAAAGAATCCAAAACGTTAAATGAAAAATAATAATTAAAAAAATAAAAACCTGGGGTTGCTGATCTTTGGTGGTTTTGGTGATGGTGTTGTTGGACAGGAGGAGCTGGGAGGCTGGAGGCGGCGTCGATTTCTGCTCTTCGTTGGCAGAGGCCGCGTCGATTTGAGAGAGATACACGGCGTTGTACAAATTAATTTGTGAGATTTGATTGATTTATTAACTCACTCTTCTCCCCGTTTTCGTCTTCTATTTTTGTTGTGAAGTTTTTCACGTTCTCCGTTGCATCCTTCAGCGGACAAACAAAGAAAGTTGTTCGTTGCATCATCTGTCCAATCTATTGTTACCACGTGGCAATTTCCAATACATTATGAAAAGCTTGCAGCTGAAGGGACTAGCTGTAGAGCATTTCCTCCTATTTGTTATAGCCAAAACAAATGAAAGTGGGGTGGCTATCTAGTGAGAACACTTATATGAGAACCTTACATGAGAACATCATTGGATCTAATCTAACGGCTACGTGAAAAGCAATTGTAAGTGAAACTGTTGTATTAGAACGAGGCCTTCTTCTCTCTTCTCCCTCCAAAATTTCCTCTCCAAAACAGACGTTCCTCTTAAACCAGTTGTTCACTTTGTTCAATTAGGAGGCCAATTTTTTTATCGGCTTTGATTGAGGAAGAGCACTAACACTGAAGAGAAAGCACCCATGTAAGTCCTTATTTGCTTTGTGGAAGAACACTAAAGAGTGTCCTCATTTTTCTGGCCTTCTCAGGGCTAGTTTGGCATTGCCGTGCTTTTTTAAAAAAAACTGCTTCTCCTACCGTGCCAAAAATAATCAGCTGTGAAAAAAATCAGTTAGGCGTTTGGTAAACTATATTTGAAAAAGTGCTGTGAGTAATCAAAGTGTTTGGTAAGTTTCTATTAGAATTGCTTTTAGTGTGTATAATGACAAAAAAGGACACGAATCATGATGAAATTATTTGTTGTTTTCTTATTTCTTTTTCTACTTAAAAAAAAAAAAAAAAAACCATTTACGCTACATTTTTTTTCTTTTTTTAATTTACACTTTTTGAGTCAGCATTTTTTCGTCTCTTTGCATCTCTTTTTTTTTTTTTTTATTGGGAACCCCTTTTTTGGTTTCCAGATCTCTGCATCTCTTTCTGCTACTCCATTTTCATCTTCTTCTTCTCCTTTCTCCTGTCATCTACTTCTTCTTCTCCTTTCTCTCTGCACATTTTATTTTTCAAAAAATTTCTCTTCTACTCCTTGTTCTATTTTTCTCCCTCTCCCCAGAGAAGTCGTCCTCCTTGCACCCGGTCGTCATCGTCGTTTATGGGTGGGGTTTGTTGCAGACGACAAATAGAAAAAGGGAGGTTGTGGTTGTGGCTAGAGCTTGGGTGGGATTTGTTGCAGACGACAAATAGCAAAAAGGAATGAAGAAGAAAATGGGAGTCTGGAGAATGGGGAAGAAGAGAAGTTTGTGTTGCTTGATTGTATTGGAGGGATAAGGACGTCTATTTGAAAAATAAGTGAGGGCATTATGGGAAAGTAAAATATTCATTAAAACCACCGGTTAAATTTTTTTTAAAGCAGCTTTTAAAAGCTGGGTTATGCCTGCTTTGGAAAAACAACGATCATTGACCGCGATTTTTTTTAAAAAGCTGATTTCTGATGTTTACCAAACACCATGGTTGTGCCAAATTTTTATTAAAGCTGCTTTTAAAAAAATTTCTGCGGGGCCAAACGCCACCTCATTCAAGCGAAACAAAGCAATCTTCGATTTTATATTTTCATCTTTGTGGTTTGGTCTTTCTGTTCAGAACATTCATCAATCCTTTAGCAATGTCGAAACTAGTGTTGAGTTAGAAACTGGTGACCGCTACTCTTGTGGTTCTGTTCTTTTGGTTTTGAAATCCTTGAGCATGGTCGAAACATGGGTTGAGGACAATGAAAAGTTTTTGAGGTTGACGTCTAGATCTAAAAGGGCGACATTGTCATATTTGTTGAAATTTTGAAGTTAGAAATCACTTACGAGGTAAGTGATATACTTTATTTGTCAATTTTAGTATTGGGTATCCACATGAGTTACGTTAGTTTGTATGTAGGTTCTTTAATGTTTCACCATAGACTCATTTACATATCGTATGTTAGTTAATATATATTTGAAAGCTCTTTGAAAGCATGTGCCAATGTTGGTATGATGGTGGTGATGTGATATTCAGGGTTAAATTGCAAGAATTGTGAAATGGAGTGTGAAGGACATATGACATCGGAAGTAAGTTTGGAGTTTAAACCAAAATTTGGACTTGAATTTGATTGTTTGTGAGGATGTGTTCAATTTCTATAATATGTATGCTGTGAAAACTGGATTTGGCATTCGGTGTTCTACAACGAGAACGTGTACATTGACAGGATAGATAACAAGGAAAAAATATGTATGTTGTAAACAAGGGTATTCGTTGACAAGCAATGTTAGTCATAAGTGAAGACATCGAGGTTGTACTCGAACTGGTTGCAAGGCTAAACTTGCGATTTTGAAGGTAAAAAACAAGAATAAGTACATTGTTGTAGGATTCAATGAGGTACACAACCATGACATGACCACAGTTGATAAAGTCTCACCATAACTTAATAGAGTCTACAAAGGTCTATAGTGCACATATGAGCAAAGTTAATATACATGTACATAAATAGATAAGCCTTCTTGAGATGCAAGTAGGGAGATTGGTGTTGCGTCGATTCAGCTGCACCAAATGGATTCAGCTGCATCCTCAACTTGTGATACTCGCAAGTGCACGAGCCGTTCGGTAGTATAGCGTATGTAAGTGCGAGGTCGATTCCACAGGGATTGGTGATTGAATGATCCTGTTCAGTTTTCCTACACAAAATAGAAATGAAAACAAAAGAAGCAAAAAAGGGTTTTGTACAACACTTGAAAACATGGAGACTTTTGGAAGAGAGGAGAGATGTGTTTGAGAAAGAGAAGGGAGGAGTGTTTGGGAAGTGTTCAAGAATTTGATGAAGGAAGGGAGAGAAAGTGTTTGTGAAGTGTTTTGAGAGCATGGAGACTTTTGGAAGAAAATGTGTTTGAGAGCTTTGAGGATTTTTGGAAGAGGAGGAAATGTGTTTAAGGACTTTGAGAAGAAAGTAGAGAGATGTTTGAGAACTTTGTGGATTTTGGAAGAACATGTGTTTGAAAGCTTTAGAGAATTTGATGAAGGAAATGGGAGAAGTGTTTGGGAAGTGTTTGGAGAAGAGAGTGTTTGAAGAATTTAGAGGAAAGAAAATTTAGTAGAATGATCTTATTACAACAATTGAGAACTACAAAGGGAAACTAAGAGAATTTGAGGGAGAGAAGGGAAGGGAGCTCTAGAGAAGTGTTTGAGAGTTCCCCCCTTGGGGTGTGATTACAAACTTAGAGAACTTCCCTATTTATAGGCCTAGGGGAAGTGAAAATCTGAATTATACAATAGGTTTACCTACCACACTCACTTCACCAACTTACAACACTTAATTCACCTAACACACTATTGCATTTGAAAACAATTCCTCTTGTCTTTAGGCTTAGTGTTGCAACTCCCACTTCATCATCTTTTGGCTCATTTGGCTGCTGCAAAATTCCACTCAATTATAGGTATTGAATATGCTTCACCAAACTTTTCCACAATCAACAACACTTCATCATGCATATGTCATGCATAACAATGCATTGCAGCCAGCTTGTAGGCTCATTTTGGGCTTGTGACTTCATCCTGAAAAATCTGGAAAAATATGGATCTTGAAGCTCTTTGTCTTATCTTTCCAAGCATATGCAGCCCAGCTCAAGAAAAAATCGGAAAGGCCTTCAAATGTGATTTTTGGCCTAGTAACGCAGATGCTGCCGAATTTGACCTTAAGTTGCCAAAACATGTATAACTTTCTCTAGAAGACTCGAAATCATGAACCGTAAAATTCTACAGAAAATAGACTTCCGTAGCTTTCCAATGATGTATGGATCATTATCTGGTTCTTCTTGAGCAAGTACAGTCCAATCCGTGAAGTTGACTGATTTGCAGACACCGTTTTGAGCTAATTTGTCCTCAAAATGCAATTAGTGAGTCTCAAGCTTATAACACTGAAACAAACACAAAACTTATTAAAAGCACAAGTTTAACTCAAAAACATAACCAAATCATAAGTTAAAAGGGTACAAAATGATATGTAAATATGCATTGATCAATTGGAAAATGTTGGATTTGTTAAGAAATATGTTTATGATTATGTAAGGGACGTGCATGAGGAGGTGATTGAGCATGATGTAGAGCCACTTAAGGAGCATTTTTTAGCTGAGAAAGAAAAAAATGAATCATTTTATTTCAAGATGGAGGTAGATTTGGAAGGAATGATGGGTAATGCTTTCTGGTCAGATGCAAGGTCAAGACAAGCTTATGGGTTTTTTTGGAGATATTGTGGTATTTGATATAACGGTCAACACTAACCGCTATGGGATGGTTTTTGCACCTTTGTTAGGCGTTAATAACCATCGACAAACAGTGTTGTTTGGTTGTGCATTCCTAACTAGTGAAACCACGAATTCATTTGTATGGTTGTTCAAGAATTTCAAGAAAGCCATGCCAGGTGAGCCACCCAAAATTATCATCACTGATCAAAATGCAACCATGTCAAAGGCAATTATTGTAACTCTCCGACAACATTCCATAGATATTGCATCTGGCATATCTTGAATAAGTTTACGAAGAAACCTGGCATTGGAGAATATTTTTCGGAAATGTGCAAATGCATATGGGATATGGAAGAAAGAAGAATTTGATACGAAATAGAACGAAATCATCACATACAATGGGCTGAAAGACCATTCGTGGCTGAGCTCAATTCATGCTTTGTAGGAGAATTAGGTTCCATCATATGTAAAACATGTGTTTTTGGCTGGGATGTGAAGTTGTTAACGGGCTGAAAGTTGTCATTCATTTTTCAAACAATATATTAACCAGAAAAACACATTGATGGAATTCATAGTATGTTTTGAAAGAGCTCTTGGTTCACAAAGGCACAAGGAGTTAATGGCTGATCATGTTGATAACAATGAAAAACCTCCACTACCATTTCGAACACTAATGCAACATCAAATGACACCCATTTACACTCCGACAATTCTTGAAATGTTTAAGAGGGAAGACTTCAAAAGCCTTTTATACTTGTTCGAACTTGTAGAGCAGGATGAGACCTACTGCAGGTACAAAGTAAGTGAGCGAGTAAATCCGAGGGTTACACGGAGGAAGGAGCTTGTGCATGATAAAGATGCCGGTAAAGCTTATTGCAACTACAAAGGATTTGAATTTTGGGGTATTCCATGCCAACACATCCTAGCATTTTTAATAATGTATGAATTTTGATTAATTCTTTTGGCTTCCCTTGACAATTTTGTAATAGGATTATTGTATTTATCAAGCTCAAGTTTAGATTAAGAATAGCATTCTAGGTGTTCTTAACTAACATCTATCCTATGGAGGCTCATGCAATTTGACAAAGGTAAATTGTGCATTGCATCATTGCATTAAATTGATTTCATAAAATGATGACTAGTAATATGTTTCTCGTATGACTAGTCATCCTTGCTCTGTAGGATTTCCAGCTGGTTAACTAATTGTTTTGTCCTATTCTTTTTTTCTCTCTCTGCTGCCATGTGTCTTTCTAACTTAAGGAAATCTTTTGTCTGTAAAGGCTGATGTATTCCTCATTTGGCAGCCGTCTCTTTTGTGTGAAAGTTTTGGAAAGATTGGCTCGCTATCTTTCTCTTCTTCTTCCTCAAGAGTGAACCATATATTTCATCTATGAGTTTTTCTAATTGATTTCTTTTTTAAAAACTGCATTTGAAACATGAATCTGCATCTAGCTATTTAAATCATTCTCTCATTTATATCTAGGTCAGATTCAAGACTGATTTCTTCAAGAGTATGGTTTCTTGAAGCTGGTTATTCTCCCATGAATCCAAATTTTGGTTTCGGTTTGAGTTGGAGCTTGCAAGCTAGTGCCATGGGATGAAAGAGTTGAAGACGGAGCTGTCATTGCCATGAAGACTGAGCTTGAAGCTGTGCTAAGTTGGAGAAGAAGATTGCACAAAGGAGATATAGCGCATCTTCCTAAATAGATCTAGGTTTTGCTTGAGCTTACTTGTATTCCTTTGTAAGAATCTTTTTCTACTTAGTGGATTGCCTAGTTGGTTGATGACTTCCAGCTTTTCCCAATGGTGGGTTTCTGGGTAAACAAATTCTGTTTTACATATCTGTAATTTTTTCTGGGTTTGTATTCTTGGTGGTTGACTAGTCATCTTTATCTGCTGTTTGCTGTCTATTTGATAATGATGACTCCACACACTCTCACCTAGGGGTGGGCATTATAACCGAAAACCTGACCGAACCGCCCAAATCGGACCGTTTTAGGTGGTTTGGTTCGGTTTTAATACTTAAAAATTAAAGAATCAACAAAAAAACCGACCGAACCGGATTTGAACCGGGTTGGACCGGTTTTTTTTCATTAAAACCGTTGAAAACCGGACCGAACCGCATATTTATATTTTATTATTTAAAAAACACGTGTCAGAATATTATTCGCCGAGTCCACTCTATTTCCATGCTCCTTGCTGCACCGGGATCCATACAGACGAAACCCTAAGGTTTCGAAATTTTCATTCCGCCTCATTCTTTCTTTCTTCCTCCTTCGTTGTTCGTTCAGTCTTCCTCTCTCTCAATCCGCCTCCTCTCTCGTCTCTCATCACTCTTTTCTCTCTCGCCTCGCCTCCTCTCTCAGTCTCTCGGCTCCGCCTCTCTCACTCTCTCAGTCTCTCGACTTCGCCTCTCTCAATTCCTCTCAAGTTTCTCAGCCACTCTCTCACTCAGTCTCTCAATCTCCCTCAGCCGGCTTCATAGGAAACGATTGTGATAAGTTTTCTGTAAGTTTTGGTGGGGTTTTCTTTTAATGTTTCTTTTAGATCTGATTTTGAACTCCTAAAACATAAATTTGCTTGGAAACAGAGATGGAAAAACAAAAAGAAGCTTTCCTTTTTTTTTTGTGCATTTGTATCGTTTGAATTTTGGTGTAGAATATTTCTTAGCTTGAGGTTTTGCTTTGAAATTCTAGCTAATTCTTGTCTTGTGTCATTGTACCTTGGAGAGGAATACAATGTGGTTTTTTTAGATTGTAGCTTGCAGATAGAATTTACAAAATCCTATTTTTCATTTCAGTTATTAGGGCAAGTGTTCCGAAGTTGGATCTAGATTCAACCTTTGAGCAGAAGAATGACATAGCCAAAGCTGTTGAAGAAGAACTTGAAAAGGTGCGGATCTGTATGCCTTGTTTGGTTTAGAATTCCCTAAGAAACGTCTTGGTAATTTATTGTATATATGCAGGCCATGTCGCATTATCGTATGGACTTGTTGTTGCAGCAAAACTCTTCAAAGGAAAGGTATGGTTATTATCAGCAAGTGCTCTAAAATATGTCATAGAAACTATTCAGGAGTATCTAAAATAAAGGAACATTTGTAATGATTGCAAAGTTCTTTTTCTTTTTCTTTGAAATCACAACATAGTTTTTTAGACTTCTAGAAATGGCTTTACCAAAAAAAAAAAAAAAAAGAGATGTTTAATGCTATGTTGGTGGTATAATGGCTGTGTTTGGGGTGGTGTGGCAACGAAGAGAGAGGATTTTTGACAACATTAGGGAAGAGAAGGGGGGTGGGGGGTTGGATGTGCCTCTGGAACTTTTGTATTTCAGTTTGTATTCAGCTCTTCATATTGATGAAATATTGTTTCATATAAAAGTAATAAGAAAAATAAATAAATGCAGTCTTATTTCAGCAACATTGCCCTTCAAGTAGATTTGCCATTGTCTATTAATTTCCAGTGACGTTGTTTTGTTTGTTCTGATCTTTGTACATGCAGTATTATAATGAAGACAGAATTTAATCCAAATTCTTTAGTCTTATATGTATATGTTCTCTTAAATTTATGTGTGGTTACTTGCAGCTTATCTTTGTATATGTGCAAACGAATAATGAAGATATTGGAAAGCCAATTTCAGATTATTTTGGTATCACTAGTGATGCTCCAACGGTGATCTTTCCTAACCTATGTATTTATTTTACTGACGTTGTATTCTATTTGTATTTATTTTACTAAAGTTGTAATTCTCTATGTTGTAAATTCATGCGTCCTGTGAAATTGATAATTTTGTTCCTTTTAGGTTCTTGGGTACACTGGAAATGATGATGCTTTATATGTTCTAACAGTATGTTATGAATTTATTATTCCTCAGGCTTTTGCAGGCTGATGGGTTCCCCACACTTCTATTCTTTCCAGCTGGAAATAAGAGCTGTGATCCAGGAAGTGGCATTTAGAATTGTTACATGTGTTCATCTACCATGCTTATGCATTTTCTTCTTGTTCCTCATTTCATGTCTTACATAGAATATCTGGTTCCTTGGTGTTTTTAGATTTCTGGAGATGCTGATCGTATAGTGGTAGACCTGATTTGTCTGTTACTTATTTTGTTGGTTTTCTGCCGATTTGCTTGTATTTTGTGACTGGCAGCTCCTCAGTGATCATCCAATTGTAATCTGTGGGTTTTCATTTATTATATGTTGTGACATTTTGGGTTTTATGAATCTGGGCTTGGTATTTTTGTGAAGTTGAGGGGGTGCTGATTAATGGATATTTTGTCAGTTTTTGAAAGGAGCAGAATTTATATGGGATTCGCATCTCGATTCTGTTAAGTTGAAATTTTGCAGCATAGTTGATTGGTAGAGAATATATGTAATGGCTAATTGTTTTTTGTTTTTTGTTGTGCAGAGGTGCAAATTTGATATGAGGAGTATGAAACTCATAGAATTGTATATGCATATGTAATGAAAATTTATTTGTTTTCATTTGGATGCAGATTGTGATTGAGATTACTCTCACAATCTGCATTGGTCTGTAATAATTATTGGATTATTTGGACATGTGTGGTGGTTGATGATTTTCTAGGTTTTAAGGGTTTTTTTATATTTGAATGATGATAAACTTTAAATAGGAGAAACTGGAAAAAAGCAGAATGGGCCTGAAAAACCTTTTTTTTTTTTGTCAAAAGAATGGGCCTGGAAAACTTTTAAAAAAATAATGGGCCTGAAAAACTTTAAAAAAAACCTTCAATTGTTGCTTTTGTTGGGCCTCGGCATACATCCAAACCGAACCAACCCGACCCGCTCAATTCGGTTATCGATTTAAGTCGAAAATGGGCCTAAAAAACAGGTGTGCGGTTTATGATTTGGGCCTCCAAATGACCCAGTTCGGTGAACGGTTTGAGCCCATAACCGACCCAACCCGACCCGTGCCCACCCCTACTCTCACCATAGTTGTTGCTAGCACAGGGGATGCTTAGATTGACGGGTCCTTCTGAGTGCCTAGGTTGTCACTAGTAATCTTCTAGGGCTGCAGGTACTTTGTGGCATGCTCTGTGTGTTCTTTTGATTGTTGTGTTGTTGTGTCTTGTTTGTGTCGATTTAAATTTACCCCTCGTCACCTAAGTACCAATTTCAATACCTGTGAGTTTAAGTTAGCATGTTCCAAAATCCCAAATAGTAAACTACACAATCTTCCAGCACAAGAAAACTCACATATGTGGATGTAGAGAAAACTTGCTTGCTAATGCAGTCTATTGTCCATATTGTTCCATCAATGTTGTGATCAATCTGTACAATTTTTGTATGTGGACGGAGATTCATACATAAGGTGACGAATACAGATGCAATTTTTGACCAAATTGTCGAATTAAAAACCTCTCAATCAACTTGAGTAGTTGTGGCTCACTCATTCTACATGACAATTTTTAAATCATTAATCAAAACCCTTTTCAGCATAGCAGTAATAACCTTATACTCTTGATCATAAGTTAACAAATAAGATAAGCAAATTGGTGAAAACTGCATGCTAATATAACTTATGATATAAACAATTAGGTTTAAAATCATTTTTGTGTTTAAAACATAGATTTGATTAAAGAATAAAAACTTAGAGCTTTGATACCACATGTAAATCCTTACTAGGCTTTTATTTTAAAATACTAACCTTGCTCAGCCATGACAACTATAGAGGATCTTCTTCTCCTATGCAACTCTTTAATTCTCTTTTCTCTAGATAGGGTGAGATCTGTTTTTGAGTGTGTTTAGCTACAAGGGAAGGGACCTTATATATACATGCATCACTCAAATGCCTTGCCTATTAAGAAGCCTTCAAGTATTCTATTTACATTAGACTAGGTTTGTTTCAATCCATATTGTATTAGGAATTCTATTAACACTTGTGTTTTACTTTAATAAGCTCTATATAAGTGGTTATTTGAAAAGCTTGAGTTTCATTCCATAATCAATTAAAACACTCAAGTCCTCTTAGGATTAGAACATCATATTTCCAGGACTAAGACAATAAAATGGCTTACACATCTTATACATAATAAACAACAATTTACCACAAATGATCTCCGACCATCATCCTACTTTTTCTCCTTGTATACTTATGGCATGTTTACTAATCCGTAATTGGATAGAAGGAATTGAATTAAGGATGAACTGAATTGAGGAGGAGTTGGATTGAGGAAAATTAGATTCCATATTCCTATTGAAGTTGTTTACTAAACCATATGGATTGAGGAAAGTTAGATTCCAGATTTCTATTGAAGTTGTTTACTAAATCATATGGAGTTGGGGTAGAAGTGGTAGTAATTACTAAAATGTCATCGTTATTGGATTAAAGTAGATGGAAATTTTGGAATTTTTAAAACTGTGTGAGGATATAATGGGTAAAAAGATGAATTCTTAAAGGGTTAATTCTCCAGGAATTAGAATACAACTTCCCACTTAAGAATTGAATTCCTCCAAAATCAGGAATTCAATTCCTAATTTTGTGTGGGTCTCACTTACTTTTTAATTCCTTGATGTGAAGTAAACGCAGGAATCCTCTATAAGTGGAATTCAATTCCTAATGAGAATTCCAATTCCAAATTAGTAAACACTATTACAGTAATTCTCAATTGTAAGCAGATTAGGGAATCACACAAGTCTAACATCAATAGCAAGTGTGGGTACTTTGGTGTTAAACAAAGGCAAGAGGGAAATGTTGGATTTTATTTATTTATACATTTTGTACTTAGTAGCGATAAATTAACAGGACGCATGTAGTCGTTGATATGCGAGCCTTTGCTCTCGATGATCAGCAGCCAACTTGGGAGACCTTGTAGCCTTCTTTTCTCGATTGCGTCGACGGACTGCTCGAACGGAAGAAAGTGCCAACTTCTCCTCCAACTCCGAATTGTTCAAATTGGGAAAATACCACCAAAATTCAGTCACTACCGTCTTCAAGTCCTTGGCCAGTAGAGCAAACGCTTCTACTTTTGTATGACATTTCACATTGTCGGTGCATATAGGAAGGTCCGAAAAGGAGATGTATGTCGAAATTCGGCTAAGAAGTTCTTCCCCATAAAAATCGCCTTTCTCAAGACACCTTGTGATTGATGATGTTGATGATGAAGAGGAACCATTTAATTTTCCAGAACCATCAACCTGAGTACCTGCAAAGGTCCATATAATTCCTTGTGTGATGAAGAGCATCAAGTCAAGTGGTTCACCTGCTCGAATCACGTAGCTATTCTCCGTGTAGATCACTGGCTTCAGATAGTTGCATATCACTTTCAACACCCTTTCATCAGTACTTTGAAGCATTGGTACCTATACATATTAATGCAATGAGAAATATTTAATCACGTGGTATAAATCGTTCATATGTTAAATAATGAGTAGACAATACTAATATTTCTCACCTTTAAGGTAATAGTATCGATAAATATTCACTGATATATCTATTACATGAGATATACTTTGCAAAATAAAATTATATAGCCAGCTAGAGAGGTGAGTATTGGAACATATTACGTACTTTCTTTAACGTATCCATGCAGAGATAACGCTTTATAGATTTCCTGTTTTTCTGTGAGAGAATAGAGAACATATTCTCTACATCAGCATCTTTGTCTTGTTCCAGTCTTTGTTTGACATTATTCATAATCACCGTCTTCATATCATCTGGAAGACCATTTCTGGACATCCACAATTGGATCTCTAGGTCTTTCATCGCCATCTTCTGGCATATATTCTCTGATTTTGTAGTTGCCAACTGTATATATGTCTGTTCCACCACAAACAAGCTTATATTAGTTAGTTCATCATCAAATTCTACAAAGTCAAGGCATATTAGAATTTGAGACTTGGGCTTTAAATTTTAATTTATTAAAGAAAAATAAATAAAAACCAATTACTAATAGATCTAGGAAGGAAGATTGTTTCCCAACCTGTACATTTCCGATCAGATACAAGAAGAGTAGCAAGCCAATAACAGAAATTAGAATTGCAAAGCAGTTTTCCCACACGTAACTACTTGTTTCTAAATTCGTCCCAAAGTTACTGCAACGAAAACAGGTAATTAAAGAATCAAAAAAATGTGTCAGACACTATTCAATGGCTATATATACAGAACATAGTGAGAAAAGCTATTCACTTATTATTTTATACCATCTCTCCCTATCTCACAAGTAAAACTTCTCTATTCCCGTTTCATTGCCTCATTTCTCTCTCTCCTTATATAACTTACCAAAATAGAAGAGAGAATGAGCAATGCAACGCAACGATAGGGAAATATTTCTCCTATCTCAAGCTCCAACTATTCATCTTAATCAAAATACATGCGGAATGAAAAGCCCTATTCTCAAAGGCTAGAATGTCTTTTATAAAAAAGAAAAATCTTGTAATGAGCACTGTTCGTGTTTCTTTATGTTGAACAAAACTGAATAAAATCACTACGGAATAACAGAAAACTTGTTCATTGTGATTGATTTGTATAATGCCAACCTGAGATTTCGCAGGCCCCACCAAAAGGAGTGAAAGAACTTTTGCATAAAAGGTGTTGACCCCGACTTAAGGGCATGAACAATTATTCCAAAATCAAATGTCGGGGATGAGCAAAATTTATTTAGGAATTTGACTTTACTTGAAGTGGTAATGTCGTCTCCCAGACTGTCATCATCGCAATGAAAGTGATAATTAGCTACACAAAAGATTTCAGTTCTTCTTTTACAAGCATGATGCCAACATGATGTCTCTCGTTGGATTGAAAAGAAGTACCAAAAACCTCCAAGTACCTAATCAAACAAGCAAACATATGGCATGAGAAAACTGAATGGAGAAAAATAATCCAACTCCATCAAAGGCAGAAAAAGATGAAATAAATGAGTTATGATGAGGGAGACGAAACTTACATGACTAGCGAGGATGTATAAAAAAAAATTGAATGCACCTCTAACCCATCTTTTGATCCTCGTAAGTTCCTCATACGTTAGGTATATTCGATAAACCCTTGGCAAATATTGAAAAAGAAGAAGGAAGGTCATAATCCTCCTTTTGTGAAAATACTCAGAGCTTTTCCTTCTGAAAAAGACAACTCCTATTGCTAACTGCATGACAGAAATAATTACAATGGACTGGACTAAGATCATTTCTTCTTGTGTTAAACAACAATCAATCAATTAATTTACATATATATATATCTAATAATTTAGTCTTTCTCTTACTTGTGGGATTGGAAGAGCAGCAAGAAAGTCAATTAGGATGGAAAACCAGGGCATTGCCTTAACCAACTGTCTTCTTCTGCATAACCAATCTGACTTTCCTCTTCTTGATACCTCCTCCGAGGCCACGATTTTCGCTGTGACACGAATCTGATGTACCATATGGATTACGAAAGTGAGGTCCATGAGCGATCGAAGAAGAAGAGCTGCAGTCCTCAACTTCTTGTCCTTACCAAGGCACTTGTATTTCTCATTGATGTTTGGGATGTAAAAGAACAAAGGATCCAATGAGACTGCAATGACACATGCAATTACAAATATCTTGTTCCATAATGGAAGGAAAGGCCCCTGTGGGTCAAAAATTTCCTTTGCTGTGGGCCAATTTTTACTTGCTGAATTTCCTTCACCTTTTGCGGGAGGCCTCTTCCCAGTGCTGATATAAATGCATATAATGCATCCATTAGAATGTAATAAACATGTATAACTTTAGGGGACAAACTCCTCGCATGATGTAATTTGGGCCTTGGGAAGTTGGGCTAATGTTACATTTCTCAGAACAATGATATGGGGCAATTATAATTATTAAAAATTTCTCGCATACTATCCATATTATATGCATGTGAAGTCGAGAGATAAGTGGAAGAGAAATATGTGTGAGGATTATATTTTATTTTTCCCCAGCAGTTGTTGATTATTATTTTATCTCGTATACTATCTTTTTTGTATGAAACTCTATCAATAGTGATTAACAAAGAGGCTTCTCTTAAAGGCCTTTTTAAAAAAGGGTATAATACAAATACCAACTAGCTGAGTCTAATCGTAACTTCGTTAAGTGATTAACAAAAGCATTCTCTTAAATAGTAGTGTATATATATAAAGTTCTTCTCTCATTGGGTCATCCGCGCGTTATTATAACGTAGACGTCATTGTAAACAGGAAGGAAAGTAAGGAATGATATTAGAAAATACATGGCATTTGCACGGTAATAACGTCTAGACGTTCTCACAAGAAAATCTATATAGTTTTATATATACCAAATAAATTTTGATATTGTGGTACTTCTCTTTCCACATTAATTACAAAAAGTTCAAAATTTGAATATAATAGTATAAAAATTTGTAATGATTCTTAATTACTGGTTTACCTTTTTTTAACTTAACTTTTTTGTTTAATGTAAAGGAAAATAGGAGTGTTACAGGAAACTATTCTCGGTCCCTTGTTTTTGAATTCGAATCACCCTCTTCATAAAGTAGAGTAATTTAATATCGATCAGTAAAAATTTTAATAATTGCATTAAAATAAGATGGATCAAGAAAAAAAATCTCATAACATAAAATTAAAAAATAAAGCAAAATGAAATAAAAAAACAAATCGAAAGAAACAAAACCTTTGGATAAAACTGTCAGGAGTCACAAAGCTCTCGTCAGGATTCACAAAACTCTTGTTGGGATTCACAAAGCTCTTATCTGGTTTCATAACTACAAGAGTCGAAGAAATATTTGGAGCACCACGATGTCGTTTTGTTGGTCCTGAAAATATATTGAAAACTGAAGATGATAAGTAAAAGGGTTTCATAACCAAACGTCTGTCAAAACAAAACTAATAGAAAATGGATGAAGGGTGAACTGCAAGTAAATTAGTCTACAAAAATAAATTAAAATTTCACAAGAATAAACTATGTCCCTCTCCTTAGCAAGGCAAAATAAAACGTTGTACCCAATTTCGGTATATTTATACATAATATTTTAAGATTTTGCTATTTATTTTCAGTTGTACTATAATCCTACAAAATTCAAAAATAGATATCAATTCTGGGCGTAAATTGAGTGATAAAATATGGACAGTTGAGAAATAGTAAGTGATGCAAGTAAAGTTGCAGAAACCATGCAAAGGCTGAGCACAAGAGGGATATAAAACAGATTGCAGAGACAGAAGTTTAAGCTTCAAGTGATAGTACTGAGCTGAACCTGCTATTATGAACGACCTCCTTCAAGAGTCCAATAGAAGGGAAGAGCCTGAAAAGCCTGTATTTGTTAGGAATCTTGCTGCAGCTGGCACATTGCATAAAATAAATACTTGGGTTCACTTTACTTTTTAGAAAGGCTCTTTTTTTTTCTTTTTCTTTTTTGTAGGAAGAAAAATATTTAGCTCTAAAGAGCATTATATTTTTTGAGACGAATTATTGTTGCTGTCGTGCGAAGAATATATATATATATATATATATATTTTTGGTGTTGTTAAGCTTGTGATTTGTGTATA
Organism: Prunus fruticosa; assembly: GCA_018703695.1. NCBI lineage: Eukaryota > Viridiplantae > Streptophyta > Magnoliopsida > Rosales > Rosaceae > Prunus > Prunus fruticosa. The sequence goes on from CM031922.1 coordinate 16,410,808, forward strand.
AAAAGGGAAAGAAAAAAAAAACCAAGTAAATGCTTTTTTAGAAATTGCTTTTTGGTATGCTTCACAACAGAGCCCAAAACCTTTTAGAAAAGTTGATGGAATACAGAGAAGAATAATGCGTCCTGCTTTTTTGGTAGACTAATTGTTAGTATTATTCATTGACTGACCAAGACCTTGTGTACAAAGTTCGATATATAAATTGATTTAGTATTTTTATCTAACACTTTAATATTTTCTAATTTGTTTTTGGAACGCTACAAGTACTTTCTTCTCAATAATTTTAATGTGGTCCCTAAGATAAGGGAGAGGAAAAAGAGAAAAATGGAAAGAGAATATAATGAAAGGAAAATTATACACTGCGCATAGTCCATGGCTACGCCACCTATTATGATCATTGGATGAGTAGTTGGGGCATGTGAGGTAGTCCACACCATTGATTGTTGGTCAATCACATCTCCTCTTCACTCATGTAAGTCAGGCTCCTTATTCTCCTTCTTCGATCTCCTTATTGTTAAGATTTCAGTAGGCCTGCCCACTATTAGCAACATTGATATTGTCTCTAACTTAACCACTTATTTAGTAGGTATGAGGTTTTATACAAAATATCCCGATATTATTAGGAGTGGACCCATTCATTATATAGGACTTTCTATTTTGTTAAATTTCCTATATGGATTGTGTGTATTCTTCAACACTTACATCTCTCTCTCAACAGAGCCACTCTGCCTCCTCTTTTCTCAGTCTCTCTGTCTGATTTTGATTCCTTCCACAGGCGCTCCTCCTTCTCGTTGGTGGCTCATATCCTCTCCTCGATTCCTCTCTCATATCAGTTTAGGTTGATGGAGCACAAGCTAATAGGTTACAAGCGTAACCTAGATCTCTCACACCTCTGTTTGCTCTCATGAAGCCGCTTATATATATATTATATACGTGGTGTAGCAGCTTCATTTCATGTCTCATTATGAAGTAATTTTGATTTTTGGGTTTTGCTTTTAGTTCCAATCTGGTGCTGAATTTTCGATTATTGGGAGGGTGTTCCTCTTGTAAATTATCTGTGTTTTGTTGTAAAAGTTTCATAGTTATTCAATTTGAGCTTTGCCTTTATGTTTCTTTTATTGTAGTTGGTCATTTCATATTAATACTCTTTCAATAGACTACATTTGTATGATTTAGTGTTTTGAGCTATAGCTTTTGTCTTGGAATTCCTTGGGATTGATCACTTTTTGGTCCTCAAGATGCGGCAACGTAGGACTCTTCTCTGGGTTTTTAGTTATAATAAATATAAATTATTGGGAAAACACTTTGTGTCGTTTGTATGTTGGGAATGCTTTAGAAATCATGTGACTTCGACTTGGGCTGAACCTATAAAGAACTCAAATAACCAATTGGGCTGAAGTGGAAGTAGGGTAAGTTTCTAGTCTCAACTTTGTAGCCATAGTTGTGATTTAGATAAGGAACATGGTCATTATATCTTGAATTGGGGAATGTTTTGATGTTTAAAGCTGATAAGTGATGTGATATATAATTGTTTCCTATAAATAAATAAAAATCTGATTAGTGATGAATTTTTTTTGGGTTGACCATAGAATTTTGCGTATGCTGCTGTTCAATAAAGAATATCATTTCATTTCATAAAATGTAAAATACTGTAGTAAATTATTATAAATAAAAGATTATAGTGTATTTAATCTTTTTTCTTTAATTTACTACATATTTTCTACACTCGTAGTGTTTGTCAGCTCGCTATATAATCAATTTAAATCAGTTAAACTCATCATGCAATGCATTTCCTTCCAATTTTCTGTGATATAGTAATAGATAATTGACTAAATAAACATCCTACAAAGTTTCAAGAAAAATTTCCAAGTTTTTCTTATAATATCTGTGGTTTTTATTTAATTTTTATTGAATATGAATAATATATCCCAATATTTTCATTAAAATTTCCGTGTTTTTGAACTACCGATATTTCCTAAACCATCAATATTTTAGACTTTGGTTGTGACTTCGATTTCTATGCACACATAGGCATGCATTATTAATTGAAGCATGCCACGTGGCAGTATCTATTTGCAGTAACTTTCAATAGCATGTGTGCATAGTTCTAGCGTTAAAAAAAGGCAAGGGGCAAATTGTATTGTTAGATATTGTTAAGATTTAATTTATTTCATATATGTATATTGCTAATTTGCGAGCATTTGTTCTCGATCAGCATCAGACTTAGGAGGCATTGTAGCCTCCTTCTTTGATCGATTTCGTTGACGGACTGCTCGTAGGGAAGAAAGTGCCGATTTCTCCTTTAACTCGGAATTCTTCAAATCGGGGAAATACCACCAGAATTCAGACACTACCCTCCTCAAGTCCTTGGCCAACAGAGAAAAGGCTTCTACTTTTGTATGACATTTCACATTTTCGGTGCAAATAGGACGGTCCGAAAAGGAGATGTATGTCGAAATTCGGCTAAGAAGTTCTTCCCCATAAAAATCGCCTTTCTCAAGACACTTTGTGATTGATGTTGATGATGATGATGAAGAAGAGCCATTCAATTTTCCAGAACCATCACTAGCACTAATACCTGCAAAGGTCCATATAATTCCTTGTGTGATGAAGAGCATCAAGTCAAGTGGTTCTCCTGCTCGGATCACATAGCTATTCTCCGTGTAGATCACTGGCTTCAGATGGTCGCAAATCATTCTCAAGACCCTTTCATCAATGCTTTGAAGCATTGGTACCTATACATACAAACACATATATACATATCGATAGCTTAGATTAATTGAATAGAAGAAATATCTACGTTTTGATTAGGAGAAATTATTGTATGGTCCTAAAAGTACGGTCACATGGTATAGTTAGTCCACATGTTAAAATATGAGTGGACAACACAATTAATATTTCCCACTTTTAAGCTATGGTATTAATAAATGTCCACTTATATTTTGATATTGAAGTACGGTCACGTGGTATAGCTAGTCCACGTGTTAAAATATGAGTGGACAACATAATTAATATTTCCCACTTTTAAGCTATAGTATTAATAAATACCCACTTATATTATAATGCGTGAATGATATATACCACACTATATTTACTTTAAAAACATAAAAATAAAAATTATAGGTAGCTAGAGAGGTGAGCATTGGAACATCACGTACTTTCTTTAGTGTATTCATACAGAGGTGGCGCTTTATAGATTTCCTGTTATTTCGTGAGAGAATAGAGAAAAGATTCTCTACATCAGCATCTTTATCTTGTTCCAATCTTTGTTTGACATTTTTCATAATCACAGTCTTCATATCATCGGGGAGACCATTTCTAGACATCCACAATTGGATCTCTAGGTCTTTCATCATCATCTTCTGGCATATCTCCTCCGATTTTGTAGTTCCCAACTGTATATACGTCTGTCTCACCACAAACAAGCTTATACAATATGTTGTTCGTACTTGTGCTAAGCTTAATTTGATTTGAAGAAAAATATACATAAATAATGACTAATAATAGAGAGGTAGATTGTTTCCCAACCTGGACATTTCCGATCAGATACAAGAAGAGTAGCAAGCCAATAACAGAAATTAGAATTGCAAAGCAATTTTCCCACACGTAATTACCTGTCTCTAAATTCGTTCCAAAGTTACTGCAGTGGAAAAAAATATAAAGGGATTAACTTTAGTGAACTCCCCAAACTATAGGGATTGTTACAAACTCATATCCAACTTTTAAAGAACCGTTTGACCAGTACTCGAATTTAACGAAATCTTTCAAAAGACACCCTCCGTTAATAAGATTGATAAAAATTATGTTAACTGCTGAAGAGTACATAGAGCTACATGTAGATTACGTAATGAAAGCCTATATATCATATCATAGTGTGTATAAAGAGGCTAGTATTTATTGAAGACTCTTTTTTGGTTCAAAAAATAAGTAATGAGAGCCTAGTTTGTGTTTCTTACTGTTGAAGAAAACAGAATAAAATCATTGCAAAATGATATGCATAATACGAACCTGAGATTTCGCAAGCCCCACCAGTAAGAGTGAAAGAATTTTTGCAGAAAGGGTATTGACTCTGACTTAAGGGCATGATCAAATATTCCAAAATCAAATCTTGTGGAATTTGGTGGATCTAATGGGCAAGCTTCACTTAGGAATTTGACTTTACTTGAAGTCATATTGTCATTTCTCAAACTAAAGTCACCGCAATGAAAATGATACGTAGCTATACAATAATTTTCAGTACTTCTTTGACAAGCTTGATGCCAACATGACGTCTCTCGTTGTATGGAAAAGAAGTACCAAAAACCTCCGAGAACCTTATTAAACAAGCAAATTAGTGAATGATAAAATAAAATTATATAGAGAAAAATAATGCAACTCCATGAAATGCAGAAACGATGAAATAAAGAAGTTATGATGAGGAAGACGAAACTTACATGACTAGCAAGGATGTATAGGAAAAAATTGAATGCACCTCTAACCCATCTTTTGATTCTTGTAAGTTCCTCATATGATAGGTATATTCGATAAACTCTTGGCAAATATTGGAAGAGAATAAGGGAGGTCATAATACCCACTTTGCGAAAATACTCAGAGCCTCTCCTTTTGAAAAAGACAACTCCTATTGCCACCTGCATGGCAAAAATAATTACAGTGGGGTTTGACTTAGATCATCACTCCAAAGGTTAGATGATTAGATCCTTTCCTCTTCTTGTGTTAAGCAAATATATCAATTACTTGAATTACATCTCAAATATAAATGAATTTTATCTTACTTGTGGGATTGGAAGAGCAGCAAGAAAGTCAACTAGGATGGAAAACCAGGGAATTGCTCTAACGAACTCTTGTCTTCTGCACAACCAATCTGCCTTCCCTTTTCTTGCTACCTGCTCGGAGGCCACAATTTTCGCCGTGACATGAATTTGATGAGCCATATGGATTACGAAAGTGAGGTCCATGAGCGATCGGAGAAGAAGGGCTGTAGTTCTCAACTTTTTGTCCTTTCCAAGGCACTTGTATTGCTCATTGATGTTTGGAATGTAAAAGAACAAAGGATCCAATGAGACTGCAATCACACATGCAATTACAAATATTTTGTTCCATAATGGAAGGAAGGGCCCTTGTGGGTCAAAAATTTCCTTTGCTGTTGGCCATTTTTTCCTTGCTGAATTTCCTTTTCCTCTTGCAGGATGCTTCTTGCCGGAACTGATAGAAATACATACAGAATGCAGGCATTGTAATGTAAAAGAAAAGCAAGTTTTTTGTTTTTGTTTTTGCTACAAAAAGAAAAACAAGTTGGTACCAATTAAGTAACATGGACAACTTTAAAGGATAAAGTCTTCACTCCTCACATGATATAAGCCTACCTCAATATGGGTCAGCCATCTCAGAAATTTGGGCCTTGGGCTAATTTTAAATTCCTTATAAAAATGGGATGCACACAATTATAACTATAGACCCTTTACAAATTATGCTGGTAGGAATTCGAAATTCTTAAGCAAATATTTGTGTAAACTCTAAAAATGTAAATTAAAAATAATAATAAAATAAGTTATGTGTTAGGCCAGTTGGTCAATGGAGTGAGCCTGTCCCCTTTAACCAAAGTTCGAATCTCCCTCCCCTTAAATTAGATTAGTTTAGAGTAGTTTAGAGTATCGCTTGTATAAAAATAAAAAATTAAAAAATTAAAATTGGGTTTGGCCAATTAGCGAGGATAGGGAGGTCATCTCCTTGCAAGTTTGAATCCCCCTTCCCATAAATTGGATTAATTCAAAGTAAATTATTACTTGTATAAAAAAATAAAAAAAATAAAAAACACTCCATGTATACTATGAATAGTATAAGAATGTGAGGTAGAACTTGAGAGGATTTTATTTTGTTTTTGTCAAAAGTGATTAACAAAAGTCTTCTCTTAAATAATAATAATAATAATAATAATAATAATAATAATAATAATAATAATAATAATAATAATAATAATAATAATAATAATAATAATAATAATAATAATAATAATAATAATAATAATAATAATAATAATAATAATAATAATAATAATAATAATAATAATAATAATAATAATAATAATAATAATAATAATAATAATAATAATAATAATAATAATAATAATAATAATAATAATAATAATAATAATAATAATAATAATAATAATAATAATAATAATAATAATAATAATAATAATAATAATAATAATAATAATAATAATAATAATAATAATAATAATAATAATAATAATAATAATAATAATAATAATAATAATAATAATAATAATAATAATAATAATAATAATAATAATAATAATAATAATAATAATAATAATAATAATAATAATAATAATAATAATAATAATAATAATAATAATAATAATAATAATAATAATAATAATAATAATAATAATAATAATAATAATAATAATAATAATAATAATAATAATAATAATAATAATAATAATAATAATAATAATAATAATAATAATAATAATAATAATAATAATAATAATAATAATAATAATAATAATAATAATAATAATAATAATAATAATAATAATAATAATAATAATAATAATAATAATAATAATAATAATAATAATAATAATAATAATAATAATAATAATAATAATAATAATAATAATAATAATAATAATAATAATAATAATAATAATAATAATAATAATAATAATAATAATAATAATAATAATACAGATACCAAGAGTATAATTTGGGACTTTGTCAATTGATTAACAAAGAGCCTTCTCTTAAGGGTTTAGGCCAGGGGCAAGCCGAATCCTGAGCGGGGATTAATCCCACTCTTCGGGTGTGAGGACACCTCGTGGTATTTACCAAAAAATAATATAGACATATATATATATATATCAATTAAATTTGATGTTGTAGTACTTTTCTTCCAAACTTTGAAAAATGTTCAAAGTGCAATTAATAGTATAAATTCTTAAATTTTAATTATTTTTTAAACCTTGTTATCTTAAGTTTTTTTTTTTTTACTATTTAATGTAAAGGCAAATAGGGCTGTAATATTAATTTTTCAAAAATGGTTGGCAAAATGAATTCTCCAAAATAATAATATAAGATAGGAGATGTAGGTTATGCTAGTTGATGATCACATTTTCCTGACCCCATGCACCCGAGTTCAAAGCGCCCTTTCACAGATTAGAGTAGTTTAACAGTGGTTTGTAAAAATAATAATAATAACAATTGTATTAAAATAAGATTGATCAAGAAAAATAATCTATCCTAACATAAAATAAAAATACAAATCCAAAGAAACTAAACCTTAGGACAAAACTTTCAGGATTCACAAAACTCTCGTCAGGATTCACAAAACTCCCTTCGACATTCACAAAGGTCTCGTGTGGATTCATTATTAGAGTAGAGTCAAAGAAATTTTATGAGTACCACGACGTTTCGTTGTTCCTGAAAATATATATAGAAAACTGAAGATGATAAGTAAAAGGCTTAACAAGTGTTCAACCAAACGTCTATCAAAACAAAACTAATAATACAAAATGGATGAAGGGTGAGCAGAAGAGGGATATAACAGACTACATAGAGACGGAAGTCTGATGAAAATATTTATTTGAGGAATTCAAGCTTCAAGTGACAATACTAAACTGAAAACTAACCTGCCTTGCTATTAATGGCCTGAATGGAGGAAGCTAAAGTTGGTAGGGATATTGCAGCAATTCCATTTTCTATTTTATAGACTTATTTTATGCTGCAGCTGGGAGTCTGGGACATTGCATAAAGTAAAAACTTGGGTCCACTTTACTTTTCAGAAAAGTTTGCCCGTTTGGTAATGTTTTGGAGAATATTTTAGAGAATGAAAATAAGAAAATGAATTTGCATTTTCAGGAAATGAAAATGTGTCTGGTAGATTATTTAGAAAATATATTCAGAAAACAAAAACAATAAAAACATATCTGGTCGTACAATTTGAAATAATAATATGTGAGTTATTTTTATAAAAACGTTTTCCACGAGAATGAAAACAACTTTTTTATGTTTTCTACAAGTACACATGATGAAACCATTCTAGTGTTTTTCTGTTTTTGGGCCACCGAACGTGTTTTTGCCTCATTTTTGTTCTCTGAAAATGAAAACAACCTCTTAAAACGTTACCGAACGGGCATATTTTTGGTAAATTACTTTCAAAGAAAAATATATTGACTTTGGAGGAAAATACATGTGTAAAATGTTTTATATTTATGTTACCTCAGTTTCAATTTGTCACCTTAAAGACAAATTTAAGAGAAATGTCATCCTAATTTTTCAAAATCCATGATTTGTCATCCGACTTTAATACCATCCAATTTTCCATCCATTTTTAAGAGTATTTTAGTCTTTCCATTTTCAAAGAAAAATAGGGTTTAGGGATAGACCTTTCTCTCCCTTTCTCCCTTACCCCAACCCCACCCGCCCCCAAAACACATCTCATAGGACCACCACCCCCCCCCCCCCCCCCCATCTTCTCTCTCTCCTCTCTATCTCTCTAAGCATGTATAATTTTTTTTTATCGTGTTCATTGAGCATGTTTGAAATTTTCAGATACCTAATTTAAAACTACTTAAGCTTCCCACCCAAAATCCAACCCCTTTTTTGTCTTTATAGTTTCATCAACTTACGCCACTGTGTTTCTGTTGAAGGATCTAAGTTTGCTTGGTCACCATCTGCTATGTAGGCTACCAAATTGTTGGTTTGGTAGATGTCCTTCAACTATTTTAAATATGCAAATGGAAAAATACCAAAAAGAAAAAATAAGAAGAAAACGGTGGACTCGGTTTGGGTGGGCTAAGGGAATTTTTGTGTGGAGGGTGGGTGTTCCATGGTAGAGAGAGAAGGAGGAAGGGGGAATGGATTTCAAGGTGGGCAGGCTTGGTTGGAGCCGTCGGTGACGCATAGGGGATGAGGGAAGGTGAGGATTTTTTTTTAATTGTTAAAAATATATACAATTATTTTTTTATAATGATTTTTCCATTTTTAAAATGCCCTTGAAAATGGAAAGAGTAAAATACCCTTTAAAATGGATGGAAAATTGGATGGTGTTAAAGTCATATGACAATCATGGATTTTGAAAAATTAAGTTGACATTTGTCTTAAATTTTTCTTTAAGTTGACAAATTGAAACTAAGGTACAAGTTCATGTGACATTTATACAAAAATCCATTTACATTTTAAAGTTTTTTTTAGTACAAGTAATAGTCTAAATTATATGGGATGAAGATTTCTCACATACACACACAACTATGATGCCTTGGGGATTTGAACTTGAGACCTCTGGTCTCTGCAAGTCAAAGGCTCTTTTTCCACTAAATTAGACCTCGTTGGCTTTTAAAGCATTTTTAAGCTTGTGCTAATCTGATAAAGAGAGAGGGAAAAAAAAAAAAGGATGAAAAAAAGTCAAGTAATCCTTTTTCGTAAAAAAAATTTTTAAAAAAGTGTTGTGATATGCTTAACGACACAGAACGAAAATGTCTTTTTAAAAAAGTTGTGTTCTTTTAGAAAAGTTGATGGAATCTATAAACAGAGGCAAATAATGCATCCTGCTTTTTGCCCTAGACTAATTGTAGAATTATTGGTTCACAACCAACTTTTTTTTTTCTTCTGTTTTTTTCTGGAGTGATACTGACCAAGAGCCTAGTCCACATGTCTCTCGCTCTCCCTGTATGCTCTACCTAAATATCTTCTTCAATCAGCTTGACTCTGTTTCTGCTATAATTGCATTTTAAAAGGCCTCCTATATAATATATTTCTCTTTGTTTTTCTTTCTTTGGTTTGTTTTCATATATAGACCTACAGCTGCTTCAAATCCAGAATTTGTAAAGTGATTTAGTATTTTATGTGATTACTTAATATAATTTGTTTCAATTTTTAATCATATATTTGGTCCCGGAGATAAGGAAGAGGAAAAATAGAAATAAAAAAAATCTATAAAGAGAACGTGGAAACGGAATGTGATGTCCAAATTTAGAGCTATCCCCTCCATCTCCATGGAAATCACTTTTTCTGAAGAAGAGCGTAGATGAAGTAGTGGGCCCTTCACTAACAATGAAGCTCTCCTCACTGTAGGTCATGGTCCTGAGATGCACACCCATAACCCATTGCTTTCAACACTTTTTCTTCCATGAAGCATTAGAACCTAGATGACCGAGTTAGATATAGACGCAATATATTACATTTAAGAAAAATAAAATGTAGACATGGTTTAGGGTTTAGCCTATAACGTTAGTCATTGGCAGACATGGTGGGTATAGTAAAGTTGGCTCGAGTGAATGTGCTCTTCACTTAGCATTTAGCTCGAATTCTCATTCCTGTATTTTAGATTAGATTAAAATAAAAATCGCTTGTATCAAAAAATATATATATATAGGTGTCTACTCTCTTCAATGTTTACTCTCTTCATTTCTAGGCGTCTTCGTGTTTTTGCTTCAATTAACATGAATTAATGTTTCTTAACTTGTCATGAATTAATGTCCTTGATAAAGAACTTCACCGTAGCATGCATTTCATGCTACATGTGCTTAGCGACCAATCAAGAGGTCATGATTGATGCGATCTAAAAGGGCATTACTGGGAAAGCTACTAGATAGGCTGAATAACACTGAGGCCAAAGGGAAGACTATTTGGTAGCACATTCTTGTTCTATGCTCTCTGTCGACAGGTTATGTTGCTTTTGCATGTAGCAATATAATCGTGGGGACAAAACAAAGTGGGGTAAGCATAGCTTTGAGAGGTCAAATGTTGGTTTAGTTTGGGTTGGTTCGGGTTTGAGCACAAATAGACCACCAAACTAAAAGCCTCAGTGGACCAAATATCAGCACCAACGCCGTACCAACAATCAAGAAAACCGACGTTGGTAAATCGAAGGAACAATTCAGTGTGGCTCAATTTCAGTTTTTGAGAGAGACAAGACGAGGCAGTGGGAATATAAAATAATTATAAATCAGACCAGTAGTATAGAGAAAAAGAGAAACAGAGTCAAAGTCATCAAGAAGAGAGAATCCATGGAGACAGAATGAGAAGTGTGTTAGGATTAGAACCCTAACATTTTATAATATTTTTAATTCCAATGGATAGTCTTTGAATATCCTCATTATATAACACAAAAACATTTGTTTAATTTCTTTTTAATACAAGTTATAGTTTAAACTATAATCAAGGAAGGTTTCTCACACACACTATCAAAGTGTTATGAAAGTTTCGAACATGAAATAAGTGATATGCAAGTCAATATCTTTTTTCATTTAACTATACCGCATTGGCACAGAAAAACATATATTGAACTAGAGCCGCACGGTTTAAAGCTATGGTCGCATATGTTAGGTTTTGGGCCAAAGACCCGATGGCACGCCCCAAATGAGCTTGACCCATTGAAGTAGGTTAGCCCACTGCATACGAATATTCCAATTAGTTTGGATATTCTAAATGTATGATACGCATTAGTACATTACCATCTTGCAAACATATTAGAACGAGAAAATATTTTCACTTTTAATTAGTAGATTAAAAAAATTAAACAAAATAAAAAAAAGCTACATCCTATTTGAACACGTGACCAACGTGGGAGTAGGTCCCAGGCCACGTGACTCGTTCGGCAGATGTCTGCGCTGTTCTCCGTAACTGCATGTGCGCATCCTGCTGGACCAAAACAATTCGCCAGCGTGGCATTTTGAATCGGGGAAACAAAATCCTCAAATGTCACGTAGCACATTGTAGCATTGCTCAGCCGAGAAATGCTGTGCTCCGATTGAAGCAACACCCACCTGGCGCACGTTAGACAGAGACAAAGCACATGGTCCTGAAATCAAACTGACAAAACCCGTACGTTTTGCGATTTGCAATTTTAAAATTAACTATGTTATAATAATACACTAATCATTGATTGTATTTTTTTTTTGTCAACTCCAGTCTCCATGGAAGTGTGTGGTAGTTAAGTTAGCTATCTGTTTGGTGGTCAAATGTTTGACGGTGAGTAAGGGCATGCAGATGCAATCAACAAATCTTGATCATACGTGATCTGGATTAAAATGATTCATGAGGCCAATCATGAACAAATGGCCAATTTCATTTTGGTTTTTATTGGAAGGGCCAAATGAATCAGAGTAGAAATAGACAATAAAAGATGCCGAGTCACGTTAGGGCTTGTAGTGGCTGACTTCTATAATTCTTAATAAGCTTGCAATTGTTTACACAATTTTAATATCTGCAATTGTAAATTGCGAAGGAAGCTTGATTTCCACAGTTTGCTCTTATTCAATGTCTAAAATATCAATGATATTGGAAAATATGGATAGTCCAAAAACACTGAAATTTCAATGGAAATATAAGGATATTATCAGATATGAATAAAAATTAAATAAAAACCACGAAAATTGTAATAAATACTTGAAAATTTTTATTGAAACTTTGGAGAATGTTTATTTAGTCAATTATCTATTACTTTATCACAAAAAATTAGAAGGAAATGCATTGCATGATGGATTTAACTTATTTAAGTTGATTATATAGCGAGATGGCAAACACTGTAAGTGTAGAAAATATATAGTAATTAATGAAAAAATATTAAACATAGCATAATCATATATATATATATAATGATTTACTACAATATTTTACACTTTATTATACATTGCATGGTAAGATACATAAGTGACTTAGTACCACATAGAGTTCCTATGAGGTTCAAATTTTTCACTATCTTCATTATCTCTATGTGTAGAGTAAGTGAATTGTGAAGAGTAGTCATCAAATGATAAATCCCTAAAATAATTTTGCATGTAATTGTTAACATGCCACCCATATAAATATAAATATTTTAGCATATTATCACAAAAACATAAATGATATGGTGGTTAAGGTATTGGAGGAGTAAAATGGGAGGGGTTCAAATTCCCTTTATGTTTTTTTCTCCCTTTTTTTTTTCCTTTACATCGATATTTCCGATATTTTTGATATTTTAGCGATATTATACCGATATTTTGACAAAATATTGTTGAAGTGTGAGCGAAATTATCGACATCGATATTTTCCGATATTATCGTCGATATTGTCGATATTTATACGATATGTACATGGATATGTTTTGAAATATCCGTGATTCCAAACAATCGAAATATCCTCGATATTTCGTCGATATTATCGATATTTCAGACAATGCTCTTATTTCACATAGTTCATTCTCTTTCTTTCTAGGCGAAGGGATGACCACTTGTATGGCTGTTCGGTTTGCAGCATGGATGTCTTGCATATTGTTAAATTTTAGAGAGACGAATGATTGACCCACTACTAGTAACACCGATATTGTACTCAACTTAACTACTTACAAAGCCATGCAGGTGGGGTTTTATCATAAAAGGCATCGGTATTATTAGGAATGGAACCACTTATTATAAGTTGTAATTTATTCAATTAAGTTTCTGATGTGAGACTTTACATTCTTCAACACATATGACCTTATGATGCTTCTTTTGTGTTAAATAAAGCATCTCTTCTTACCCCCAAATTTAAAAATAAAATAAAATTGCACTCACTATGATCTCAAGATGATTTTTTAGGTACTTAATATAAGCTGTGTTTGGTATGCCTCACTAGATTGGACTGTGTTAAATAGCACTTTTTTTTTGGTAACTGGATATTTCATTAAACAAAGCCAAAGAGCCAAAAAGAACAGGACGAGACTACAAAGATAAAACTACTACAGAAACAGAGAGCACAAAAATAAATTAAAATAGCCCTAGTACAGGAAGCAAAAACAGCCAAAAGTAGCATCAAGACTGGGTGGACGAAGGCGGAGGGCATGGCAGGCCATTGTGAGACAAGATGAAGACCAGGGCAGTTGGAGGTCTATTGACCCATGCCTCAGAGCACAACCCCCTCTTAACTTGCGAAGCTACCCAATCTGCTGCTTGGTTCGCTTCCCTAGGGACCCAAGACCACCGGAGTGATTCGAAGGAAGCCCTCAGATCATTTATAGCACGGAAAATTGGAAACAACTGCCACTTGACACAAGGCAGAGCATCCTTTGCCGCAGAAAAACAGACCTTTGAGTCTCTCTCCACAACTATCTTGCGAAAACCGTAGTTCTTGGCCAAACTTAGGCCATTCAGGCAAAGCTTGACCCTCGCCTTGGTCAGCTGAGAGCGCGCCTGGAACGTATTAGCCATACCACCGATCACCTCCCCATTATGGTTTCTAAGAACGACACCGAAGAAAAGCAGCCTTTGACGTATGATCCCACGAACCATCACAATTTGCTTTAATGTAGCCTCCTGGGGGGCAACCAATTACGAGCAGCGGGTCTTGGCACAAGCCCCTCAGAACTTGGGGTGGTGACCCCATCCATTTTCGTGCCAATTGCAAGAAATTCATTGGCATCCCGACTCGCCAATTTGGCCACCACATCTGGAGGGGGGAGGCCATCTTTATGATGGTCGTAAATAAAAGAGCACCGAGCTTTCCAGATGCTCCAAGCACACAAAGGAGGCATGAGATAAGAACCACTGCCTCCAGGCTTGAGAAAGAGAGCTGCAGGAAATGGCCAGAATCCATCCATCCAAGGAAGAGAAAGCTTGATCATCAGGCCTGAAGGATAGATTACTAGCATACCAGACTTTTCGAGCCCATGGGCATAAGAAGATGACATGTTCCACTGATTCAGGAAAGTCCGAGAAGAGAAGGCAGATGGGGTAGGGGCTTAACTTCTTTTTGAACAAACTGGCAAATGTAGGAAGAATGTCATGGACAGCATGCCACATGAATAATTTGATCTTTGGGAGAGTTTTGCAATCCCAGATGCACTTCCAGGACTTGCGTATCCACCTGGTGAGAGGATTCAATCCTATTTGGCTGAGCACGCTTGATATTCCCAATGATCCAGTGGTAGCCCGACTTGACTAAATACGAGCCATTTTTCATGTGAGGCCAAATCAAGCGGTCAAGGGTATCTTTACCTCCAATTGGAAGGGAAAAGATCTTATTGGCCTCATCCACCGAGATCAGATTCTCAATGTCCACCAAATCTCAGGTCTTATGCTCCCAATCAATTATATCTGCCACCATCTTGGGACCAGGGGAGGCACAGGAGCAAGAGGGCGGAGGTACCCATGATTATATTGGGAAAGCCAAGAGTCTTCCCACAGCCTCGCAGAATTGCCTCCCAGTATTTGCCATCTAGAGCCGCTCAATATAACATCTCTTCCTTCAAGTAAACTATTCCATGCCCAAGAGGCTCTGCCACCCTTCTCAGCCTCAAGGAGACCACAATTCGGAAAATACAAACTTTTGAGAATCCTAACCCAA
Organism: Prunus fruticosa; assembly: GCA_018703695.1. Classification (NCBI taxonomy): domain Eukaryota; kingdom Viridiplantae; phylum Streptophyta; class Magnoliopsida; order Rosales; family Rosaceae; genus Prunus; species Prunus fruticosa. Next base: position 16,426,134 of record CM031922.1, read on the forward strand.
AGAGCCTGAGGGTTATTAAGGATTCTCCAACATTGTTTTGCCAATAAAGCCTTGTTAAATGAAACCAAATCTCGAAACCCAAGTCCACCACAGTTTTTTGCCTCTCCCAACCTTGCCCACTTCTTCCAGTGAACCTTTCTCCCGGAATCATTATCTCCCCACCAAAAGGAAGCCATGACCATATTGATCTCATTGCATAGAGTAATTGGGAGTTTGAAACAGGTCATAGGGTAAGCCGGGATGACAGTGGCTACATCCTTAATTAACACTTCCTTTCCAACGTGGGAGAGTTCCTTGTTGTTCCACCCGTGAATGAGCTTCAGAATACGCTCTTTAATATAGCCAAGGGCCTTTTTTTTTGAGCTGCCCCACACCGACGGCAAACCCAAATACCTCCCTGGATTGTCCGCCTCCTTAATATTTAACATTGAGCACACACTTCTTTTGATATGACTTGGGGTATTTGGACTGAAGAACATATTGGACTTGTCCAAATTAACGAGTTGACCAGAAGCTGCACAGTAGGCATCCAGAATGAGGGACATTCTGCTGCAATTCTCAAGAGAGGCTTTGATGAATAAAAGGGTATCATCTGCGAAGAACAGGTGGGAAAGAGTGGGGCTGCCGTTGCATAGTCTAACGCCATTAAGTTTCCCACTAGCACACTCAGATGATATGAAGTGAGAGAGAGCATCATTAATTAAGATGAACATGTAAGCCGATAATAGGTCTCCCTGCGAAGACCCCTGGAAGGCTTGAAGAAGCGGCCATTCTTCCCGTTCAAAACCACTGAGAAGCATACGGAGGACAGGCACCCCATAATTAAGGAGGTCCATTTTCTGCAGAACCCCATTTTCAACATAACCCCTTCTAAGAAATCCCACTCAATGCGATCATACGCCTTGTTCATGTCCAATTTAATTCCCAACTGGTGGTTTTTCCCCTTCTTCTTCAGTCTTAACCCTGGAAGGCTTCATGGGCGATTAAAATGTTGTCTTGGATCTGTCCTTTTTGCTACGAAGGCGTTCTGGAAGGGCGTCACAACCTCCGGCAAGATAAGCTTCAAGCAATTGGCCAGAACTTTTGAGAGGATTTTATAAGCAAAGTTACACAGGCTGATCGGTCTGAATTGGCCTACAGATTCAGGGTTCGGGACTTTTGGAATGAGCACAATATGAGTTTTGTTTAGCTGGCTAAGCATTTTTATCGCGGCCTTGGAACTAGACAGAGCAGCAAAAATTACCTCATTGATGATGGGCCAGAATTTCTGATAAAACATGCCTGGAAACCCATCTGGCCCTGGGGCCTTAGAAGAGCCCAATTGGAAAGCTGCATCCTTCACCTCCTCCATTGTTATGGGGCGAACTAACTGCTCTCATTCATCTCTGGGGAAATAAGCCTGGGCACACAGCTCATTACTTTAGACCAGTCCCTTGAGCCACTGGAATTAAACAAGTTTTCAAAGTGGTTTTCAAACTCACTCCTGATTTGGTGCTCCTGATAAGAGAGAGGACTAACTTAAATGGTATTGTATAGTCCAATAATGAAAAAAATGCCGAACTCGCTCATCTAATATAGTGAGATTGAAATGTGGTTCACAAAATAGCACACGTGCAATTTTGAATGGGCCAAGTTCGACATTGGATTTTCTGGAGAATTGAGAATGAAGTCACTTAGCTTGAATCAAAACCACCCCCACCACCACAGTCAAACTGTTCAGGGCATCCACCATCAAACCCACCACCACCACCACGATCGTTAGACCACCACCATCAAACCCATAACTAGACACCACAGACCCAATCGAACCATCATTACCACCAAATCAGTCAATTGCACCATCATCACCACCCATAATCAGCCAACATATACCTAGCTCAACCACCATCACCACCCAATTGAACCACCACAAACATTACTTAGTGGAATGAGAGAGAGAGAGAGAGAGAGAGAAAGAGAGAGAGAGAGAGGGTGGGTTAATGGTTCGATTGGGTATGCAGGAGGCGGCATGAAGAGATAGTGAGAAAAAGGGAAGAGAGAAAGGAAAGAAAAGGAATGACATAGTTTACCTTTTCTTTTATACTTCTTGTACACTCACTCGCACTACCGCCACCACCTCCTCCACCTCCTTCACTACACTAGCACTACGTTCACCTCCAGTGCCACCTATCCTGCCACTTATACCAACTCCATTACCACCACCACCACCACCTCCACCACCATCACCACCACTACCACCTGCATAACCACCACCACCTCTATTACCACCACCTGCACCGCCTCCATCACCACCACCTGATTAGCACTCAACACTTTCAACATCATGCCAATTGTAGTCATTATCCACAAAAATAAACAGATTGACACTACTTTTCATACTCATAACATTTTAAAAATAATGTTTACGAAATGTGGAATTGCTTTATTTTACAAGTTGATTATTATTATTAATTTTAATTGAATACAAGCGATAGTCTAAACTACAAATGAGAAAGGGATTTCACACACATATTCTATACCAAGGTGCGGTTGGGGCTTGAACTTAGACCACTGGTATGCAAGTCTATGCTCTTTTTCACTGGAATAGACTCTATTTGCTAAACTGATTATTTTCAAAACATAACCTAAATAGTTTTTTAATTTTTTTTTAATTTTTTAAAGAGTGACAACAATACCAAATTAACCGTAACTCTCAAATTTCAGGTTGTATATTTGAATTGACTCGGTTCCCATCCGGTGCTTGAGGCTCTTTACTTTGATTCTTCTTGTATTGGTTGTCCTCATGACTTCACCTTATCATTTTATTTTCCTTCTTAAAAAAAAAAAAAGAAACAAAAGCTGAAAAATATAATTTATCTTTTGCGCCACTAAGCAGAACTCTATGACCCACTTGGAAAATCGTTTTTAATTTCAGGAAATAAGTAGGATATCAAATTAAAGAAATAATAATAAGAGAAGAAAGTAGAGGAGATGTTGAAGTTGGACAGCTACCTACCTGTGTCGGCGTACAAGGCAGCATACCCATTACCCATAATCGCACTCTAAACCAGTCTCAGAAGCCAATCCAACCCAACCCAAGCCAAGGAAGGAAAGGAAAGGAAAGGGAGAGATAGAAAGACAGAGAAACAAGAAGAGAGAGAAAACAAGACAAGAGCTTTACTTAGAAAGTTGGCTACAGTTTCTTCACACCATCATTAACTTACTTACCAAATTCAGATAATAGATTCTCACATTTCCCATTTCGCATTTCCCATTTCCTCACTTGGACAACTGAAACACCCCCAAAACGGCACCGCTTTTGAGCAATGAGTGCGCGCAGTGGTTGGCGATCCGTAGATTGAAATTTGAATCCGCCATTATTATTAGCTTGCAAGAATGGCGTGAGCTTGGAGCAAATGTCAAACCAGAATCATTGACTCTTTCTACTTCGGAGGCATTGCTGTAATTCATTCGGGACCAGTGGATCGAGCTGAGCAGCGAGCAATGGAGTCAAGAATGGATCAGTATGAGCTTATGGAGCAGATCGGCCGCGGAGCTTTCGGAGCTGCCATTCTCGTCCACCACAAGGCCGAGAAGAAGAAGTAATTGATCTTAGCACACACATGTGGATATATATCTAATTTGTTGGTGGATATGCTTGTGTGAATTTGTGTAGTGTATGGATTCAGATTTGAGGCTCATTTGGTTTTGATGCATTTTTCAGGTATGTGTTGAAGAAGATCCGCCTTGCAAGACAAACCGAAAGGTGCCGGCGATCCGCTCATCAAGAGGTAAGTTCAATTCAATGCTCCAGTTCCTGATTTCTTAGTGTTGCATACAAATTTCCTTTTATTTCGTACAGATTTAGTTTCTTTATATTTGTGTGGAAATTTGGAATTTTAGATGGCTCTTATTGCACGAATTCAACACCCGTACATTGTCGAATTTAAGGAAGCCTGGGTTGAGAAGGTTAGACACATTTGATATTGTGTATGTGCGTTGGATATACCTATATCAGATTTGTAGTTTTTACTTTTTGAGCTTTTTGTGTTTGTGTTGAAATGGAAGTGTTGTATACATAATGTAGGGTTGCTATGTTTGCATTGTCACTGGGTACTGTGAGGGTGGAGACATGTGAGTTGTCACAGTTATTACAAACTTCATTTATTTGGCCTTGATTTATATAAACGTGCCTAGGTCCTTAATATTTTTAACCAGTTTTTCATCTATAAATTTTTCAGGGCTGAGTTGATGAAGAAGTCCAATGGGGCTTATTTTCCCGAGGAGGTGAGTATACTGATCTCTTTGTTCAAATACGCTAATGCACACACTGGTATTTTAGAATTCAATCTTACGGTTGGCTTGTGTTGGTGAATGTGGGAATTGCTCAGAAACTCTGCAGATGGTTCACACAGCTACTATTGGCAGTTGAATACCTGCATTCAAATTATGTTCTACATCGTGACCTAAAAGTATGTTTGCCAACACTGGCCCTTGTCATCTCAATTTGCAGTTTAAGGTTGATCAAGATTAATCTGTTCTCTTTTTGCAGTGTTCTAACATATTTCTTACCAAGGATCAGGATGTTCGTCTTGGTGAGTTCAAGATGGATTTGACAATTGTTTAGGACATATATGTCTTCATATTGTTTTTCAGATGATAATGTGTTTGTTCTTATTTTGTTCATCGTGATCTTGTCTGTATATAGGGGATTTTGGTCTTGCGAAAACTTTGAAGGCAGATGACTTGGCTTCTTCGGTATATGCTACAATTTTCTTTACATCCAATGAACTATATGTACAGCAATGATCTCTAAGTGTTTAGGTCATATCTAATGCTTAAGAAGTTTGATATCTTTAATTTCTGGTATTATAACGGTGCAATATAGTTCTAGAGGTTGATAAATGACCCTGCTATGTGTACAGACATTCAATAGTATAGACTAAAGTTTAATAATAAAGGAAGATATTAAAACATTAGATAGTTATACTAAGTTGGCAGTCTTGTATAAAGATACTGCTCTACCTAATTTATATATATATTTTTTATTTTTACTATTCTTTGTGCTTATTGACGTTCAATAATGTAACTTGAGAATATATGAAATTTCTCTTTCTTTTGCATGGTAACTTTTGTCAGATGTACTTCCGTTCACATTCTAGCTTATCCTTTTAAGATTTAAGCAACTGAATGTTTAGACGTTCAGAGAATAATATCAAGGGGTCAAAGCGAAGTTTAAAAAAAATATTAAATATAAAATGAAAAGGTTCTTTTTAAGCGTTCAGTTATTAGCCTGTGCTGGTGATAGAGACTTTAGTGCTATTTGTGGAATTAACAGTGTTCCTATACTTCTGTGTGCAGGTGGTCGGGACCCCTAATTACATGTGTCCTGAACTGCTTGCAGATATTCCTTATGGCTTCAAGTCTGATATTTGGTCTCTAGGTATGTTGTCTTATATATATGTCTCTAACGTATATGTTATTTTTTGTGTGGCTGAAATGGTTGATTTTTTGCCAGGGTGCTGCATATATGAGATGGCTGCTCATCGACCAGCATTTAAAGCTTTTGTAAGATTTCTTACAGTTCTCTTGGCATTAATTCTTTGTGTGCAATATGATTTTATGGGAATTCAAATGTACCAGATGATCAAATACTTTTTCCTTTTTACACCAAAACAGTAAATAGCATCTTGAACTCCAATTTGTTACAAGAAAAGTAGAGGAAAACAAGAGAAGAAAATCCTAGTGGGTGTGTATTTTTAAAAAAAATCTGATTTGATAGGAATTCTCATCATAGTCCTGTGATGGGGTGATTCCCTGTGCACTTTAGCAATGGTTTCCATAAATGTATTTGAAGTGGCCAACAATGTTGTTGAACCTCACCTTTTAATTATACCCCAAGAAAAATATATTCAAGTAATTTGTGTCATTGACGGAATCCAATTCTGATCTAAATGGCCTTTCTTCTTGTAGTGGAGGCCTTCATAATATCATATATCCTGTGCAAACCATCTGATGGGCAGTTTACATGCTTTTAAACAGTTTATATGTTTGGGAAGACAAACTGCTTCAGGTGCTGTTTTCCTCTTTAAATTCCACCATCCATCTGTTGGGGTTCTTTTTTTCTTCCCCGCCATTTCTTTTCTGGCACCATGGAAATGCCTGGTCCAAAATGATGTGTGATAAAAAGTTTGTGCTCCCACACATTTTTAACTGCTTTCTTCAAGTAGTAAACGTTTTTGGTTAGAAGGGAGGCCAGAGGGGCAGGGGGGAATATGATCTCTGGCGTTGGTGTGGGGGAAAATTTTCTCTACCATAGGAGCTACAAGGCCCCACTCCTTAACTAGTCAACTTCATGCTGTCATGGAATATGATCTCTGGCGTTGGTGTGGGGGAAAATTTTCTCTACCATAGGAGCTACAAGGCCCCACTCCTTAACTAGTCAACTTCATGCTGTCATGAACCATATAAATATCTTGACTAGTTATTCTTATCAGAAGTTGAATGTTTGCATTACACCTGTTGTTTCAGGATATGGCAGGATTGATAAGCAAGATTAATCGTTCCTCTATAGGTCCTTTGCCGCCTTGCTATTCCCCATCCTTGTAAGTTTTTGTCTTCTATTGTTAAGTTTCATCTTCTTCGAGTTATGTTTGTGTTCTCAATTATTTTACCTGGACTTGGCTCTTGCTCTGCATTACTGTGCCTTCTGCCCCTGTATCATGAAAGATATATATAAATATCAATAGGTGCAGACACACACATAGAACTACACATATTTTGAAAGGATGTACATAAACATGTCAACATGGGCGTTCGGTTGGTAATATTAAATGCTTTTCCAGCTTATAGAAAGAGTGGAGAAACGTAATTTTCACTTTTGGTTTTCTTCCAAATAATTGCTTTACTGTATATTGTTGAAAACTGGATGCTCTATAGCATGTTAATCAATCTTTTGGCCATTGTGCATGCAGGAAAACACTAATCAAAGGCATGCTGAGAAAGAACCCAGAGCATCGGCCAAGTGTAAGTGTCTCTCTAGGATATTCTACTCAACTTCCACAATTTAGAGCAACTGCACCCTAATAATTACGACTTCCACTTTGTCAGGCATCCGAGGTTTTGAAGCACCCTTATTTGCTGCCTTATGTTGAACAGTATCGTCCATCCTTTAGCACTCGAACAGCCTTCTCTCCTGATAAGGCTATATCTAGAGCTCGTGAATCTCGAAGAAACATGGCAGAAAGCCAAAACAGTAATGGTTCAAGCAGTGATAAAGATAGTTTGCGTTCAATTGAGAAAAACATTCCAGAAATGGAGTCAAACTGTGATAATAAAGCTACTGAGACAGATTTGGTTTCTCTCGAGGATGAAGATGGCTCTGAGCAGCTCCTGCCTACTGAGGAACATGGGCCAAATGTTTGTTCTGTTAAAGTGGAACAACAGTTGATGAAGCCTTCTCATTCTGAATCCAATGTTGAATTCAGGCAACCAAAAACCATTAGGAATATAATGCTGGCTTTGAAAGAAGGAAAAGTTAGGGAAAACAGTTCACCAATGAGAAATAATCGTACAAAGGTTGGTGTGTCCACCCAGAGAACTAACATAGAAGCAGTGTCTAAAATACCCAGGCTGAGTGATATTTCTCCTGGTATCAAGTCCAGCCCTGATACACCCACTGTTGCATCATCAATGGCAATCCCAGATTCTGCAAAACGGACACAGGGATCCCTTCCTTTAAAGCATCCGGTAATAATAATGTTTAAATTATTTATTTATATTAAATATATGGATTTAACTGATTATTGATGTATTGTGGTTTATTTTTACAGTTACCCATAGTTGACTCCTCACCAAAACCTAAACCCAGAAATGATGGTACTCCTCCCCTGGTTCCTATAAAACAATTTTTTGATGATGGAATTCCTAAGCCTAGGCAAGGGACCCCTCCTATGCTGGCTAGACGTTCAACATTTCCTGGACGGATGAAGCAAGTGGGGGTTGATGTTCCAAACGCAGTGAGCTATGCTCCGAGGATAAGTGCCAGAGAGATAACACAGGAGCCTGAAAAGAATCCTCTTCAAGTGCCTAATGGTTGCCTAATGAACTTTCCTAGAGAGGTCACAGAAGAGCCTCAAAGATATCAAGAGACAACTTCGAAAGGAATGCAGACGGATAGCAGCAATTCTATCTCCTCTTCTGTTTCAATTCAAGGATTTGAGATTTGTGATGATGCAACGACTCCTTTTATTGACATGACCGAGCGGATGCTTCCTGATTATGGGAGTGTCACCCACACTGAGAGTACAGAATCTCCACCAAGTTGTTCTGCTGCTACTCATTTTCATTCAGTGATGTCTGAGACTGCAAAAAACCATAAGCATGATAATAAATCAGAATGCTTAATTGAAACCTCTGAGGCTATTTTAGATCTTCAAAATACAGCAGCTGGTGGCGAACAAGTAAATTTAACTGCCGCACTTGATCTCCCTGTCCCGGTTTCTGAAGAAAGATTACTTTGCAATGATCATACCCCTGTAAATAGGCCCAGTAGTACGCCTGGTACAGTGTTCCAGTCAAAATATACATCTACATCAAGTGGTCATGACAAGTTCACTGTAAGGGAACTTCTATCCTCGGTTGCAGACACTACCCATTCTTCAGACCCAAAAAAAGACACTACCCTTTCTGTTGCCCCTCCCATTTCGTCAAGCCAAAGTTTATTTCAGCCAGATAGAGGAACCAGCTTGCAAAATTCATCAGGTGAAAAGGCAGCTGCTGCCAATCTTCCTCCTGCTTTTGATGATGTCATACATGTAATACGGCATAGCAGTTTCCGTGTCGGGAGTGATCAGCCAGTAATGGAATCTGTGGAGATGGGGGTTCAGAATGTGGATGTGGGGAAGCTGATAAATGTAGTAAGGGATGAATTGGAGATGCGAAATGTGACTGCTCCTATTGCTCCTAAATCCTCAAACTGCTCTGAAACAGTAAGCCCGAAATCCAATAATTCTGATCACTCGGATGCCAAAGAAACCGAGATCAGGAACCTTGTACCTTCAGCTCAAAAATCTGATTCCTCTGAGCCAACAAAGCCCAGTCCTCCTATGACCGAAGAGGAAATACCAGAAAAGGAAATAATGGATGTCAAGTCTTTTAGGCAGAGGGCAGAGGCACTAGAAGGACTACTAGAACTATCTGCAGATTTGCTGCAGCACAACAGATTGGAGGAACTCTCAGTTGTTTTGAAGCCTTTTGGGAAAGATAAAGTCTCCCCAAGGGAGACAGCTATCTGGTTAGCAAAGAGTCTTAAAGGATTGAGGATCGAGGAAGGCGGGCGGAGTTCGTGAAGCTTTCTCTTTATTGATGTTATTTGAAACTGCAATACTAATCTCAGCTTTTTGTCATGCCTCTTGAAAATTCAAATCCATTTTGAATTCCAAAGAGAACAACCAGGTCTCAAGTTTTTTTTCTTTCTTCAATTTGTAATTCTTTGAATGCATTCGGTTGTTGTACATAGTGACCATACGAATTATAACATTGTCTTCTAGCCAAATGTATGATATGCTGTTAGCTTGCAGCCAATGTTATTATTGGGGTTGTAACAGAACAAAAAGTTAGTATTGCTGAAATTGTCGATCAGGTTTGTTCTTCGTTGTCGAAATCTGAAGAAACGATAACTGTTCTTTACTTTGCACCGGAATCTTTTTTTATAAAAACGAACTGTTGTTAACTCATGACATATAAACTGTTTAGGGGCTACAGATGAATTCTTTGGTTAAGATTGAAATAATTCTTTGATAAAGGTGATTTTTAAGCTCAGTGAAAAGGGCCTCCAATATGTGGGCTTCAATTCCACGCTTGCAAATCTGGCAAAGCAAGAGTTTGTATTCCGTACGGAAAAGAATTCAACGGTTATCTACAAGTTTGAAGTTGACTCTTAAGAATTTTGAAAAGAAAATGTTTCAACACAAACAAATTCAAATTCAGTGGTTATCGAAGCTATTTAGGAATTAGAATTATAAACAAACAACAACTCCATCCCCTCCCTGGTCATTCGTAGCAAGCTGACACACAAAAAACTCTAAACATTTGTATAGGAGCAGTGAGGAAGAATGATGAAGAATCGCCACACGTGGCAGTCGAGATTGATAGAAAAAAGTTACAGCCAAAGGAAAAGTTGGCACCGAAGAATGAAGGAAAATCGGCAGACCAAAAGGTGGATGAGAAAACACCTCTGCTTCCTTCCTCATCAAGTAACAGTAAGACCACCAGGGCTGAGGAGGCGCCCTGTGATGTACAGAAATGGCTTGCAATCGGCTGTTTGTTTTGGTTCATTTTTTGTGTGTGCGGTATTGCCGGTTTATCTCCAGCAACGTTTTCCACCCCAAGCATCCAACTAGTCTCCTTCTCCGTTGACCGCTTCGACGTGGATGTTGCTGTTCCAGACTCTCAAATAACTGCTCACTGGAACATCACTTTCTTCCTCAGAAACCCTTATGGCAGTAGCAGCCTAATTTTTCTAGAGATTTACGCCGAGGTCTTTTACAGGGATGAGTTTCTAGGAGGCGCATTCATGAACCCTTTTGTGCAGCAGCCAAAGGAGACCAAGTTGGTGTCGGCCACTGTCGTGTCTTCTGCCACAGCGGTCGGCAAGAGGATAGTCAACGCCATTGTTGCAGAAAGGAGCTGAACTGGAGCTGTAAGTTTCGAAGTGGAAATTTATGCAATAGTCCTTGTGAAAGGGGGATGGGAATGGGTATTTGTTCTTTGTCAAAATCCAGAATGTAGGGTTTCTGTCAATTGTGAAAAGTTGAAGTTCAATTCAATTCATCAAATGCAACAGCAGCTGCTGGATCAATACTGCCAGGAGGGTCACGCGAATGCGGTTTTAGTTGGACGAATGATAGATAGGCCTGAACGCTTAAACTGATTTAACACGGGTCTTTTTGTTTTTCGATTTAGGGCACATTTTTATTGAAGTCCTGATATTTTAAAAATCTTTATTTTTATGTCATTTTTTTTTTGATACAAACGATATTAGGGGAGTAGGGAATCGAGGTCGGGTGTACACTCTTGGTTCTATTGAGAGATTATTGTGAGTGAGTGATTAACATTTGCTGTCTATCGCAGATTTTGGATGTTTTATACATAGACTTCTTGGTGCCCCTTCAGAAACGGCAACCCTTTTTGTGAGACTAGTTTTTCTATTCAAACTTCCGATATACGCATCAAACAGTAAGTCAACCACTTATTGCCTAATCAGAAGGTAATTAAAATGAAGAACACAATATACGGCTAGTGTTTTGCCCAGTGAAGAGGTGGAAAAATGCTAACTGTATGCCTTTGTGGATTGTGATATATAACATATTATTCCTCAATATGATAGAAAAACATTATACTACTTCCAATATCCATGAAACTCAAAGTTACTAATAAAATTCCAAATCTCGACTAGCTAAACATTATAGTACTTCCAATATCCATAAATGGTTCCGGTGAACGCTTTCTAATTTCAACTTGAATGCGTCTTCTTGCTTGATTCTCAGGACTGTTGGCTCTTTTTGCCTCCTCTTCTTCAGCTGTGGTTGGCAAGAAAGTGCGGTAGGTAGTGGTCCTCATGTTATCAGCCATTTCTCTTGTTTTTTGTTGTGGGTGAGAGAAAGTTGATGGTTGAAAATTATGGTTTTGGTTCGGGAGTGTAATAAAAAAGTTGGATTAGGCTTGTTTGCATTACATGCATTTAAAGGAATTTTAGAAAATAATGAAATTTTTCTTTACTATCAGATTTCCCTAATATTATATTATTGTCGTACACAAAACGTAGCTTTTTTTGATGGCGAACAACTTGGCTTCCGATATGTCATATACAAACTTAGCTTTTTTGGCTGTCATACCCGAAAACATGTTGTTTTTTTTTTTGTAAACAATAAATATATGCCTTTGTAAGAATACTGAAATCAATAAATATATACCTGATTCCATGGTTTCAATCACAGTGTTGGCAACCTTGTTGGATCAAACTTTCCCATAGGGCGACGAGAATGCCATTTTGGTTGAAAGCAAATTTGATCTTCACATATGTTTGTAATTTTTATCAGTTGTGAGGAATTTTCTCCAATAGAGCGTTATTGTTAATTTGTCATTTCAGAAATTTATGCATGTTGTTTGCTAGTTCTTTTTATACATCATGCTTAATTCTGAACTAGAAATTATATATATGATATGATTTCTTGACCAACTAGTCTAGTAATAAAAATGTCACTTATCGTATAAATCTACATATATAAAGCAAAAGACAGAGAGTGGTGAATCATTCAAAATACCTATAAATGCCCTTGATTAATGCAAATATTAAGAATTGAAATTATTAATTAAATGACGATAATATAGTCAATTCACACTTTTTCATATTAAAAAAAATTAAAATTACAAGAAAAACCATATAATGGATCCTATTTTTATGCAACACAATTACCCATTATCTTTTTTAATTCTAAAATAAATTTTAAATTTTTTTATAAAAAAAAAGCCTCTTGCAGGCGCGAAAGCGGTGCAGAGAGACTAGTAATGGATAAAAAGAGATTTGATTACCGGGAGATTTACTATTATACCAAATATAGGAGCCCATATTATTTTTAAAAAAAAAACTTTTATGCAAAGTTTTGATATTTCACTGTGATGCCTTTGCACAATGGAGCTCTTGATCACAAACTTTGATATTCCCATTCAGCAATTCTCGCTACTAAAAAAAAAACTTTCAATGGGCATGGATATTGGTGTCCACAAAACGAGTTTATATTGACACGTTTTCGGTGTCCTATATACTAAAAAGCATCCCCAATGCAAACCTTTATTTTCTGAACACCAATACCCATGCCCGTTAATCTTTTTTGTGAACACCAATAACTGTGACAATGATATGAATTTGTTTCTGTTCCTATTATATTTCTTATTTATTAAAATGCCACTGCAATATTGTAAGTCTGGCAACGCACCGCGATGTACTTCAAATCTTGTAAAGCAAGAGTTTGGCCATTGCTGGAATTCGTATTCCATACGACAAAGAATATTCAATTGTTATCTACAAGGCTAAATTTGACTTTATTTTATTTATTTATTTTTATACTAGCGCTATTAAAAAAAAAAAATCTAGGACCTCAAATATCAGAATAAATGCTCTTAATGACATAAATTACAAGATCCTTGCATCTAAATTTAACTCTTAGTAGGTGAATTCGTGAATAAAATAATTGGGATACAATTGGAATGACTTGGTATGAGAACAAGTCATTCCCATTCAAGTAATTTACTATCCATATTGAAATCAAAATAATTGGGATAAAGTTGTAAGCTTATTTTTGGAGAACAAGAATTAACAACACTTTAAAGTTATGTGATTAAGGATTTAAGGTGGATCTTACGTATATTTCATTCCTTATGTGTCAGTAATCCGGGAAGTCAGGAATTTAAAAACTTCCTTTTCTTCCCATATTCATTGCTTGTAAGTAAACATGTCATGAGTGGTTATTTTCTTTGGAACGAATTCCCCTTTTCGAACCAAAAAAAATAAAAAGAATCTACCATTTTAAGGAATTAGAAATACAAACAAACAACCCCTCCTTGGTCCCTTTAAAAGACAACCAACAACGCCAATAACCAGAAACCAGGGGCTTGCTAGATTTTCTTATTAATTCATAATCTTCTTTCTGCATTAATTCGTAGCAAGCAAACACACAAACCCTAAATTTAAACTAAACATGAGTATAGCAGTGCAGCAGAATGATGAAGAACCGCCACACGACATTGATAGAGAACAGTTACACCCAAAGGTAAAGGAAGCAGTCAAGATTGAAGCAAAATCGGCAGACCAAAAGGTGGTTGTAGTTGTAGTTGACGAGAACACACCTCTGCTTCCACCATCACCTACGAAAAATCTGAAAAGGGCTGATGATGATGAGGAGGAGGATGAGGAGGAGGAGGCGGAGGATAGGAACAAGTTCGTGACGTGTATTATCTCCCTGTTTTTACTTGTGACATTATTCTTTTCAGCCACATTATATCAAACACCAAAAGGGTTTTCCTCCTCAAGCATCCAGGTGCACTCGTTTTCGGTTGAGCTCTTCAAAGTCTCTGTTCTCAACTCTCAAGTAACTGCTCTCTGGAACATCAGTTTCTTCTTGACAAACCCTTATAGCATTGTTAGGGTAACTTATCAGGTACTCGACGCCGAGGTCTTTTACAGTGATGAGTTTCTCGGAGGAGCATTGATCAGGCCTTTTGTTCAGCAGCCGGAGGAGACAGAGTTCTTGTCGGTCGCTGTTATTGCCTCCCCCGCAGTTGTTAGCAACAAGATAGCCAGAACCATTGATGCAGAAAGGAGCCAAACTCGGGCTGTGAATTTCAACGTCAAAATTCATGCAAAGATCCGTGTAGAATGGGGCGGTTGGCGATGGATTTTTGCTAGTGCACCAGGAACGTTTGAGATATGGTTTAACTGTGAAAAGTTGAGGGTTCAATTCTCTTCAAATACGACAGCTGGATCAATATTGGCAGCAGAGACAGCCGAATGCGGCTATGATTCAGAGTATGGGTGATCTTCTTATATGTGAATACTAGAGCGTTTGGTTTATTATGATTGTATTTATGAAAAGACTTTTCTATCTTGCATAGTTAATTTTTTTTTCACATTTTTTTTCTTCTAATATGTAATGTGTGTGTATATATATATAGGAGTAATTTTTGGGTGTTACGGGTACACCACGTGGCTGGTGTACCATCCAATAAACGGAGGGCATATGGAATATTTCCAATGCAGCCCGCCACATGTCATAAAAAAAAATGCAGTAAATTGGACAATGATTCCATATGTCATCCGTCTATTGGATGGTACACCAGCCACGTGGTGTACCCAGAACATATAAAAATTTCTCATATATATAGGCAGAGAATGGTGAAACATTCAAAATACCAGAAAATGCCCTTGGTTAATGCAAACATTAAGAATTAAAATTATTAATTAAATGAGGATAATATTGTAAATTCACACTTTTCATATTTAAAAAAATTAAAATTAAAAGAAAATTCAGATAATGGATCCTATTTTTATGGAACACAACTACCCATTCTCTTTTTTAATTCTAAAATAATTTTTTTTGTTTTTAAAAAAAGCCTCTCGCAAGCACCTAAGCGCGTGCGGAGAGACTAGTATATATAAAGCAAAGGACAGAGAATGGTGAAACATTCAAAATACCATAAAATACCCTTAGTTAATGCAAATATTAAGAATTAAAATTATTAATTAAATGAGGATAATATGGTAAATTCACACTTTTTTCATATTAAAAAATTTTAAAATCAAAAGAAAATTAGATAATGGATCCTCTTTTTATGGAACACAACTACCCATTATCTTTTTTAATACTAAAATAAATTTTAAATTTTTTTAAAAATATCTCTTCGGAGGCGCGGAAGCGCATGCGGATAGGCTAGTATATATAAAGCAAAAGGCAGAGAATGATGAAACATTCAAAATACCAGAAAATGCCCTTGGTTAATACAAACATTAAGACTTGAAATTATTAATTAAATGAGGATAATATGGTAAATTCGTAATTTTTCATTTAAAAAAAATTAAAATTAAAAGAAAAATCAGATAATGGATTCTATTTTTATGGAACACAACTACCCATAAAAAAAGCCTTTTGCAAGCGCAGGAGCACATGCGAAGAGGCTAGTAATTATTAAAAAAAAACATAATAGGTATATTGGAACCAATCAGTTTCAAAACCATACGACACTAATTACACATCAAGTTTAATTATATATAAAATAAATAAATAAATAAAACTGACCCACAAAATTTATGCAAAATTGAAACACCATTATGACGTTGAATAGCAAACAATTTGTTGGAAAAAAGAAGGTGAAAATGCAATTAGGGTACACAACTAAATGAGGATAATATGGTAAATTTATACTTTTTTATATTAAAAAAAATACAATTAAAAGAAAAATCAGATAATGGATCCTATTTTTTTGGAACACAACTACCCATTATCCTTTTTAATTCTAAAATAAATTTAATTATTTTTAAAAAAAGACTCTTGCAGGCGCGAAAGCGCATGCGGAGAGTCTAGTCTTTAATAAATTACCTATATCTTTACTACAAACACATAAAGTAAGTGATCATCGTGTTAACATATAGATTATTTTAAAAAATTATTTTACTAAAGTGTGATTATTTTCATGAAATCGCATATAGGAAACAAAAAATAAAAGGTAAATATATAATAGAGTGCCGGCTTTAATCAACAACACTTGAAACCTCCTAATAGGAAAGGAAAATTTGGAATAAAAATGGTTAGGGAACCTAAGGTACATACCTCTCGTGACAATCAAAATCAATTTCAGAGATTTTTTATTACGAGCTTCTCGCTGCCAAGGGCAGTAAGACAAATAACTCCAAGTAATATTGTTAGTACCTTCGGACTGTCGGTTATGTTATATCTTAAAAGACATAATCGAAGAGATGATCAACATCGGAGACTTGGAGTTAAACTCGTCTTTATGGCAACAAACGTCTCAACAAATATGAACGAGAAGCTCATTCATTACCAGAAAGTGTGATAATTGTACGTAGGTCATGGAAACAATGAAGTTACTATTGTACATGCATATCCAGACATGCCATAGTCGAGAAATTATCAAATTCTTACTTGTTATGAATTCATGACTGCACCAAGTGTAGAGGTATGGTCATCCACGAGGTTTCATTACATTGACGCCACAATTTCTGATCATAATCGAACTTGGTTGAAAAAGCCTCGTCTTCTCAAGATTCTAATGTACTTTTTCACGGAAATAACATATTTCTTTTTGAAGGTACATATGTGAATGAAAGATGTTTTCAGGAGATTAAAAGGGCTTGAAATTAAACTATGTTTGTGTCTCAATTTCTTCTAAATAAGAACTCGTGCGCCTGAAGCTTCCACTACTAGAAAATTGAGCAATATAGACCCTGTTTTTAGAGACTGGTGGACAAACAGTCCCTAAAAAAAAATGCTATTTGGAACGAAATATTATATCTCTGTCTCTAGAAACATCAAGAGACATAGAACCATCCCTATTGTAATTACTACCCGTATTTTAAAGGAAAGTACTAGATCCATATCGCCGTATATTAGGAAAACAAAGTACATAATATGCCATTAGGCGCTGATATAAGAAACAATGCCAAAATCCCTCTACAATGATGCCACAATATGAGTGGCAGGCTTTTAGTCCTTCAATGTATTAGAGACTGTCTTCAGTCCTTAATGATGTTAGTCCTTCAAACACTGGGAAGGCCTTGTCTTTTGGATTGTCATTAGAGATCAACTCGAAAAATTTGGAAGAGGAACTACCTAGCTTGCAGTCCATCAATCCCACATGTCAGCAGAAAAGAGCAAGGCCTGTAGAAGTTGAAACAAAATTAATTGATGAGTTGATGAAAGAGGAAGACAAAAATACAAGCTTTGAGCGGGTTGCCCATAGTCTTTTAAATTGTGAGTTGGAACTATTCAATTAACTGGCTTGGCGGTCAATCTTGCATGACAGGATTCTTGGGGCCTGTTTGGTTGACGGATTGAACTTCTTAAGAATGAACTTCCCAAGTCTAATCCCACGACGCTAAGAAATGAGGATTAGGAAATGCTATTTTCTCCCATTTCCATGTTTGGTTTGTGCAGTATTAGGAATGAGAAGTTCAGTTTCCAACAATACCCCTAACTTTTTCTTTTTGGAGTAACTTGATTTTTTTATTATTAAAAGTTATTAATATGAAGAGTTTTTTAAAGGTCAAAAGTGGTATTTAGATGTTATAACAAGGATAAGTTAGTAAAAAAAACTGCATTAGATGCTTTCCTAAATGGGGGCCAATGGTATGAAATTCCCCACTATATGAGAAGTTCATACCCATGAGTTAGGTATTGCATTCCCAAGCATGCATTTACCAAACATGGGAATGAAGTAGCTCATTAATTGGTAATTAACACACTTTTTCAGTAATAATTGTGCTTTTGGGTCGAGCAAAGAGTTTCAATTGATGCACATCATATTATAATTTAATGATCTAAACTGTCTAACTTTTAATTATTCTCTCAAACATCATTTGTGAAAAAAAACCTAAAATATAAAACCATTCTCGATTTAAGCCCCCAATGGAAAATGACATTGACTTGTAGTCTCAGGTTCGAACCCCTATGACACAAGTGTCTAAGAAACCCCCCTCCCTCTTCTAATTTAGACTGTCGCTTGTATATATAAAACCTCAATTGAATTAATGTTATTTTAAACAAATATTGGTCGATTTTACTGACTACAATTAGATGTTTTAATGAAAATAATCACTGTTAGATTTGTTGTGAGAGAAATCAGCTGTGAAATAAAGCAGTTTGGCGTTAGGTAAACTTTTTGTTAGAAGTGTTGTTGGTACAATAATCAACTTCTCAATATTTGGTAACTTTTTGTGTAAAAGTGCTGTGAGTTGTGTATTATGTTCAAATGACTTTTGTATTCAAGTGTTTTGTAAAAAGAAAAGTATTTTCATTTTCATTTTCACTTAAATATATTTCTTAACCATTGCATCTAATAATTATTTTAATTATTAAATAAATAAAGTATCATGTTGAAATTGTTAAATCATTGCTATCAAGAACAAATAGTACATAAAATTGAAGTACAAAAATTTAATCTCTTATTAATAATGTTACAAATGCAAGGCTTCATAAACTTAATACATATATAATGTTTCATTTGTACTTACAAAATACTAATGCTTGGACCTAATGGTAACTAACAGAAGTAAACTAATTTGCCAATTCTCCTCAAAAATCATTAATTAAAATCCATTAGCTGACCAACACACACTTTGAGATTCAAAGTTTGCCCTCTTGGTTCGAGCCTGACCAATTATAACCTTTATTTGCACACATGAACATATTGATTAGAAAGAAGACAACATACTGCATTAGTTATGTACTTCGGAAATTCACAAACATTATTTTTGGTACTACTTTCAATGAACAGTAGACAAATTTTGTGTATGATCCATCATCTCTAAACTCAATCCACCATGACACTAATCTAGCCAACTCCTCCAAACAAAAGCCTTCGAATTTCTAGTCAAGATCACAAATCCGGCTTTAACATGCCAATCATTCAAATTCAAATACAACACACAAAATTGGAATTGGAAAATGTGGACATAAATCTAGCAAGATCAACTAATAAACACTATACTTGGTAAGGAATTTCTAATCAAGATCACTGTTGGAATTTAAGAGGTGTGACGGGTGTTGCTCTAATAACACTTGTTGGTTTATGTGGTGAAGACGTTTAGGACAAAAGACAATAGTTAAAACAAAGTGATTTTATTAGATTGGGGGAGAATAGTACATGACTAGGTATAGGCTAATTGGCCTCCTTGGCTTATTGGCTATTTGGCCACCACACTTGGTTTAGATTAGTTTTGGGCTATTTGGCGCTTACACTTTGATTGTGAGCTTATTGGCTCCTCAACATAGTTTAATTTGGGTATCTCTTAGCTCCCTAATGGTTTGGAGTTCTCTTGTTAGACTCCACTTTATTTGAGTACAACCATGCCTATTTATAGGCTTTGATTGCCGACATACACAGCCACCGACTTGGGCTGTTTCATTTCTTAGCCACATGTTTGTATGCTCTAGAGATTTCTTCCACCGACTTGATCTCTTTACTCCACAAGTGTGGCTTTCTAGAATAATCTTCATAGTTGCATGTAATTGTTGGTTGTTCTGGAGCTTTCTTCAAACTTAGTTGTGTTAGCCGACATTCCTTTTCTTCAAGCTTGTAGATTTTTCTACAAATATGCATTGATTTCAACAATCACAAATCATGCGCTGTCATGCCAATCATCCATATTTGAATGCATTGCATTGAAAATTGAAACTGGACCAAAATCTAGCAAGCTCAACTATTGGAGTAAAAAAGGGAAGGTGAGATGAGAATACTTGCTCATTCCTAAACTGTTATTACTATTGTTACAGCTGTGCTAAATAAAGAAGCAACTACTATACCATATTATCAGTAACCAAAAACTTAATTGTTTGCTTTCTCAATAAACAAACACCAAATACAAGCACAAATTAATCAAAATCCAATTCCCTGTATTGGCTAAGCAGAAATAAAACAATATAAAGAAACAAATAGCTACACAAACCTCAAAATGCTACACAAAGCAAATGTTTGAATTCAAACATAAAAATACATGCAGAGACATCCAACCCACAAATTTCAACACAGACCAAGTTAACTTATAGTCATAGTGGCTGTTGATAGCTAGCTAGCTGAAGGTCGTCATTGCTGCTCAGCATGACTGTTCTTGATGAACCCAACCCCAAAAGTGTAGGCTTATTTTATTAATTATTATTGCTAAAATGTAAGGAAAAAAATAAATCAAAACGAATTGAGTTTATAGATTGAGGTAAAGAATTCGTAAGATTCAGGTTGTGTTTGTAGCTATAATATGCAATGACATGTCCTATCACAAGAAGCGAAACAAAAGAAGCCAAAATTCAATTTAATCACTTATTTGGTTGATTGAAACAAACAAGTTAGGGATCATTGATGCAAGCTCATAAATTCTTAATATGAAAAACGAAATTGATTAATTTCATAGTTTATTAGTTTGATTTGTAGAATAAACCCATTATATATTGAGAAGCTTCTCTAACCTTAACTGAGGAAGAAAGAAATTGACAAGAAAAATAAACCTAATAATGAAGCTTTAATCGATCAAACAACAAAAATTGAAGAACAAATGAAATGGAAAGAGAAGAGTGATAGCTTTGGAATGAGGAATGTGGAAGAGAGGGCCTAACGACGAACGATAGGAAGGAGAAGAGAGACGAGAGCGTGGAAGAAAAAGACGGGATTATTTTCAAAATTTTGAAAGTTTCATTAAAGCCTAGCGCCTCTTCAAAACTAATTCCCGTATCATCAAAAAATAAAAACAATTCATTACCTGCTTTTTCTAATTGCTTTATCTCAAAGTAGTTATTCACAATAAGTGACTTTATTATCTCTTATCAAACAAGTTGAATTTTCAAAAATTCTAAAATAATCACTTATGGCCTCAAATAAGTAATACCAAACGGGCACTTAAAAATCGTAGATGATATTAATATTTTAAGTAGAATTTTAGCAGTAGAATGCACAATATGTAAAAAAGTTAGCTAAAACAATCCAATAATAAAATCACAATTGGGAAGATTAATGGAATCTAGGAGATTCCAGACTTAACGCGTAATATGCCCGCAGACGGTGGTATTTGTCTTCATCTCAAAATTTATGGAAGAACAAATATTTAACTCAGAAAGAATGAGAGAGTAAAACCTTCCGCAAAAACAAAACCCGATTCGCATTAAAAGAAACCCTAATTGATCCCAAATTCTTTACTTTACCCACAATTCAATCACTTTAAAAATACCCTGAGAGATTTCTCGTTTCTCTTTTCTGCCTTTTCCCCACAAAATCGGTAAATTGATAAACCCCGAAAATCCCCCAAATTCCCAGAACTCTTCGAACCCCGAACATGACCGACCCCACCCGACCCGTCACGGGCTACCCGGCCCCGCCCTACGCCCAGCCCAACGGCGGCTACCCATACTCCGCTAACCCCACCCAAACCCAACCCCGAGGCCCCTACTCCAACGCCTATAACCCATGAGCGGCCTTCATCCGCCGCTTCGTCGGCGCCATGGTCGCCCTCTTCGTCATTGTCGGTTGCATCCTCCTCGTCGTCTGGCTCATCCTCCGCCCCAAGGTCCCCGACTTCCGAGTCGACTCGCTTTCTCTCTCCAACTTCAACGTCTCCTCCGCCTCGCAGTCCGTCACCGGCACGTGGTCCGTCGGCTTCATTGTCTACAACCCCAACAAGAAGCTCAGTATACGATACGACGACGTCGAGTCCTCTATCTACTACGGCCCCGGCTTCATTTCGGAGACTCGGGTTCCGCCGTTCGCACAGGGGACTAAGGATCGGACGTCTGTCAACGCGACTTTCTCGGCGGCGAATTCGTTCGTTGGCGCTCCGGTGGCGCGCGGCATCGACGCGGACAGGGCGAGTGGGAGCGTGAGCTTCAACGTGAGGCTTTTGGCTAGGGTTGAGTTTCGGAGAGGTGGGTGGAGGCTGAGGCGGCGGCTCTTGAGGGTTTTGTGCCGTGGCGTGGCGGTTTCTCTTTCGTCGAAAGGCGGGTTGGGTACTTTGGGCGGTGGGTCAAGAGATTGCCAGGTTGTTGTTTGAGATGGGCGCAATGCGTGTGGTGCAAATGGTAATTTTCTTAATCTCTCACTTTTCAATTGAAGTCTCTGAAATTGTGACAAGTTAGGAACGAGGAATGTGTTGTTGTATAATTAGTAGTAACATGAGTTTATGGATTTAGGTTAAGTTGTTGTATATATTTTTAACTACAATTCTTTTGTTGTTTCTGGTTAGTGATGGTTGCAATTGAGTTTGTTTTTTTGTTTCTCCTCCCAAAATACTACATCTTAGCTGAGCTTGTTTGCTTGTTGTATTCAGTTGATTATTGTTGTCTTTTTGATAGAGGTCTTGGTGTTTTTTGATGGAGGCTTGCTTATCCTAGACCTAGAGGATTTGAAAATGGATGGAGGCAACATTATTTAGTAGAAACTGGAAAGAAACAGAGTAGTTGCTTAGAACATCTGTCTCATGCTTGTTTTTGCTTTGGTTATTAAACTCGTTGAATCCTAGTGGATTTGAAAATCAAGGTCTTTTTTTAGGGTTGAGGATGGGATCAATGATCTAATAACAGCAATGTCTTCTACTTGTGTGATGTGTGTTATCTATGTCAGAAGAGAAGATTATACCACTCTACCACTTATCAGATTGGTTTAGTTGCGGGTTTTTCTTTTAATTTATTTGTTAATCAAGTTTGTCTGCCATATTCCTATGTTAAGAATTTAGAATTTAGCGAAATTGGCACTTCCCTTTGGAAGGTCTCCACGGTAGGCCCACGTGGATTGTGCAGCTTAGGCTAATGTTTTTTAAGCTTTTTCTTCGTTCCTGTCTGTGGTTCAGTTGTGTAGTTTGCACTTTTCAATCTTTTATCCCAAATTGCTGACTCCATTAAGCTCTGGTTCACAAAAGGGGTATGGTATTTCCACATCGGAGTTGCATCAGATTTCAGCCCTAGAAATTTAGGAGGTTAGGGATTTGCACTAAGGTTTTTGAGTTTGAGTTTGAGTTTCACTTTGGTCCAAATCCAAGTCTGTAGCTTTGCTCTGGGTCTGTAAACTCTTGCATATGGTTTAGTCATTGTCGGTAGAACTTGATTCTAATTCAGATATAGAGATTATTTGACGTATAGGGTCTTGTTTAATTTTGAACCCTTGATTGAAGCATAATAAGCCCACTCGATAACATATCCATATACAAATGAGTTGTTTCTCTTGGGCAATTCATTTGTGTAAACCTAATTGTCATCAAAGTTTAAGTCATTGCATTTCTGGCAGGCAGTTTCTGAAACAATAACAAAGGCAGATGCTAATTATTTGCTTAAATCAATTACAACATGTAAACATATTTGTGCTATGATCAAATACAGAGTAGAGCTGCAACTTTCCCTTACATAGATCCACATCTGACTAATATTAATTCACTTCATTTGCATCCTCAATCAAAGTAATCTCTTCAGATTCTGAAGCACTTGATGCACAGGGACTTCGATTGTCCACACCAGCTTCATCTGCAGGAATTTGTTGTGGGTATAAGAAAGGCCTTGAAGGCATTTGGAGGCTCTCAATTTCTCCTTCAAGCATCTCCACTACTTTATTCATTGAAGGGCGTTCGATAGGCTTCATTTGTATGCACCATAAAGCCACCATCATCATCTTCTTTATGATCTTCTTTTCCTCATCTGTTGCATCAGCTCCTATTTCTATGTCCTTTCCTGCCTTCAACTGATCAGAAACCCATGTTGGAAAGTAGATTTGGCTAAATTGGCTTGATTGTTCTATACCCACATTCAGGTTCTTCCTTCTACCAGCCATTTCCATCAATAGCATTCCGAAACTATACACATCGGCTTTGTACAAACACCTCCAATGTTTTTGTAGAACAGTTCTGGAGCAATGTATCCCATGGTTCCTCTTGCTGCAGTCAAAGATACAATGCTATTATCCAATGGGTATAGCCTTGCTAACCCAAAATCAGAGACCTTGGGAGTAAAATTCTCGTCTAGAAGGATGTTGTGAGGCTTGATGTCAAAGTGCAAAATTTGCATGTCACAGCCTTGATGGAGGTATTCAATACCACGAGCCACTCCAAGTGCGATTTCAAATATTTTCTGGCAACTTAAAAACACATCTCCTTGTTGAGAAAAAATGTATTTCTCAAGAGACCCATTAGGCATGAAATCATATACAAGAGCACGTTTTGAACCTTCAACACAGAAGCCAATAAGTCGCACCACGTTAACATGGCGAATCCTTCCAATGGTAGCAACCTCATTGATAAAGTCTTGGCCGTTATTAGTTTTGGACTTGCCTAACATCTTGATGGCTACAAGGCGACCACTGCGGAGCTTTGCCTTGTATACAGAGCCATAGCCTCCTTCCCCCAATTTGTCCTTGAAACCTCTGGCCATCTTTTTGATGTCCGAGTAAGAGTACTTTATTGGCATGAGATTATTATTACTGCGTAGAAAGTCTTCTATATTCTCATACATTGACAAGTGCCTCCTTCGCCATTTATATATTACCAGTGCAGTTAAACAACAAAAACCCAATGAAAATTTGGCTGCCAGGTACATTGCTGCATGGTTCACAAAAATGGAATTAATGAACACGAAGTATAATAACGATAATAATAATAATATACTCATTTGCAAATCCATCTCAATCAGAATAAGAATATTAGGCCCAGTTTGTTTATGTTTTGAGAGAACAAAAACAAACAAAAAACCTGTTCAGTGGGCAAAAATAGAAAACACAGAAAACGTTTTTGTTATCTGAAAACAGTTTTCAACTAAGCTATCACACACGTTTTTGTTCTCTGAAAATGCATTTTCATTTTCTCATTTTTATTCTATGAAAACATTATCTGAAAATGCTCTCTGAAAACATTACCAAACGGCCCTTAATGATCCACATAAGTATTCTCTTACTTAGGGAAGCGACTGCACATCCCAGAAGCTGGCCAAGGTATAAGCTGGAATTATACATAGGGAAAGGCCCATCAAAGTGGAAGAGCTTATATATGGGTTGAAGACTGCCTCCTGCAACAGAAGTAGAGAAATCAATCGATCAATGGAATGACTATAAGGTGGTTAGTCAAGCGAAAAGGCCAAAGAAAAGTAAACGTCTATTTACAGAGTTGGGGGATCCACTCGCCTATTTTATTGATTATGGACATCATGGCCTTGTCGTACCAAGGGATTATTTCTACATTGCGAAAGAAGACAGTAACTGGTTAGACCAACATAAATTTTACACAAATTATTGAAAAGAAAACTGTAACTGTTGGAAATTACAGTTCAACATGCTATCATAGTCATCGAAGTGGGTCAAAAACCACTTTGATTTCGAGGGGTAAAACTGATATTTCACCATAGTTTCAGAGAAGTAAATAAGCCTTCTTTAATATATAATTTATAATTTAAAGGTTCGGCAATTGTCTAACCTTGTTCTGAGCATTGAATTCCAGTGCCGTTGCTGTTCAGCTTGCAATAATACGCGCAACTTTCTGGACATGCATACTGAAGCCATGAGAGTTGAAAGCCATGCGCTATTTCATTATATATTCCTTTGCAAGACGTCATGTGCTCCTCAGTTGAAGGGGACACCATAACCATTTGTGTTATTTTGCAGGAATCCCCCAAATTGACCTTTGACCTTGGGCCTTTCACATAGCCAACCCCAGCCGGAAATTTTAAGAAATAAGAATATGTTGTTAAATTGGAGAAAGAAGAATAGTTGTTGACCCCACTGATGCATGGAGCTGTTTCAACAATGAGATCGGAAGGATTCATTGGATTTTCACAGCTCAGGAAGATTAAAGACATTGATGATGTTCGGTATTGATCATTATAGACGTAATAATCATAAGGACTTGGATAACCAAAATCAAAGGAGTAAGAAGAAAAGTTGAAGCGGGTCAAGGAGTAGAGTGGGTGGGAGAAGTAGTTGTCCTTGATCTTGTGAACACCAGCATCCACAAGTCGGATTGTGAAGTTATTGTAATTGATTGCTTGTACATAATACTTTCCTAAAAACAAGTATAGCACTGCATGATGAGTAGTACCATCTCCCTTGGCCTCACAAGATAGCTCGAAGCTTTTGTCGCTGTCGCCGCAGTGTTTAGAGTCTCCTTGCAATCGGAATGGAGAGCTTATGTTAATATTTCCACAAGAACGGGTACAATCAGAGTTATCATTGGAAGCTGTTTGGGAACAAGAGGAAGGAACAAGAAGAAGAAGAAGAAGGAGCATTGTGTAAGCAGCAAATAGGAGACTTCCTCCAGACATGCTGTCAGAGCACAAGGGAAATTTCCAATTTAGTGCAGTTTAACTCTTTAAAGATATAATATAAAGTCCTTTTTTTTTTTTTTTTTTTTCCTGCATAATCAGATAAAAATTAAGAGATCACCGTACCCGTCGGCCATTGACTAAAACATCCAGAAGGAGTGGGGCCCATGTCATCTCAAGTAATCCACACAACAAAAGAAACCCAAGTCCATATCATATCATATCATCTTCAAGGATACTTGTACTCTGCAAATAATTTCTTGCCATCATGAATTTCTCACTGTGGTTGCTCATGATAGTCGTAATAGTAGTAGATGCAGTCAATGGTGGAGTGGGCCATGAAGATTGCAGAGAAACAAGATGTTCCCCCTACGGCCCAGCCATCCGATACCCATTTCGACTTAAAGGTAGGCAGCCAATCCCTTGTGGCTTCCCGGGATTTGATGTTTCATGCACTGACGACAACTTGACTATACTTGAGTTACCGTCGTCGTCAGCTAAGTTCCGTGTTCATGAGATTAACTACAGATCTCAAGCAATTAGCGGAAGTGCTTATGATGGTTGCTGGCCAAGGGAGTTGTTTTACAGTAATGGTTCTTATCCCTTTGAATTCGTAGGCACCGCAACCTTATTCAGTTGTCCACCGTCAACAGTAAGAGATAAATATTGTTCCAGCATATATGGTAGTCGCTGTCTGGCGAGATCGAGCCCTTGCCATGGCAACAATTCTGGTAACCATATTTACGCTGTCATTGGTGATTATTGTTCCTTTGATGAAATTCCCCTAGTGTCTTGTATCAAGGTCCATGACTACGAATTCAAAGGGACAGGAACATTGCATTGGTCCATTCCATCATGTGAACATTGCAAAGGTATTTTACACTCCAAGTTTACTTTCCAACTATAATTTCAAGATTAATTGAAGATTCTATGCAAACTATAATTTTGGATTTCATTGATTTGAAAACCGGCCCTTATTTCATGAACAACTTTTACAGGTCGTAATCTTATAAGGACAAATCTGAAGATATTAGGTGAGCTATATCCGCAGACCTTCATTTCATCTTTTTTTTTTCCTTCCTTTTTCTTTCTTTTATGAACATAATGGTGAGGAAATTAATCATGGGTATGTTTTGAAGAGAGTTTAAAATGACTAAAAATGCTTTAAAAAAATGTATGACACAAAAAGAAAATATTTGCAGGTATTTCCGTACTCTGTTTAGTTCTAATAGGGATGGGGATGACAATCTACTATGTCTACAACTCAAACAAAAAGGAAAAAGAAAATCGGCTGAGAATTGAAAGATTTTTGGATGATTATAGAGCGATGAAGCCAAGTAGATATTCCTATGCTGATATTAAGAGGATAACAAGTCAATTCAAGGAAAAGTTGGGTCAAGGTGCCTACGGAACAGTGTTCAAAGGAAAGCTTTCCTCTGAGTTACTTGTTGCTGTGAAAATCCTCAACAATTCAAATGAAAATGGGGAAGATTTCATAAACGAAGTGGGGACAATGTGCCAAATCCATCATGTCAATGTGGTTCGCTTGGTTGGAGTTTGTGCTGACGGATTCATTCGTGCTCTTGTTTACGAATACTTACCAAATGGTTCTTTGCAAAATTTCTTATCATCATCAGATAATAAGAATTCATTCATTGGTTGGGAAAAGTTGCAAGATATCGCTCTAGGAATAGCTAAAGGAATTGAATATCTTCACCAAGGATGCGACCAACGAATCCTGCACTTCGATATCAAACCACATAATGTATTGCTAGACGAAGATTTCACTCCAAAAGTTTCTGATTTCGGTTTAGCCAAGTTTTGTGCTAAGGATCAAAGTGCAATATCAATGACTACAGCCAGGGGGACCATGGGCTACATTGCACCCGAAATCTTCTCAAGGAACTTCGGCAATGTCTCCTATAAGTCGGATGTCTATAGTTTTGGAATATTGTTGCTTGAAATGGTTGGAGGCAGAAAAAACTTTAAAGTCATGGAGGACTCCACTAGCCAAGTCTACTTCCCAGAATGGATCTATAACCTTTTAGAGCAAGGCAACGACCTACGAATTCATATCGGTGATGATGAAGGAGATGTAACAATTGCTAGGAAACTTGCAATTGTGGGTCTATGGTGCATCCAATGGCATCCAATAGATCGTCCTTCAATGAAAGTTGTAGTTCAAATGTTGGAAAGAGAAGGTAATAATCTAGCCATGCCTCCTAATCCTTTTGCCAGCACTTCGAGTTGAAGGAGAATTAATGAACAGACCTCTAATGGATTATACCACTCACTTATGAGATGAGTCCTCGAGTGTTATTATACTAAGATTGTTATAGTATTATCATGTTAAGCAGATAGTATAATTAAGAAACTGATTTCAGTTTCAATAAATTTCAATGTGAAGTTTTTTTTTTAGTCGAACAATGTGAAGTATTAGATAGTAATAATTCATCAAAACTTGCTGTATATGTTATAATTAATTAACATGATGTTTTTTTTGCTATTTCATTCATCTGCAAACCAAAGTGAAAATAATTGTTTTAGACTAGTATTTATCTTTGTTAATACACCCAACGATGGAGGATGGTCTTGAGGGGTAGAAGTAAACAATAAAGCTGCAAGTTCCTTGCAATAGTGTTATTTTTTTTTTCCCAACACCTAAGTGTAATATTTTAGTATTTTAACCCTGTTGTCATTATTTCGGGTGAACCTCACTAATTAATTATTCTTAAGTTTATAGATCTGGAGCGCTCAAGCTCTAATCTCTTACTAAGTACATATATGGGTCCATTTTACAATGTCATCTCATTATCTAACACGTTAATTTTTTAGGTCATCCTTCTAATCTCGATTCATGTGATGACATTGTGAAGTAAACCCAAATAGATACTTAACCCTTTAGTACTAGACTGGTCATGTAGTTTAGATATCCAAATAAATAATTCTCGGTGATCGACTCCCATCAACGGGACAATAAAATAGTCTATTCATTGTTTTAAGGGAATACACTAAACTAAAAGGTGCAGAAGACTCCAATAAACAGAGCAATGTTTTAAGACAATAAACATTTACTTGCGAAAATTTAGCTTTGTCAAGCTAATTACTGTTTTTCTTTTCACACACGGCATCGATTTCTTGTTAAATACAACACACTAAAATAATAGATTCTAATAGAGAACGATGAATTCGTCAATCAAACAAATGCAATTTCCTTCATATAAATTGATATAGAAAATTCATTAGTGATATCATCGTTTTACCCGTGTTATTGTGGTTAAAATCAATGTTTAGAGTGTTCGATGTAATACATACAAAATAGAAAGATGAAGCATATTTTAAAATCTTATCCCACACTCTTTAACCCTGTTGTTGTGTGAAAATTTGAGTGGTTTGGTTACAAACAAAAACAAGGTTAATTATCTGTTGAAGGGACAAATTAAAGCCACCTCTTTGCTCATAGCTTTTTTTTATTGTTAAATTCAATGTCTATTCATTGGACGTATTGTTTTCAAAACTGCTGAATAATATTCATTGGACGTATTGATGTCCACATGCTGACATACTTTGTCTATATTTATCGATGTCCACATGCTGAGATAACCCAAGGAAATTTCCCTTCAAGGGAATAAACTAAACTAAAAGGTGCAAAATACTAAGGAAATTTCCAAAAGGTTTGTGGGCATATAAAATATATAATGAAGGACTTGACCATGTATTTTAAGTCTCTAGTCTAAGAAAGAATCCAAGTCAACCAACTTAGGGGAAGAGTTTGAGCATAGACTTAGGTGGTGTGATTATTTGGACTTCATGGAAGCAATTTGTGTCCCACATATATTTAATGATACTACGTGTTACTTTTTATCTTTTATTTAAA
The DNA here is from genome assembly GCA_018703695.1 of Prunus fruticosa. Taxonomy (NCBI): domain Eukaryota; kingdom Viridiplantae; phylum Streptophyta; class Magnoliopsida; order Rosales; family Rosaceae; genus Prunus; species Prunus fruticosa. The sequence goes on from CM031922.1 coordinate 16,456,554, forward strand.
TTATATGATAAATAAAAAATAGTAAGAAAAGACTAATGAGGGTTTCAATGGTGATTGGTCTTTTAAGCTTTTGACTATCGTAAGTTACTTAAAACACATGGGCTGAGTTTTCCAAGATTCTAGACGCAAAATTAAAATATGCCACTTTGTACATACTCTTGCTTGCACGTCAAAATAGGTGCTTGTTTGACATTGTTTATTTGGAGTGATAAGTAATTATTTAAAAAAAGTTGGGAAGCTCAGCCCGTTGATAAATTATGAAAAAAATCACTTATTATTAAAAATTGCTATAAGAGAAAGCTATAAGGGAAAGTAGCTAATGAGGTTCTTTCATTTTCTAATTATGCAGGAATCAATTTCAAAGAGACAGCTGAGTTTAATGATTATGCGGAAATTAGTACCAACAACACTTTTAACAAAAAGTTTACCAAATACCAAATTGCGTTCTCGCACAGCTGATTTCTCTCACAACAAATCTAACAGCAATTATTTTCACAGCACATCAATGCCAAACTTACCCTAAGTACAATTCATTTGTTTATCGTTTTTTTGTTTGTTTTGCATATGCATTTTAGTTTTCAAGATAGTACGTGTTGACGTGTATGTCTATATATCTTTTAAAATTCATACATGTACTATAGTTACGACGTTTTATGTTGTGGACATCTTAAAAATATTAAATTGAAAATCAAAGTCGTATGCCAGAACATATGCATGTATTGATAAAAAAATATTTTAGAAGAGAAAATATTTGTGGCAAAAAAAGTTCGTTTTTCCTTATTAAATCAGGAAGAAGAAGTGTTACCAGAAAATGTGAAATTTTAATGCTCTAATAATTTGGTTAAAAATAACTTTTGGCCTTTTTATGTAGCTTGGAGTAAAAGATACCCCATTCAATTGCATTGAAAAGTTCAAATTTCAAGGGAAAAATGCTAGACGAATAAATATATTTGTGGGCTAATTTGGGTTAATGGCTCTGGGTTTTATCACTTTGGCCCAAGTCTGCCCACATGGGGTTTCACTCATGTAGTTTACACTACTCAATCTTTTAGCCCAAATTGCTCACTCCATTAAGCTCAAACTTAAACCCTACAGGCCACTATCAATCCAAGTCTGTAAACTCTTACAACATGGTTAGTCATTGTCGGTAGAACTAGATTCTAATTCAAATGGTAAGATTATTTGACGTATATGGTCTTTTTTAATTTTGAACCGTTGCTTGAAGCATAGAAAAGAAAGGCCGAAGTTCGCTATATATTATTGATGCCGTCTTTGACTTGAGCCATTATAAAAAAGGTAGAAACAAATTTATATACAAAACTGAAACTTGACAAGGTTTAAGAAGAAAACAGAGGATAGGGGAAGCATGTATAAATGTCATGAAGGGGCAGGGTACAAACTTTAGAGCTGCCTGCTTCCGCAGTTGCCGCTGATACAAACTTTCCTCTCAGTCTATTTGCCTTTGCTTTGGTCTCAACACACCTTATATATTTTCCACAGTTCTTATTTTCATTCTTATTATTGTTAGAAGGATCTTACCCTATATTTGGATTCTTATACTAAGACACATTTTCAAAATCTAAAAACCAAAGTTCAAATTGTCATCAAAGTTGAAGTCATTGCATTTTTGGCCGGCATTTTCTGAAACAATAACCAAAGGCAGAGGCTAATTATTTGCTTAAATAAATTACAATATGTAAACATATTTGTGCTATGATCAAATACAAAGTAAACTTTCCCTTACATAGATCCACATCTTGACTAATATTAATTCACTTCATTTGCATCCGCAATCAAAGTAATCTTTTAGATTATGAAGCACTTGATGCACAGGGACTTGGACTGTACCCACCAACTTCACCTGCAGGAATTTGTTGTGGATATAAGGAAGGCCTTGGAGGCATTTGAAGGTTCTCAATGTCTCCTTCGAGAATCTCCTCAATTTTATTCATTGAAGGGCGTTCACTGGGCTTCATTTGTATGCACCACAATCCGACCATCATCATCTTCTTTACGATCTTCTTTTCCTCATATGTTGCATCATCTCCTATTTCTATGTCCTTTCCTGTCCTCAACTGATCAAAAACCCATGTCGGAAAGTAGATTTGGCTAAATTGGCTTGATTGTTCTATACCCGCATCCAGGTTCTTCCTTCTACTAGCCATTTCCATCAATAACATTCCAAAACTATACACATCAGGTTTGTACGAAATACCTCTAATGTTTTTATAGAATAGCTCTGGAGCAATGTATCCCATGGTTCTTCTTGCTGCAATCAAAGATACAATGCTATTATCCAATGGGTACAGCTTTGCTAACCCAAAATCAGAGACCTTGGGAATAAAGTTCTTGTTTAGAAGAATGTTGTGAGGCTTGATGTCAAAGTGCAAAATTTCCATGTCGCAACCTCGATGGAGATATTCAATACCATGAGCTACTCCAAGTGCGATTTCAAATATTTTCTGGCAACTTAAGGAGACAACTCCTTGTTGAGAAAAAATGTATTTCTCAAGAGACCCATTGGGCATGAAATCATATACAAGAGCACGTTTTGAACCGTCAACGCAAAAGCCAATAAGTCCCACCACGTTAACATGGCGAATCCTTCCAAGGTACCAACTTCATTGATAAAGTCTTGCCCATTAGTTTTGGACTTTCCCAATATCTTGATGGCTACAAGGTGGCCGATGCGGAGCTTTGCCTTGTATCCAGAGCCATAGCCTCCTTCTCCCAATTTGACCTTGAAACCAGGGGCGGCCCTTGGGTGGCGCAAGTGGCGCCACCGCACAGGGCCCCTAATTCTTGGGAGCCCCCAAGAAAAATTTGTTTATATTATATATATATATTAATATTATATAAATTATATATATATTACAGCGTGCTAAACATTTGCATAAGGGTGTGTATAGTGGAGTTGGCTGCAGCGCATATTCACTTAACAAAAGTGCCTGACTTCGATTCTCATTGAAGCGCCTAACTTCGATTTAAATATTTAGCCAACTCCACTATACCCACCCTTGTGCAAATGTTTAGTGATAGTCTCTTCTGATTCTCTAGTATGTAATCATCATCATTCATCAATCTATCTTTGGTTCTTTTTTCAATCATGTGACAATTTTTGTTATTCTTTCAATTTCAGGATTTTCAACACCAAAAAAAGAAAACCCTAATTCCTAAATTCATAAAGACTATCTGTAGGAATTTCAAAATATTTTTCCAAAGTTCATTTGAATATTAAACATGCATTTAATCAATTTAATCGCAGTGGAAGTCTAAGGTGGTTGTTTAAATTCAAAAACAAAACTTTCTTCCAAGTATCTTAAGCCATGAACATTGATATGTTTTTCATAAATGAAAATTCAAGAGAAAGGATAAGATCTAATTACCCTTGAAGCAATTATATGAACCAATTTGTGTTTGGCCTTCTCTTGATGATTTCCTCTTTGTTGATCTCCTCTTTGATCTTTGATCTTTGCTCCTTGATCTTTCTCCTCCATGTGAGCCACAAAAGTATATGGCCTCTAAGTCTCCACACCAATGGAACCTTGAGATGAGAAGAAGTATCTTGAGAATACTTGGATGCTAGTGCAAGATTCTCAAGATTGGTTTCAATCTAAACCACTTTGAAAAATGAAAGTATTTCACTCTTGAAAACTCTCCTTTTTCTCTCTTTTGATCTCCCAAACCTATTTGGTTGATGTTGGATTGTGTTTGTGTGTTAATGAGCTTATGGAAACAATTCCCATACACATTCACTTAACCATTTTCGGCCAAACCTCATTGGGCTTCCAAAATTGGGCCTTATGACACTTAAACCATAATGTTTAGGTGTCTTAAGCCTTTGGGCTTGATATCCAACCATTTGGACTTTCCTTAACTATTACCGAGGCCCAAATACGTTTTACACGTAGTAAATCATCCACATCAAATCAATCAAATTGATTTCCTCATTCTCATTTGTATTACTCAAAGTTAACCATTTAAGGTGTGCGATCCATTAGGTTCTAATTAGCAAGGCAGTGGGAAAATATTAGAACTCTTTCTAACCAACTGGAATTAAAACCCCTTTTTAATTCTTCCTTTATTTAGATCGATCACTATCAATCCTAGGACTTCCACAAGCCAAGAGTGACATCTAGCAATATATCAAGGCTACCGAGCTAACCAGAATAGATGAAGAACCTATTCAGTTGGAATTGCAATGCAATACGGTCCTTCTCTTATACAATGTTTCAAATCATATTATTAGGGTACGGATTGATTATGTCAAACCCCTAATATGATTTACAACCTCATGTGATTCAAAAGAACATGATTAAGAACAACTTTCTCAATCAAGCTCAAAATACTTTGGCCAAAGATTTACTGAATCACATCTTGAAACATTCTCCTTCTTTATCGAAAGTAGAGATTCCTTATTGTACATTCACATGCCCCTATGATGAATTAAGAGATCCCAACAACACTTAAGACAAATCTTTTACGACTTGCCTTTAAGAGCTATCAAAGATCAATAACGCATCACAGGACAACCATGATGCCTCAGGTCTAAGGACTAATTTGCATTATTGCAACTATGAGTTCTCATTTGACATGTAGATAAATACTCCATATGAGAACTACGGTTGATCGCGTTCAGTGTACTCATTCACTAATGAGCACCCACATACTTGTATTAGTGTCAACTACACAAATGGTTTGAGACTAACCATCCTCCCAATTGAGCATACATAATATGTGCTAATCTTGACGGTTTATCAATGCCCATTTGATAACCTATGATTAGGAACATTTTGGGATGCTATAGTTAGAGATTAAAGGTCTCCGAATCTAATCTTCTTTAGATTACTTTATCTCTTATTTAGCATACCTTGGACATTTGTTTCTTTACACGATGTAAAAGATAACAAATAAGTTTGCCCTTTATATATCATATATGAAATGTATTCTAAGGAGATTACATCAAATGTATTGGCTCTTAGGGCACATTTCTAACAATCTCCCACTTGCACTAGAGCCATATAGCCATGTATCTCATACCCATTATCTCTGTATGTCTATCCAGTTGTGACTGTGACATAGGCTTAGTGCGTGGATCTGTTACGTTGTTTGCAGATGCCCCATCTAATGGTAACATTTTTCTATGTGTTTGGATCTCTGATGAGACCTAGGTTCCTTGGCTTGAGCTATCGCCCCATTATTATCACACAGTAAAGATACTTGTGACATTATGGTTAGAACCACATTCAGTTCGGTAATGAACCTTTTTTATCCAAACATATTTTATTGTAGCTTCTAAAGCGACAATGTAATCAACTTCAGTTGTTCTCTAACTAACTACGTCCATTCAAAATGAAGACGTACCCTTAGGTGGATTTGCAATTGTTGATATTAGATACATTATCCAAATCAGTAAATGCTTCCACTTGCTACTCTGATGTTCCTCCCAGATGAGGAACATGTCCTTAGTCCTTCTTAAGGATTTAAGAACATACTTGACTGCTCCCAATTGATCCAATCATGGGCTTGATTTATATCTTCTAGTTATACTCGTATAACCGATATCATGTCTTGTACATGCTATGACATATATGAGAATTCCTATTGCATATGCATAAGAGATTTTTACTCATCTACTGTATCTCATAATGAGTTTTTGGACACATTCTCTTAGAAAAGTGAAGTCCATGTCGTCCTGGAAATAAACTTTTCTTAGACTGTTCCATATGAAATCTCCTTAGCATCTTATCAGCATACAAGGATTGAGATAATCCAATTATTCTCTTAGATCTATCAGGATAAATCTTTATCTCAAGTATGTAAGATGCTTAAAATCTTTCGTTAAGAATGATTTTAATGAGTCACAGCTTCACTGAAGATATCATTCTTATATCGTTTCCGATAAGTAGTATGTCATCTATATACATCACTAGAAATACTACAAAACTCCCACTGACCTTTTGTACACTCATTGGTCATCCATGTTTTGTATGAAGTCAAACGATTTGACAACTTCATCAAATAGGATGTTTCAACTCCAAGAACCTTGCATCAACCCATAAATGGATCTATGTAGCTTGCATACCTTATGCTTATCAACTTTAGATATGAAGCCTTCAGGTCGATCTATATATTTCTTCCTGAAGGTGGCCATTCAGAAAAGCCGTCTTCACATCCATTTTGACAAATCTCATAATCATGGTATGCATCTATTGCAAGAAAAATCCGAATAAACTTTGTCATAGTGACAAGAGAGAAGGTTTCTTCATAGTCAATCCTTTTTCTCTGCTTGTAGCCATTTGCTACTAGCCTTGCTTGTAGGTTTCTACTATCCCATCTGAGCCTATCTTCCTCTTAAAGATCCATTTATTCCCTATTGGTACAATACCAGGAAGAGGATCAACTAGAGTCTAGACTTTGTTGGTATACGTAGAATCCATTTCGGATTTCATGGCTCCAAGCCATTTCTATGAGTCAATGTCTGACATTGCCTCATTGTAGTTCGAAGGGTCTTCGATATCTTTACAATCACTTAGGAGATTCAACTCTCCTTTGTTGTCATGAAGGAAACCATAATTCCTTTTAGGCATTCTGCTAACCTTTCTTGAACTACGTGGAGTCTGTGTTACAACAGGTTTGTGGATCTGGGATTGCACTTAGTTCAGTGTTGATTTCTAGCTCATTTGACAATTCCATGAGTTCTATCTCATGTCCCCTTTTCCCATCAAGAGTGTATTCTCTTTTTAGGAAGGTAGCTGACCTTGCGACAAACAACTTTTGCTTGTTGATATGATAGAAGTAATATCCCATAGTTTCCTTGGGATACCCTATAAATCTACACTTCACTAACCTTGCATTTAGTTTATCCACATCTTGCCTTTACATATGCTGGACAACCCCAAATCTTGATCTAATCAAGACTTGGTTTCTTCCCAAATCACATTTCAAATGGAGTTTGTGGAATGGATTTGGAAGGCACTCTATTTAGCAAATGAATTGCAGTTTCAAGTGCATATCCCTAAAAGAATATAGGTAAATTAGTACAGCTCATGGAACTCATTTTAGAAACTCCATTATGTTGTGGAATTCCTGGTAGAGTCCATCGTGATAAGATGCCATGTTCCTTAAGGTAATCAAGAAACTCTGTGCTTAAGTATTCACATCCTCGATTCGAATCTAAGGATTTTAATACTCTTGCTTGTTTGGTTTTCAACTTCATTTCTGAATTCCTGAAACTTTTCAAAATTCAGATTTATGCTTCATTAAGTATAAATACCCTAACCGTGAATGATCATCGGTAAAGGTAATGAAGTATGAATAACCGCCCTCTGTGTTTGTATACAAAAATCCACAAACATCTTAGTGAATTAATCCCAACAGTTCTGTAACTCTTTCTCCTTTACCAGTGAAAGGAGACTTGGTTATTTTGCCATGTAGACAAGATTCACAAGTAGGCATAGGAACATGATCAAGTGATCCAAAAGGTTCCATCGTTTGCCATCCAGTGAATTCTATCTTGGCTAATGCATCCAAGTTTAAGGTGTCACAATTTAGTTGATGTATCCACATCTCTAGGCCTCTCAGGTCTAGTTGCATCTTTATCCATATACAGTTAATGCTACCATTCATTTCTAAAATGAAAAGAGACCATCAAACAAAATTGCATAAGCAACGATTTGATTGATATGTGAAATAGAACAAAGCATTTTGTCAAACAAAACATCAAATCCATCTCTTAAAAATATAGAGACGGATATTAAGTTCTTTACACATCCAGAAATGAAATAACAATTATTTCAAATTCAGGTCCTCTTCGGAGGGTAGTCTGAGATGTTAGGTGCCTATTGCATTGGCAACTACATTAGTGCTATTTCCCACGGTTAGCACCATTTCTCATTTTCCAAGTCTTCTACTCCCACTAGTCCATGCACACAATTGCATATATGTTGACTAGTTCTTGAATCAACTATTCAGTTTAGAAGCTTTAACTGTAATTACTAATTTTAGAACAAGAGAGTGACCTTCTAAAGGTTTTTCTTTTGAGGCTTGCAAGACATCTCTTGCATTTTCTCTTCCAATGTCCATTCTTGTCACAGTGAAAACAAGTACCTTTCAGTTACTTGTCCTTCTTTTGTATTCTTCCTTTCTTGGGTTTTTAGAAAACTTTTTCTTCTTCTTTCCTTTATCCTTACCTTTTGTTTGGATTTGGAAGAAGAAGAACCCTTCTAAAATTTGCAGCTATCCTTTTAACCCTTTATCTTTTGAGATATTCATTTAAGCTACTATAGCCATGTTGAGTAGCTTATATAGGGTTTCATTCATCTTTCCCATTTTATAGTTCATAACATATTGGGATTAACTGATGATGGGGATGAAAGGAAGAATCTTGTTGAACTTCAACATCAAAGAAAAATCCATATTTTCCAATATCTTATGTAATGATATTACATTGAGATCATGTTGATTAACCGGGAACCCACTTACCATTCTTGTCACAACAAGTTCACATATGGTATTGTAAGCTAGGAGTAGCTTCACCTTTTCATGGATGCCAACATGTAACTTTTACCTCGGTTGTCATCTGACACATGCTTCTTATAAGCTTTTGTCTCCTCCTTAATGACATATGGACCAAGAGGGGTATGTGGTGGGGTTTTTCTTATACACAACTAATTTCATCCAATTATAGGACAAGTTGGTGTTTGTGCATCAAACCGGATAGTTCTTGTCATCTTGGACGTTTGAGTCAAGTATCTTTGAGATTGGGTTTGTGATGGTTAATTTGAAATTCTGCAAAACGTAAATAGATTTTAATTTAGATTAATCTTCTACCAGGGACTTAGGGTCTTTAAGTCATGATGGTAGCTCCCACTAATTTTGGCAAATTTCATATCCCTCCTGAAAATCTGAGAGTTTCCGTTGAAACTCTTAGTGGGGATGGGAGTCTCACTTTCACATAGTTTTCCTCAACCTAACAGTTTGTTGAATTGCTATGATACTAATGAGAGGATATTCTTATCCAATCACATCATTAATGTGAATACCCATCACTATGGCCTCTAGAGAACTAGACCTCAACCTAACAGTTTGTTGGTTTCGTTCGTCTTAGTTAAGTTATTCCCCCCATGCTTGTGGGTATAGGGTTTCAAGTATGACCTCAACCTAACAGTTTGTTGGCCACACTCGTTATCTATCCGCACTACATCAAGTATGTGTAATAGGCTTCCCTTGGATGGTTACAAGTACTGGATGTTGCCTCACTGAGGTCCAACAAGGTGTAAATGTGCCACCCAATAAGAGACTACCACGGTGGAAGGCCACAAAATAGCATTCAAAGTGCCATTTCGCTTATCAACTTAATATTGCTTTGAGGGTAGTTAAATTGGTCTCATTTTAATCCAATTTTAATCCTATTAAAATTACTTATCTAATCTCATTAAATGGTTCCCATTGCAATATATTAGTAGCACATAATACTCCCACTAAATGTTTTAGAAACAATTCGCTTGAAATAGTGGAAATACATGATACTACTAATTGATTAATTATCATCATTACCGAACATTCCAATTGCATTGGGCTTGTAGGATGATTATGGACTTTCTTGTTGATCCAACACGAGCCACCATGTTGGATCATGGTCTTGGATGGTGATTCATTTTAATTACGCGCGCTTACAAATAAATTAGGCATGAAAGCCATTTCATTATTACATAGCCAATTAAAATCGAATACATATTCAATAAGCGGCCAATCACATAGCTCAATTGTTTGGTCTAAGTCCATAACCATCCTTTAATTATTTAAACGCTTTAAACAATTAAACTAGCAATGTAAATACATGCTCTTGGGTTGCATACATATATATGGGTTTAATTCAAGTGGTAACCATATTCAAATAAAATAAATTTACCATGGAGTGAAAACATTTTACTACAATAGTAAATGTAATTGTAGAAACCTTTTAGGCATAGTTACACTTATCATATATTGCAACTATATCCAAAATTATTCAACAATTAATAATGGATCCAAAGTTGATCCACTAGGGTGTGGGGTTAAAGCATGCATTTGTATAATACAAAGTGGTGATCATAATTCTTTCAACTAAGTGAATAATCATGAATGTGACTAGGTAGGCCAACCACACTCACCAAAGTAATCAAAATTAATTTTAGTGTGGTAGGTAAATAATTAGTGATAGGAATAATTTGATCAACTTTTGCATTTTATATCAAATCACCATCATTTACATCTAGATAGTCCCCACACACTCACCAAAGTAATCTTATTAATTTTAGTGTGGTGGGCAAATGTTTATTGGGTGGAAACATTTTGGAAAAGCTTTCAATTTTATAATAAAACATCATCATCATCTTTTGACCTATTTTGGTGGAAAATTCCACTAAACACAATCATCAAAATTAGTCACCTAACTTATGGATCAAAAAGATCCCATAACAAGAACACCAAGAACACCAAGAACATGCATATGAACTAATACGAATGTTCATGCAATTTCCGGAAAAATCCATATTCCATTTTAACTATCTCATGCTCTTAATATCATATATTTCATGAAGTTAAAATCATGGGGTTTTAATGCAACTATGCTCTAATATTCATACATACAATTATGAATACAAAGAGAGCATCAGTCATCAAAACATAAATCCGGAAATTCAAAATCCCAAACAACCACTTTCACTCAATTTGATTTTTATTCAATCATATCAAAATAAATCAAGTATAACTATTATACTTTTAAATGAATTTACAACCCATATATGCATCTCTAAACCCCCAAAACATATCAAGTTCATGACCTATGGCTCTGATACCAATTGTAGGAATTTCAAAATATTTTTCCAAAGTTCATTTGAATATTAAACATGCATTTAATCAAATTAATCGCAGTGGAAGTCTAAGGTGGTTGTTTAAATTCAAAAACAAAACTTTCTTCCAAGTATCTTAAGCCATGAACATTGATATGTTTTTCATAAATGAAAATTCAAGAGAAAGTATAAGATCTAATTACCCTTGAAGCAATTATATGAACCAATTTGTGTTTGGCCTTCTCTTGATGATTTCCTCTTTGTTGATCTCCTCTTTGATCTTTGATCTTTGCTCCTTGATCTTTCTCCTCCATGTGAGCCACAAAAGTATATGGCCTCTAAGTCTCCACACCAATGGAACCTTGAGATGAGAAGAAGTATCTTGAGAATACTTGGATGCTAGTGCAAGATTCTCAAGATTGGTTTCAATCTAAACCACTTTGAAAAATGAAAGTATTTCACTCTTGAAAACTCTCCTTTTTCTCTCTTTGATCTCCCAAACCTATTTGGTTGATGTTGGATTGTGTTTGTGTGTTAATGAGCTTATGGAAACAATTCCCATACACATTCACTTAACCATTTTCGGCCAAACCTCATTGGGCTTCCAAAATTGGGCCTTATGACACTTAAACCATAATGTTTAGGTGTCTTAAGCCTTTGGGCTTGATATCCAACCATTTGGACTTTCCTTAACTATTACCGAAGCCCAAATACGTTTTACACGTAGTAAATCATCCACATCAAATCAATCAAATTGATTTCCTCATTCTCATTTGTATTACTCAAAGTTAACCATTTAAGGTGTGCGATCCATTAGGTTCTAATTAGCAAGGCAGTGGGAAAATATTAGAACTCTTTCTAACCAACTGGAATTAAAACCCCTTTTTAATTCTTCCTTTATTTAGATCGATCACTATCAATCCTAGGACTTCCACAAGCCAAGAGTGACATCTAGCAATATATCAAGGCTACCAGGAGCTAACCAGAATAGATGAAGAACCTATTCAGTTGGAATTGCAATGCAATACGGTCCTTCTCTTATACAATGTTTCAAATCATATTATTAGGGTACGGATTGATTATGTCAAACCCCTAATATGATTTACAACCTCATGTGATTCAAAAGAACATGATTAAGAACAACTTTCTCAATCAAGCTCAAAATACTTTGGCCAAAGATTTACTGAATCACATCTTGAAACATTCTCCTTCTTTATCGAAAGTAGAGATTCCTTATTGTACATTCACATGCCCCTATGATGAATTAAGAGATCCCAACAACACTTAAGACAAATCTTTTACGACTTGCCTTTAAGAGCTATCAAAGATCAATAACGCATCACAGGACAACCATGATGCCTCAGGTCTAAGGACTAATTTGCATTATTGCAACTATGAGTTCTCATTTGACATGTAGATAAATACTCCATATGAGAACTACGGTTGATCGCGTTCAGTGTACTCATTCACTAATGAGCACCCACATACTTGTATTAGTGTCAACTACACAAATGGTTTGAGACTAACCATCCTCCCAATTGAGCATACATAATATGTGCTAATCTTGACGGTTTATCAATGCCCATTTGATAACCTATGATTAGGAACATTTTGGGATGCTATAGTTAGAGATTAAAGGTCTCCGAATCTAATCTTCTTTAGATTACTTTATCTCTTATTTAGCATACCTTGGACATTTGTTTCTTTACATGATGTAAAAGATAACAAATAAGTTTGCCCTTTATATATCATATATGAAATGTATTCTAAGGAGATTACATCAAATGTATTGGCTCTTAGGGCACATTTCTAACACTATCAAAATCAAATAGTCAGCTTCAAATCTCAATTCAAGTTCAAGTATATATCTAAAATTTCAATCTATTCTATATATTACATGACTTATTTTATTAAATTATTATCATGTTGGTGATTGGTTATATGACAATATAGTTTTTAGAAATATTTATCTATTTCTTGCTGGGGTTTTCTTCCAGGTTATAGGGGTTTGGAATTTTTCTTTGTTAATGACATTTGTGTGCAACTACTCTTTAATTTGTGATTGCCAATTTTTTTTTCCTATTAAACATAGATTGCTTATTGGAGGCAGCAAGGGACTTTGTAGGGGCACAATGAGCTTATTTTTTTTTTTTACCAAAGATACTAATATTTAACTTTATCAAATGGAAACATTTAAATTTTTATGAATTTGATTTCGGATTGTCATGACCTGTTTATTGATAGTGACTTTTAGTTATAAAAAAAAAAATTGTTTATGACATTAAGTTATGTTAAATTTTTATTTATAGTATTTTTGTATTAGATTACATGAGGCCCCAATTTAAGTTTCGCACAAGGCTCTCAAAATCTAAGGGACGACCCTCTTGAAACCTCTGGCCATCTTTTTGATATCCAAGTAAGAGTACTTTATTGGCATGAGATTATTATTACTCCGAAGAAAGTCTTCTATATTGCCATACATTGACAAGTGCCTCCTTCGCGATATATATATTAGCAGTGCAGTTACAAAGGGAAAACCAATTGTAAATTTGGCTGCTACGTATAGTGCTGCATTAAAAAAGAACAGTTGTATTCTCTCTTCACAAGCGCATTATTTCTTGATTAGATTGATAATGGTAAATTAGTTAGTATACTATCTTTCTTCTTATCGACATGTTTTAGTTTTAGCATGTTCTTCTAGCTCTAAAATATCACAAATGCCAATCTGTAAAAATAAATAAAATAGAATTACTATTGATACAACAAAAAATAATTTTTTATTAATTATTAATAGATATGTCAACATGTGATTGGTTGAATAAGGAGTCATTGGTGGAATGCTACATGATAAATAAGTCTTATAGGTTTTGTCATATCGAAAGTTTGTTACGATTAACGGATTCAGCTCTCTTAAGAACCGATTCACAGCTCTCTTGAAATAATAAAATATAAAAGTGGAGGATGATTGTGGAGTGCAAATGATGTTTATTTTTATTTTTCATGTACTTTATGAACCAGGTGGGTTTGATTCTCTCATTCTACAGATTTATTCTTTGATAGAAAAAAACAAAAGAAGAAGAAAAGACATCAGTTGCATTGCCTGTTGCTTGAATCCAAACCTCTCATTCTGCAAATCATACTCCACATGGTAATTTTGCATTTGGAAACTCCCCAGAATTATAGAAGGCCCAGACGAGATCACAGGCAGATTATCACTACGAATCGTCAAGCACAGCACCTCCCAATCGGCCGGCGCCATGTAATTCTCCTCCTGGCAGCGCCATCTCAGCCCCTCCCTTGAAGTGAAACGTCACGCTTGGAAACGTAGGCGTTTCGATGCCGGATACATTATAGCACGGCCTCAACCTAGTCAAAGCCTCCACTTCCTCCGCCCTCTTGTAGCCCTTCGCCAGCTTCTCGAACTCTCCCGCCACGCGCTCGAACACCTGAGGCGCCATATGCGTGAATGTGGTCCCGGAATCGACTATGGTCCCGCCGGAGCCGTTCTTGTCAGGCCTTAGGTACCTGTACGGAATCTTCACGCGCCGCCCTCCCACAGTGATGCGGCGGAGGCCGACGTAGTAACAGGTGAGGAAAGCCCCCTTTCCGGGGGACTGCTGGGTTTTTCACAAATGGCGTGTAGCTGATGCCTTTAGTTTTCTTGACGGAGTCTTTTCCGCCGACGAGGACCAGTGAGCTGCTTTTGTTAGTGTCGTCGAACAGGCGAGAGAGAAGGCAGGAGGAGAATTTTTTGACGGCCAATTGGGTGGGGAGAGAAGCTGGGCCGCGGCCCAACCCGGCAATGCCAGCGGCCGGTTGGTCGGAAGCGCGAATGGAGCAGCCCACAAGGAAATCGGGTACGCGTCGGTCCGGGAGGTGCAGCGTTTCAGAGAGTAGACTTCCACTTGTGTCGCAGAGCCGTAGGGGTATGTGTACCAAGGGCATCTCCGGGTACAGTTTTTCGAACCGAGTTTGCAATATCTGGGCAGTGAATTTTCGGGGTAAACCATAGCGCATTTGGGGTTCAAGCATGCGAGGGGCTTGGAAGATGAGGACAATTTGGGAATAAAAGATTTGACTTCGGCGGTGTTGTTGAGGTAAGTGGAGCAATTGATGCACTGGTAGTTTTTGCCGCAAGGGAACCAAGTTAAATCACTACCAGTGTCCATCATGAAGAGGAGGGTTTGGGGAGGGGTGCCAAAGCTCAGGGGTATGGAGTAGCCTCCATAGCTGTTGGAGAAGAGTGGGGTTTTGATGTTGGTATGGGGAGGGGTAGTTTGGGGATTTTTGAGGTGGTGGGCTCTTTTTAAAGAGGAATTTGCTAAGTAGCTGAGGTGCTGGTAAGGATCTGGATGTGGGTTTTTGGGTAAATGTGAGAGGGGTATGGTGATAATATTGGAAGAAGTAATATACGGTAGAAGAAGAAGTAGAGAGAGAAAGAGCAGCAAAGAAGATGAAGAAGATGATGAAGAAGAAGCCATGATTTTGATAGATTGGATAGAGGAAGGTTAATTTTTATTGTGGTTCTTAAGGATAGAAAATGTAAGTTCCAGTCAGGTTGGATGATGAATTTTGCCAGCTTCAATCTTTGATACCAAACAGGTGTCTTTGTGCATGTGTTTAAGCAATAGAAAGAAAGACTCACATGTCCAAACCAAAAGAATAGATGAGTTTGGTGTCTACTTGACCTTTGCAAAACAACAATTTTGTTTGGCAGCTTGTAAATCCTCTTTTGGGTTGAGGTGTTCAAATTCCAATTCCAATCCGTGCTTACTTACAAAGAGAAATGAATTCAAAGCAAAAATTGAAACAAATACATGTCACTCTTTGAAGCTTCCTATACTGATCCAAGGAAGCCGCTTCAAAATTTTAGATCATCCTCCTTGTGTCATGCATGTTGGGAAACAAATCAAGTGGCTGATCTGATCCCTCGACGATCTTCATTGTAAAGTTTTTCGTTTATAAAAACAAAAACAAAAAATAAATACAAGTTAACTTCGGATTTTCATGTAAAGACTAAGGGCCAGTTTGGCATTGCTTGCCTGTGAAAATAATAGCTGTTAGATTTGCTGAGAGAAATCAGCTGTAAGATAAAACAGTTTGGCGTTTGGTAAATTTTTTATTAAAAGTGTTGTTGATATTGATTTCAACAAAATTAGAAAATAATTGTTGCATAATCATTAAACCCAACGCCTCTTCGAAACTGAATTTCTGCATAATCAGAAAATGACAGCACCTCATTAGCTGCTTTCCATTATAGCTTTCTCTCACAGCAATTTTTAACAATAAGTGATTTTCTCACAATTTACCAAACAGGTTGAGCTTCCCAAATTTTTTTAAAAATCACTTATCACCCCAAATAAGCACTGCCAAACAGGCACTAAGGAGTACTTGTTACGCTAAGTACGCAAGTCTTTCTTATTTCTTGTGTTGCTCTAATTTTGTTACGTGGTTAATCAATTGTTTTCTTTAATTAGTTTTATGTTTTACGTATATTTTACTTCAGTAATTTTTTGGTTTCATTATGCTGACGTTTTATATGCTCATTTTCAGTGCTTATTAGACTCAGAAATTCAGTTGTTAGTTTTTAAACTTGGATTCTTAAGACCCTATTCGACCCTTTACACATTTAGCACAAGTAGTTATTCTAAGTTTTTTTTAGTTATTTTGTCTTTTTACACAAAGATTCTATTTTGCCTTTTTGTTTTTATTGAATTTAATTTTTAAAAATAAATGTATATCATTAGATCGCTTTTTATAACACTAGTCAGCCAAAATATAAATGACGAAAGAGACTACATATATATATATATATACACACACACAGACAACAAGCTCATCCAAGTTCATTTTTATTAGACATGGTTTGCTCAAAACAAGTATTAGTTTCTTCTCGGTTTTACTTTTCACGCATGCGACCGCCTTTCAAATTCAAGTTATAGGATATAAATGTTGTAGTTAGAAAAAATATAATGCAACGAGTTATGACTATATCTTGAACTCAGTGGCGCGCGGTCGTACGCTAGGGCAAGGTAGGTTGTTAGGCCATCTCCAGTCATAGACTATATCCCAAATATAGCCCTAAAATAATGCAAAATCCATCTCTAATGATGAACTAAATAAAATTTTGGCCAAATTTGGAAGGCCACATTTGGCCCTTTAGCCCTCCAACTAGGCCACATATAGCCCACCTTTAGTCTATGCCAAATTTTTGTGGGCCCATGCATTTACTTTTTAATAGCCAACAGTAAAGCAAGTTTATGTCATAGTTGGAATATATATATATATATATATATATATATATATATATATATATATTAACAACCTCGGTTTCAATTCTTGTTGTTGAAGAGAAAAGTATAAAATATGATTGGTCATGAATCAGACCATTGAAACCCATTCTCTCCTCTCTTTTTTTTCTTTTTTTAAATTTTTTTTATAATAAATGTGGTGTTTTCAAGTGTTGTTTAAAAAATAGTTTAAAGGTGGTCAATTTTAATAAATGTTTTCAAGTGTTGTTAAAAAAAAAAATTATAAAAAAACTCTTGGTCATGACCGTTGTAACCATTGCCACGTGGACACAAAATCTTATCAGAAATTTTGTTCTTATCAACGTATACGTGTCATGTATGGAATATTGTCTCTAAATAATAGTTTAATAAATTAAACAATATATAGTTGTGGAATATATGAGTGTTGTACTATAGTTTTTCTCAAAAAAAAAAAAAAATATGAAGGACCCTAAAATATAGTCCTACATGGCTGGAGATGGAAAAATTTAGCCTTGCACTATTCTTTAAAAAATTAATATTTTGAAGAGCTAAATTTTTTGTCATGGATTACATTTAGCTCTATGACTGGAGATGGCCTTACCTACCCAAAAATGTTCCCAAAAAATAGCCATATGTGTTGTGGACAGCTGCATATAATATTAGAGAATAGTCCGATGAAATAATATTTTTTTTTTTTTTTCTTCTCTCTCCGAGTTCACTATTCTCTCTCTCCTTATTACTTTATTATTCCTTTTTCTTTCCTTTTTTTTTTTTCTTCTTCTTCTCTCTCTCTCTCTCTCTCTCTCTCTCTCGTTTTCCCATTTCTCTCTCTTTCTTTTCTTGCTCTCCGCCAATTTTCTTCTACCCCTCGAGTGCAAAAGAAAAAATTCTTGTAATGAGAATAACACTGTTTTGTTGTCCCTAGCCAATAACTCAATGACACATGAAAAAGTTAACCTATATGCCGTTGTGTTATTGGTCAAAGATAGCAATAGGTGTAATCCCAGTTGCATGAAAGTGTTTCTCCCTCAAGTAAGCATGATCACATTTTTTATTTGAGTAATGCTATTTAGACACACAACATTGACCACCTTATCTGACCACCTTACGTGGCAACTGATGTGTCATGCCCTGTCAATTAATGAATGTTGCCATGATGCCACTTACTAGGAGCGCTAAGGTTTTTTAATTTGTTTTTTAATTGACATGACAATATTCATTAATTGACTTGGCATAACATATCAATTGCCACATAAGGTGGTCAGCTAAAGTGGTCAATGTTGTGTGTCTAAATAACATTACTCTTTTTGTTTTATAAAGTTTCGTTTACATATACCAGAAGCAATGAGATATAGACTTATTAGAGACAAGTCTTCTTCGTATGTCCATCATTTAATAAAAGAAGTTGATATTAAAGGTGTGTGATATAGTTGAGATAGGATGTATGAGATTTCCACCAAATTTCATTGATAATTCCAATCTCTATTTTTGGATAAGAATAATCTTAATTAAATAAAGAATTTATTTTTCAAACCCTACAAGAAGTCTATAAATACGTGGCTACATAACACACAAAAGGTAATTCCGTATCCCTAACAAAATTGATGTCACACCTCTCTCTCTCTCGCCGCCCCTCTCACACTCTCTCTCTCACAGCTCCAACCACCCTTACACAGGCCATCCGGCTCTCCCTGTGAGAAAAGACCGCCATCTTTTTTGTTACTTTGTCGTATCTTTCTCAAGATCCAATTAACTAACTTAGGCATTAGAGGGTCTTTAGCCAACGCCCCCTGGGTGTGGTCAATTTACTCCGACCTGTTTCGTAGGGATCGAGAAGGAAGAAGAAGGAAGTTCGAGGGACAAAGAAATCATCCGCATATTCCCCGTATGAATATGCGCACAAACATGATGTTTTTTCTATTTATTAATTTTTGGGAAGATGTGTGAAGATCAAAATTTGGGGTACCTCAAGATTTTTTTGATATAAAATTAAATGGAAGTAAAAGATGGTACACAGCCACACCAATTGTGAAGTTTGGGTGTTAAATTGTCAAAATTTATTCTTTGATTGGCTAATGCGCACACTTGTATCAATCCCAGGAATTTTATAAAAATTTGCTAAATAAATTTTGTTAAAGCGTAAAATCAACTTGAGATGAAATGGGCTAAATATATATATACCAAAGTATCTTTTCACCCACCGTCTGCGCGGTTACATAAGTGAAAACTTGCTAACTGGATTTCGTAGTGGAGCAAATAATGCTTAAATTGAACACTTCATTATGTTAGCCCTTTGAAATTAGGAAAAAAAAAAAAAAGAAGAAAAAAAAAAAACGCAGCCTCATACGTGAACTAATACTTGAGACCAAAAAAGTAAAACCCATAATAGTTCTTTACGCATTTTGTGAATATGAGTCTAACAAATTATTGTGCATAATTAATTTGAACATATGAAATGTTATTCAAGTCTAATTACAATATAAAATGGTAAAGCTCGAATTTCACACAACAACTTCCATAATAAGAGTGTCCACGTCTCATTCCATGTATGTTATTAAAAAGTTTGCTCATCGCAACCTTAAGACACTTCTTTCAAGAGAGACTAGAATTGTCGCCAGTGCATTGAGTTGCACATCATAAATTGTATCATTGTTCAAAACCACAAACTTTAGCTTCCCATGAACAGAGAAGAGTGGACTAAGAGGAGCTTGAATACATAATTTGGTACTCATGAACCTTTTTATCGAATGAGGGAGAATCAATTAATTCTTTATTGTTCACGTACACCCCATTTATCGTGTCTTTTAAACCAAAGAAAAATGCATTTGAGTATTTTAAGAGGCAATTTTCATACCAAATTATAGCTCTCCTTGCTTGTAAGGGCATTGTCTGAGGATCTCTTTGCTTACTTCTCCTATACAACTTTTGCAAAATATGTATGAGATCAATGACGGACCTAGGAATTTTTATAAGGATAGACTAAATAATTTTTTTAGAGGATATATACTATAAGCCTTTTTTCTCTTGAAACAAAAATGTAAATAAGTGTGCTCCCATCTCTCATTCCATGACCCTTTTTTATAAGTTCACTCTTTGCATCATCAAGACACTCTTCACAATTAAAGCGAGAAAGGTCACGAGTTCAGAGTTTAGGACGTCCCAAAAGCTCTATACGACTCTCTCAAACCCTAGGCCCCCTCCCTTGGAAACACTTTTAGCGCTGCACTAAGGGATAGGAAGACTTTGTTCCTCCTCCCCCCTCTCCTCTCCTCCTTCCCATTTCCTCCATCTCCTCTCTCTCTCTCTCCCCTTTGTGAGAGTCTTCTCTCTCCTCTGTGGGAGTTCATTCTCTCCTCTGTGAGAGTTTATGTTACTTTTCTTGTTGTTTGTATTTCCTTCTTGTCTCTCTGAATCTCCTCTCTCATTCCTCCTCATCCCCATGATCTCCCTCATCTCTGACTCACTTTTGTCTCCAAACGCCCCATCTATCCATAACATCTCCCTCAAGTTCTCCTCTTCCCCTTTCCCTATGATTGACTTATTAGTGTCTTGGCTTGTTATTGCTACTACTCACCCCCTACAACCCATGCTCAAATCTGAGTCTCAAATTTGTATTTATGGGCTCTGTAGTTCTATGGTCTCTGTTGACCAATTGATGGATCACTTGAGTATGATGCATATTGGTGGCTTACTTCCCCAATTTCATTCTCAGCAGATCCCTCTTCATGGCTCCTCTGTTCTTTGGTTTCTTGATGGCGGCAGTGATGACAACAACAATGGCGAGTTGGGTTAGATATTGTAATTGGGGTTTCTGTAATTTGGGGTTATTGTTGGGAGCGGATCCACTGTCCCCAATTTGGTGTCCCCTTCATGTCCCCTCTTTAAATATTTGACAAGTGTCCTACCACTTAAACCTCAATATAACATAGTTAACTTAATAAAATAAAAAACTAAAAAACTAAAATTTGAAAAACGAAAAAACAAAAAATGATAGCAGCCACCGTTACCAAGTCCCTCCTCCCAGCCAACACCAACAACCACCCACCTCAATCACCCCATCCCACTGGCAACAACCTCCTTTTCTTATCCCACCCTAGGCCAGCCACCCAACGAAAGCCTCCTTAGGTTGACGATCTGGTAATGGGTTAAAATCAATAAAAAATAACCATCCTTCACCGAAATCATACCCAAATGAGCAGTCCCCTTCATTGTAAACATATGCAAAAACAACAAAACTAAACCCGAAAATCAAAAGTGACACAAACCCATTAACCCAAAATTATCAAAATAGGCAAATTGAAAAAAAATAAATTCAAGATTGATAGAGGAAAGAACAATATATAGAGAAGGAGGAAGGAAGGGAGGAAGGGGGGGAGGAAGGGATGGAGAGAAAGAGACATATATAAACAGAGGTTGGAGTGGGTGGCTGCCAGGGTTTAGGTGGGTGGAGACTTCATGGTGTTGTTGATTGTTTGTTTTTAATTTTTTAATTTTTAAGTTTTTAAAATTGATTTACAATTAACACTGTTAAGTTGGGGTTAGGTTATATGACATGTGTCAAAAAACTATGAAGGGGACACGTAGGGAACACCAAATTGGGGACAACAGATCCTCTCCCTATTTTGTTGTATTGTGCAAGTACTAGAGTGGACATCTCTTTAAAAGGCCACGAGTGCAGTGAGCTACACCATAAACTGAATCTTTATTCCCAATAGGTAGGGTTCCGTCCCGTGAGCATGTAGTTGTTGGTTACAAGCAGCCTCATTACATATATGAGTTAATAATCGATTAACTTTGTCGTCAAATAACACAGGAGCATTATACATGTTATTATTTGTCAAATAAACCGCTTTATTCATATCTGGTACACGAAAGAAGTTTGAACTTGAGTATTTAAAGAGACAATCGCCGTACCATATTATATTTATACCCCCTTCTGCATCTCAAGGCTTAGCTTGCGCAGCTCATCTGATGCTCCTCTAAAACATTTTTCACAACCTGCGTGCCTGTGAGTGGTTTTACTCTCGAATATTGCACTAGTCGATAGACATAAGGCCATCTCCAACCATAGAGGACTCAAATCCAAAATTTCACCTTCCAAAATACAACTATTCATTTATTTTTAGGACTCAAACTGTTTTTTCCTCCAACCTTGCGGACTCATAATTTGAGTCCGCAACTTTATTAAATTGTTAAAGAATAATATAATCCTATTTTGTTTTTGTGGCTAATTTTTTTTAGTTAATTTTTGCATATTACTCCGTGATTTATTTTTTTGAACATTTTGACATAATTTTTTTGAAATTTCACAAACATAATTTTACTAACAAATTGATAGGTATTTATAGAGTTTAGGATATGTTTTGAGGTTGCATCCAACTTAGAATGATATATTTACTTATTTTTACCTTTGGATTTAAATTTTAGCTGTTGGATTATTTTTTTTCCCCTTTGATCCAGCCAAAATTTAATATCAGCTGTTGATTTCTAGCCTTTAGGTTTGAAAAAAAGAATATTGAAAGAAGCCCATTTAAAATGCAGCCATAGAAGTCTAATTTTTAAGTTGCCTAGGCTTGGACAGGTGGCCAGCGACTTGGGGCAGTGTGCAACAGCCCATCATTTGCTTCAAATGAGGCCTCCCCACAAAAATTCTGCTTGGATTGGAATCTGGGGCCAAATTCCACCCCATTTTTCAATCAACTCAAATTTCCCCCCCTCCAAATGCATGGGTTAGAGAAGGTTTTAGGCTAAAAATCCCAAATATTGGGTTTTGCCTCCCATGGTTGGAGATAGTACATCATGGTGAATTAGCTCATGTTTTTGCTCTTGGAGCAAATCCCATACCCTTCAGAATTAGGAGAAATTATAGAATAGTACAGTTCTACCACCTCAGCTACGATACTTCCATTGAAAATATGCCATGTGTCATTTAAGAATAATAATTTTAATTTGTTTTACCGCTGGATTTGGAATCTAAGTGCATGTTTGGCATTGCTTATTTGGGGTGATAAGTGATTTTTAAAAAATTTTGGAAAGTCCAACCCGTTTGGTAAACTGTGAGAAAATCATTTATTGTTAAAAATTGTTGTGAGAGAAAGCTATAAGGGAAAGCAGCTAATGAGGTGCTGTCATTTTCTGATTATGCAGAAATCAGTTTGAAGAGGCGTTGAGTTTAATGATTATGCAACAATTATTTTCTGATTTTGTTGAAATCAATATCAACAACACTTTTAACAAAAATTTTACCAAACGCCAAACTGGTTTCTCTTCCAGTTGATTTCTTTCACAGCAAATCTAAAGCGATTATTTTCATAGAAGGTAATGTCAAACTGGCCCTAATTATTATCTTTCGAATAAAACTAAGAAATCAAAAAATCAAAAAAAGAAAAAAGAAAAGAGCCACAACCCACCCCGACCCGTAGTCCACCTCGTGCTGCTTCCCTGGCCGATACCCACTCCCTCTCTTTTTCTTCCTCCCTCATCTCTCTCTCTCTCTCTCTCTGTCTCTCTCTCTCTCTCTCTGTGGTCCTTCTCCCGCACTTCAACCACTTAATCATTGTTCAATCCTCTTACCCTTTCAGTGGCTACCCCAAGACTAGCTTTTTTTTTTCCTCCTTTTTCTCACTAATTTGTTAACTTCTAATTTTCAAATTGCCATCAGATGTGAAGAAAGTTGGGGTGGGAGGTGTCTGTTAGTAGTAATTGAATGAAATTGGACCCTTTTCAATGCTGATGAGATTTTGCAGGTTCATTTACGGGTTCAAGAGATCTTGCAGTTTTAGAGAGAGAGAGAGAGAGAGAGAGAGAGAGAGAGAGAAGGAGGAGGAGGAGGAAAATGGGAGACAGTGCGGTGGCGGTGTAGAGAGATTGGGTTGGGGTGGGAGGTGGATTCTGTCGTCTTCTATGTTCTTTTCTTTTCTTTTAGTTTTTTTTTTCTTTTTAAGTTTATTCTAAATGGTATACATGTTTTAAATCCAGCTGTAAAAAAAGTTCAAATTTTTTATAAAACCATGACACATGGCATATTTTTAAGGGAGTTTCACTAAAACACCCAAAATGAGGGCTGAAATTATTAAAAAAAACCCTACATACCCAAAACCCATCATTGCACACACTCAAAACCCATTTATAAACACACCCAAAAAATATACAATTGTTGATTGTTGGGTTGATTTTGGGTGTGTTTCTATGTTTAAATAATGTTTTGGTTTTTTTATAAATACATGTCTAGGATTGAGTTTATTTATAAATATCTATATTTTTAATGGAAATATTATAAGTTGAGGTGGTAGTACAAGGACTATTCTATAATTTCTCCAGAAGTAGCTGCTCCACTTAATTCCTGAAGTATTGAATCCATGTTATATTTATTACCTGTACTGCCTTGAGCTATTGGAGAACGAAAACATTTATGCCCAATAATTTCAAATACTATATAGACTAGCCCCTTGCCACACGCTCAGGCGTGTGTCAATTGGTTTCCTTTTTTTAGTTTTTATAAATGGGTAGTTATTTTTCATAAAAATAGGATACATTATTTGATTTTGTTTTTAATTTTAATTTTTTTAATATAAAAAATATGAATTTACCATATTATCCTCATTTAATTAATAATTTCAATTCTTAATGTTAGCATTAACCAATGGCATTTTCCTGGTATTTTGAATGTTTCACCATTTTCTAACTTTTGCTTTATATATATAGATTAAAGAGATATTTATGCTTTTTGTGCGGGTGCACAAGTAGCGCACTCGTGGGTTGCTGCATTTGGCTTTTTTATTTTTATCTTCTTTAAAAATAAAAATAAAAATTAGGTGAACTGGATTGGATTGGAATGGAAGATAGGATTATGATTTAGCTAATATGATTTAGTCAATCCACATTGGATTATGATTTAGCCAATACAATTCAATCGAATTAAAAGTTTAAATTCAATCCAATCCAATTCATTAATATTAAATTAAATTAAAAGTTTAAATTCAATTCAATCCAATTCAATTAATATTAAATTAAATTAAATTAAATTGGATGATCCATTTTTATAATTTAAAAAAATAGTAATGAAATATGAAACATTATCGTCAAATTTAATCTAATATATTAAACATAGTCCCATTTTCCTGGACCCTACGATCCATGAAGTTGTGGTCACTCACAATTAAATCTAATCTAATGGTTCCGGAAAACGAGTTTAAAAATCAATATGTCATCATTTTATGTCAATTTTATTTAACAAATACTAAAATAAGAAAAGTAAAAGAAAGCGAAGCACGATCTCCGGAGAAAATGAAGAATATGTTTTTGCATCCATCGCCGCACACAGCCACGGATACCGGTTGAAATTACAGCAAACTAGGGGAAGCGAGCTCGTTCGCGGCCTCAACACGATCCAACAACTGACCCATTTGAATGGTGGCGACGAAGGACCCGACCCATGAGAGCATGAGCATCTGATCATTGATGGCAATCTGGTCGAGAGGATGAGGGGCGAGATTCCGAAGACTAGAAGCAATTCTCCGTTGGGTGGGTGAGGAGATGTACTGTATTTTTCTTCTCACCACACCCATCCCATATGAGAGAGAGTCATAGAGACAAACATACAGAGAGGGGCGGGTAGGCGTCTGGGGCAGGGGAGTGGAGATCTGGTGTGGGGCTGATTTTTTTTATTTTATAGAGATCTTTTTTTAAAAGATTTTATTTAGAATTTTTTAAATGTGCCGGTGGAGGTTGATCTTCTCCATTGTATGAAGGAGATGGTGGAAGTTGATCACCTGGTGGTGGATAATGCTGCCTTTTTCAAATCGGGTGATGGCGTTTGTTGTTTGGTTTTTGTAAAATTTATTTTTAATAACCAAAATAGTGTTTTGATAGAGAGTATAAAAATGATGATATTATAATTTTTAAATCAGTTTTTTTTTTCTTTTCAGAATCTTTAGATTAGATATAAGGGTGGTTGACCACAATTTTCGTGAACCTTAGGGTCTAGGAGAACAGGACTCGTATTAATCATAATTCCATCAAATAACTTAAAATGTTCGTATCTTTCTTAATTACAATTACCTGTATGAGCAAAATAAACATGAAACGAACTAGGTTGTATTGGATTCTCACAAGCAAATTCATCATTTGATCCAATTGTATAATTTTTTTTAAATTAGGTATCCGATCCAATCCGTCAAATCATCAAAACCGATTAAAATTGAATTGGATCAGTCAGTTTTAATGAGTTGGATTTGATTAAACGAAAATTTTATTTTTATTTTGGCTTTTTATCACAAATGGTCCTTCACGTTTACGAAATTATCACGAATGATCCTTGAGGTTTTTTTGTGACACTAATAGTCCTTAACGTTTGGACTTTTTATCACAAATGGTCTCTGCCGTCAAAACTCTGTTAAGTGTATGATGTGGAAAATAAGTGGAGCCCACATGTCCAATCACAATTCATTAGGGGTGGGCACGGTTCGGTACGGTACGGTATTGGGCTCGTACCGCTACCAATACCGGAAATTAAAACCGGTATGGTTCGGTATGAGATTATGGTTTGCCAAAGTTGGTACCGTACCATACCAATAAAATAAAATCGGTATTGGATGATGATACGGTACCATTTCGGTATTCAAAATGACAAAACTCATAAATGAACTAATTGAATATTCAACCTATGAATTCACCAAAAATTCAAAGATTCAACAAATTCAACATCCAAATTCTAATCAACCAAATTAATATACATCAACAAATTCAATATCCAAATCAACCAATTCAATATCTAAATCAACCAAATCAATATCCATCAACAAATTCAACATCCAAATCCTAATTAACCAAGTCAATATTCATCAACAAATTCAATAACCAAATCAATCAAATCCAAATGGTTAAATAAAACTCATGCCTTATGACTTACAATCCAAATATGCAATTCAAGCTTCATTTGCAGCCCACAATTTGGATTCAAGTATCCCCATCATTTGCATATTCTGCAAATTACCCAAACAAACAACTATTAGAAAGAATTCAATGCAAACAGATATTTCACCACAGGCTGTACAGGGATTCCCAGGTTTCCTTGACTTTCTTGTTTCAGGGATGTCAAAGTGTATCCAAAACAACATTAAGACCATGCAAGTTGATCAGTACAGCAGTTTGGTTCTGCAAGCAAGTTCTAATATTCTATCATACTATTTTTTCTACACCTAGGAGTTGCTTTCTTTTTGAATATCAATTGAGAACTGATAAGTTATTCATTACCAAATGTATAAAAAAAAAAAAAGAAGTTAATATAGAGTTGACAACATGGTATTAATAGCAGTAGAGGTTAGATACGTATCTTAAATTTGACCAAGCAAAGAGGGCACATGCTGCGTGCTGCGTAGGGCTGGGCATACATAAATACGACATACATATATCTAGGGCTGGGCATCTATTCAGCAACAATTCATAAATATGCCAATTCATCATTCATCAATTCAGCAACAATTCATAAATTCCAGACATCAATTCATCAATTCATCAATGCAAATCAAAAGCTTATTATCAAAAGTTTCAATTCCAGATAGAGAATTTGTTAAACATAAACTTACCATTTGAGTTTGAGTCTTCAATTTGGGGCTTCCAGACAGATTGAGAGATCAACAGGTCATCAATTTGGGGCTTCAAAGACAGAGAGAGAAAGATCCAGAGAATGAGACAGAGAGAGAGAGACAGAGATTCGAGTGAGAGAGAGAGAGAGAGAGAGAGAGAGAGAGAGAGATCGATCAAATTCGAGAGATTGAGTGAGTGAGACAGAGATCGTGAGAGTGAGAGAGTGAGAAAGAGATATTGATCCAAGGGTTTGGCCTCTTGAATCGATTGAGGGCGACTGAGAAAGATCGAGAGTTTGAGAGAAAGAGAGAGCTGGTTGGGAGTGGGAGGAGAGATTGAGAGCCTGGGGTCTGAGTGAGAGAGATCGAGTGTTGTCGAGAGCGAAAAACACGCGTGTAAAAGTTTAGGGTTACTATTCGGTACGGTATGGTGGCATACGGTGGCTAATATTTGATACCGCACCCGTGTCAAACAAGTGTGGTATGGTACAATATGATACCGTTTTAATTCGGTGGGAGTTCGGTACGATATTATATGGTATGGTATGACACGGTATTGACATGATTTCGGTATATACGGTATAGATGCCCAGCCCTACAATTCATAGCCAAATAAATGCTGCCAGCTGTGAATAATTTTTTATTTCCTTTCCCTCCCCTCTTCCCCTCTCCCTGTCGCACAATCCTCATCCTTGATTGGTTTTGTTCCCTTTGTTCTCGTCTGAACTTTCAACCTCCTCCCCCTTTAAATTCTCTCTCTCCTCCGTCCAGACCAAGCTCTTCTCCCTCCTCAGCAATACCTCTGCCACTCTCCTCTTTTGTTATGGAATACAAATTTGGGTTGTAAAACCCAAAGCATTTTGTAGCCCAAAAACAAAAACCCCAAGCTTAAAAGTAAAATACAAAATATTATCTGTCAAACTATTGCTCCTGCGTTTTGATTGTGTTGGCCATCCCGTTTTTGGGGCTTTTGTTTGTAATTTCTTCTTTTCGAATAAATATATAAAAAAAAAGTATCCCTTCCCCCAAAGAGTTCTCTCCTCATATTTCTTATGTCTGTATTTTTTTTTGGTTCAGTTTGATGGGTAATGATTCACTCTTGAAATTGGTTTTGTTTTTGTGGCTTTTTCCCCATTCTCAATTAGCTGAGAGTTCACCTACCATTGAAATTTTACAGTTTATCAGCCCTGTGAGTTGGAAGAGAGACTTAAGAATTGAGATTAGAAATGGCGGGGATTGTTGAGGTTTTGGACCAAAAAAAAAAAAAATAACAAAATAACAAACGTGGGTTGCAGGCCAGGGATTTTTATTATTATTATTTTTTTTGTTTAATCCACATGTCACAATGTAATTGGACATGTGGGCTCCACATATTTTTCACATCATACCCTTAACAGAATTTCTAACGGCATGGACCATTTATGATAAAAAGTCCAAACATTAAGGACTATTAGTGTCACAAAAAAACCTCAAGGACCATTCGTGATAATTTCGTAAACGTGAAGGACCATTTGTGATAAAATCCTTTTATTTTTAGAGAAGTCGATCAATTGCATAGAGGGAATACAATCTTGAATGAGGAGATACTGGACAAGCCCAGGGGCCTCACCAAACTAAAAACAATCTTGAAGCAAATGAAAAGCAAACATGGCAAGCCACACGATTACAATTCCTAGGCACATGGGCCACAGAAGTTGACTGAAATTGCGAAAGGAGCACACAACAATCATCATCAACCAAAAACCCCTTAACAGAGCCGCACTTGAATTGAAAACATCAATGAGTGTAAATAACTGTGTCACATAGTAATAGATCTACTCAAAACAAGTGGTCTTCCTCAACACCTAGTGATAGCAGTAGCAACAAGGAACAGAGGATAAATGCATAGATAGTAAGAGAATATATTACATCTGTCGTGTCTTCAAGTTGAAGGCTAGTAAATCACCATTCTGCAAAACAGAGGTGCAAATAAACCATCAATTTTTCTGATCTCATTATTTTCTCAGGGTGCGGTTCCATAAACAGAAACTCACTATTAGTGGATCTGACCATCCATCACAAGAAAAGAAGTCAAGCCTCTTGATTGCCACTTCCCTTCCGTCATTTAGTATACCCTGAGAAATTACCACCAGATTCTCTTTCAAGTCACATAAAATACTAAGCAAGCACATGTGCAAGCTTTTCATAATTTGTTACGAAACAAAGTCAAGTCAATCCCTTGTAAACAGGACTAAAACCACCTTCCCCAAGCTTATTTGAATCAGAGAAGTTGGAAGTAGCTGCATGTATAGCTGCCAAACCAGAGCTCTTCGATAATTTCTTCCTGAAAAAAAAAAAACTACTGCTTTTAAAAAAACAATTAGGAATGTAAGGTGAGGTTTGAAGTAATTTTTTTTTTTTTTTTTTCATAATTAAGGATAACTACCTTCTTTATTTCTTTTTGTCACTGCAAGATAGACAAAGGAACCCAAAAGTAGTATTGCCAGGCGTGCTGACACAATAGTAAGGATTGTGATCAAGAATATTTTCCTGCGGCTACCTGCATATATACGAAAGCCATATTCATTAATTTCGGTTCATGTGGATTTTGCCTGCTGTGAATGCTATGATAATATGCACAAGACTAGGATAATTTTCGTCCACATCTCCTGTCCTCGAGACATCAAGTCCCCTAATCAACCAATCACTCAATTTTGAGTAACTTCTAATGTACAGTGGATAATTGAATATTTACAACTTAATAAAGTGGAAAAATAGCTGTTAAAATTTCAGGAAACAAATACAACTAATCCCTTACTTCCACTGAATTCTATTTTTGAGCTTCTTTTCTATGAGACCAATTCCTTCAAGAACATTTGTTATATATATTATATATCCGCCTCTTTTGCACCTACATAAAAAAAACACTTATAATTTACAGATCCTTGACATAGAATACATTACAACAGATAGGAAAGTAGTCACCTCTAAAAGTATCAGCAGCATTATTGAGATCCAGAATACCATCTTCCGCATAGCAGAACAGATTTTATAGTTTCAAATATTACAAACGGAGAAAAGAAACTAGCCCGACCTGTGCAAAGGCCAAGTATAACTAAAATCACAAAAACAGCATGACATTGATTTCACAAATGGATTCCATCTGATGATCATTCTTAACCAGGGGAAGACAAGGATTAGAAGGAATTTCTGTCTGAATCTTAGAATATAAGACAGTAAAGAGCAAAAAGTTCCTAATCATCGTCGGAAGAAACCTTTCGCTTCTTCCACATGTAGGCAGCTTCCAATATCTTGAGGTTTTGGGTATGTGCTTCTTCTGGGAAGCTGTAATCAATGTATTCCTCATATCCAGCGGGGCCATCTTCAGTTACTATTGGCCTCCGCTTCTTAAGTTTCTTTGGAAGCTTAGACTGGACTAAGCTAACATCACCGAGATCTCCAAAGCTAGCCTCCACATTCAACATTTCTTCAAGCAAGAGACACTGTTCTTCCTTCAACTCAGGTGCTGAAGTTCTAAAATAGTTAAAAGCTTTCTCAAATATTCTTCGAACACGCTGAACACATTGCTTCGTTTGTTCACGAAGATAATCCTGATCCTGGTCTTCTGAACACATTGCTTCCGCTATAGCAGATGCCTCAAATTTCGCATAACTGATCCACACCTTTAGGTGTTTTGTTCGGTCTAGGAGTCTCTCGTAAAGTTCTCTAGCTCTCTCAAATTCACCCTCTGATAGTTCAAAGTCAATGTATGCCTTCCACAACAATTCAGGCATGTCAAGTGCTGGTTGGGCGATGGCAAGTTCAAAAACCGCCCTAGTCCGTTCTGTCTCACACAAAGATTTCTCTAACTCTGCATACTTGGTCCACGCATAGCAATTTTCTGGGGACCAATGCAGATATTTTTCATACAATTTCCGACATCGATTGAAATTCCCAAGGTTCAGCTCAATCTCAATATACTTCTTAAATATCTTATCTTTAGGTGACTTGCCTATTGCAGTACCAAGGATCTTGCGTGCACCCTCGAGATTCAGCTGTCGTATCTCAAGCAAGGCAGCGAGAAGCCATATTTTTGCAAATGAAAACTTCTTGTGAGGAATCAGTTGAAGGCATTCCCTATATACATCTCGTGCACGTTCCATGTCTCCAGCATCAACCTCCTCATATAGTGCATAATTGATCCACAAGCAAATGTAGCGCTGCCAATACCGCTTCTCCGGCACAGGAGGAACATTAGCAATAATCTCTCATAAACCTCTCTAATTCTGTCCTTATTTCCTGCACTTCTTCTAGCCTTATATAATCAAACCAGGAATCGTAATTAAGAGGATTCTTCCTAACCTCGTCTTCATATTGAAATCTCCTGTTTCCCACAATCGCATCCTCAATGCCTTGTCTATCTCCATATTGCTTCTCCAAACACACAAACTTTTTATACAAATCCTCAACCCTTTGTTTGGGTATATGATCAAGTGCAAATTTATAAATACGCCTTGCTCTATCAGTTTCTTTGCATCGCTCCTCAAATTCAGCGAAAGCCACAAATAACTGCTCGGCCTCCTCATCATCGCCCATGATCTCCACTGCTCTCTCATATACATTTCTTGCCCTCCCAACCTCACCATTCTTCATCTCAAACTTGGCATACCGAATCCAAGCACCAACTTTTGGATGACATTGCACGAAACGCTCAAAAATCGCTCTAGCACGCTCGATCTCATTATAGCGAAGCTCAAACTTGATGAAGGAGAGCCAGCCTCGCTGGTCCGGCATCCAATTCATCCACCTTTCGTATATCTGCCGAGCACCAGCCACATTCCCTATAATATCTTCCATGTGAATATACTTGTACCAAATGTGATCAACTCTAGGCAAGAGGGTGACGGCACGGTCCCACACATTCCTTGCATGGTTGATGAACTTGTTCTTCATCTCCGCCTCAGCATAGTTGTGCCACAGGGTAGGGTTCCGGTGATCAACCTCAAGGGCACGCTCCCAAACAGAGCGAGCACGTTCGAAGTCCTTATGGGACTCCTCCCACTGCGCATACTTGATCCAGTCTCTGACATTCCCCCTCATGCGCTGGATTTGGTCTTCGAATTCCTTGCGCTTTCGGAGGCGGTAATCTGCGAGCTCGGTGGGATCAATGATCTTCTGCTTGGGAGGTCGGATTTCAGCCTCCTGGCGCTCACGTGCCTCACGGAGGATTTGCTCTGCGGTAATTTGAATAGGGGCTGGGGTTTTGTTCTTAACCCTAGTGGGTCGTGGTAGCATGACGTCGACATCCTTTCGGGTTAAGAACCCTAGGGTTGGGTCTGCGTCCTTGAAGGAAGCCATGGCTGGGGTTTACTCGCCTGGAAAATCTAAAACTTGACAATGTTTTGCAAATTTCCGTATGCATTCATTGATAGCATGCAAATATCTCTATTTATAGAGAACAGTACCCTTCTCCCTATGCCTTAAGAAAATTGCGGTCACTCCCTATGGTCTAAGGAAATTGGTCACTCCTTGTGTTCTAAATTGATCTCACAAGAATAAGGAAACTTATTTAGAAAGGAATATTAAATTCAAGGTTTCACGTAAAAATTTTCTAACATTATATTATATTATATAATGTCCACGTGGCAATTTGACATATTGATGAGATCCTCTTAAAGGCGAGACAATCTGGTTGACTTTAGGTTGATTAGATTTTCAGAGATAATTAAATTCTGTCCCCTTCAGGCCTCAACTATAAATATAAAGCTACGACATTATTTTGAAAGTAACATTTTTATTTAACCGTTTATCGATAATATACTGAAATACGACAATTTAGCCCTTCCGTTAGTTTGACTATATTTGCTGACGTGTCAAGCGCATTGGACCCACTAAAGTGCTGCCTATTTCTTATACACAAATGAAGACAAGAAAGGACGGGAAACAGAGTCCTTATTCCGTCCCGATATACCTATTTCCCAATCTCATATGGCTCTCTCTTGAAAGCTTTCTTCTTTCTTATCTAATCTCAGCCTGCAACTTGCAAGCCTAAACCTCATCGTTCACAATCCGAACCGGACCCGCTTTTTTTCCCCACCCTCTGTCTGGAGTCTGGTCCCTAAACCCTCCTCGGACGGCCCCGTTTTATCATCACCAATTCCCTCAGCTCGGCTCGGCATTCAACCATAACCATTATCGAATCCCTTACGCTTCTCATTGGTAATTTCTTAATTTCGGTTTTCAATTCTAGTTTGATTAGGTTACTTTTTATTTTATTATTATTTATTATTATCAGTTTAATTCTAGTTTGATTAGGTTTCTATTAGGTTTCTTAATCCCAATTGGTTTGGTAGTTTGATATTCGATTCCACCTCCTTTTCCGTCTAGAAAATCAAAGAAGTACACCGGGTCCCTCGCCTCTCTCTAAACCTCCCGTCTCAGAACACGATTCTCTCTTGTCCCAAAAACCCAGTTGCCAGAAGCAGGAGCAGCAGTTGTTGATTCTCACAAGTGTATTTACAAATTGGGAGTTGATTCTCAGGGGGGCGTAGGCCAATGGTTTATGATGTTGAGAGGCAGAATAGGGATTGGAGGAGGCTTCAGTACGAGCATGAGGTTGGGAACAATCCTCTGAATTACGATTCCTGGACTGCTTACATACGGCTAGAAGAAGATAGTGCTCCAGCTCCAGCCAATAAGCACAGAATTAGAGAGCTCTATGCCAGAGCTTTAGCTATTGTTCCTCCGCTTTGCAAGCTGCTTTGGAAGCGCTATGTTGATGTGTGGATCGACTATGCACGGTATGAGGAATTTGTTGCTGCTGGAGGAGATGCCGTGGAACGAACCAGACAAGCGTATAGGCAGTGCCTTGAATTGATTCCTCATACCAAGTTTTCGTTTGTGAAAGCATGGCTTCATGCCGCCCAGTTTGAGATTCGACAGCTGAATCTCGAGGGGGCGCGCAAGATCCTCGGCGCGTCAATAGGCTGTGCACCTAAAGCTGCAATATTTGACAAGTACATAGAGATGGAGCTGACACTTGGGAATGTAGATCGATGTCGGAAACTGTATGAGAATTATCTGGATTGGTCACCACGTAATAGCAATAATTGGGTCAAGTACGCAGAGCTAGAGAAGACTCTGGGCGAGGAAGAACGAGCAAGGGGGATTTTCGAACTTGCCATTGGGCAGCCGCAACTTGACAAGCCTGGATTGTTGTGGAAGGCTTACATTGACTTTGAGAGATGGGAGGGTGAGGTTGAGAGAGCTAGACAGATTTACGAGAGACTCTTAGACCGGACACAGCACATAAAGGTGTGGCTCAGCTATGCAAAATTTGAGGCACAAGGTCATCAATCCAAGGATTCTCTTGTTGCACAAGGACGAGAGGAACAATGTGTATGCATTCAGCGTTGTAGAGGGGTTTTCGAGAGAGCTGTCAAGTACTTGGATAAGAATAATAAATTGAAGGTAGAAAGGTTGATGTTGCTAAAAGAATGGTTGATAATGGAGACTAGCTTTGGGGATATGGGTGATGTTAGCCTAGTTAAAGCTAAGTTTCCAATGAATTCAATGCGAAGAGGAAGAGGCCTTGCATCCACTCTCCCATCCCCTCTTCCTCTCCGTTGTTCTCATCAATACTTGTCCAGAAAGTAATCATCCTTTAAATTCAACGCTTGTTTACATTTTTGTTTACATTCAATCCTTTATATTGTTATCATCTTGTCACAATGTTCAGATATTCTTGACAATAATATTTATGCGTAGGCTCAGGTGGGAACTTCTTTTTGCAAACCTTTACTTGCGGCTCCATCTTAGCCATCTAAGTGATCTCAACGGCTGGAGAGAAAAACCAAACTTACAATAGAAACGGGTACACTGCACTTCCCCCTTAGCCCACATGTCATGGCGCACATTTTCCAATCTCGTCCCGCCCTTCTTCCTTCCAACTGCGTCCTTTTTTGTTTTTTTTTGGTTTCAGAATCCCTCTTATTCCTCTCAAACAGATTCGCCTCATCAATACCACCATCTCCTATTTTCTTATGTTAGAATCCATACATTTCTCTGGAACTCCCTTTCTCTTTCTCTCAATTCTCACTCAATTCCCTCATGTCTTGCTCTCTTAGTTTCTCTGCGTCAACCTCCATCCCCTTCTCTCTCTCTCTCTCTCTCTCTCTCTCTCTCTCTCTCTCTCTCTCTGTTCGCTTTCACTATCACAATTCAAAAATCGAGATCTATTTGAGAGGGTAATGTTTGAGATCTATTTGAGTGAGTAATATATTTTCAAAGTTTGATATTATGTTTTGCATTTTCTATTGCATTCTTTAATGTTTAATTTTTGTTTAGGATTTTAGGCTTTGATTTTCTGGGTTTACACATATGGGCTGCTCCCTCTTTGTGCAGGTAAGACTACTCTTTCTCGGTACTAGTTGTGAGCTGACGTTATATTTTTTTTCTAGAGAAAACTGAAAATTTGAGAGAAAAATAGAAGACATGGGAAGAAAGTGAGCTCTAAAGCTCGTTCTTTGACTGTGATACTCATTGCATCTTATATTAGCAGGTATAATCTAGTTGACCCTAGTACGATTTTCTTCTTCTTCCATTCCTTTTTCATTATCGTTTTTGGGTTTTGGGTTTTGTTTTCTGTGAAATATTGTTATATCTTGCTTAATTTGAACGATTATTAGTGGGTTTTAAGCTTTTATTGAAGTTCATATCATTGCTTAATTTGATCGTTTTGGGATGGACAGCTTGGGAATTTAATATCTTTAGTGTGAATTAAGTGTATATGAAGTTTTTGAGACATGGGTGTTGCTTCTATTCTTGACATATGTCTTTGATTTTCGGAAATTGGATATTTTTGTTTTCCACTACGTGGGTCTCTAAGTTTTGAGGTAGTTGTGTATTAACTTGTGTTGTAGTATCATTTGGGTTTCTGGGTTCTGACATGACGATAATAGATACTATGTTCTAGGTATGTATCATTTGGGTTATTTGGTATATGTTATGATGCATTTTATATCTACTATGATGCATTTGCTATCTGTTATGATGCATTTTCTAAGTGTTATGATACATTTGGTATCTGTTATGATCCATTTGGTATCTATTATGATGCATTTGGTATCTTTTATGATGCATTTGCTATATGTTATGATGCATTTAGTATCTATTATGATGCATTTGTTATATGTTATGATGATGACAGGTGGCGGCCTCCTTCCTGGCACTGTGGAGCCTGGATATGAGGATAAGGTTTTCCGATTAATTGAATTTTTTTTATAATGAATCAAAACAAGGAGTATACAAATTCGTACGTATTTGTAAAGAGGAATACTTCGTATATGAAGTGAAATGGCTGGTGTACTTATCTCAACTATATCAATACTATTGTGTGGAACACAAGTTCCAGCAAAAATTTGGTTGTCATTGGGTTTCTAGGTAACATTGTTTAATATGGAACACATTTTATTATAAAATTATAAAATTTTCCCTATGAATATGGACACCTTGTGAGAGCGTGATTCCCAACTATTGCTTTATTAGGTGTGAATTGCTAATGTAGCATGGAATGAATGTCTCCATCCGCTTTGGGTGTCTCCATTTTTGGGCATCGTATTACATTATAGAAATGCATTTTTTTTTTAAGGCAAAGCGATAGGTTGTTGAAGGTGAGATTCATTTGGCTTGTTGGCTGTATTCACTCATTCATATCCACTGCACTTAGTAGCTACCTAAAAATAACTAGAATACAACATAATACATTACATTTTTTAGTTTGGGAAGAAAATTTATTTGGAGACCATACACTTAAATATGTGGTGAAGCACTTCCAATATGGTATGCTCAGATTCCTTTCAAATTTGGAAATGAACATAGCCATCTCAGCACACCTCTTTGGCTTAGTGTTGGCTGAAGAAGTCGACATGACCCAAAATGAAGACTATATCTCGACTATATCCATAGAAGACTGGGGATGGGGAAAGAAAATAAAATAATTTTTTTTTTTGGACGAAAGAAAATAAAATAAATTTAAATACAAAACATAAACACAATAAGAATACAACATAGGACCACACGTTCCCTCAAAAGGGAAACTTGTCATCGGTGATGGTGCACGTATTTGTTACATTTGTTATATTTGTTACATTTGGGCTCTCCTTGTGCTGACATGTGTCACATTTGTTATATTTTGGTTAGAAGTATTAGCATTAACTTGGTTTTTGAAGATGACACATGCAGAATATTATTTAATACCCATCCCAAGTTATTCTGTTTTGATAGCAAACACACACATATATATAGCATGAAAAGTTTGTCATATGAAAACGCTTTCCATAATACTCTTTACCCATAAACCCTAACCCTAAACCCTAAACCCTAAACCCCAAACCCAAACCCTAAACCCATAAACCCTAATCCATCATATTTGTTATATTTTAATCATATTTTTGTTGTAAAATTGTTGTAAAATATAGAAATAAATGAAAAAAATACAAAAAATATACATACGTATTTCTCAGCACTAATACTTGTATCCCAAGTCCAAAAAGTGGTTTACAATTGTTTTAAAATTAAAATTTGGGGGTCATCCCTAAATGTGAATGATGCAAATAAAAACATAACTACATTTTGTAAACCCTAAGCTATTGTTTGTTTGATCACATAAGGATCGGATCGAAATTTGAATGCACTTGCGAAATTTGACGTACGTGCTTCGAAGAAAATGTCATACCAATCCCGACATTATTTTTTGGGAATTTTTTGAATTATAAATGATTTTAAAATCAATTTTGAGGTAAAAAGAAATAGTTAATTGGATGAGATGCCAGGTGGCGGTTTACCTTGATGACACATGAAAGTGGATGGGATGCTAGGCTCTCCTTGTGCTGACATGTGTTATGTTTGTTATATTTTAATCATATTTTGTTGTAAAATCGTTTAAAATATTAAAATAAATGAAAAAATACAAAAAAAAAAAAATTACATACATATTTCTCAACATCAATACTTCGTATCCCAAGTCTAAAAAGTGGTTTACAAAGTATTGATCAATACTTTACAACAACTCTTCCTCTAATTATTACTTCAAATTTCCTGAAGTCAAAATTTTGTTTTCACACCTCATAGTTGAAGATAATGTTGCAAGGGATTTTCTGGAAATCTTCACTGCATTTTAAATATTTTTTAATTCATTTTTGTGAATCTTTTAAGTTTAAGATACAAATATGAACATCTGATGACACATGGCGCTACGCAAATCCTGACACCTGTCGAAAACTCTAATAATACATAAATCTGGGGCTACCATGTGTCATTCTCTTCCATTTATTACTATTTTGCAATGCTTTAAGTTCCAAAAATCACAATCACCATAAATTCTCACAAACTCATTATGACATTTTCTTTATCTTTTAAGCTTTAAAATATAATTTTAACACATAAAAAAATTTAAATAGTTTATCAAAGTTTCAATTTTCTTCCTCTTGCAGCGCCACATGTCATCATATGTTTTTTTTTGTTTAACTGACAAAATTCACAAAAAAATGATTTTAAAAAACACCGTAAATTTCCCCCCTAGATTTTCGCATATTTATTTGAAGATAATCATGTTTTGGAAAGTGTAGAGTGTCATAAATGTAATTTTACTTAATTTTCTCCCTAGATTCTCCTTAGTAAAAATGTTAAGTGTCATAAATGACTCCAAAGATTATCAACAGTTTATCAAGTTTTGGAATTTTAATATACATATTATGTCACAAACACTGATATGATTTGATTTTAATCTCTTGTTGTGCCACGTGTAATATGATTATGATTATATTTGTTTTCATAAAATTCATAATCCCCTTTTTTTAGGGTGGGGCATGTGCCACATATATCCCTAAAACCCCACACAAATCTCTTCAACTCCTCCTCTTCTCCGCCTTCTTCTTTGCTCTTCGGAAAATCCAATCTTCTAAACAATGTTTTGATACAGTGATGTTGAATATGTGTTGTAGGGTGCATAACGATAACCATAATGATACATAATTCCCATAGACAGCCTGAAATATGCAACAAGCATGATACACAATGATGCCATGATACAAAAGAGTTTCTCAGTGAATATTATCCTGCTTTTAGTGCATACAGATTATACAGCTTCAACGCATCCTCAAGGGAATCAAATTCAATTCCTAGTTTTGGTTTGAACTCTACACTAACTTCCGATGTCACTTGTGCTTCAACTCCATTTC
Source organism: Prunus fruticosa (assembly GCA_018703695.1). Classification (NCBI taxonomy): domain Eukaryota; kingdom Viridiplantae; phylum Streptophyta; class Magnoliopsida; order Rosales; family Rosaceae; genus Prunus; species Prunus fruticosa. The sequence goes on from CM031922.1 coordinate 16,496,465, forward strand.
ACAATTCTTGCAATTTAACCCTGAAAATCATATTACCATCATAATAATATTGCCACATACGTTCAAAGAGCTTTCAAATATATATTAAACACAATACTATATGCAAAATATAAACATAGAAATATCAAATTTTCAACAAATGTCAAATATACTATCAAAACTTTAGTAATAATAGAGTCTGAAACGAAATATTCTATGAATCATTAGTGAATACACATGCTTTACCTAAGAATACTTTTGGAGTCTCTAGTGACACCTTGAACAACCCACATCCAAACTAGCATAAATTATGCCTAGATACTTGGACAAAATTTTGCCTCTAGTATGCTCTAATTAACAAATATTGGATATCAGTTACCTCGTAAGTGATTTTGATCTTCAAATTTTCAACAAATATCAAATACACTATCAAATGTTAGTAAATAATGAAGTCTGAAACGAAAAATATCAACTATTAGTGAATATAAGTCCTACACCTAAGAATCATTTTGGAGTCTTTGGTGAAACCTTAAACAACCTGATTCAAAATAGCGTAAATTATGCCCATATATTTGGTCAAAACATTTCCTCCAGGATACCAAAATTAACAAATACAGGATATCAATTACCTCATAAGTGATTTTGATCTTCAAATTTTCCACAAATATCAACTAGACTATGCAACATTAGTAAATCGTGGAGTCTAAAATGAAATAATCTATGAACCTATTACTGAATATAAATGCTACACCCATGAGGCCTTTTGAAGTCTCTCCTGAAACTTTAAACAACCTACATCCAAACTAGCGTAAATTATGCCCATATACTTGGTCAAAACATTTTCTCAAGTATAAATAGAGGTTGTCGCTTACCTCGTAATTGATTTTGAGCTTTTAAATTTCAACAAATATGATATTGTCGTCGATTTGAAGCGACAACCCCAAAAAAATTCAATCTTTGTCTTCTCAACTATTCGAACTCAACGCTAGTTTCCAGTTTGCTCCAACACTTTCAAACGACGACTCCAGTTTCCGATTTGCTCCAACACTTTTTCCTCCAAGTCAACGCTAGAATTCAACTGTGCTCAACGATTCTATCAAGGTGTTATGCGCACCAGTTTTTTTGGTACCAGATGGATCCTCAAGTCTTCACAAGTGCACAGAACACAATCATCAAACCAGAAAAATGAAACACAAAATGAATTACAATGCATGTGCTCATTAGGATAATACCTTGCTTTGTATGTTTTAAATCACCAAACCAGAAAACTGAACAGCTCTCTTTCCTCAAACAAAATAGCAAATCAGAAAAAAGAAGAAAACCATTTTTTTTTAGAAAGAGAAAGAGAGAGAGAGAGAGAGAGACAAACACACACACAAATAGAGACAGAGAAACAGAACTTTTTTTGGAGGGAGATATTGTGGTCTTCAAGAGCACAATGCGTCTGTTTTGGAGGGAGGAAGCCACGTTCCAGTGAAATGGTTTTACCCACTTTCAGTTACACTTGCTTTTTATCATCCGTTAAATTTGATCCAACGATGTTCTCATTTAGAGGTTCGCAAAATGACGTTCCCACCAGAGAATAGCCCTAATGTTTATGTCGATGCCCAAGCCCACACAAAAAGATTAGTTTAGTAGTAAACTTGGCCTAATCATGTAGGGTGTAGGGGCCCAAAACAAAAATAATAAGCAATTTTTATATAAACTGTCCCCCCAACGCTGAAATGTAGCATAAGGAAATATTGTCCCCCACCCATCATCGAATGAGAAAAGATAGAGCAGACTCAGAATTGTTTTTGCTCTAGTAGTGGACTCCACGGAGAAAAACAAATTAATAAAAAATTCTTTTTTAAAATCAAATATAAAAATTAGCCCAAAAAATAAAAAACAATCCACACTCTCCCTTCCCAACCCATTGCTCCTTACATTTGAAACCAGGCTCCCCTACGCCAACCCACCCAATCTCTCCGTCTCTCCCTTTCCCAACATCTCAACCCATCTTTCGCCAGCCAATCCACCCACTCTTCCCACCTCTCAATCCCAAGCTTTACGCAAATTGTATATCTCCGTCCAGAATTTATTGCTGGAAAGGGTCCGGCCGGCCAGCCGGAAGTGGTCGCGGGACAGCTGGCAACATTTATTGACTTTAAATGAATTTCCTAAAATATGGAAACAATGGTATTGTGTGTAAATGTGGGGGTTCTTTTTTATTTGTATAATTGCAGTAAGAGTTAATTACAGTTTAAGATCATGTGGTTACATCCTTAATACATGTTAATTTCTATTTTTTTAATTTTTTTAATCACATACCTCGATTTTTTAAATTTGTTACAACGTGATTCCATTGTTAGTGTTTTCGTCACATCCTTCCATTAGTTGTCTATATAGAACTATGGATTCCATAGTTTCTCTTTTTTAAAAATTTAAATTAATTAAAATATGAATAAAATTAAAAAATTAAAAAACTAAACTCTCTCTCTCTCCACTCTGCGCTCTCCTTCTCCCCCGTCGATTTCTTTCGTTCCCCATTCCCCATGAACACCACCCGCAAGCTCCAACCCTCAAATCCATCCCACAACCATTGTCCCGACAAACCCAGAACCCCAGCGCCCCCCACCCTCCACCCCACCCTGCAACTATAGAAAAAGAGAAAAACAAAAAACAAAAAATCATCCCAAACTAGCGCCCCAGCCCCCAGTAGATTTTATTCCCCCCCTCCCCCCATGACCACAACTCTTGTCACAAAACAGAGTGGTTATAGCACAAATTGATGTGCCTGCTAATCTTAAACACTGACAATTTGCTTATAAAGCAAAACTCCATGGAAGTCATTGTTTGCAAGATTCAAGTGTTTCAATCTCTTCATATCAAAGAGGAACTCTGGAATTGTACCATTTAGCTTATTAGAGCTCAGATCAACGTGAACTAACCCTGGAATTGCAGACATTAACTCTAGTATGGCTACAGACAACGAATTTGAAGCTAAGGACGTGTTCTTTAGTGCAATCAGGTCCCCAAACGAAATGGGTATTTCTCCATTGAGGAATTAGAGGAAAGGTCAAGTTTTCCAAGGTTTTCAAGGAGTGTGATTGAAGAGGGTGTCTTCCCCTGTAGCTTATTACCCAAAAAATCGATGTGGGTAAGGTTCAAATTCAAGTGTCTTGGAACACTACCAGTTAGATTGGCATGAGGAGAGATGGTCACAGACCTGAGCTTCTTCATGTTACTAAGAATGACTAAGGGTCCAGAGGCATTGACTTGGACATTGGAGATAGTGAAATCAGTGCGGTTTTGGAGGCGCGCGAGCCAGACGCCAGTGAGCCTACGGAGGCTGTGAATGCAGGTGAAGGAGTGGAGAGAGGCAACGAGATCGGCCGAGAAGTGGATGGTATTTGAAAATGAGTTGTATAGTATGAGTTTCTGTTATTTGTTGATAATATATTAGGGCCGTTTGGTAACGTTTTAAGAGGTTGTTTTCATTTTCAAAGAACAAAAATGAGGCAAAAACACATTCGGTGCCCCAAAACAAAAAACACTGAGAATGTTTTAATAAAATGCAAACACTGAGGCAAAAACACGTTCAGTGCCGCTTCATCAGCACCTGCAATTCATTTATTGGTTGCTTGTTTTACCTAAGTTTCATTTCATCTTTTGAAGGTTCATAAAGATTCCCAATCCTAATAGACCACACTCTAGACTCTAATCTAATGGCTCCGAATGTCATTCTGGCTCCGAATGTCATGAGAATGACATGATCACCACTCAATTTGTTTTTCCATTTCATTTTAGAATGTTGCCTCAGTGTTTAGGGTTCAGGGTGTAGTCGCAACCCATGCCCAATTGTATTGGTGCTTTCCAAAGATCCTGCCCTTGAACATAGTCTGAAATATCGATAATATTGACAAAATATTGAGGATATTTCGGTTTTTTAAATCACGGATATTTTGGAACATATCCATGTACATATCGTATAAATATCAACAATATCAACTATAATATCGAAAAATATCGATATCGACAATTTCACTCACACTTCAGCAATATTTTGTCAAAATATCGGTGTAATATCGCTGAAATATCGAAAATATCAAAAATATCAATGTAAAGGAAAAAAAAAAGGAAAAAAAAGGAAAAAAAAAAGGGAGAAAAAAAACACAAAGGGGATTTGAACCCCTCCCATTTTACTCATCCAACACCTTAACCACATATCACTTATGTTTTTGTGATAATATGCTAAAATATTTATATTGTTTTGCTTATGTACAACGTCAACCAATCTCGGATCCATATGGGTGGCATGTTAACAATTACATGCAAAACTATTTTGGGGATTTATCATTTGATGACTACTCTTCACAAGATACTTACTCTACACATAGAGATGATGAAGATAGTGAAAAATTTGAACCTCATAGGAACTCTATGTGGTACTAAGTCACTCATGTATCTTATCATGCAATGTATAAAGTGTAAAATATTGTAGTAAATCATTATATATAAAGGATTATGGTGTGTTTAATATTTTTTTCATTAATTACTACATATTTTCTACACTCATAGTGTTTGCTAGCTCACTGTATAATCAACTTAAATCAGTTAAATCCATCATGCAATGCATTTCCTTCTAATTTTTTGTGATAAACTAATAGATAATTGACTAAATAAACATTCTTCAAAGTTTCAATAAAAATTTTCAAGTTTTTCTTACAATTTCCGTGGTTTTTATTCAATTTTTATTGAATATCGATAATATCCTGATATTTCCATCGAAATTTCCGTGTTTTTGGACTCCGATATTTCCAATATCATCGATATTTTAGACCTTACCCCTGAATTATGTCAGAGTATATTTGGGCATTCATTTTATATCCTTGGAGATATGATTTGTATGATCTTTCCTTATAGCCATAAGAGTTTTCTTGCCCATCCGGCTATACAAAATCTGATAACATTAATGGAATGCTATTGAAAATGCAAACACAGCGTTGGAAAAACGCTATGGGAAAGGGGTCTACGATAGCGTCAAAAATGCAATGGTAGAGTTAGGGTTTTTATAATGCCGGCTGACACAGAGTTTTGTATAGGGCTATAATATCTTTCTATATCGTTTTTGTAATGCTATCTACGTCGATTTGTGGTGCTCCGCGGAGTTGTATTCAGTATATACGCAATGTAAATTTCAGTGATATATGTACAAAAAATGCAAACATTCGATGACTATTATAATTGTTCGGAAATTCCATTCACAACCTCCAAAATTACAAATTAATAAACATGTCAACTTGAAGTAGAGTTGCAAACATAAATCCTATTTCAAGACAAATACATACATCAAATTAGAACTCCCTTCATGTTCTTCATTGTGCAAATTTCTCACAGGAGAATATTTGCAGATGATTCTTCTCTCTTATTCATTCCTCTTAGATTCCCTGTAAGATAAAATAAATCAATCAAAAGGTATGCTACTTCGGTAGATCGACGACCACTATGCTTCGTTTGGTGCGCCTAATCCTCTAGGACATAGTTTGGTTTTTTTTTTTTTTTGTAGTTGTTACTCCTCATTAATAAAACACTACTTGTGTAAATATATATATATAATTTTATTTTTTGTTTTTCTAGTTTTTTTTTTGTTTCTCCTCTTCCAGAAGAAGATTATTTGGTAAGTGATGAATTAATATTTTTCTATATTTTGTTTTTTTATTACGTTGGGCTTTAACCATATTTTGATGGAAAATTTACACATGCAATTATATAAAAATTTACTTGATGCGAAATTAGTGTTACGTTATTCAATATATACCCAATTAATTGATGAAATGTCGTCAATTAATCGGTCAGTAAATCATAGAGGATATATTTGTTTCAGTTGAAGTCCGCCCATTTTGCTTTTCTTTCATTCTTTTGGTTAAATGGGTCCCAAAGCCCAAAGCCCAAAGACCTAAGAACAAACTAGTCCTTTGGAACTTAAAGAATGCTCATGTACAATACAAAAGGTTATGGATTCGAAGTTTTAACATTTGTGTAGCGTGTATGAGTTTAGCATGTTATCGTTATTCTCAATAGGAAAGGTCTTCAAAACGTACAAGCTCATCAGGAAGATGAAAGTCCAATTAATTGAGAAGACCGAAGTAGATCATCAAGAATTAGGTGAAGATATGACCAGGCCTGTTACGTACACTACCCAAACACATAAGAGACAGCTTGAAAATGAGGGGTAATTCTCAATAATGCATATGATCATTTATTCCAGAAGCTTCAAGTTTACAGTCAACAGTAATAGTACTTCTTGTTATAATCCAAGAAGCGATCCCACTTTGAACTTATTTCGTCTACAACATTGAAACTTATTTATTGGTTTAAGGTTTAGTCGCCACAGTCAACAAAGTCGTAGTTGACAGTAAGGTAGCCTTGGGCATTGCCTCTTCCATCAGTGTCTATCTGGTTAAACACATTCACGTCCAAATCTAACCCTCCATTGCTGCACTGATCCACAATCCTCACTGTCACTTGAGCTCCTGTGCCCGTGTTTGTCACCTGCATATAATATCAATTTTACATATATAAATATACCTCGATTAACTAAATATAAATTGCAGAAATTAATGTATGTACTAATTATGTTTTCTGAAAGATAATTCGAAGATGATCAACAAAACTAATTAGTACTAATGATTAATTACCAGTAAGCACTTCCCACAAGAATCTTGTCCGGTAGGGCCAACGGGTCCACAGAAGGCAGTCCATCCATATTTGCTGCAGAGTGCCTGTTATTTCCACACCCTTATCTTATTTCCCCACCCACCTTATTTTCAAAAAATTTAAGACAAATTTACTCATTTGTAAAATGACTTCTAAGGACTTAAAGAAAAAAATATTTAGTATTTAATATTTGACATTGTATTGAATTTAGATTTTAAAAGATTTTAAAGAAGTTTAAAAGTTTAGGTGTATTCAATCACGATTTTATAGAAGTCTATTCAATTCTGGGTGTATTCAATTCAGACTTTTTAAACTCCATTTAAATTTGGATGTATTCAATCATGACTTTAAAAGACTTCATAAAAGTTTGGGTGTATTCAAAAACTCATTGATTTTAAAGGAAATACAAAAAGTGGTGGATTTCGTTTGATAATAGATTAATTTTAGGCTATGACAAATCTTTGCTTCCCCCAGAGATTTTGATAGATATTATTTTTATTCTCAAGATATGATTTCACCACTTCTACTACCACCATCTATCATGACTATCACCATAGCCACCCCCGCCTCCATCGCCACCACCACCATCACCATCACCACCACAACAGTCTTTATCGTCGCCGCCACCACTACCACCACCACAGTCATCGTCGTCGTAGCCACCACTACCACCACCACAATCACTATCACCCCCACCTCCTCCACCACCTCACTCCCATTGCCACCACCACTACCACCCCCGCCTCCTCCCCCACAAACCACCATCGCCACTGCCATTGCCATCACCACCACCATCATTGCTATAAACTCCATTAAAATCAATAATAAAATTCTAACAAACTCAATTAAAATCTATACACGAATTCAGTCAAAATCTATGTGGAGTTTGTAGAATTTAGTCAAACTCAATTAAATTCAATTAAACTCCATCAACTTTATAACTCTTTTAAAATCATTTAAAATCTAAATTGAATACACCCTCCTTAAATGATTTCTCCCATAAATCCATCTATTTCTTTCTCTCTCCTCCCATCTCTCTCTTCGAATGAACCCATCCCTAACAGCCCTCATCCTCTTCCCCAAACATCCCATCTCTATATGTTTTTGTTAAGAAAGGGAGAAACTCACGAATAGGTGGAATAATATTTTCAGCTAGCTCACGAGCTGAGACCTCAAAGAAGATAGGGACGACACCAGCAAACACAAGGCCAAGCAGAAGAAAAGTTTTCGAGGATGCCATATTGATTTTGCTAATAATTCACAAGACAAGATAAGACGTGATTGTTGAGTGAAGAGACTGGGGCTTGGCCCTCACTCATTTCAATGTTCATCTTTCATGTCTCTCACTATAGAGTGATTATGAAAGTCATTTTCAATTTCAGTTTTGGTTCTTATATTTACATTTGTATTCAATGATGGTGGAGACCTTGGGATGGGATTGCAGGGGCTAGCACTAAAGGGGATCCCTTAAATAAATTATATATCATATATATATATATATATCATAAGCAGAAAGTTTTTTTTTTTTGGTCAAAAATTAGATGCCTTAATGATGTTCAATTTGTCTGATTTTTTGCAAGGATGATTTATGAATAAGGACTTGAAAAAATAGACAGTTTGAATTGTTGAAAAAAAAATTGTAGGGTATCCTAAAGGTAAAAGGTGTTCCTCAAATTATTTGAGGGACCCCTCAATATGAGAGAGAGAGAGAGAAAGAGAGAGGCTTAGACTTAGAGGCGGCCCCGGCAATTTTTGAGGGCCCCTGAATTTTTTTTACTTTATATTATAAAAACTCTATATATACTCCAGTGTGCAACAATTTGACACAAAAGTAGTGTATTTGGTGGAGCTAGTTTCTAGCACACATTCCTTGGTGCAAGGCCCAAGTTTGAGTCTTAGTGATGTCATTCTATTTATATTTTTCTTCTTTTTCATTATAACAGCAAAATTTTAAAAAGTTTTTAAAAAAAAATATAAGCACGTGAAAAAAAAAGGGAGAAAGATCCAACTAAACTAACAACATTATATATCACACTCATAAGCTTTCTCCTCAAAACAAAAAAGAGGTACTTTCTTCCACTCAAAACAAAACCAAAACAGAAATTCATGCCATTCTTCTTTCTCTTGAATTTTTTTTTTTTTTACCGAATATATTAATATTTAACTTTATGAAATGAAAATATTAAAAAATTTATGAATATGATTTGTGATTGTTATTACATGCTAATTGATGAATTTTAGTTATAAAACAAAATTATTTTATGATATTAAGTTATGGAATATATATATTTTTTTATAGTATTTTTATATTAGACTATGTGAGGGCTCTAGTTTAAGTTTCACACAGGGTTCTCAAAATCTCAAGACCGCCCTGGTCCAATAGATGAAGAAAATACTTAGACTTCCATAACTACTCTCATCTCATGGCTTTGAAAAGAGAAAACACATTGATACGTACATAGGCGTCTTGAGTATGCATGTTAGATTCTTTGCTTTCTTTCTGGTCATTCCATTTTCCACAGTTTAGCAGTTTGGAAAAATCCGTGCTTGAAATCTCCCATCAATGATGTCTTCATCTTTTAGCTTTGCTTTATTGAACCCCCACTTTTCTAGTTTGTCCCTTTATTTTCTGATTTAAAATATTTCCTATAAAAGATATCATCTAGTTTTAAGCATGAAATTATGAAAAAGATAAAATAAACAAAAGACGATCCAGGATCGAAGAAGATCTTGCTGCGTCTTTATACGCATGCAATACGATTTTAAGGTGATGTGCTTTAACAAATTTACAAACAGGTACATAATAAGCAAGCCAACTGGTCTGAAGGGATAATCCTTTTGCATATCTATGAACTTTCATATTAAATTTCACCTGAATTTTGAATATGTTTGTGTTCATATATTGTAAGTAATAGTTTGGCTAAGAAATTTCATTGTTTTTGTTTTTGTGTCCCTTGTCCAGCACTACTACATTTTACTGTTATAAAAAAATATAGTTTTCTTTTTTCGAAAGCCAAATACAAAAATATTATATTATAAATAACATATAAATAAATTAGAAAGCTTTTAAGGTATAATGAAATTGAAGAAAACAAAATAACAGGTAAGTAAAAGGAAAATAAATAATAAATAAGAAGGTGAATTTGGTACGGTGAAGCACGTCAAAGACGCTGTCCTAAAGCCTTTGTAGCCTCCCTACGTGCAGGTCCTGACGGTCTACAAGACTCCAAGATACGAGCCCTTGTACACAAACTCAAGATCCGCTATGAACACGTTCATAGACGGATATGAGTATCCAAGTCACAGAACCATTGCCAAAATAATAATATAAAGTAGAGAATATATATAAAAGTAGAAAAAGAGAGAATTAGTTTGTGGTGGTGATTGTGGTATGTGATATTCTGATGGTGTATTGTGGTTGTCTCAAATGTGAAGGAGGAGTGACCTTTTATAAGCATCCAAAACATGTAACCTTTACCAACCATAAAAGTTCACCAACCAAAGAATTAAGGCATTCACCAACCAAAAATAAAACATGAATATAAATAGTTATAACCCCCACAATAAATCAAATAAAACAGCCAAAATAATTAATTAAATAAAACGGTTAAATTTTTAAAACCTTTTAAAATTCCAACAATACTTGCGCGACGAAGAGGTTTTGGTCGCGCAAAGTGAATTTGAGTCGCACAAGTATTAGTGCGACATAATTGTCGTCGCGCAAAGGTCGTCTAGAATGGCTTTGCGCGACAAATCTATTAAATTAGTTCGCGCAAATGGAGCGACGAGTAACCTTCATTGCACTAAAAGTATCGGGACGGCGAGATTTGTCGTCGCTCAACTAGTTGCGCGACGAACACATAGTCGTAGCAAGCACAATGCGCGACGATTTATCTTCGTTGCGCAGAGTTAGCGGACGAGAAAATGTTCGTGACTTGCGACGATACAGAGTGGTAGCTTTGTGCGCGACGAGAATACGTTCGTCACTCAAATATTTGCGCGACGAAAACATATTTGTCGCAGCTCTGGCGAGACAAAAAAATTTCGTCGCACAAAAATAGAATAAATTGTTTTAAAATTATTTTTACGGTCTTGTATTTTCTAAAAATTAAATTTGCGTGACGGAATTATTTCGTTGGGCAAAAATAAATATATTATAATTAAATTTTTTTGGTAAAAGAAATAGTTTTGATTTTTTTTTAATAATAAAATGAAATTGCAATGAAAAAAATGTAATGAAGAGAAATATTGTTGTTATAATAGAGTATATTTAGTACAATAGAAATATTGAAAATGTAATTAAGAAAGTTAAAAATCTAATCAAACAATCCTCCAAGATCTACATTGTTGTCTGGGAAATGCAGTCTCGAAGGTCTGGACATTGTCGACAGGGGGAGAGGTGTGGTGGCCATGCTCGGGTTCGCAGGGCTCGGAGGTCGACGGGGGAGGAAAAGGAGGGATTGCAATGCCGGAGTGAGCGAGGGACTGTGAGAAGATGTGACAAATGACCCTTGAGCTCGGCCACCTCTCTCTTTAAAAGCAGTCACCTCACTGTTTGACTCTGATGATTCACGGGGTCTAGGATTTGAAAACCTGCATCCTGCGAAGGAGCCACGGACTCAAGCGGCATATCGGGAGGAAGTTGGGAGGCAGACTTATGAAGAACCGACTGGCTCTTCTGAATCATCGTCGTCTGTTGAAACATAACATAAAATATTAATTAAAACATTCATATAATAACCATAAAACCTGAACGCGTATGATAATAATTTAAATTAAAGGCTACTTACATGAAGGGACTCCGCCAACTCATTCCCAGGTCGAACATAAACGTCTCCAAAGACGTCAATCTCTGAGAATTTGGACCCCCCCTTAAATTGAACAAGAGAAGAAAAATGTTAGTACGAAAAAAACAAATTAATATTAATGACATAATAAAAAATAAATAAAAACGACTTTATTATTACCTGGTGCCGCGCCTCCATTCTATAGGAGAAGGGCCTGGAACCTGAATGGTGGAGAAGAGCCTTCCTCTGCCTATTGCCCTTATTTACTTTGGCCTTCTTCTGTTATACAAAAAATAAAACGTATTAGTTGAAAGTGAAATGAAATATAAAAAATTAAATACACAGTAGTAAGAAACATGTAATAAGTTTCAACTTAATATAAAAAAATACCACATAATCGGCCTCTCGAAAATGACCGCAGAGCCACTTCCAACTATCCTCCCGGCCCTCAAGCTCCTTCGGGCAACCCTCTTGAAGAGCAACCATAGGATCATCATATGCCTGAAAATGGTGGTTCAGGTCGCTCTTCCACTGCTTGTACCTCTCAGCAAAGAGTCCGTTGACGTACGCCAACAACTCGTCGCCGGCATTCTCTAAATTGTAGTTTGTCTACAATAAATTCATTACATACATTAAGTATTATAAATAAAATTTGAAGGGAAAACAATTAAAAGGTATAGAATACATACCGACAGCTGTCCGAACACCTCCATCCGCACCTCCTCAGGCATGACCTTCCAAGACTTCCATTTCATAGGGCAATAAGTCCGAATGACGGATCCAATGTCGTGGGCCAAGTAGCTATGTTGGTCCTCCGTTGGTGCAGCCTGATGCCGCGCGTCGTATCCGATGTTGATACGACTGTTGGTCACTCGGGTGAGTTTGGCCGTCCTCAACTGGCGATAGGGTCCTCGGGTGTTCTTCTTGGCTGCAAAGAAATATAAAATTAACGTTAAATAAAAAATCCTATTAAAATTCTTGGTCGGAATAAACTGGAGTTCAAGGAAATCTTGACCTGGTTGTGACCCCGACGCACCAGCAGCAGATGTTGAAGTGGTGTCAGTCGTGCTGGGAGGGCGGTGACGCCACCTGGCACTAACTAGTTGCGCCACTGATGACTCTGATGACGCCGCGCACGGGAGAGAGAGGGAAAATCTGGCATGTCGTGCAGTACTGTGCTGCAGCAGTGGGAGCTGACGCCGTAGTTGGGGAAGCTGAACCATGGGGAGTCATCACTGTCTTACGACGTCTGATAAGGTCTAACATCTGCACAACTAATAAGGTCTTAAAATTAAAAACATCCTTGGCTAAAATTATTATTTTTTATAAAAACAAACCTCAAAACCTAATCAACAACAAATTCAATATTTAACAAACAACGGCCTTAACATGTATTCTTATATGGCAAAAAAATAGAAGCACATTTTTGAAAGCAAACAAAACACATATTCATCTCAACAAAGCAAAATAAAAAAAAGTAAACAATATCACATAGTTTAAAGCCCCCGAAAAGTAATCAAAATACAAAAAACAGCATCAATATTTAAAAAAAGAGCAATATTTAAAAAACAGCAGCAAATGTTCCAAAAAACAGCAATACACCTAAAAATTCACAAATCCAGCACCAGAATCCAATTTCAACACCTCCAATCAAATCTGAAATAAAAAATACAAATCCAATACAAAAGCAAAATTGAAACAGCAATTCAAACACTTAGGATGCCAAAACACAAATCCAATACAAATCCTAACCAACCATCAGACTAAGCAGGAATTTAAACAATTACAAAATAAATATAGTAATTGAAACAGCAAAACAAATACACAATTCCAAACTTAATCCGAAAATTTCAAAAATAAAACTTAACAATTGAAAATATTAATCGGGGAGAGTTGGGAATTTTACCAACTGGGTTTCGAGGGAGACCGGAGAGCACGGCAGTCCGGCGGTGGCCAGCGAGACAGAGAGTGGGGGCCGCCGTCTGACCGGGATGAGCGGAGACACGGAGGAGGCGAGAGACTGATAGGGGACGAAGGAGAGAGGGACTGAGAGGGATGCTCGGGGACGGAGAAGAGTGGGACTGAGAGGGATAAGTGGGGACGGAGGCGACTGAGAGGGATGAGTGGGGACGGCGGAGAGAGAGCGGCCTGGAGGAGCCACGAAATGCGACGGATGAGAGTGGTCCGAGGAGAGAGGGACTGAGAGGGATGAGTGGGGACGGAGGATAGAGGGATAGAGAGGAATGAGATAGAGGGGAAGGAGAGAGAGCGGCTGCGAGTTAGGGTTCGAATTGGAGAGAGAAGGGGCTACGTACACACCAAAAATTGAAAAAAATGCAACATTCATAGATAATGTTACGAGATCAAAATTTTCGACGGTTATAAACTAAAACTCATGATTTAACCTTTTTTTAACTTCGATTTTGATGATTTTTTACGGGTGCACTCCTTTACTGTATATGAATACAATGATTGAATTGGATCGTCATTTAAAAATATTTACAATAGCGGATACCACAAACTCGTATGTTCTATTTAACAAACATATACAAAAACTCTTCATTTTTTTTTGAATATATTGTTTTCATGACACACGCATTCTAGGAAAGTAGTTTCACCGATCCAACCGTCAAACTTGTTGGTTTATAGTTAGAGATCGTACACGCCAAAATTTGGAAAAAATATACAATCATACATGATGTAACGGGACCAAAATGTTCGATGGTTATAAATGAAAAATCAAATTTTAACGGTTAATTTAACTCCAAATTTGATGATTTTTTACGTCTACACACCTTGACCTCGTATGAATATAATAAATGAATTTGATGTTCATTTAAAAAAATTTACAGTTTAATTTCGACATAATTTTTTTTAAAACACTTTGCGTGACGACTACTCACACTATATTTACAACTACGTCGCGCAAAGTCAAACATAAAAAAATAAATAATTTATAGTGATTATTTTTTAAACGATGGCTTGCGACGAGGTCTTCTTGTTCGTCGCTCATGGAACTGCGCGACGACATCTTTGTCGCTCATGGAACTGCGACGACAATCTTCGTCGCACATGGTGATTTATATTATTTCGCAATACGTTGAGATTTTTTGGGAATAACTGGAAATTATTTCTCAATAAAATTTAATGCATATTTGGTTTATTGCGCGACGAAGATTTCTGTCCTGCATAAGCACTTCACGCGACGTGAGGTGTATTCGTTGCACAAAATTTATTTCATATTATTTTAAAATTTATAGCATATTTGTTTCCTTGCGCGACAAATACATCTGTCCCGCAAATTTCTCATACGCGACGGGTAAATTTTTTCGTCGCGCAAGATTATTTTCTATTAATTCAAAATTTTGTTGCATATTTGATAACTTGCGCGACGAAAATCTTTGTCCCTCAAAAGCTCCTTGTGCGACGCCATAGCACGCTTCGTCGCGCAAGATTATTTTCTATTAATTCAAAATTTTGTTGCATATTTGATAACTTGCGCGACGAAAATCGTCGTCCCGCAAAAGCTCCTTGTGCGACGCCATAGCACGCTTCGTCCCGCAAAAGTTCCTTGTGCGACACCATAGATTTCTTCATCGTGCAAATGTAAGACCGGTCGGTTAGCAGTGACGACCGGTCGTTTTTATACAGAGGCTTGATTTTACAGATTCGTTGGTCCTTTTTTGCAGTTCCGAACCTCTGTTGAATTTTTAATCTATAACTTCCTAACCGTATATCCAAATTTCGAGTTCTTTATACAGTTGGATTCAGCACAAAAAAACAAAGAACACTGCGCTGACCAAAAGTCAAAAACCTTCGTTGAAGTAAACCATTTGCAAGAGCATTGAGATTCTTTCT
The DNA here is from genome assembly GCA_018703695.1 of Prunus fruticosa. Taxonomy (NCBI): domain Eukaryota; kingdom Viridiplantae; phylum Streptophyta; class Magnoliopsida; order Rosales; family Rosaceae; genus Prunus; species Prunus fruticosa. The sequence goes on from CM031922.1 coordinate 16,511,788, forward strand.
CAATTTGAGATGTATATGATGAAATTGGGAAGATGTGCAACTTTTCAGACACGAGATTCATTTGTACTTTTGTAATAATTTGCATTTACGCCATAACTAAATGTAAAAGAATTTAATTAAAAAAGTATGAATGACTTGATTTCATTGCTTTTTACATTAAACTTCTCAGTAAGTATATCCAAATGTTTTTAACTCCGTTTTATTTCTCCACATACATATATAATTGGAAATTAGATATAACAAGTACATATATTCAACAAAAGCAGAGTTGCCAATATATTTACACTAACGTAATTACATTACAAGAAATTACATTTACTAAAACATAGTAAGTCACAAATAAATTGCATTATTCATCATCCAAACTATAATAACCTTCGTTGTCTTCGCTATCATCACTTTCAGTATCCCAATCATCCTCCTCCTCCTCCTCCTCCTCCATAACTACATCATCGTCATTGTTGGGACCCACTGCAGCATCGTATCTAGGAAGATCACCGAGGTCAATTGTAATAGATTGAATCGATATTTCTCTTAAAGACACTCCTTCAAGCTGAAATGGTTCCTGAACAACAGTTGTATCGCAAAGCATTTCCGCATCATTTTCCATGCAAGATTCTGACCGTTGGTCAGCGACGTGGACATCAGATGGGTCTAGTTCTGGTATAGCATATACGTTCCTGTGATCCATCTGCTGAACAACTTTCCACCCGCTCCCTGCTTTAGGGTCATCTAGATAGACAATTTGTTTTGCCATGTTTGCCAAAATGTATGGGTCGTCATCATACCAAGTTCTGTTCATGTTCACAGATAGTAACCCTTGATCGATTTTAACACTTCCCTGCCTATTTGGGTTTGTATCAAACCATCGACACTTAAACATGATGACTTGGTATCGGTCTTTGTAAAGCAATTGCACGACAGTGAGTTTGCCATAGAAATCAATGTCCGTACTTTCGCCTCCAACTGGAACATGGACACCGTTGTTTTGCGTACACAACTTGTCATCTCGTGCAGTCCCTAAAAATTTGACGCCATTAACATGGCAACCCAAGAATAATTTAGCTCGAATTGGGCCGAATGCCAAGTTATACAACTCTTCACTGTAAGTGGGGTATCTGATTTCAACTTATTCACCTAATATTATACAAAAACATTCACATGTTAGTTTGAGAAAATTAAATACTACAATATATATGTCAATTACAAAACACTTATAACTTACATATTCCAAAAACCATTTTGGAAACAATTCACGGTGTTTCTTGGAATACAAATGCGATGGATGTTCTCGCTTCATCATCTCTTCATGCTCATCTAAATATGCTATTATCTCATCACAATTGTTCAATACCAACCAATGCGCTACCTCCATGTCATTTCTGGAAAACGACTCTCCTCGTCCAGGATCTCCAAAGGGTCGTGCGCTTTGGGCAAAAATAGAAAGTTGCTCATTTCTCACACCTCCATCATTATTGCGCTGAGGTCGATTGAAAGGCGTGTCCACGTCTTTTAAATACATTCCACAAAAAGTAAGCGCCTCATATTGAACCCAAGCCTCTACAATTGATCCTTCGGGCTTCGCTCCGTTGCGTACGCTTTTTTCAGCTCTCGAGAAGCCTGCCACATTAAAACGAAAAGATGCAAATTAGCAAGTAGTAAACATGTGATAAAGAAGCAACAACAGAAATGATGAGAATTATATACATTTCGATTGGATACATCCAGCGATAGTTAACGGGACCAGCAAGCAATGCCTCTTCTGGCAAGTGAACCATCACGTGAATCATACTTGTGAAGAAAGCTGGAGAGAATATCATCTCAAACTTGCATAGGACTTGGACAATGTCATGGCGCAACTGATCAATGTCTGTATTTCGCAACGTTTTTGCCGTCAATTTGGAAAAAAATATGGACAACAATATGATTGGCTTGACTACATCTTTCGGCAATAGGTGTCGAATCCCCACAGGAAGTAGGCGTTGCATAAACACATGGCAGTCATGGCTCTTGAGTCCAGTAAATTTACCCCCGTCAACATTCACGCAATGTGCGATATTAGAAGTATATCCATCAGGAAACTTTACAGATGATACAAACTGTAGAAACTCTTTTCTATCATTCGGTTTCATGGAAAAAAATGCAAGATCTCTTATAGCTTTATCACTGCCTCTTTTCAGCCATTAACCCCTTCGTATGCCCATTCTTTCCAAATCAAGTCGAGCTTTTATCGTGTCCTTTGTCTTCTCCTTGATATCTAGAATTGTTCCCATCAATGTGTCAAACACATTTTTCTCAACATGCATATCGTCGAGATTATGCCTCAATTTTAGTTTCGACCAATATGGAAGCTCAAAAAACATAGACTTGTGCGTCCAGTTCATATGTGTAGCAGGTCTGGTCCGACTAACTGTTTTCCCAAACGGAGCAAAATCCAAACGGTTAAGCTGTTCCAAGATCTGATCACCGGACAATTCTCTTGGTCTTGCGACGCTCTTTGTTCCCGTCGAACTCTTTATCCTTTTCCCACCATTCGTGGTCCCATGGCAACCATCTTCGATGCCCAAGTGTCACGACCCGATTTCGAAAATAATGAATACTCCCGAATCAGGATGCGTGAATTGAAAGGAATAAATAAAAGGACTGAAAATTTGATTAAAATACATTACCATTATATATTTAAAAAAAATTATAATAATCTTACAAGGTTACAAGATACAAATAAAAGTTTAACACTCTAAACTAGTCCAACTTCTCTGGTTTCGGCTTTGCCTTGCCACTAATTGATCTGAAAAACAAAGTAGGTGAGGGATGAGCAAACCACCACTCAGTGAGTAGATTATGTAATATGTCAGTCAAGCAATGTCATTTTACATAGTCTAGAAAATATAATATAAATATACACAATCCAAATCATATCACATCATTCCTTCAAATCTTGGTTATCCTTCACAAATTGTACCCAGCACGTGACCCCTATTGGCCTCACTGCCCTATGTCCCCCTCTGGTACACATTTATCCTTCGGAATACCCCGTCCCTGAAGTTCTCATGTTCCATGAATAACACATACTTCACAAAAACTCTAAATAATATATAATATTGCACAAATTAGACATGCTTGACTTGAAAATAAAGAGAGATTTGTAAATAGAATAAATCCATGATTTTCACATTGATCACAAAATAAGAACTTTTAGAACATATTACATAACCCACTCACCAAGATAAGTATGAAATATTGCAAGACAAACACACATGCTCTTCATCTTGTTTCTTTTTCTTCCTTCTCTCTCTCTCTCTCATGGTAGAAATCTATCTTAAAGGATTGGAATGAATTAATGAAGTAAGGAAGCATGATATTTATAGGAGAAGCTATGCATGCACCCAAATAATATTTATATAAACAATATTTTAAATCACCAAAAGATAAGATATAAAATTAAGGGAATAATGTGACTCATCCCCTTTGGCCAATGAAATCACAACACATACCACCAAAAGATGAGATAGAAAGATTAGGAAATAATGTGAGTCATCAAGTTAAGAAAGAGTGACGATACACTGAATGGGAAGAAGAGAATAAGAAAGAAGCTTAGGCTAGGTGACTCACCTCCAATGGATGAACAACTCATCCTAATTTGGGACAAAAATCATATTTTTTGAAGAGAAAGAAAGAGGGAAAGGGGGAAGAATGAAAGGATGATGGTTTGATTAAAACAAATTCTAAGTTTCTACACTTGGATAACAAGAATGGTGCCATCTTTCAACTAAAGGAATAATCTCATACTAGGCTTAAGATTTAATCACATATAAATCTTCACAATAAGTATTTAAATAAGAGAAATTCATATTAATAAATAATAATTATATATATATTTTTTCAGGTTCTCACACCAAGGTAACACACTTTTCCAGCGTGCCAACCAGAAGTTACATCTTCCTTGCATACAGAGCATGCCATATAACCCTTTGTGCTCCACCCCGAGACCATTGCATATGCGGGAAAATCATTCACAGTCCACATAACTGCCGCCCGCAAAGTGAACATATTCCTAGTGGATTTATCGTACGTACGCACACCGTTTGTTCATAAATCTTTGAGCTCATCAACCAACGGCCTTAAGTACACATCGATTGACCTGCCAGGATCCTCATTATCAAAACAGTCATCATAATGTACTCTTTTTTTATGCATTTCCAAGGTGGCAAATTATATGGGAATACGAAAATCGGCCAAGTGCTGTGGTGTTGGTTTAGAGCCCCGTACGGATTGAATCCGTCAGTGGCAAGTCCCAACCTAACATTTCGGGGATCAGCAACAAACTCGGGAAACGTTCGATTGAACTCTTTCCATGCCTCCCCATCTGCAGAATGCCGCATCACATCGTCGTTTACCCGTTTTTCCTTATGCCATCTCATGTCTGTGGCAGTATGCGTCGACATATACAATCGCTGCAATCTTGACTTCAGGGGCAAATAACACATGACTTTTTGTGGAACCTTAGTCATTCTATTCTGAGACGTCTGTTTGAACCTCGACTCATTGCATATAGGGCATGTATCCAATGTTTCATACTCTTTGCAGAATAACATGCAATTGTTTTTGCAAGCGTGAATTTTTTCATAACCCAATCCAAGACCACTCAACATCTTCTGTGCCTGCCCGTGGTCTTTCGGCAAACAATTATCCGTCGGAAGCATTCTCTTGAAAACCCCCAAAAAGTAATCGAAACACAGGTTTTCGACATACGATACTTTATTTTTCCGTGCATTAGCTCCACAATCGCCGTCAAAATGGAAAAGCTCTCGCACCCGGATATAACTCTTGGTTGGCATTTCTTAACAGTTCTTCATATTGTTCGAACTATGCACTATCCATTGGTATAGGTACGTCATCTTCCCCTTCCTGATTGTTGCTGGTCGATACAAATGGAAAAGCATCATGTATAATATCCATGACTTGTTCATTAGGATCCACAATAGGTTCAACATTGTTCACTCTTATGGCCCTTGAAGACGAACCAATGTCTAATTGTTCCCCGTGATGGTTCCATCTACTGTATGTCTCAATCATTCCATTCTTTACTAAATGAAATTGAACATTTTCAATTGTATCCCACAACATGTTGTTACACCTCCTACAAGGACATTGGATTCTAGTTGCACCCGGGTTGTGTGACCGTACACCTGTTAGGATTCTGTATCCACCTTCTGCTCATAATTCCTGGAACCACAATCATAATACAACAATTATGTTGTATTCTTAGAAAATCATAACGTCACCTTATGCCTCCAGTAAGGGCCCTATCCCATTCGGAAATGCATAGTCATGTCACGTAATTTACAGCTACATGAGATTAGATTTCAACGTGGATGAATTTCGGCAGCATCTCGGTACAGTTCTTGAGGTGTACCGTAGATATAAAATACCTACGTACCATCCGAAGAACGTACCGAGATGACACCGAAATCTCCATAATCGAAACCTAATCTTGTAGCTGTAAACTACGTGACACGACTATGCATTTCCAAACTGTCCAAAATATGGGACAATTCAAGAATTAATTGGACCGTAGTCGTGGTTTACCCACCCATGTGCGGTCCAACTAACCTCGAACGGGAACTAAGCTTTACAACAAAAAATGTACAAAGTTAATTTCAATTAACTTCGTACATTACCGTGCATAATTTAACAACCGAATACAAATATAATTTCACAAAAACAATATATAAAGAAATTAAATTCATATTTTAAATAAATATAAAACAAATAAAATACATTCTTCAATATGTCATGAACTGATTTGCGAGCTGAGAAAACGGAGAGAACGAGAGAGAGAGGGGCAGAAGCAGAGGCAAAACTGATTTTTCAGTTTGCCTCTACAATGGCTGAAATGAATCTGTTAAAGAGAGACGGCTTTGCGCGACGAAGGATTAATTCGTCGCGCAAAAAACCCACTTCAGCGACGCGCAAAGACGTGCCGACATCACATCTTTGCGCAACGAATACATTTTTCCGTCGCAAAGGCCAAAATCCGTCGCGCAAAATCCACTTGAGCGACGCACAAAGACGTGCCGCCATCACATCCTTGCGCGACGGATAGAGTCATTCGTACCGCAAAATTTCGTCGCGAGAGTGTTCGAACGCGCGCGCAAATGCCCAGTTTGACACGCACGCAGCCACGATAGCCACCTTCCGTGACTAATACACAGTTTCGTCGCGCAAACTTATGGCGCGAAACATCTGGAACACTGTTTTTTTCCGCTATTTATTTTGCGCGACGAGCACAGTTTACGTCGCACAAACATATTTCGCACGATGAATACATTGTCGCGCAAGTTTTTCCTCCAATTGCGATTTTCCAGGGTTTTTTTTTTTCGCACGATGACAAATACATTAGTCACGATCGTAGAAAATTATAAAATTATTATCCATGGAATTTTGTGCGACGTATTGATTTTTTCGTCGCACTAAACATCATAGTGCGACGAATATGTCTTCGTCGCGCAAACTAAAAAATGTAGTAGTGCAGTCCAGGGTGAGCTTCTGATCCCCAAAAAACATTAAAACACAAGAAAAACAAGTAAATTCCAATTCCTATATGTGCCCCGACTCTTTGACTCAGTGTGCCTTCTCCTGCTTAAAAGAAGTTAGAAAATCCCATACAAGTCTGGCATACATGTATTAAGATCCAGCTGCTCTCCTCCTTTGTCATGTCTTCTGGGTTCATAGGGCAAAAGCAGATAAAAGGTAAGGTGAGCTTCTGATCCCCAAATCTAGGGTTCTCTAAGGCTTCTGATCATCGGACTTAAATTCATGGACTGGCACTCTGTTGGCTTTAAATACAAGAAGGAAAAAAAAAAATGCACTTCTGGTCATTATGTTTTGCTTCGATTTTAAAGTCAAACACTAGCCCCATTATAAAGTCAAACCTTTACTAAGGTATTGCTTCTTCTTCAATCCTTGCTTGGAAAAAATAATCATTCCTGATTTATTCCATGAAGAATGCGTCAAGTTATTTAAAAAAATAACAATAAAAATCGCTACATATATACATCATTGCGATTTGGAGATTGCTTCTTAATTTTTTTGTTATGGGAAAGAGGAGATTGCTTCGTAACAATAAAAATCGACTGCTTCGTAATTCATTTGATTTATCTTTTAATTAAATCCTCTTGCTTTTTTCATTTTTTGTGTTTTTGTTTCTATTTGGTAGGATATATATGATTTACATTACTTGGATTAAATTCAGCGACCATTGGATTAGGATCTACATTATTTGAGCCTTGGGGTTTATTCCTAATAAAAATTGGATTCACCAACCCTTAGGGTTCACTTCAGAATAATTGTAGAATTGAAAGGTTGATGGCGGGTGTTGAGAGTGTTTATCCCATATTGAAAAATTAAGGAACTTAGTATGGGTTTATAAGGAGATGAGCTACTCCCCATTGCTAATTGGTTTTGGGTTGGAAGAGTGGGATAGAAGAGTTGCTGCACTCCCTCCGTGTTGTAAAGATACAGCTGCACCAAAATTGATTCAACTGCATCCTCAACTTGTGATACTCGCAAGTGCACGAGCCGTTGGTAGTTTAGCGTATGTAAGTGCGATGTCGATTCCACAGGGATTGGTGATTGAAGGATCCAACTCAGTTTTCCTACACAAAACATAAATGAAAACAAAAGGAAATAAATAAAACAAGGAAGAAAGAAAATAACTAACTCAAGTAGATAAGTTCCCAAGTTCAATTAGATTAATGGATTGATTCTAGCTAATGTATGATTGGGCCATGGTGTTTGGTCCTAACCATGTGTTCCTAATTCCCTAATTTGATCATTTGTTGTCTAACCTAAAATTAAGCATTAGGAACCCATTAAGCATAGAAGAACAATTTAAACAACCAAGCATGTATCTAATCCCTGTTGTCGAATGTCCATACATACTCTTCCTATTCATAGTTCAATTCGAATTAAAGCATGGTGTATACTCTTAATTCAAACCAAGATAGCTAACATGCAGGCCTAAATGGTGATCAATCATTCAAACAAGCATGTTAACTTATAAGCATAATGAATAAGAACATGAACCATAATTGAAACTTGGAAACTAATCAAACTTGAAACTAAAGAAAAGAATTTACATAATGAAAAGTAAAGTGGAACAAAGAAAAACTTAAGGAGAATTTCAGCACAAATATTTCATTACAACAATTGAAAACTAGAAAATGAAACTAAGAGAATTTGAGGGAGAGAAGGGAAGGGAGCTCTAGAGAAGTGTTTGAGAGCTCCCCCCCCTTGGGGTGTGTTTACAAGCTTAGAGAACTTCCCTATTTATAGGCCTAGGGGAAGTGAAAATCTGAATTATACAATAGGTTTACCTACCACACTCACTTCACCAACTTACAACACTTAATTCACCTAACACACTATTGCATTTGAAAACAATTCCTCTTGTCTTTAGGCTTAGTGTTGCAACTCCCACTTCATCATCTTTTGGCTCATTGGGCTGCTACAAAATTCCACTCAAATATAGGTATTGAATATGCTTCACCAAACTTTCCCACAATCAACAACACTTCATCATGCATATGTCATGCATGACAATGTATTGCAGCCAGCTTGTGGGCTCGTTTTGGGCTTGTGGCTCCAGTCTGAAAAATCTGTAAAAATATGAATCTTGAAGATCTTTGTCTTATCTTTCCAAGCATATGCAGCCCAGCTCAAGGAAAAATCGGAAAGGCCATCAAATGTGATTTTTGGCCCAGTAACGCAGATGCTGCCGAATTTGACCTTAAGTTGCCAAAACATGCATAACTTTCTCTAGAAGACTCGGAATCATGAACCGTAAAATTCTACAGAAAATAGACTTCCGTAGCTTTCCAATGATGTATGGTTCATTATCTGGTTCTTCTTGAGTAAGTACAGTCTAATCCGTGAAGTTGACTGATCTGCAGACACCGTTTTGAGCTAACTTGTCTCCAAAATGCAATTTGTGAGTCTCAAGCTTATAACACTGAAACAAGCACAAAACCTATTAAAAGCACAAGTTTAACTCAAAAGCATAACCAAATCATAAGTTAAAAGGGTACAAAATGATATGTAATTATGCACCGATCAAATACCCCCAAACCTAGATTTTGCTAGTCCTCGAGCAAAACAAAAAGAAAACAAAGATAAAAAAAAAACAAATAACAAGTTAACTACACCACTTTCGTAGGTAACTCGATTGCATTTAGCATATACAACAAGCCTTTAAACCTCTAGGCATTCCTAGTAGGAGGAGTTGTGTCTCCTGAGGGTTTAACAATATCAATACCCACAAACGTTTTTCTAACTCTACAAAACAAAATGGTTAAAAAAACTTATTAGATTTGTTAGTCCTTAAGCAAAATAACAAAAACAAAAATAAAAGCAAAATAAAAAATAAAAATAAAAACAAAACAAAAATAAGACTCAAAACAATTTTTCCGAACATTTTGAAGAGAAATGACTCATGCACATGACTCAAAAGTTTTTAACAATAAAACCTCAATTTTGGACATTATTCACAAAGTGGCAAAGTTCAAAACACAACATGCTCAAAGTGTGGTAGTGTGATAGCCAAATGCAACAAATTCCCCAATCTTAGTTTTCACACAATTCAAAAAAATCATACAAAGCACAAGTTCAACTTCAAATCTCACCAAAGTTGTCCTCTCACAAATGAATCACTCGGAAGAGGGTTATAATGCAACACTCAGTTATAAACATGAGATTAGAGTTAAACCAAAAGGGACTTAACTCGAAATACAAAGATGAAGAACTTGCATTAATATGATCTCAAGAAGGATGTCAAACACTTAAAAGTAGAAAAATGAATGCAATTCAACCACATGACATTTAAGATCAATTTAGGTCTTTAACATAGGTTGTAATGGGGCCAAGGGTATAAGGTGAGTAAGAAATGAAATGTATGGATAATACAAAGTCCAAGGAACTCAAAAATGTAAGAGCATAAAATAATTATTTACAAGACTTCGAATCATCACGATTAGATATTTTCTTTTACATGATCAAAACTCCTTATACCTTCATTTACAATGATTTAAACTCCTTTCCAAATACCAATGAAACCCAAAAATGAAATTTCAATCAACTACCATTTAATCAGAACTTTTCTCTTTTCTTTCACCAATTGTGTGAAGTTCTATAATTTTTTTTTATTTTTATATATGTAATATCCCTTCCCAAACTTAGCATGAAAAACACATCCGAATTAGAGCTCATGAGTTCCTTAGAAAGGTATATTCTTGTTTTTCGGGCTAAAGCTAGGAATTTCAATTGGTAAAAAGAAAGAAAAAGTTTACATGTAGGCTCAAAATGGTTAACAATGGAAAATCATGCTTAAGCATGCATAAGGTTAGCTTGAAAGGCACAAACGATCCAAAGAGGGCCTTAATATCATTTCTTAAATGTCATGAAATCAAATTGCAAAAGAATGAATGACTTTTAAGTGTTCAACCAAATCAATGAATAATGAGATCAAACAACAACTTTGATGACAAGAAAATAAGAGTATATGTATAACACTCATGAAATGAAGCACAAGGCTCAAAAGCTCACATTATATGGTTATATAAGTCTAATTTATGCTTGATACAATTCTTTGGGTCATGCAAATCCTTTAATTGGAAAATTATGAAACAAATGGCAAGTGCAAAGAAAGTTTCGAACATATCATGCTAGAACAATGCCAATTTTATTTTATAAAAATGTTAAATTTTTAAATTTTAAATTTTTTTTTATATAAAAATATAATAATAAAATGAAATCCAATTTTTATTTAAGTCATGAAAACATTTATCACAATCTCATCATAAGTGTTCGGAAAGTGACTCAAAAAAAACACAAGACTCAAAATATAGAAAAAAGAAAAACAAGCAAGAAATTAATTAATTAATAATTTTTTTAAAAAAAAATTTTAAAAACCAAATTTACTTGCTAAACTCCAATACCCCCAAACCTAGAAATGAATATTGTCCTCAATGTTTAAAAATTAGGAACAAGCAATGTCATAACAAGAAATGAAAGTATTAAAGCAAATAAAAATAATAAAATACAAAAAGAAAATAATTACAAAATAAAAATTACAAAACAAACAAACAAATAAAAAGAATTGAAAACACTCAAAACAGTAAGCCCTAAACAGACAGTCTTACGCAAACCAAAACCCAAACGATTCAAAATCCAACCCACAAGAAAGTTAACCCACTCCGAAACCTAAACAACGGTGAAAACCCGAAGCCCACAATGAAGTCCGAAGCCCACATGTTAAATTTTTTTTATTTTTTTTTATTTTTTAAATGAAACTTGAATTGGGAGCGCGAAGGCGGGATTTCTAAAAAGAAAGAGTGTGGTCCCTGATGCCTTGGTTCCTGGGAAGTCACGGGTAAAAGGGGTGAGGGACGTGTCGGCGCAGAGGGCAGGCTGTCACATCCCCCAAGCCAGAATTATTGGTCTCGTAGGAAGGCGCGACGACTTTTTCATGTGAAGGTGGTGAAAGGTGAAAATGCAATTAAGGGGGGTTGGGAAACGGGTGCGGCGACATATAGAGATAAGCCGTAAGGGCCGCACAGAATTCAGAACCGCAGCGCCTAGGGTTTAGCAGACTAAGTCCATAAAAAGCTAAAAAGAAATGGTGAAAAACACAAACTCAGAAACACACAAAAGAAAAACGAAAGAAAGAAGAAAAGCGAGTGAGAAATCAAATGGCCTCTAACTACCCATTTTCGTTGGATCTCAACCTAGCTCCACCGACTCAGATATGGGGCCAAGCAACGGCACCAGTATGGGTGCCATACTTTGCCTCCGCACGAGGACCTGTGACTGTCAATGACTCAATACTCCTGGACAACGATGTTGCCATTGGAGTGGGCAGAAATCTAGTGACTCCCAAAGATATACATGTGTTCGGGACAAGGGATGACAATCGGGTCACAAGCGATGCCCTGGCACTAAGCGTGCAGAGTCCAGCATGTGTCGCTAGTTTTGGACATCGCCTACTTGCGAAATCCCATGAGGTAGAGGTGCTGAAAGGTCAGTTGGCGGCGGAGCGAAGTATGGTTGAAGAGTGTCAGACTGCTATAAAAAGCTTGAAAAGGGAGAGGGCAAGGATAGTGGAGGTGAATCGACACCAGCTAGAAGTATTGTGGGACGAGAATAAAAGCCTAACAAAAATGGTAGAGTTGTATTCTCGTGACATGAGAAAGCAGCTGGAGGACCTAGACCGACCAGGTAAACGCAAGCAAGCAGATCGCGAGAGTAGTTACGCTCAAGCTAAGATTGCGATCTTTGGGAGTTCAAGTGGTGAGCCCCAAGAGACTGTACGTGAAGCCCCGGAAGAGGATAGCCAGAGGGCCAAACTCAAAGCTCCAATGGTCGAGACACCAAGCACCGAGAAGAAATGACTTCTACTGCATTATTGTTGTTTCTATTTTATTTTATTTTATTTGGTTGTTTTTGTTTCGGAAATGAAAGAGTAAATTTGGAGAAGGAAAAAGAAAAAGAAAAAGAAAGCACACTTCCCAAACTTAAATCAAACAAAGACGACAACGGAAAAGAAAGCACAGTTCCCTAACTAAAATAAAACAAAGATAGCCGAAAGGAAAAGGCAAAAACACAAAGCACTAGAAAATGAAAGTAACTGGCAAAAACATAAAACACCAGAAAACACGGAAAAAAGAAAAGAAAAGTAAAGTGAAAGTAAAGGTGCTCCCCCTTGAAGCGATTAGGTCGAGCATGCCCGGGAAATCCGAAATGTGTTCGCTCTCTCTCATCAGCATATGCCTATTTAAACCACACCTCTGCAAGCGGATGATACCCAACATTTCTTCCTGCAAACTCAAGCAAAAACATCAACAAATTCAGAAGCAAAACAAATGGCATCTTCATGCACTCACCTTTATGATCTCAATCTTGAGCTATCCCTTGCACCACCAAATGCCCAGATAAGGGCTCCTCCAACCTCTGTCTTCCCAAACTCTACATATCATCACGGCACGGCCTCAAACTTTGCTGAGGCAATACCGAACCTTTCTTGAGGTAATGCCGAACAGATCAGTTCTCCTGGGAACATTGATTGGCAGTAAACTAACTCCAGCAGATCATCTGCATGTGGCACGTAGGTCTGACAAGATGGCGGTGGATGAGTCCCACGATTTCACTGTGCTCCAAGCGGTCTCGGCTACCAATTTGGGCATGCGACTCCTGGCGAGGACACGGGAGTGTGCCGCTCTGAGCGAGGAAGTGGCTTCCTTGAAGGCTATGGTGGCGGACCTCCAGAAGCGGCTCTCACCGTGCCACTCAACATGTGGAAGCACTGAGAGGAAAAATGATGACCATGTAGAACTCTCGCAGATCCTACAAGTACGAGACAATACAGGTAAGCCATGATGATGATGAAGATGAAGAAGATGAAGAAGAAGAAGAAGAAGAAGAAGAAGAAGAAGAAGAAGTTTGTTTGTTTTTTTTTGTTTTTTTTTAATTTACTTGAATGTTTTTTTTTTGTTTTTTTTGTTTTGTTTTTTTTAATGCAGTGTTTGAAATAAAATAAAAATGTGTTTCTAACACTCAGAAATAAACTAACTAATCATACCATAAAAACAAAAACAAAATAAAAAACAAAATAAAAACAACGGTTGGAGGGGTCACAATGGTCCCGCTTAAAATCCAAACTTCTTAGACACCGAAGGTGTCGCCTAAAGAACTCCTAGACACTGTATTGACGAAAGTGCTTTCCTGGAGTTACCATAAGTCAGCTCATATGAAAAATCTTTTTGAATTTTTGAATTTTGAATTTTTAGTTTTTAAGATAAGAAAAAAAAATTAAGATAAAATGAGACAACAAACCATAAATGAAAATGAACTAAGTACTCTAAACAAACTCAAACAAATGACATAAATTGTTGTACTAAAAGAAACAAACCAAGAAATAAACAGAATTTAAAGAAGAGAAAGGATTGAAATGCTCCCCCTTGAAGCGATTAGGTCGAGCATGGATGCACTTGGAGGTCGCGACTTCTCCCACTGCTCCACACTTCCATTCTTATGATTGAGGTTGCCATCTCTCTCCATTTTTATTAAGCTATCAAAGATTTCTAGAACAAGCACACACAAAAACTTGAAACGGAATTAAAAGGATTAGGAAATAAATGTATAAAAAAAACTAAAAATGAAAAGGAAAAACCAACACTTCCATGTTTCTAAGTAACAAGCAACAAAGTAAATCAAACTAGTTTATGAAGTTCGTTCTTTCTCAAATATGATTATCCATATGGTGTGTGGTTTTAATCAAGTATTCAGAAAAAGCATTTAGCTATGGTGTTTAGTCTAAACACAAATTCCGAACCCATTAAGAACAAGAAGAACAATAAAGAACCAAGTAGAATTTAAACATGGTGTTTGTCTTCAATATCTACCTATTCATTCACTAATCAGTCCAAGAGTCATATGGTGTTTATGTAAACTTGGACAAGATATTTAATTAAGAACAAGTGAATGAAACCATAAACAAGAAATAATCGACATGCTACTTGAACCTCTTTTGTTTTTTTTGTGTTGTGTAAGCTGGGACTCAAACCCAGTTCTCTTGCTTGTCAGGCAATTGTCCTTGTCCGTTGGACTACAAACACAACTTGTCAATTAACGTCATTAACTTTAAAACATGAAACTGTCTAGTTATATACAAAAAATAAAAATAATAAAAAGTAGGAAAAGAAAATAGAATCAAACAATGTTACCGATCCCGGCAACGGCGCCAAAAACTTGTTGCGTAGATACAGCTGCACCAAAATTGATTCAACTGCATCCTCAACTTGTGATACTCGCAAGTGCACGAGCCGTTGGTAGTTTAGCGTATGTAAGTGCGAGGTCGATTCCACAGGGATTGGTGATTGAAGGATCCAACTCAGTTTCCTACACAAAACATAAATGAAAACAAAAGGAAATAAATAAAACAAGGAAGAAAGAAAATAACTAACTCAAGTAGATAAGTTCCCAAGTTCAATTAGATTAATGGATTGATTCTAGCTAATGTATGATTAGGCCATGGTGTTTGGTCCTAACCATGTGTTCCTAATTCCCTAATTTGATCATTTGTTGTCTAACCTAAAATTAAGCATTAGGAACCCATTAAGCATAGAAGAACAATTTAAACAACCAAGCATGTATCTAATCCCTGTTGTCGAATGTCCATACATACTCTTCCTATTCATAGTTCAATTCGAATTAAAGCATGGTGTATACTCTTAATTCAAACCAAGATAGCTAACATGCAGGCCTAAATGGTGATCAATCATTCAAACAAGCATGTTAACTTATAAGCATAATGAATAAGAACATGAACCATAATTGAAACTTGGAAACTAATCAAACTTGAAACTAAAGAAAAGAATTTACATAATGAAAAGTAAAGTGGAACAAAGAAAAACTTAAGGAGAATTTCAGCACAAATATTTCATTACAACAATTGAAAACTAGAAAATAAAACTAAGAGAATTTGAGGGAGAGAAGGGAAGGGAGCTCTAGAGAAGTGTTTGAGAGCTCCCCCCCTTGGGGTGTGTTTACAAGCTTAGAGAACTTCCCTATTTATAGGCCTAGGGGAAGTGAAAATCTGAATTATACAATAGGTTTACCTACCACACTCACTTCACCAACTTACAACACTTAATTCACCTAACACACTATTGCATTTGAAAACAATTCCTCTTGTCTTTAGGCTTAGTGTTGCAACTCCCACTTCATCATCTTTTGGCTCATTGGGCTGCTACAAAATTCCACTCAAATATAGGTATTGAATATGCTTCACCAAACTTTCCCACAATCAACAACACTTCATCATGCATATGTCATGCATGACAATGTATTGCAGCCAGCTTGTGGGCTCGTTTTGGGCTTGTGGCTCCAGTCTGAAAAATCTGTAAAAATATGGATCTTGAAGCTCTTTGTCTTATCTTTCCAAGCATATGCAGCCCAGCTCAAGGAAAAATCGGAAAGGCCATCAAATGTGATTTTTGGCCCAGTAACGCAGATGCTGCCGAATTTGACCTTAAGTTGCCAAAACATGCATAACTTTCTCTAGAAGACTCGGAATCATGAACCGTAAAATTCTACAGAAAATAGACTTCCGTAGATTTCCAATGATGTATGGCTAATTATCTGGTTCTTCTTGAGTAAGTACAGTCTAATCCGTGAAGTTGACTGATCTGCAGACACCGTTTTGAGCTAACATGTCTCCAAAATGCAATTTGTGAATCTCAAGCTTATAACACTGAAACAAGCACAAAACCTATTAAAAGCACAAGTTTAACTCAAAAGCATAACCAAATCATAAGTTAAAAGGGTACAAAATGATATGTAATTATGCACCGATCACTCCGCTGCTTGTTTTTCCTTTTTCTTTTTAATACCTACAAGGACATTTTATCAACTTTAAAAATACAGAATATTATGTGTTTTTTTATTTTTTTGTAAGAAGAATTTATTTCTTTATTTTATACATTTATTTATTTATTTTCGTTGTTAAAAAGATGTTGGGAACATGGGTCTTGCATGTTTCTTGGGTTCCTCCAACGCAATGGGGACAATAGGTACTCAAAATGGAAACACGCACGTTATTTGGGCCCAATAAGAACATTTCAATATTTATTTATTAAAAAAAAATTATATGTTAAGTTGGTAGAACTGGATTCATTTGACCATGGGTGGTACTGCTGGCAAAGAGGAGCGGAGGGGGGTTTTGCCATCAAGCCGGTAAGATTAGGGGTGGGCATTGGAACCTCAAAACTGTAAAACCGAACCAAACCAAATCAAACCGAAAAAAATTGTGTTGACTGAAAAAGTCAAAAACCGAAAAAAAATCCGGCAGAACGGGTTCAGACCGGTTTCAAATCTGGTTTTCCAACACACAGAACCGGTCCAATCCAAACCGGTCCAATATAATTAAATTATATATATTTATAATATATATTTTATTACATGGCTCATTTTTATTGGTTGTATATGAGATTACCATAGGCTTGCATGCATACGATCATCACAAAATTATAACCCAAATTAGGTTTTCCTCCTTTCTTCTTTCCAGCTCCAATTTCGTTCCTCTCTGAGACAGAGGCTCTCTCCTTCATTCAGTCGCCGAAACCTCTGTGACAGAGGCTGTCTGCGCCAAACCTCTCTCAGTCATCATCTCTCTCAGTCGAACCTCTCTCTCAACCTTCCTCTCTCTCATCCTCTCTGACAGAGGCTCTATCTACGCCAATCCTCTCTGCGCAAAACCTCCTCTCAGGCAAACCTCTCCCGCTGCCACGCCTCTCTCAGCCTCCGCTTCTCTCTGAGCGGCCACCTCTCTCAGTCGCTGCCGTCACAGGTCAGATTGTCTATTTATTTTTATTTTTCTTTTCCCTCTTCAAATCTTTGGCTAACTCTATCTATCTGCAACTCGCAGATCCAGCACAGCAATTTGTAGCCACCTTTCCATTGTATTCAGCTCTCTTTCTCTCTGTCAGGTATGATTCGCCATAAACAATTAGAGAATTTGAGTTTCTTTGTTGTGCTGTCAGGTTTAGATTATTTCTCCACCTAGCTGGCTTGTTGTTCTAGGCTTTGTTATTGTTGTTGTTTGATTAATGTTGCGCTTACAAGTGGACTGCTTGCATTTTAAAATTACAATGCACTTATTCAGGACCTCTAATTGATATCTTGTCAAATTACAATGCACCGAAAGTGATCCCATGTTTATTTAATCCTTTGAAATTGTGCACAAACATTGACCTCCAAATCTGTCTTTGAAAAATATTTATCAGCATAAATAATTGAGGTTTTTATAATGCTTCAACGTATTCATCATGCTTCATCACTAGTATAGTTTTCATAATGTACTATATAATATGTATGTTTGACTAATGTTTTAATGGGTTTATGTTTTTTTATGTAGATATTATGAGTTCATCCACACCTACCACGTGTGCTCCAGCTACTTTTCAATGTTAAGGAGGAATTTAATGAAGTTAGATTGAATTTGAGTTGTAACATATATTTGGATTGAATTTGGGTTTTATTTGGCTTGTAATTTATTTTGGAATTTATTTTGCTGAAGTTTGATTGAATTTGGGTTGTAATTTATATGTTGTTGAAGTTAGATTGTATTTTTGTTGAAGTTAGATTCATTTTGATGTGTTGAAAGCTTGATGGAAGCTCAAATTTTGAGAATTTTAGTATATAAATGCATTTTGGGCAGGTCTAGAAAGAATGAAAAAAAAAATAATTGAGCCCAACAAAAATCGGAACCGGACAGGTTCGGGTTGGTTCGGATTTCTATTTGGATTTTTGGCAGAAGAACCGGTCCAAACCAAACCGGTCTGCAATTTTCGAATTCAGGTTCCATTTTTTAAGAAAACTGGTCCAAATCGGACCGTGCCCACGCCTAGGTAAGATGCATGTTGTTGTTGGGTTGTTTGATTTTCATTTGATTTTTTGTTTTTATTTATTTTCAATTATTTATATTGAAATTAATTGTTTTTAACATAATATTAAATCTTTTTTAATGAAGCAAATTCACAGAATAAGGCATTAGACTGAATTTGTTAACTCCTGCAAATACAGTGACGAAATTGGAAAAATTGAAATCACAGTGACCAAATTTGATTTCGAGCCAAAACTCATTGACCAAAAATGTAATTAACCCTACTTATAAATTACAAGAATTGCAAATATTTAGTGCATAAGTTACATGAAATTCAAATAATGAAGTAATAAATACTAATGCACTAATAGGGATAAATGTGATGCAGCTCACAAGTAGAAATTTCACTAGAGTCGTTTCATTGATTTTGGAGGTCCTGGGCAAATATGGAAAATGAAACCTTTTTGGTTTAACACTTACCTCATTTTGGACAAAAATTATAAGAAAAAGTTTCAAACTTAGGTGGTAAGTAGGCTAATTTAAGTTTTTTTTTAAAGGTCCATTATATAGAAGATAAAGCGCCCAAAAAGCATTAGTTTCAACACATAAAAGGCGTTTTTGGATAGTATATTTAGTAGATGTCCCATTGTTTTAGGGGCCATGTGCAGTCGCTCTAGTTCGACCACCTTGTGGGCCGATCTTGATCTGACTCATTAGCTTATGAAGTCAGGCCCGAAACAAAAAGAGCATAATTAAAGTTGGGCCCGACAAGTCTTATATTTTTTGGGCGAGTCGGGTTAAGGTAATTCGGTCGTCGCGAGCTCACCGTCATAGCGCATGCTAACCGAGACCCAGTGGGCCAACCCATTTCTATTCCATTTACTATATTATATTTGTTTTTGGAGAAAAAATGTTACATAATATTATTATTATATATATCTTAAAATTTAACCCCTTCTAATAACAAATATTTAAAATATATTTTTTTAAACTCAAACAATAGTCTTGGCTTTTTTTTGAAAAAATATAAATGAAAAGCTCCTTAAACAGCTTCAAATGCTAAAAAGTACCTAATTTGTTCCGGTCCAGTAGGGTTACATGTTGTAGTAAGCCGGTTCTTATTTATATTATTTTACAATTTCTATTCCAACTTTACCCTTATAGCACGGTTTTTATCATTATCTTACCATGAAAACAAAACAATACAGATAAAAACCATGGCGGCTCCACCATGGTTTGATAAATTTTAAATTATTACAAAATTATATTTTTTAGGTTTATAGGAGAATGACAAAGGAATATTAGCAATATAACATTAAATCAATTTTGACGGTTGTGTTTTATCAAATGGTGATTCGGCATCAAGTCTTGTTATTAGGAATGCACAAGGTCGTCTAATTCGCTCAGGGGACTAAGGATCGGATGTCTGTCATCGCGACTTTCTCGGCGGTGAATTCGTTGGCGCTTCGGTGGCGCACGGCATCGACGCGGACAGGGCGCGTGGGAGCGTGAGCTTCAACGTGAGGCTTTTGGCTAGGGTTGAGTTTCGGAGAGGTGGGTGGAGGCTGAGGCGGCGGCTCTTGAGGGTTTTGTGCCGTGGCGTGGTGCCAGGTTGTTGTTTGAGATGGGGGCAATGCGTGTGGTGCAAATGGTAATTTTTAAATCTCTCACTTTTCAATTGAAGTCTCTGAAATTGTGACAAGTTAGGAACGAGGAATGTTTTGTTGTATACATTTTTAACTACAATTCTTCTGTTGTTTCTGGTTAGTGATGTTTGAAATTGAGTTTTTTTTTTGGTTTCCCCTCCCAAAATACTACATACATCTTAGCTGAGCATGTTTGCTTGTTGTATTCAGTTGATTATTCTTGTCTTTTTGATAGAGGTCAAGTACAGCTCATTTGCCTTTAATGGCTCTTGGTGTTTTTTGATGGAGGCTTGCTTATCCTAGACCTAGAGGATTTGAATATGGATGGAGGCAACGTCATTTAGTAGAAACTAGAAAGAAACAGAGTAGTTGCTTAGAACATCTGTCTCTTGCTTGTTTTTGTTAGCAATAGTCAATTAATGAGGATTAGTTTGGCCCCTACAATGGTTGGTAGCCTACAATGTTTAGTCAATTAATGAGGATTAGTTTGGCACCTACAATATTTAGTCAATTAATGAGGATTAGTTTGGTTGCCTAACTTGGTTGGTTGCCTAACTTGGGGGGCTTGACTAATGTCTTAGGAACTTGTATATATATGTGTTGATTTTAAGTAATGAAACATAAGTGAAAATCAGAAAATATTCTACAACTCTCATTCTCTCTACACTTTCCACTCACTTCTCTCAATATTCTCTATGTTTTGACATGGTATCAGAGCAGCGATCTTGGAATTGCTGACTCTTGTTCTGAATCTTCGCTACCTCCATGGGGGAAGATGTTTTTTTCCCTGTTGGAAATAGCACCACCAACTCTTCTCAACCTACCTACCTAGAAGCATTGACGACACCAATCCCGACCCAACACTGACCCAAACCGATTGGCCTCACCTGGACTAGGTGTTGCCGCCGACCCAACCAACCGACCCGATGATCCAGACCTCGACCCGACTGAAACTACACAATATGAAAAAGATCAAAAGAGATATGAAGCTACAAGTGGTGATAGAAATTCAACGGGCTGGATAATTGATTCTGGCGCAACCGATCATATGACATTTGATCCTGATGATTTTCTGAGTACTAGTCAACCCAGACGAACTAGTATTGTTAATGCCAATGGAGTTACTTCTCCTGTGACAGGGGCTGGCACTGTGGCTCTCTCATCCTCTCTTTCATTATCTAATACTTTACTTGTTCTATCTCTATCAAATAAGCTAATGTCAGTTAGTCAAATTCCTGAACAATTGAATTGTTGTGTATTAATCTACCGGAGTTTTTGTTTACTTCAGGATATTCACACTAAGGAGATCATTGGTCCTGGTACTATGAGAGGGGGGCTATATTATATGGAGGATCTCAGTATAGGCATGGCTCACAATGTGACACATGATATCAAACAAAGGCAAGTCTGGTTGTGGCACCGTCGATTGGGGCATCCATCCTTTGGATATATGAAGCATATTCTACCAAACTTATTATCAGATTTCAAGGACTCCGACTTCAAATGTGACACTTGCATTTTGGCTAAAAGTCACCGTGTGCCCTACCCATTAAGTTCAAGTAAGAGTACTACTCCGTTTAAGTTAATTCACTCTGATATTTGGGGGCCCTCACCTATAACTTCTCATTCTGGCTTTCGGTGGTTTGTGACATTTTTGGATGATTGTACTCGTATGACATGGTTGTACTTGTAAAGAATAAAAATGAAGTGTTTACTATGTTTCAGTCTTTCCACGGACAGATTGAAACTCAGTTCTCTACCAAGATCCGAGTTCTTCGCTCCAGACAATGGGGGCGAATATGTCAATCATGACTTTCAAACATACTTCCAGATGCAAGGCATGATTCATGAGACAACTTGTCCTCAAACACCACAACAAAATGGTGTTGCGGAACGGAAAAATCGACACCTCCTTGAAACAGCACGAGCCCTTCTGATTGGAGCTCATGTTCCTCGTCACCATTGGGATGATGCTATAGTCACCGCAGTCTACCTCATCAACCGAATGCCTTCCAAAGTTTTAGACTTCCAGACTCCCTTACAAGCACTTGCCCAACATGGGCCCTTGCCCTCCGTTCAAATGCTTCCGCCCCGAGTTTTTGATTGTGTGGCATTCGTTCACCTTCATAAGAATCAACGTGGCAAACTTGATCCATGTGCTCTCAAATGTGTTTTCGTAGGCTATGCTGCTCATCAGAAAGGATACCGGTGTTATCACCCCTCCAGCCGTCGTACGTATGTCACTTTGGATGTCACCTTTATGGAGTCGGAGATGTTCTTCGATGATCCGATGTCCAACTCTATGCCTCAAAATGGCATAATAAACAAAGAGGCTCTGGGAATTCAAGGACTTGAAGATTGGAGCAAGACAAACCCAAGCAATGAAGTTGAATTTCGGAGCAGGAGCCAAGCGACCAGTCTCCAAGAGCCTAGCAACCGGTCGTCAGAGAATCCTGAAGAAGAATTTCGAACCTACCCAAAAGCGGCCAGTCGCCAAGAGCCCAGCGACCGGTCGTCAAAAAATCTTGAAGAAGAATTTCGAACCTCCCGAAAGCGACCAGTCCCCAGGAGCCCAGCGACCGGTCGTAGAAAGTCCTGAAGAAGAATTTCAAATCTGCCAAAAAAGCGACCGGTCGCCAGGAGCCCAGCGACCGATCGCTCCCTGCCAAGAACACGATATCTCTTCACATTTCACCTCCGAGACTGATGAAGACCCCCTCACATCTCAGGACCCGCTGATCAATCTCCTGAGAATAATCCTGAGGTACGTGATTCTACTACATCTCCTG
The DNA here is from genome assembly GCA_018703695.1 of Prunus fruticosa. NCBI lineage: Eukaryota > Viridiplantae > Streptophyta > Magnoliopsida > Rosales > Rosaceae > Prunus > Prunus fruticosa. The sequence goes on from CM031922.1 coordinate 16,534,659, forward strand.
CTTTAGTTGATAAACCTGTTAGATATCAATTACCTGATGAGGCAGAACCGTGGAAAACCGCCAATTCGGTATTCACCGGATAATGGCAAGGCATCAAAGTATCCAATTGCAAACTATGTTTCTGCTGAAAAATTATCTGCACCCCTTCAAGGCTTTGTACACTAGTTATCCGCAATTCATATTCCAACCAAAGTGAGTGAGGCATTGAAGGATCCAAAATGGGTTCAGGCAATGAAGGAGGAGATGCATGCTCTAGAGAAAAATCACACATGGACACTAGAGAACTTACCTCAAGGAAAAGGACTGTCGGATGCAGATGGGTTTACACTTTGAAATACAATGCTGATGGGTCGATTGAACGTTACAAAGCACGGCTTGTGGCAAAGGGATACACACAAACATATGGTATTGACTATGAAGAAACCTTTGCCTCTGTTGCAAAACTTAACACTGTTCGAGTGCTCTTGTCCATTGCAGCAAATCTTGATTGGCCTCTCCACCAATTTGATGTGAAGAATGCCTTTCTCCATGGAGAACTCACAGAAGAAGTCTACATGGATATCCCACCAGGATATGTTACATCTACTCATGCTAATGTGGTGTGTAGATTACGAAAGGCATTATATGGATTGAAGCAGTCTCCTCGAGCATGGTTTGGGCGTTTTACTTTGGCCATGAAGAATTATGGTTTTAAGAGAGTAATTCTGACCATACTCTGTTCTTAAAACACAAGGGAGGAAAGGTAACGTCTCTAATCATTTATGTCGATGATATGATTATTACTGGGAATGATATGCAGGAAATCTCTCAACTACAAAAATGTTTGGCAAAGGAGTTTGAAACGAAGAATCTTGGTGGACTCAAGTAATTCTTGGGCATTGAAGTTGCTCGATCAAAGCGAGGCATATTTCTCTCACAAAGGAAGTATGTTCTAGATTTATTGGCAGAAACAGGAATGTTAGATTGCAAACCTGTTGACACTCCAATCGTTCAGAATCACCACCTTGGGGAATATCCCAATCAGGTACCCACTAACAAAGAAAGATACCAAAGATTAGTAGGCCGATTGATCTACTTGTCCCATACCCGACCCGACATCGCATATGCTGTCAGTGTTGCTAGTCAGTTTATGCATTGTCCAAGTGAAGATCATATGGATGCGATTTTTCGAATTCTTAAATATTTGAAGTCAGCACCAGGAAAAGGACTTATGTTCTCCAAAAATGGTCATCTAAATATTAGTGGCTATACATATGAAGATTGGGCAGGGAACATCACTGATAGACGGTCAACATCAGGGTACTTCACATTTGTGGGAGGTAACTTGGTTACTTGGAGAAGCAAGAAACAGAATGTCGTTGCTTTGTCTAGTGCAGAAGCGGAATTTAGAGGAATGACCAAAGGAATTTGCGAACTTCTTTGGTTGAGAAAATTGCTTAGAGAGATTGGATATGCACCTACATTCGGAATGCATCTACAGTGTGATAACAAGGCTGCAATATCCATTGCACACAATCCAGTTCAACATGATCGCACCAAACATGTTGAAGTGGATCGACACTTCATTAAAGAGAAAGTTGAAAATAAAGAAATTCAGCTTCCGTTTGTCAAGTCCGAAGACCAGCTGGCAGATATATTGACAAAAGCTGTTTCTAAGAGAGTATTCCACAACTCACTGATCAAGTTGGGCATTGGTGATATCTATGCACCAACTTGAGGGGGAGTGTTAGCAATAGTCAATTAATGAGGATTAGTTTGGCACCTACAATATTTAGTCAATTAATGAGGATTAGTTTGGTTGCCTAACTTGGTTGGTTGCCTAACTTGGGGGGCTTGACTAATGTCTTAGGAACTTGTATATATATGTGTTGATTGTAAGTAATGAAACATAAGTGAAAATCAGAAAATATTCTACAACTCTCATTCTCTCTACACTTTCCACTCACTTCTCTCAATATTCTCTATGTTTTGACAGTTTTTGCCTTGGTTATTTAACTCGTTGAATCCACCTTACGAGTGGTTGTTTAGAACATCTATAGGCTTTGCCGATCCTAGTGGATTTGAAAATCAAGGTCTTTTTTTAGGGTTGAGGATGGGATCAATGATCTAATAACAGAGCTTTTTTTGAAGTTTTAACAGCAATGTCTTCTACTTGTGTGATGTGTGTTATCCTTGTCAGAAGAGAAGATTATACCACTCTACCACTTATCAGATTGGTTTAGTTGCGGTTTTTTCTTTTAATTTATTTCTTAATCAAGTTTGTCTGCCATATTCCTATGTTAAGAATTTAGAATTTAGCGAAACTGGCACTTCCCTTGGGAAGGTCTCCACGGTAGGCCCATGTGGATTGTGCAGCTTGGGCTAATGTGTTTTAAGCTTTTTCTTCGTTCCTGCCCGTGGTTCAGTCATGTAGTTTGCACTTTTCAATCTTTTAGCTCAAATTGGTGACTCCATTAAGCTCTAGTTCACAAAAGGGGTATGGTACTTCCACATCGGAGTTGCATCAGATTTCAGCCCTAAAAATTAAGGAGGTTAGGGATTTGCACTAAGGTTTTTGAGTTTGAGTTTGAGTTTCACTTTGGTCCAAATCCAAGTCTGTAGCTTTGCTCTGGGTCTGTAAACTCTTGCATATGGTTTAGTCATTGTCGGTAGAACTGGATTCTAATTCAGATATGGAGATTATTTGACGTATAGGGTCTTGTTTAATTTTGAACCCTTGATTGAAGCATAATAAGCCCACTCGATAACATATCCATTTACAAATGAGTTGTTTCTCTTGGGCAATTCATTTGTGTAAACCTAATTGTCATCAAAGTTCAAGTCATTGCATTTCTGGCAGGCAGTTTCTCAAACAATAACCCAAGGCAGAGGCTGATTATTTGCTTAAATCAATTACAACATGTAAACATATTTGTGCTATGATCAAATACAGAGTAGAGCTGCTAACTTTCCCTTACATAGATCCACACCGTGACTAATATGAATTCACTTCATTTGTCATCCGCAATCAAAGTAATCTCTTCAGATTCTGAAGCACTTGATGCACAGGGACTTCGATTGTCCACACCAACTTCATCTGCAGGAATTTGTTGTGGGTATAAGAAAGGCCTTGGAGGCATTTGGAGGCTCTCAATTTCTCCTGCAAGCATCTCCACTACTTTATTCATTGAAGGGCCACCATCATCATCTTCTTTATGATCTTCTTTTCCTCATCCGTTGCATCATCTCCTATTTCTATTTTCTTTCCTGCCTTCAACTCGTTCAGAAACCCATGTCGGAAAGTAGATTTGGCTAAATTGGCTTGATTGTTCTATACCCGCATTCAGGTTTTTCCTTCTACCAACCATTTCCATCAATAGCATTCCGAAACTATACACATCGGCTTGTATGAAATACCTCCAATGTTTTTGTAGAACAGTTCTGGAGCAATGTATCCCATGGTTCCTCTTGCTGCAGTCAAAGATACAATGCTATTATCCAATGGGTATAGCCTTGCTAACCCAAAATCAGAGACCTTGGGAGTAAAATTCTCGTCTAGAAGGATGTTGTGAGGCTTGATGTCAAAGTGCAAAATTTGCATGTCACAGCCTTGATGGAGGTATTCAATACCACGAGCCACTTCATGTGCGATTTCAAATATTTTCTGGCAACTTAAAAACACATCTCCTTGTTGAGAAAAAATGTATTTCTCAAGAGACCCATTAGGCATGAAATCATATACAAGAGCACGTTTTGAACCTTCAACACAGAAGCCAATAAGTCGCACCACGTTAACATGGCGAATCCTTCCAATGGTAGCAACCTCATTGATAAAGTCTTGGCCATTATTAGTTTTGGACTTGCCTAACATCTTGATGGCTACAAGGCGACCGGTGCGGAGCTTTGCCTTGTATACAGAGCCATAGCCTCCTTCCCCCAATTTGTCCTTGAAACCTCTGGCCATCTTTTTGATGTCCGAATAAGAGTATCTTATTGGCATGAGATTATTATTACTCCGTAGAAAGTCTTCTATATTGTCATACATTGACAAGTGCCTTCTTCGCCATTTGTATATTAGCAGTGCAATTAAACAACAAAAACCCAATGAAAATTTGGCTGCCAGGTATATTGCTGCATGGTTCACAAAAATGGAATTAATGAACATGAAGTATAATAATGATAATAATAATAATATACTCCTTTGCAAATCCATCTCAATCAAAATAAGAATATTAATGTTCCAGTGATCCACACGAGTATTCTCTTACCGAGGGAAGCAACTGCACATCCCATAAGCTGGCCAAGGTATAATCTGGAATCTTCATGAGCCAGGGTGCAACATTGGAAAGAAAACTGTAACATTAGCTTAGTAACTGTTGGAAATTACAGTTTAACTTCCAGGGGTAAAACTGATATTTGACATAGTTTTAGAGGGCACTGTCTTTAATATATAATTTATAATTTAAAGGTTTGGCAATTGTCTAACCTTCTTCTTCTGTTACTTCAGCTGGTCGAGGAAGCCATTCGAGTTGAAAGCCATGCGCTATTTCATTATATATTCCTTTGCAAGACGTCATGTGCTCCTCAGTTGAAGGGGACACCATAACCATTAGTGTTATTTTGCAGGAATCCCCCAAATCGTCTGAAAATGGGTCATTCTCGTCGCCACGCAAAACCATGAAATAAGAATTGGAAGAAGAATAGCTGCTGATCCCATTGATGCATGGAGCTGTTTCAACAATGAGATCGGAAGTATTCATTGGATTTTCACAGCTCAGGAAGATTATAGACATTGATAATGCTGTTGGGTAATAATCATAACTGATGTAATCATAAGGACCTGTATAATTAGAGTAATAATAAGAAAAGTTGAATTGGGTCAAGGAGTAGAGTGGGTGGGAGAACACCAGCATCCACAAGTCGGATTGTCAAGTTATTGTAATTGATTGCTTGTACATAATACTTTCCTGAAAACAAGTTTAGCACTGCATGATGAGTAGTACCATTTCCCTTGGCCTCACAAGATAGCTCCAAGCTTTTGTTGCCGCAATGTTTAGAGTCTCCTTTCAATCGGAATGGAGAGCTTATGTTAATATTTCAACAAGAACGGGTGCAATCAGAGTTATCATGAGCTTTATTAGCTGTAATATTATTGGACGCTGTTTGGGAACAAGAGGAAGGAACAAGAAGAAGAAGAAGGAGCACTGTGTAAGCAGCAAATAGGAGACTTCCTCAAAAAAAAAAAAATAGGAGACTTCCTCCAGACATGCTGTCAGAGCACAAGGGAAATTTCCAATTTAGTGCAGTTTAACTCTTTAAAGATATGATATAAAGTCTTCTTTTTTTTTTCTTTTTTTTTGGCCATTGACTAAAACATCCAGAAGGAGTGGGGCCCATGTCATCTGAAGTAATCCGCACACAAAAAAAGAAACCCAAGTCCATATCATCTTCAAGGTAGGGCTGTCAATGGGTCGTGTCGTGTGCGGTTTGTGTCGTGTCAAACTTTTAAACGTGTCAAGAAACCCCAACCCAAACACGACCCATTTATTAATCGTGTCAGGAAATGCAAACCCAGGACCCAACCTGTTTATAAACGTGTCAAGAAACCCCAACCCAAACACGACCCATTTATTAATCGTGTCAGGAAATGCAAACCCAGACCCAACCTGTTTATAAACAGGGTTGACACGACACGACCCATTTATAACCCGTTTATTAAACAGGTCGTGTCATGGGTCGTGTCAACCCGTTTATCTACCTGCCAACCCGCGAAAAAAATTAAAGAAATTGAACCTTCAGCACACCCAATGGGTTTCGAACCCCAGCCAATTCCACCTCTCTCTTTGCTCCTTATCCATCTTGGTGTTGATAACTTTGTGATTATATGTTACAACATTTGATATTTATAATGTCTTTACAAACTGATGAGCACTTAATTATTACATTTTTATCCATAAATTATATTTGTTAATTACCTTATTTAACAAATATATTTACCTTATTTGCCACATGTAAAATATATTTAACAAATAATAAATTACCTTATTTCCATCTCCAACATTTAAGTAAATGTCTTTGTCCTTTTACTTTCATTTATTTTTATATTACTCCATTTACTTAAGTGTACAATGTAAATAAGGAAGTACCCCCCATTTGGATTCAAGTAAAAATACTAGAAAATCAAATTCTCACCAAATCAAAATATGAAAAATCTGTTTTAGTGCAATATATACTTCATACTAAAATCTCATAAAATCAAGTTTTCTTATTTTATGTGTAAGGAATAAAAACCGCCAAAAATTATCTTGAGAAAATGATTATTCGAAAAACCATTTTTCATACTTAGTCAATATTGCACATCCGCTAAAAAAGTGACATGATACAAATTTTATAAGTTATACGAAATTTCTTTTGGGATTAGGGTTTTAGGGTTTAGGGTTTAGGGATTAGAGTTTAGGGATTAGGGTTTAGAGTTTAGGGTTTAGGGTTTAGGGTTAGGGTTTAGGGATTATAGTTTAGGGTTTAGGGTTTAGGGTTTAGGGTTTAGAGTTTGGGTTTAGAGTTTAGGGTTAGGGTTTAGGGATTAGAGTTTAGTGTTTAGAGTTTAGAGTTTAGGGTTTAGGGTTTAGGGTTTAGAGTTTAGGGATTAGGGTTTAGATTTTAGAGTTTAGGGTTTAGGGTTTAGGGTTTAGGGATTAAAACGTTAAACCCTAAACCCTAGATACATAATTAATTCAAATAATAAGGAATAATTACTAACAAATATAATTTATGGATAAAAATGTAATAATTAAGTGCTCATCAGTTTGTAAAGACATTATAAATATCAAATGTTGTAACACATAATCACAAAGTGATCAACACCAAGATGGATAAGGAGCAAGGAGAGAGGGTGAAATTGGCTGGGGTTCGAAACCCAGTGGGTGTGCTAAAGGTTCAATTTCCTTAATTTTTTTCGGGTTGGCAGGTAGTAAACGGGTTGACACGACCCATGACACGACCCGTTTAATAAACGGGTTAAAACAGGTATTTAAACGGGTTGGCAGGTTGACCCGAAACCCACCCGTTTATAAATGGGTCAGTGGTGGGTTGACCCCGAAAATTACCCATTTATTAATGGGTCGTGTTTTCCCGTGCGGGTTTCGAGTCGTGTAACGGGTTCAAGTCGGAAATTGCCACCCCTACTTCAAGGATACTTGTACTCTGCAAATAATTTCTTGCCATCATGAATTTCTCACGGTGGTTGCTCATGACAGTCATAATAATAGTAGATGCAGTCAATGGTGGAGTAGGCCATGAAGATTGCAGAGAAACAAGATGTGGCCCGGAAGAACCAGCCATCCAATACCCATTTCGACTTAAAGGTAGGCAGCCAATCCCTTGTGGCTTCCGGGGATTTGATGTTTCATGCACTGACGACAGCGAGACTATACTTGAGTTACCGTCGTCGTCAGCTAAGTTCCTTGTTCATGAGATTAACTACACATCTCATGTAATTAGAGGAAGTCCTTATGATGGTTGCTTGCCAAGGGAGTTGTTTTACAGTAATGGTTCTTATCGCTTTGAATTAGTAAGCCCCGCAACCTTATTCAGTTGTCCACCGTCAACAGTAAGAGATAAATATTGTTCCAGCAAATATGGTAGTCGTTGTCTGGCGAGACTGAGCCCTTGCCGTGGCAACAATTCTGGTAACCATATTTACGCTGTCATTGGTTATTGTTCCATTGATGAAATGCCCCTAGTGTCTTGTATCAGGGTGCGTGACTACACATCAGATCCTGCATATATACATCAAGGTGTCATTTATCCACGAACATTATTATTGCATTGGTCCATTGATGAAATGCCCCTAGTGTCTTGTGAACATTGCAAAGGTATTTTACACTCCAAGTTTACTTTCCAACTATAATTTCAAGATTAATTGAAGATTCTATGTAAACTATAATTTTGGATTTCATTGATTTGAAAACCGGCCCTTATTTCATGAACAACTTTTACAGGTCGTAATCTTAGAAGGACAAATATGAAGATATTAGGTGAACTATATCCGCAGACCTTCGTTTCATTTCATTTCATAGTTTTTTTTCTTCCTTTTTCTATCTTTTATGAATATAATCAACCGTATGTTTGGAAGAGAGTTTAAAATGGCTAAAAATGCTTTAAAAAACGTTTGACACAATAAGAAAATATTTGCAGGTATTTCCGCACTCTCTTTAGTTCTAATAGTGACGGGGACGACAATCTACTATGTCTACAACTCAAACAAAAAGGAAAAAGAAAATCGGCTTAGAATTGAAAGATTTTTGGAGGAATACAGAGCGATGAAGCCAAGTAGATATTCCTATGCTGATATTAAGAGGATAACAAGTCAATTCAAGGAAAAGTTGGGTCAAGGTGCCTACGGAACAGTGTTCAAAGGAAAGCTTTCCTCTGAGTTACTTGTTGCTGTGAAAATCCTCAACAATTCAAATGAAAATGGGGAAGATTTCATAAACGAAGTGGGGACAATGTGTCAAATCCATCATGTCAATGTGGTTCACTTGGTTGGAGTTTGTGCTGATGGATTCATTCGTGCTCTTGTTTACGAATACTTACCAAATGGTTCTTTGCAAAATTTCTTATCATCAGCAGATAATAAGAATTTATTCCTTTGTTGGGATAAATTGCGAGATATCGCTCTAGGAATAGCTAAAGGAATTGAATATCTTCACCAAGGATGCGACCAACGAATCCTGCACTTCGATATCAAACCACATAATGTATTGCTAGACCAAGATTTCGCTCCAAAAGTTTCTGATTTCGGCTTAGCCAAGTTTTGTGCTAAGGATCAAAGTGCAATATCGATGACTACAGCCAGGGGGACCATGGGCTACATTGCACCCGAAATCTTCTCAAGAAACTTCGGCAATGTCTCCTATAAGTTGGATGTCTATAGTTTTGGAATATTGTTGCTTGAAATGGTTGGAGGAAGAGAAAACTTTAAAGTCATGGAGGACTCCACTAGCCAAGTCTACTTCCCAGAATGGATCTATAACCTTTTAGAGCAAGCCAACGACCTACGAATCCATATCGGTGATGACGAAGGAGATGTCACAATTGCTAGGAAACTTGCAATTGTGGGTCTATGGTGCATCCAATGGCATCCAATAGATCGTCCTTCAATGAAAGTTGTAGTTCAAATGTTGGAAAGAGAAGGTGAGAATCTAGCCATGCCTCCTAATGCTTTTGCTAGCACTTCGAGTTGAAGGAGAATATAATGAACAGACCTCTACGCTGAAGAAGTAGCTGTGACGTCTGTATGGATTATACCACTCACTTATGAGATGAGTCTTCAAGTGTTCTTATAATAAGATTGTTATGGTATTGTCGTGTGTTAAGCAGCTAGTACTAGTTAGTGTGTTAAGCAGCTAGTACTAGTTAATTAAGAAATTGGTTTGAGTTCAATAAATTTCAATGTAAGGTATTAGATAGCAATAATTCATCAAACTTGCAGTACATGTTATAATTGAGACTAAGATAGTGTCTCTTTTGCTATATATTCATATATAATATTGTGTATTTTAAATTATAGAAAGGAAAAAAAAAGGGTGACCCATGATACATGCTATAATTAATTTGAGGATATGAAGCCATATTGTGGTTGAGCATATACCAAAGTGAATAAAATTGTTTGTATTTATATATTTTGTTTCATACAAACACTTACGAAGGAAGAAGAATCGAATATTGATCTTCGGGGGTAAAAATAAATTATCTTAATCACTATAACTACAAACTCCTTGTAATATATATGTTTTTTTCAATGTATAAGTGTAATATTTAGATGAGAGTATGTCAATATTTCATATGAACCCCTCTACTTAATTATTATTTTTAAGTTTTTATCCAGAAGCTCTAACCTATTATTATCAAGTTATTACAACATTAGCCATTACTTTATGCCCACTCCACAACGTCATCTTACAAAAAGTTACTCAAATAAATGGATGAACTCAATACTTCTTATAAACGATGATGACCTAAAAATTGAACGATTCGAATCATGTGATGACATTGTGAATTATACCCAATTATATATTTAGCCCCTTAGTATATGAATGGTGGTGTAGTTTAAATATACACATAAATGATTCCTGGTCTACTACCATCAACATGGCAATAAACTAGTCCAAAAGGTAAAGAAGAGTCCAAGTATTGTGCTCAAAACTTCATGAGAGGGTACTTGTCTACTTATTGTTGTACACATGCTGAAACAACGAGAGACTTAGACCATTTAGTTGGCTTGAAATCTCCACAATGCTTTTCCAACCCATTTATTCAAGTGAGGAAGCAATTTTTTCTGCATTAATTTGATGAAATGAGTTATATCGACTTCAAAGAAGAAATATGAGTCCCACATTTAATTACCATATGATAAAACCTGTTACTTTTTAATTTTGATTTAAATTATAAAAGATGACATATAATAAGAATTTATTCTTTAGTTGCAAGATATTGCTTTCGGAATAGCCACACTATAACGAATTGAATATCTTTACCTAGCTAGGGTGTCACCACTGAATCCTCCAGTTCCGATATCACACCACATAATATGTATTTGCTAGATATCCCAAAAGAAAGTTAATATAATGCTGCCCAATCGTTTGGGTCAATTTAACAATATCATTCAAAGGTCATGAATTAAAAATCACCCTTATAAAAAGTTACCAAATTTGAAAACATTCAGGCATCTAATTACGATAAAAAATAGACGAACAAAATACTTCCTATAAATAATGAAAAAACATTCATGATGATAATAAACGATTTTCGATTTGACTAATTTTTTTTCTCATTAGCCCACAAACTGGGTTAAGCATATAACACTTGAGTTTATAAAAAAAGGACAATGCTCCTGATATATCAGGAGCCATTCCTCCTCAACAGCTAATGTGGCTTCTTTACAAAACAACACGTGTTGTTTTTGTTTTTGTTTTTTTTTCAAATCCTTTAACTCAAGTCTGTTGCTAGTTTTTTTAACTTGGGTAAGTTAAGGAGGAAGAGACGAAGGCAGGGGAGGGTGACTTGCAGTTTTTTTTTCTTTTTTTCAAAAAAAATATTTTTCATGGTTGTTGAAAAAAGGAGGAGGAGAGGGAGAAGGAGGAGAAAACACATGCTAAATAGAGGTGAAACCAAAAACAAATTCCGGTGCCATTCTATCCACACCAAGTCAGGCAAAACTGGAAAAAAAAAATGGCCAGAGACACCACACTAAACCAGCCAAAATGAAGGTCTGTCTTCAGTTGATTTGAGGATCGTGGAAAAAAAAGTGGTCTTTATTTCACCCAAATTCCTAAATTATAAGCAGGAAAAAAAAAACAGCTGGAGAGAGGAAGAAAGAAGAAGAAGGGAAAAGAAAGAAAGAGGGTGATAACCAGCTATTTAAACCCATATATTATAACCAATAAAAAAACTTGAGTTAAAGGAGTTGAAAGAAAAAAAAAGAAAAAAAAAGGTAACACATGTTGTTTTGTAAAGAAGCCATGTTGGCTGTTGAGGAGGAATGGCTCCAGATATATCAGGAGCCAAGCATTGTCCATAAAAGAATAGACCCCCATCAACATCAACATGACAATAAATTAGTCTATGCATTGTTTTCAAAAGAATAGACCATTCTCTCCGATAAACTCAAAGTGCAAAACATACCAAGCTAGTGTGCTCAAAACTGTTGACTAGGATTGTCTTCCTACATGGACCCAACAAGAAAATAGAAAAGTAGAAGTTTGTACGTAAAACGTGTAAATTGGGGGGTGTATTGTGTAACGTGTTGTCACTCCTAGAAATGAACTCAACAAAAATCAACAGAACTTTGTACGTAAAGCGTTTAAGAGGGGGGGCCATTGTGTTGACAGCCTGACACTCCCATGTGCTCTTTTCTTTCTTCACTGTGGGAATGTGTTAATGTATGAATTTTGATTATTTCTTTTGGCTTCCCTTGACATTTTTGTAATAGGACTTTTATATGTATTTATCGAGCTCAGAGGATAGATTAAGATTAGCATCTCTAAGTGTTCTTAAATCTCATCTATCCTATTGAGGTTCAAGCTATTTGGCAAAGGTAAAATCATGCATTAAAACTGTTTTCATAAAAGTTGACTAGTCATCTTGGTTCAGTGCGATTTCCAGCTGATTAAATATCTGTTTTGTCCTATTCACTTTTCTCTCCCTGCTGCCACGTGTCAGTCTGACCTAAGGGATTCTTTTGTCTGTAAAGGCAAGTGTATTCCCGATTTGGAAGCCGTCTCTTTTGTGTGGAAGTTTTGGAAAGATTGGCTTGTCATCTTTCTCTTCTTCTTCCTCAAGAGTAAACCATATATTTCATCTATGAGTTTTTCTAATTGATTTCTTTTTGAAAAACTGCTTTTGAAATATGAATCTGCATCTAGCTACTTAACTCATTCTCTCATATAGATCTAGATCGGATTCGTGACTGATTTCTTCAAGAGTATGGTTTCTTGAAGAAATGGGTCTTTCTCCCTTGAATCCAAAGTTTGGTTTCGTTCTAAGTTGGAGCTTGCAAGCTAGTGCCATGGGATGATCGAGCTGGAGAAGGAGCTGCCATTGCCATGAAGAACTGAGCTTCAAGCTTTGCTAAGTTGGAGAAGAAGATTGCACAAAGGAGGTATAGCTCATCTTCCTAAATAGATCTAGGTTTTACTTGAGCTTGCTTGTATTCCTTTGTAAGAATCTTTTTCTACTTAGTGGATTGCCTAGTCGGTTGATGACTCCAGTTTTTCCCAATGGTGGGTTTCCTGGGTAAACAAAATCTGTTTTGCATTTCTGGGTTTCTGTTCTTGATGTTTGACTAGTTATCTATATCTGCTGTTTGCTGTTTAATTGATATTGATGACTTCACACACTTTCACCATAGTTGTTGCTAGCACAGGGGATGCCTAGATTGATGGGTCCTTCTGAGTGCCTAAGTTGTCACTAGTAATCTTCTAGGGATGCAGGTACCTTGTGGTATGATGTGTGTGTTCTCTTGATTGTTGTGTTGTTGTGTCTTGTTTGTTTAGATAAATTTACCCCTCGTCACCTAAGTATCAATTTCAATTGGTATCAGAGCTTCAGCTCTTAACACAAATAGAGAGATCCTAGGATTTGTGTTGGTGTTTAGGTGTACTCACTATGGAAAGGGATCGAGTTGCTGGATCTTGCAACTCACCACCTTATTTTGACGGAAATAACTATGCTGCATGGAGAGAAAAATTTGAGATATTTCTTGATGCTCTTGATGAGTATGCAAGTGGGTATCTCACAAAAGAGTGGATTGCTCCTGTCAAGACTGTTGAGGGTAAAGTTGTGCCCAAGCCTAGGTCTGAATGGACTGAAGCAGAGGTGTTTGCTGCATATGCAAACAAGAAGGCCAGAAATGCCTTAGTTACAGCCTTGTCTAGCACACAGTTTGCACATATACAACACATCCCAAATGCTAAAAAGGCTTGGGATAAACTAAGGGTAGTTCATGAAGGGGATGACCAAGTTAGAACTCTAAAACTTCAGATGGTGCTTGCACAATTTGAAGAACTTAGGATGTCTGAAACTGAGTCTATTTCTGAGTTCTATGGGAGAGTGGAAATGATCACCAATGAAGCCATGAGTCTTGGTCAACCTATTCAAGAGCTTCTTGTTGTTCAGAAAATTCTCCGTGTTCTACCATCTAGATTTAGAGCAAAGAAAACCGCAATCATGGAGGTTCAAAACTTAAATGATATTAAGCTTGGCAAGCTTGTAGGAAAATTAAAAACCTATGAGATGGAGTTGAATATGGAAGAAAACGACACTAAAAAATCAAAAAGTGTTGCACTTCAAGGAGTGCATGTTTCCTCTCTGAAAGGTAGTGAAAAATCCTCAGATTTTGAGGATGAAATGGCTTTGTTTGTCAAAAAATTTAGGAGAATTCTTAAGGATAAGGGAAAGTTTGCTAGAGAGGGTAGCTCTGGTAGTGAGAGACAGTTTAGACCATCAACTGATCGGTCTAATGAGAGGAACAAGGATGTCAAACCTTTCACTAAAGACTTTAGAAAATCTGTCAAGTGCTTCACATGTGGAGGCATTGGTCACTATGCTGCTGACTGTGCAAACAATCAGAAAAAATACTCCAAAGGAAAGGACAAGGCCATGAAAGTGAGTTGGAGTGAGAGTGAAAGTGAAGTGTCTCAAGAGGATTCATCTTCCTCTGATGATGAAGACCAAAAAGTTGCCTTCGTTGCCTCTGTGCAGCCCTGTGTCTGATGATTCTGACCTTGAGTCTGATGACCTGTCATACGTGTCATTAGGAAGAAAATATGATTGTTTGTTCAAAGAGACTTTTTCCTTGAAAGAGGAAAGTCTTAAACTTGAGGCCAATAACCAAGAACTTCAAGATGACATTCTCATCTTAAAAGAAACCAAAAAGGAGTTGAGTGACAAACTTGAGTCTCTAAAAACAGAAATTGTTGCACATGTGTCAATTAGGAGTAATCTTGAAAATCAAGTTAATGTGCTCAAGGAGAGTAACATTGGGTTCCAGAACTCAAACAAACTGCTCCTAGGTGAATTGAATGAAGCAAAAAGTAAGATTATATCCATGACCATTGGTGCCACAAAAATTGACAAAATGTTGAATATGGGAAAACTTCATGGGGACAAAAGTGGTCTTGGATTTAATCATTTGGATTCTATGTCTTCCAGCTCTACCACTAAGTTTGTCAAGTCAAAATCTCCAGCCATTGCACCTCCTATTGTTCAGCAAGTAGTCAAAAAACCGAAGTTTGTTCCAACTTGTCACAGGTGCGGGTTGACTGGTCATATTAGACCAGTCTGTCATATGTACAAAAAGGATAAGACCAGAAAATTGTCTTCAAAATCTAAAAGGAATCCCAGATCTTTGCAAGATCAGGTTGATCATTTGCTAGATGAAGTCACTAAGATTGCCAAACTTGTCTCCCTTAAAATAAGTTCACCCATTGTTCCTAGGTCTACTTGGATTACAAAAGGTCATGCCAAATGTCTTGTTGTGCTAAATGCTTTTGCTGCTTCAAATATCAATTCTTGGTACTTTGATAGTGGCTGTTCCAAACACATGTCTGGTGATCGGAGTGTTTTCTCATCTCTTAGCCCTTTTGATGGAGGCACTGTGACTTTTGGTGGAGGTCATAAGGCTCCAGTTGTTGGGAAAGGTACTGTTTGTATCCCTGGTTTACCTGAAGCTTAAGAATGTTAGATTTGTTGAGGGTCTCACATCAAATCTCATTAGTGTAAGTCAGCTGTG
Source organism: Prunus fruticosa (assembly GCA_018703695.1). Taxonomy (NCBI): domain Eukaryota; kingdom Viridiplantae; phylum Streptophyta; class Magnoliopsida; order Rosales; family Rosaceae; genus Prunus; species Prunus fruticosa. Next base: position 16,549,930 of record CM031922.1, read on the forward strand.
TGATGATGGAATAGTCGAAGTTAGATACTCCAAGCATGGTTGCAAAATTATTGGAAAGGGTGGGAATGAGATTGTGAGTGTGTCAAGGTCTAGGGATAATTGTTATTGCATTGATGGTGTCAATGATGCAAAAGAAGTTGTTTGCAACAAGGTTGTGAATGAAACAAGTGTCTTGTGGCATCAAAGACTTGGACATGTGAATTTTAGAGACTTGCATAAATTGTCCAAGAGAGAGTTAGTGAGTGGTCTACCAAAGCTTGAAAAATCTGATCAGCATGTTTGTGAAGGATGTCAAATGGGTAAGCAAGTTAGAGTGTCACACAAAAAGGTCAAACACATTCAAACACATGCAGGTCTTGAACTTGTTCATATGGACCTTGTTGGTCCTATCCAAACCTTGTCCCTTGGTGGAAAAAAATATATTCTGGTCATGGTTGATGATTTCTCTAGGTTCACTTGGGTCTCATTCTTACGTGAGAAATCTGAAACCTTTCAAAGGTTTAAGTCTGTTTGTCACCTTTTGCAAAAAGAGAAAATGACAAGTCACCTACCACTTGTTAGAATTAGAACAGATCATGGAACTGAATTTGAGAATTCTCAGTTTCTTAAATTTTGTGAAGAAATGGGAATTAAACATGAGTTCTCTGCCCCTATTACACCTCAGCAAAATGGTGTTGTGGAGAGAAAAAATAGGGTTCTTGTTGAGATGGCTAGGGTGATGCTAAATAGCAAAAATCTTGCTAAACATTTTTGGGCTGAAGCTGTCAATACAGCTTCTTACATATCCAACAGGGTGTTTTTGAGGTCTGGTACTAAACAAACTCCCTATGAGATTTGGAAAGGAAAAAAACCTAATGTGTCATACTTTCGAGTCTTTGGTAGCACATGTTATATTTTGAGAGATCGAGAGCATCTTGCTAAGTTTGATTCTAAGTGTGATAAGGGAATATTTCTAGGGTATTCCACTTCCAGCCGAGCCTATAGAGTGTACAATTGTAAAACACGAACCATTATTGAATCCATAAATGTCAATATTGATGATTTTGCTGCCTCTACAGAGATGGCCTTAGATGAGGATGGTCTTTTTCCTCCTCCTCTTGAGCATGATCCTCCAGGTCTGGAGCTTGTGGTTGACCTTTCACCTTTTGGAAGTTCTGTCCCGATTGCCCTATCAACCCCTTCAACTTCTAGTTCCATCCCATCTGTCCCCTGACAGCTCTCATGCTAATCATAGTCCCCTCACTCAAACTGAGAGTGTCATTATTGGTCCTCTTAATCAAGGAGTGAGAACTAGGAAACAACTAGCTCAAGAGATTAGCCATGTGTGTTATGTCTCAAAGGAAGAGCCTAAAAATGTGAAAGAGGCCTTGCATCATGGTGAATGGTTTCTTGCAATGCAAGAAGAATTAAATCAATTTGTGAGAAATGATGTTTGGTACCTTGTTCCTAGACCAGTTAACACAAATGTCATAGGCACTAAGTGGATTTTCAAAAATAAAACTGATGAACAAGGTAATGTGGTCCGAAACAAAGCTAGATTGGTTGCTCAAGGATACACTCAAATGGAAGGCATTGATTTTGATGAAACTTTTGCCCCTGTTGCAAGATTAGAATCTGTTAGATTACTTCTTGCCATTGCTTGTCACTTGAAATTCAAGCTTTATCAAATGGATGTCAAAACTGCTTTTTTGAATGGTATTTTAAATGAAGAGGTCTATGTTGAGCAACCAAAGGGTTTTGAAGATCCACATCATCCAAATGATGTGTTTCGTTTAAAAAAGGCACTCTATGGTTTGAAACAAGCTCCTAGAGCATGGTATGAGAGGTTATCCTCTCATCTTCTAGGAAATGGATATATTAGGGGGTCGGTTGACAAAACATTGTTTGTCAAAAGATTTAAAAAGGATGTCTTGATTGCTCAAGTGTATGTTGATGATATTATGGTTGGTTCTACCTCTGATTTGCATGTTCAAGAGTTTATTCATGTCATGACTAGTGAATTTGAAATGAGTCTTGTGGGTGAGCTTAACTACTTCTTAGGTCTTCAAATCAAACAAAGCCATGATGGGATCTTTATTTCTCAATCTAAATATGCAAAAAATCTTGTGAAAAAATTTGGTTTGGAGGGTGCAAAATCTGCAAGAACCCCAATGAGCACTAGTGCTAAAATTCATAGGGACTTGCTTGGTAAAAATGTGGATCAAACTCTCTATAGAAGCATGATAGGAAGTCTTCTATACTTGACTGCTTGTAGACCCGACATTTCTTTTAGTGTTGGTGTGTGTGCTAGATTTCAAAGTGATCCAAAAGAGTCTCACTTGTTTGCTGTTAAGAGAATCATCAAATATGTGAGTGGGACTGTTGAGTTTGGGTTGTGGTATACCTATGACACTTGTGTCAATCTTGTTGGGTATAGTGATGCCGATTGGGCAGGTTGTAGTGATGATAGGAAAAGTACTTCCGGGGGGGTCTTTTATGTAGGCAACAACCTTGTTGCTTGGCATAGCAAGAAACAAAACTCTGTCTCACTATCCACTGCTGAAGCAGAGTATGTTGCAGCTGGGAGTTGCTGCACTCAACTTCTTTGGATGAGACAAATGTTGGATGACTATGGTCTTGCTCAATCTTGCTTTCTAATCTATTGTGACAACATGAGTGCCATCGATATCTCTAAAAATCCTGTTCAACACTCTCGAACAAAGCATATAGACATAAGGCATCATTTTATTAGAGAGCTTGTGGAAGACAAAATTTTAACCTTAGAGTTTGTTCCTTCTGAAAAACAACTTGCAGATATACTCACTAAGGCCTTGGACTTTCAGAAACATGTCACACTCAGACAGTCCATTGGCCTTTGCTCAATTGATTAATTAGCTTGTCTGTTTCCTTGTCTTCAGCCCATTTCAATTTCCCAAATAACATGTGTTTTATTGAATATGTCATGGTTTCATATCTCACCTCTCTGATAGTGTGAAGTTTGACTTGCATCAGGTGCTTTCCAGATTTGTGCACAACCCCTTTTCTTGTTTAGAGCTTTTGGTTGAGACTTACCTTGTGCTCTCTTATCCTCTTGGTGAGCCAAGTGTCTATGATTATTTTTTGGACTATCATTGTTTTTGTCTCTTAGCTTGTCTCACTCTCTTAGTCACTCTATTCAGATATTTCACATAAAAAACAACATTTATAAAATAATAAAAAAAAAAAAAAAAAAAGGGGAAGTGTGGCCAATGTAGTCACGGCTCTAGGAAGGTATAAGGTGTTATATTTGAAGCATCTAGAGCAAAGAGCCGTAAAATTGGGTCATTCAAGCACTTATGTCTGGGATGTGCAAGTGAATCAAAATAAATCTTACAATATTTTGTCTTTAGAGAGTGATGTCCTTGCTGTTTGAGTCTACTCTGATTATGCCTTCTTTTTTCATTGTATACTTGTCTCTCCAAGAGAGATATGACATCATATTGTGTGTCCCTTGGCTCTGAACCCCTATTCCAAAATGTGCCATGTCTCTAAGCATTAGCTGCATTTCATCCTCTCCCTCTCAGCGCTGTTTGCTTATGTTCCTTGCATATGATTTTTTTTTACTCATGTGCTTGAAGACTTGGTCTAGGCTATTTGCTGATGCATCTTTGATCACTTGGGTTATTTGCTAGTCATACTTGTTTTTTTTTACCCCAAAACATGTCTTTCATAGGGTCAATTCTAAATATGGTGCATGTCGTGCTATTACTTTGGTTGACTAGTCATCTGTGTTTTTATTTTTATTTTCTTTCTTTTTTCTTTTCGGTACGTCTCTTTCGTTTTTAGCGGTTATTTTATTTTGTTTTGAGCGGTTCCTTTTTCCCTCTTTCGTTCTCAGTTTCTTTTTGTCGTTTCCTGATTAGGTCTTTTTCCCTCTTTCGTTGTCGTCTTTTTCAGTTTTTCTCTTTTTCAGCCGCTACAATCAAAATCGAAACCTGGTTGTGTCCTCGAGTCTTCGTATTCTTCTCCTGTGTTTTTCTGTCAGTTGTCTTTCTCAAATTTTTTTTTGTTTTGTCTGTCGCCCTCACCTGGTTAGGTTCACGCCTCTCTCTTCTGTCCCTTCCTTCTCAGCCCCTTTCTTGTTCGAAACCCCTCTTCTATTCCGGCGTGCCATGTCTTCTTCGAATCCTCAATCTTCCTCTAAGCGTCGCTCCAGGTCGTCATCCTCTCGTTCCTAGGGTTCCTAGGTCTCAATCTTCTTCCTCTGCTCCTGCCCAGGACTCATCTCCGTTTGTGTCCTCTGAGGCTGCCTCTTTCTTTGAAGATGTTGTATCTAAGAGGAATTTCATGCCTGAGAGATCGTACCAAGTTTGAGGCTCTCCCTGTGGCTGCTCAAGAACCCTGCTACTCAGATTTTTGAGCATTATCGTCTTCACTCCCTCAATGCTCTCTCTGGTAAGTTTAACTCTTCTGTAGTTAGGGAGTTTTACTCTAATTTTCCTGCTGATCCTAAGGGGTCCAACTTTCAGGTTATGGTTAGGTCTGTCCCAATTATTCTGAAACCTTCTATCATAAATCGATTGTTGGGATTTAGGTCTTTCCCTGGTTTTACTACTGAGAAATTTGCTGCTATCTCTGCTGAATATTCAATTTACTTGTTTAAAGCCATGGCTTATTCTAATGAATCTATGCCTCTGACTTCTAAGGGTCTTCCTATTAAGTCATATTTGTCTCCTTTCTACAAGTTTCTTTGGGATTTTGTTAGGCATAATGTTCTCCCTCCTGGGAACAATTCGAATCCCACTTTGGCTGCTTGTCAACTTATGATATCCTTAGTGAATCATGATAAAATTCCCCTTGGGGATATTATTTATCATGCTATTCTTGGCAAGACTATCAGTCATGGAAAGAAACACAAGGGAACTCTTGTCTTTCCTTGTCTTATTCAGCGTTTATGTGAGCGTCATAAGGTGCCTTTTCTTGACTCGGATCAGTGGACTCCTCCCATTGCTCCTTTTGGCAAGGCCTCCCTTGCTCTAAGTCAGAAGGTTTCAAGATCCTTTTCTCCTCCTCTGTGTCATCCGCTTCCGCAAATGACTCTCTTAGAGCTGAGCTTGCTGCCAAGGAGAGGCACATTCAGCACCTTATGAGCCTTATTCCATCCTCCTCTCGCCGCCGCCGCCGCCGCTGCTCAAGTGGATCCTCAACCGGCTCCTGCCTCTGATGCCTCTGACACCTCTAATGCCTCTGATGCGTCTGCTGACTCTTTAGCTTTTTAGCTAGAGTTTTTGTTAGGTTGTGTGCTAAATAGGGGGAGTCCTTTTGGACTGTTTGGCTGGTTTACATTTATTATCAAATTGTGGTGATCTTGTGATCTTGCAGGGAGTCTATTTTTGGGCAGATTGGAAGTCTATGTTTGTACTTACTTTGTTTTTGTTTCCCCTGTTTCTGTTTGGACAGTCTGTGCATCTTATTGGGGGAGTTGTTGTTGTCTTGTTTTTGAACAGCTGTAATGTGATTTGTAATCAATCTATGCTATGTGTTCAAATCTGGTTTTTCTGCCCTTTTGTTTATTTCCTCTATTTGTTGTTTTATTTCCTTGCCTTTTTGCTCTTTCCTTATCAACAAGGGGGAGAACAATCTCAACCCCTTTATTGCACATATTGCATATGGATTAAACTTTTAAATTCTGAGATATAATATGCTTGTCTTGTGCTGGAAGGTTGGTTTCTGTTTTTGCAGGTACTTCATTTAAATCATCTTCTTAGTTTTGTTTTTGGGTTGAGTGTTCATGAGAGAAGAGTGTTGTCAAGGAAAGCCAAAAAGGGGGAGATTGTTAATGTATGAATTTTGATTATTTCTTTTGGCTTCCCTTGACATTTTTGTAATAGGACTTTTATATGTATTTATCGAGCTCAGAGGATAGATTAAGATTAGCATCTCTAAGTGTTCTTAAATCTCATCTATCCTATTGAGGTTCAAGCTATTTGGCAAAGGTAAAATCATGCATTGCATATCATGCATTAAAACTGTTTTCATAAAAGTTGACTAGTCATCTTGGTTCAGTGCGATTTCCAGCTGATTAAATATCTGTTTTGTCCTATTCACTTTTCTCTCCCTCCTGCCACGTGTAGAGTCTGACCTAAGGGATTCTTTTGTCTGTAAAGGCAAGTGTATTCCCGATTTGGAAGCCGTCTCTTTTGTGTGGAAGTTTTGGAAAGATTGGCTTGTCATCTTTCTCTTCTTCTTCCTCAAGAGTAAACCATATATTTCATCTATGAGTTTTTCTAATTGATTTCTTTTTGAAAAACTGCTTTTGAAATATGAATCTGCATCTAGCTACTTAACTCATTCTCTCATATAGATCTAGATCGGATTCGTGACTGATTTCTTCAAGAGTATGGTTTCTTGAAGAAATGGGTCTTTCTCCCTTGAATCCAAAGTTTGGTTTCGTTCTAAGTTGGAGCTTGCAAGCTAGTGCCATGGGATGATCGAGCTGGAGAAGGAGCTGCCATTGCCATGAAGAACTGAGCTTCAAGCTTTGCTAAGTTGGAGAAGAAGATTGCACAAAGGAGGTATAGCTCATCTTCCTAAATAGATCTAGGTTTTACTTGAGCTTGCTTGTATTCCTTTGTAAGAATCTTTTTCTACTTAGTGGATTGCCTAGTCGGTTGATGACTCCAGTTTTTCCCAATGGTGGGTTTCTGGGTAAACAAAATCTGTTTTGCATTTCTGGGTTTCTGTTCTTGATGTTTGACTAGTCATCTATATCTGCTGTTTGCTGTTTAATTGATATTGATGACTTCACACACTTTCACCATAGTTGTTGCTAGCACAGGGGATGCCTAGATTGATGGGTCCTTCTGAGTGCCTAAGTTGTCACTAGTAATCTTCTAGGGATGCAGGTACCTTGTGGTATGATGTGTGTGTTCTCTTGATTGTTGTGTTGTTGTGTCTTGTTTGTTTAGATAAATTTACCCCTCGTCACCTAAGTATCAATTTCAGAATGCTTGAATTTTTGTGTTAAGGATCAAAGTGCAATATCGATGACTACAGCCAGGGGGACCATGGGCTACATTGCACCCCAAATCTTCTCAAGGAACTTCGGCAATGTCTCCTATAAGTTGGATGTCTATAGTTTTGGAATATTGTTGCTTGGTTGGAGGCGGAAAAAACTTTAAAGTCATGGAGGACTCCACTAGCCAAGTCTACTTCCCAGAATGGATCTATAACCTTTTAGACCAAGGCAATGACCTACGAATCCATATTGGTGACGACGAAGGAGATGTAACAATTGCTAAGAAACTTGCAATTGTGGGTCTATGGTGCATCCAATGGCATCCAATAGATCATCCTTCAATGGAAGTTGTAGTTCAAATGTTGGAAAGAGAAGGTGAGAATCTCTCCATGCCTCTTAACCCTTTGCCAGCACTTCGAGTTGAAGGAGAATATAATGAACAGACCTCTACATTGAAGAAGTAGTTGTGTCTGCATGGATTATACCGCTCACTTATGAGATGAGTCTTCGAGTGTTCTTATAATTAATAAGATTGTTATGGTATTGTCATGTGCTAAGCAGATATATAGTACTAGTTCATTAAGAAACTGGTTTGAGTTCAATAAATTTCAATGTAAAGGATTTAATTAGATAGCAATAATTCATGAAACTTGTAGTACATGTCATAATTGAGACTAAGATAGTGTCTCTTTTGCTATATATTCATATATAATGGTGTATTTTGAATTATAGAAAGGAAAAGAAGGGTGACCCATATTGTGGTTGAGCATATACCAAAGTGAATAAAATTGTTAGTATTTATATATCTTTTTATACAAACACTTATGAAGGAAGAAGAATCGAATATTGATCTTCCGTGCTAAAAATAAATGATCTTAATCATTAGAACTACAAACTCCTTGTAATATTAATATTACTTCAACCTGTGAGTATTTAGATGAGGGTACGGAAATATTTCCTTTGACCCCTCAACTTAATCATTATTTTTAAGTTTTTATCCAAAGCTCTAACATCTTATTATTAAGTTATTACAACACACTAGCCATTAGTCTATGTCCACTCCACAATGTCATCTTATTAACTAAAAGATTCATGATTTAGTCATTACTCAAAGATGATCATTACAAAAAAATCACTTAAATAAATAAAAGAACTCAATATACTTCTTATAAACGATGATTACCTAACAAATGAATGATTCAAATTATGTAATGAGATTGTGAAATAAACTAAAATAGATATTTTTCCCCTTAGTATTTGAATGGTCATGTAGTTTAAATATCCAAATAAATGATTCTTGATCCACTCCCATCAACAACACAATAAACTAGTCAAAAAGGTGCATAAGAGCCCACTTATTGTTCTCAAAACATCAAATACAACTGTTATACTTTTCCAACCCAGTCAAGTCAACTACTTCATTCCAATCCATTCAAGTGAGGAAGCAATATTTTCTGCATTAATTTGAATCCGACAAGGAATCCTAACTAGGTAACTACTCTAATTAGGCAACGTGAATCACACAAGGAAATCAAGGCTCATGCCAACATTTTGATCTATATATACTACAAGATTAAAGAGCATGTACGTTAATGCTATAAGAATTCATTCTTTAGATGCAAGATCTCTTTCGGAATAGCCAAACAAATTGAATATCTTTGCCTAGGGTGTCACCACCGAACCTCCACTTCCAATATAACACCACATAATATGTATTTGCTAGATATCCAAAAAAAAAAATGTTAATACAATGCTAACCAATCGTTTGGGTTTACTTAATAATATTATTAAAATGATTTGAAGTGTTCATTTTTTAGATCATTAATTAGCATTCAACACATAATTGACAATAAAATAGTCTATATATTGTTTTCAAGGGAATAGACAATTCTCTCTGCTAAACTCAAAGATGCAGAAGATACCAAGTATGTGCTCAAATACAGTTGTTATGAGAAGTACTTGTCTATTTATCATTCTCCACATTTTGAGCCAACCTAAGAGCATCCACAATGGGGGGGTGTATATGGGGGTGTATGTTAAATATACACCCCGAGTCACCAAGTAAATCGTCTCCAATGATGAGATGTAAATGGATGTAAACATACATCACCACCATGGGGATGTATAATAAAATGTATATTTGCATCCATTTTTACATCCCTTGTAGGCGGGACCCACCCGAGAAAAGAGAAGAAAAATGAAGAAAAGTCAACATAAAAGGCTGGGACCCACGGCTACACCCCCGAATTTACACCCCCCACTGGAGCAAAAAACATATTTCACACCCCCCGGAGGTGTAAAAGGGTTGTAAAAGTGGCTTTACACCCCCGAATTTACACCCCCCAACTGTGGATGCTCTAAGGAAATCTCCTTTCAGTTGAAGAAGACTAATGAAATTTCCAAAAAGTTTTTGGGCCTAGTGAAGTCAGAAGCCAAGTGTAGGCAACGTAGAGGAAGACTTTGACCAAAAATTTGACACATCAAACATAGATTATTTTTAAATAAAACAAAATTGCTTCACACCCAAAACAAACATTACGAAATGTTAAAACAGATTGTTGCTCTCTTCCCATCGCTTCCCCCTTTCATCTTCAAAAACCAAACCAAACCATACCAGAAGAACCAGCAGCTCATAGCTATGGCATGTTCTTCAATTTCACACTGCAACCTGTTTAAAGAATACAAGTGTCTTAGTTACTCAATTCAATTTTGCTTCAATATCTTGCAATTTCTCTCACCATACACAATATTTTCTTCCTCCATTCCAAGTACAAGATACGGTGGTTTTACAAGAAAAACATATGAAATTATTCCAATCTGATAATTTGCCCATTAATCAAAACCTAATAAAGTTCATAAGTAATCTTCAATGGTTTCCCATATAATAAGCTAGAGAAGTTTTTTTGTATTTCTTTTGTGGCCAAGATTGGAGATTTGATTGTGTCTCGGTGCTCACCCACCAAAAATCCATGGTATCTTCCAATTTGTTACTATAAGAAAAATATTAAGAATTAAAAAAAAAAGTTGTTGGTGTCATTTTGAAAGCAAGAATAAGAATTTATGGAAGAAAGAATTGAGAATTTGTGGGAGGGAGAAACTAGAATAGAAAAAAGAAAGAAGGAATTAAATTTCTCTTTGCATTTATTTATTTATTTATTTGAGGACCTTTTCTATTGAGAGGGGCGATAGTATACCAAATACACACACAACACAGATACTAGGACTCGAACTTAGGACCTTGCCCGGGAGAGCAATTACTCCAAACCATTATATTAGTGGATTCTTTGCATTAGTTATTGAAGTGTGATGTATCACTTTTTTGACTTTTGGAGGAAATTTAATTGAGGTGGCATGTTTATAAAAAAAAAAAAGTGAAACAGAATATGGCAAAGAACATCAAAGCAGAGGATCCATATCCCATTAAAATGATCCGAGTCATTCATTTTTTAGATTATGAATTAAAGATCACCCTTACAAAAAGTTACCAAATTTGAAAACATTAGGCATCTAATTGCGATAAAAGAATAATAGACGAACATAATACTTCCTATAAATAATAAAAAAAAACATTCATGATAATAATTAAATGAAATGAATGATTTTCAATTTGGCTAAGTTTTTTCTTATTAGCCCACAAACCGGGTTAAGCATATAGCCCTTGAGTTTATATATCTCCAAATAAATGAATCTTGGTCCACTCCCATCAACTGTTGACCAATAATCAAACACAGATATTATGAAAGGTACTTGTCTATTTATGGTTGTCATCATTCTGAGACACCACAAGGAAATTTCATTTCCGGTGAAACTTGTAATTTGCAAATTGGGGACATTTTCTATGCATGGTCCTCCTACTTGAACCCAACAAGAAAATAGAAAAGCAGAAATTTTTACGTAAAACGTGTAAATTGGGGGGCCTATTGTGTAACGTGTTGTCACTCCTAGAAATGAACTCAACAAAATCAACAGAACTTTGTACGTAAAGCGTTTAAGAGTGGGGGCCATTGTGCTGACAGCCTGACACTCCCATGTGCTCTTTTCTTTCTTCAGTGTGGGAAAGCTTGAATTTTTGTCCACCAACACTGCATGGCTAATTATTTCACTTCTCTTTTTTCCCTCTCTGATTATTGGGGAAGACTTTGACCATTTACTCATGTTATAAGCATAGAGTTGAAACTTTTTATGTAAAGCGTTTAAGAGGGGAGTCATTGTCCCATGTGCTCTTTTCTTTCTTCGGTGTGTGAATGCTTGAATTTTTGTCCACCGACAGTGCATGGCTAATTATTTCACTTCTCTTTATTCATTCTTATGACCATTTACTCATGTTATTGGGGAAGACTTTGATCGTTTTGTAGCTTTGTGTATATAGTCAAGTCAACTCAGCTAGTACAATTGCTAAACTGCTTCTCTTTCTGTATTCTCACTCTCAGTTCCGATTGGTCGTTGGGGTGGTGTGGTGTTTTGTGTGGGATTTGCTTGATGTAAGATGCTGAGATCATTAAGCAAATGATAATTAATTAGCTCTACATCTTTTTTCTGTTTAATCTTGTTATAAAGAAAACAGTGACTGCTGCGCAACGTTGTTTTTGTAAATGGTTTGTATTTGTGTTTTCCCAAAGTTGTGATTTGGTGGTGAGTTTTTGGAGCAAAAACACACCAAGTTCATACTAAACTCCAAACCGATTTTTAACTTAATGGGTGTATTCAATCTATACTTATAAAGACTTTCATAAACTTTTTTAAGTGAATGGCTTTTATAAACTTCACAAAATTTAATGACTTTTATATACTTTATTATAGACTTTCATAAACTTTTGCATAGAGTTGAAATTTGAATTCTATAATACTTTTTTATAAATAAAAAAAGACACCATTAATTAGTTTTTTTTTTTTTTTTTTATGTGAGACCATTAATTAGTTGGCAGCACCTCCTTAAACAACTCCTCTTTGTTAAGAGTTTGCTTGTTACCTACTTTCTACCCTTTCAGCTCTCCCATGAAATTTCCTTTATGACAGAAAAAATGTAGGCATGAATCAATGAATACACAGACGTGGATTTGAGAAACTAATCAAGAGAGGAACATGAATCAAAATAAGATATTTGTTATAAAACTAAGGGAAAATTGTAGAGAGAATTGGAAAGTAGAGGAAGACAATAGAAATTGTTCAATCAACTTGTATTTCTCATCTTGATAAGACCTCTTATTTATAGGCTTACAATGGTAAGAAGACATTAACAACTCATAAGTTACAAGCCCATAACTATGGTATTTAGTGTATAGGTTACATAGAATTAGAAAGGGTGAATGCTAAGAGGTATGGTGGTCATCCACCAACTCATGCATTTACAACACTCCCCCTTGGATGTCCACCATACAATTGACATAGTTGCCTCATTAAAAACCTTGCTAGGAAAACCCAGTGGGACAAAACCTAAGCAAAGGGAAAAAGAGTGCAACATTCTTCTGGATCATTGATATGGTGTTGGACGTGCTTATGCTGCCTCGTTAAAACCTTGATAGGAAAAACCTAGTGGGACAAAACCTAGTCCAAGGGAAAAGAGTACAGCGCACATATGTCCTATATGTAGAAAATTGTTAAATCCTCCCCCTGATGAGGACAAACTTGAATTATTTGAAGATATAACACAAATGATATTGATATCTCATTTTCCTCCGACAAAGCAAGCTTTGGTAATGCTTTGTATAAAAACTTCTTCAATATCATCACTGGAGGATGTATGTGCGTCATTCCTTTGAATCCTTGTTGAGGTTAGAGTAATACCAAAAATATCTAGACTATTTTCACAAATCCTTTCACATTAACAATTCTTAAAATAACATCATATTCTATAATATCATAGTAATATAAGCAAACTCATTCGTTACCGTTACGAGGACAAGAGTATAAAATAAGCTATTCATATAAATTTTTTTGTATACTATGCTAGCATGTCATAGGCTCTTCAAGAGACCTAAATATTCTGATAACTTCTTTAAAAATCTGAATACGTTGCAACGATATTGAACATAATTCAATCAAAGTACTCACTGAGGCAATTAGATCACTTTCATTTCATGATATTTGAATACATACATTGAGCTTCGGGCTCCTTAACTTCTTTAGAAATTTTCCTTCAATAATTTATATAATGCATGACATTTTACATATCTCAGAAGTTATTATTCTTCAAAAGATCGCTTCTGCGATATGCTTAACTTCATAATCTTTTTAGATTTTTCATCTCAAATTCCTTTATTAAATCAGAGGAATCCTTTGTAAACTCTTCAAGAGTTCTAACAAAATTCTTCATATATATACTGCAATGATGGTAAACTCATTTTCAAATTATTTATATATATCCCTTTTGTAATAGATATTCATTAAGACGATTATATCATATTCTTCCACAATACTTTAATCTACACAAGGATCATTGCAAGCCATCATATTTTAAATCATTTGCTTCAGGCATTCTGAATCCTTCGGGAATTTTTTATACATATAAATTTTTCATAAAAATGCATAACATAGCTGCATATGTTTACCATCATAATCTCATGTCTTTATTGGGAAACGTTGTGCCATATCATCAAGTGATTTATTTCACTTCATCTCAAACACCAATTTGTAACATATACATTTTTATATCCTTTTGGTGTTTTAACTATAGGTTCAATAATTGCACTTTTTTCGGAAATATTCAACTTTACTGGACTGCCTCTTCCAGTTGGCCAATCTTTATTTACATTTGTCGACAATTATAACAAGTGGTGCAATATCATCATATATAGCCCTTGATAACTTCAGTACGTACTATAAACCAATATATCATCAATTCATGATCCCACAATTCTCATGTGCATGCGCATGCGTAATTTATAAGCATCTCATTGCTTTCATTATTTTCTGGTACCAGTGCCACTTCAGAGGCTTTCATTGTCACTTCATAGACAAATATCTCTTTTAAGATGTAAAATTTGTAGAATGTGGATCATAACCTCTTCTAGAGTGTTATTTTGAATAGGGCTTAAACTTTGCAATTAATCTCCTCTTCTTAGGAACCTATAGATCTATCATGCTTCAAGCATCCAACAGTTTTTATGGGGAGTTCAATTTTTGCAATCTATAAATCTGTCATGCTTCAGGCATGCAACAAATTGGTTATTAGTAGTCACTAACTTTGTATCTGTATTTGCTTATGGTCATTTGACTTACAATCCTTTTTGTGTTTGAATATGCTTCTGGCATTTATCTTTTATACCAATTTGTTTGATGAGACAATAATAAATGTATTCCATAATCATTCACGTCGTTCTTTTGTTCTTTCAGGAACAACCAATTCTCCCCCTAACGACGGGAATTTTGGTCTCATCAAAATAATACCAAGAATGTCATAAGTATTGTCCTTCAGGGACCTTAATTCATGTCATAAGTATTGTCCTTCAAGAACCTTAATGCATTCGGCGTGCATAATATTAATATTTACATGTTAATGGGTTGTCCTTCTGGGACTTTAATCTATTCAATGTATTATTGGGATTATTCAAGCCTTTCCTCTAGAATGGTCTTTTGTATATAATCCAAGTCATTCTTCTAGAATGATATTTTGTACATAATGCAAGTCGTTCTTCTGGAACACTCTTTTTGTACATAAAACATGTCGTTCTTATGTAACGATTTTTTGCATGCCATTCTTCCGGAATGGTCTTATCTTTTCATTTTGTGCTTTGAACTACATGTTCAAATTATATATAAAAATAATTAAAATTAAGAACCAAGGAACTTGAAAGTTCCAATTAGAATTTGGTTACAATATTTTGATTCCATTGTGGAGAACATGATAAAGATAAAAGGAACAACGTTTGATTCTGAACTTCAGGTCCAATTAACATCTTATATATGTTATACCAGAACTGCAGGTTCTTGACAGGATATGAACTACAGGTTCATATTAATATTAATCTCAATAAAAATGATGAACTTTGGATATTAACATATATCTGGAAACTGAGGTTCGAGTACATATATCAAATTTAAAAAGAATATTTGGTTTTGAACTTCAGGTTCTAGAATTTACCTATTTTAATGCACATGTGGCCGAAACTTATAGTTTGGATTAGACTTAATAAGAACTTCGGGTCCTAAGATATTTGAACTTCGGGTCATATGAAGAACTTCACGTCCTTAAATATAAATTATTGAAATGAAAACAAATAACTGAATATAACAATAAAATAAAATAAATTGTTGGAACTTCTGGTTCCAATGAAAAAAGAATCAAAGAGCTTCATGTCTTCATTTGTGTTTTACGAATTGGGGGACTTCAAGTCCACAAATATTTATATTATAAGGATTGCATTTTAAGAACTGGTCCTTAAATATAAAATAAATAGTTGAAACTTCTGGTTTCAATAAAAGTGATTGATATGGGAGATCTTCTTGTCCTAATTAATTGAAAATGAATTTAGGAATATTTAAACCTTAATTGACTATAAATATAATATAGTATACACCAATAATTTCCTCATATCACTTAGAGCTTTTGGTTCTATAATTATCACATTTGTTCAATATTTAAACTTCAGGTTTAAATTATTATGATATGGACTTCAGGTTCCAATATCTGAATTAACAAAATCCCTTTTTCATTCAGGTACATGGTGCTAAAGTTGTTCACAATAAATTGAACACATTACAGTATAGTGGGATTTACAGCTCAAACGAGACTACACAGCTTATGAGTGTCTTCAAATTTATAAACCATAACAATGAGAGAACCAACTAATATTTGGTATTGATCAACGTGGTTCACGTTAACATTTAATCACCTTTTCACTTTGTGAACCACAAAATTATATATGTACATACACATATATAAAAGGATTTTCTTGCCTTTTTAGATGTATAGAAATTGTAGCTTCTGGCTCATTCCTTTACATGTATAGAATTTAGGATTTTCAAGTCCTTCATTAAATATATTGAGGATCAAGATCTTCGGGTCTTAATTCCCCTCTTTTTTTCAGATCCATCATAATTGTAACATCCCGGTCCTAAAAAGAAGTAAAATAATTAAATTAAGAGGAAATAAATTGGAGTAAACAATAAAATAAAATGTTTGAATTAATTAAGGTTTTTGAAAATTTAAAATATTATTTAATAAATAAAGGGGCAAAAATGTCATTTTAAGTTCGGGAAGGAGTTTGGGACTTCCGGTTGTACTGTTGCGTAGAGCACGTCGAGATGAGTCCGTAGACATGGAGTGGGCTCGAATTCGGAGTTGTAACGAAGCAGTTACGATCTAAAAACTCTCAGTGGCACAACCGTAATTAATTCGAAGTTCAATTTTAATAAAAACTCAGAATTTCTCTCTCTCTCTCTCTCTCTCTCTCTCTCCCTCCCGTGCGACCCCCCCCCCTGCCCAGGCAGCGACGGTTCCACCGTCGCCACCGCCACCACCGGCCTCCACTCCGGCCGGGATCGGACCCAAACGACCGGCACATCCCCGCCGTCGAACCCCAGCCCTGCTCCGCCGTCGCCAGGCAGCTCCAAGTCACGGGAAAATGCAGAAATCGCGGCTGATATTGACAGATTTTCCCATCGCTCGTTCTCCCTCAATTCTCCACCAAATCGGACGAATGAGGTATGAAATTTCGACTATTTTTCATGCTCTAGCTGATGGTTGGGTAGGATTGCTTCAATTTTTAGCGTAGGCAAGTCGATTTTCGAGTTGAAGAAGCTGCCGGTTTCGGCCTCCCTTTCCGGCCACTTCCGGTCACTTTTTGGCCATGGCCCAAGAACAAAAGTGGCTCCAAATTAGGTGTTTAACCTAAGGTACGAGTTTGGAGCCAAGATTTTAAGATTTTTCGACGAAGCGTTATCGCTTTGGACACCCACGCGCTCCCAGCGCGGGGCCGTGCGTGGGCACTGTAGCAGGAGGTCATTCAGTCCTAAAATGATCTCTTGGTTGCCATGAGCGCGTAGCAATTTACGGAACTCAATTCGAATAACATTTGAACCCGAATAGATTTTACATATTGTGTAATTTCCGGGTTCGATATGTTAGAACCGTTGGATCGTTGTGATTTTAAATTATGTTGATCTAGGTATTCCTAGGATCGTGTAGGATTTCACGGATCATAAATCGGAGCCCGGAAGTTCCGATTCAATAACTTAAAGTTTGTGTTTTTCAATAACCGTTCGATTGTGCGATCGCGAGCGATCTTGACCGTCCCAATCTGAACCAAACTTGTAGGACATATATCCTAGACCTTGTGGAACCTATAGGAACTTTCGGTTTGTAAAATGGAGGTCGTGGGCCCGCGGGCCCAGTTGACCAAGTGTTGAAAGTTTATGTATATTGTTTTAATAATTTATTTAAAATATTTTATATATTTGATTAATGGATTTGATATATTATGAAGTATTTGTGTTGTATATTTGGGTTTTGATACATTTGAATATCTTGAGTGTAGATTTACAATAATTGAGAAAGTGCTATATTTGTTGATTTTGTATGGGATACTTAGAATGTTAATTTGAGTGTTATTAGCATTACCTTAGGTACCTCCCCGGTTGTGGGTTTTATGTTGAGAATTTATTTTGCCCAGGCCCGTCGGAGTTTGTCCAGGCCCTTCGGAGATTTATATAGGATAATTTATTTTGCCCAGGCCCGCGGAGTTTGTCCAAGCCTTTCGGATTATTTATTTTGCCCAGGCCCGTCGAAGTTTGTCCAGGCCCTTCGGAGATTTATATAGGATAATTTATTTTGCCCAGGCCCGGAGTTTGTCCAAGCCTTTCGGATTATTTATTTTGCCCAGGCCCGTCGGAGTTTGTCCAGGCCCTTCGGAGATTTATATAGGATAATTTATTTTGCCCAGGCCCGTCGGAGTTTGTCCAAGCCTTTCGGATTATTTATTTTACCCAGGCCCGTCGGAGTTTGTCCAGGCCCTTCGGAGATTGATTTATTTTGCCCAGGCCCGTCGGAGTTTGTCCAGGCCCTTCGGATGTCTTCTTAATACGATGCCTTGGGAAGAAATTGATAATGTTTCAATGTGTTTGTGTTGGATTTGGAATTGTGATAGATTTGAAATGTATAGTTGGTTCTGTTGTAAATATTGGTTTATTACCGGAGTTGTGACCGTTGATCACGAGAACTACGTGTGGCTTGATCCCTTGTTCAAGGGTACGTAGGCAGCCTGGGGTCTCATCAGGTGCAGCCACGAAATATTATTGTGTTTAAAAGGTCTAATCGAATTCTGTGTATGTGATTGCATTCCTGATGTGGTTCGATGTGATTGTTGGATTTGAATCCAGTTTAATGATTTTTGTGGTGTTTGTAAAGTTGTTTGGAGACTTTAAGTACATGGTTTATGTAGTAATTGACTCGAGAATATTGTTGGTTCTATTCCGAATTATCTGAAGGCCGGAGGCCGATTATATGAATTGCATGAAATTATATTGTGCGTGCTGCCTGTTGGGATATTAAAATGTGAATTTTGTGCAGGTTAAAATTTGGGAAATGTTCAATTTACAGGGGAGACTTTGCCGAAATTTCGGTAGGAAGTCTCGTGTCCTTAATCCTTTTTGGGAAAAGAGGTTATAGTTTCAGTGATGTCGGGAATTCCATAGGATTCGTCTAAAGTTCCAAGGAATTTGGGGCGGGTCCTGTCAATAATACACATAGAGTGTAAGCTATATTATCTTTTCGTTTTGTATAAATGGGCATTAATTGCTTCTGGCAATTAAGATTTCAGTTATATATATAAAATAACCATAAGTATCAATACTATATTACGATTGTAAAACGAAATTAACTAATAACCCAACATAAATAAAATAAAATGAGTAAAGTTGTATAAATGAGGAATAAAATAAATAAATTAAAGACTATGAAATTCCAAGATAATATAATATTAATATGGATTCAATATGTAGATGAAACTACAAGTTTAAGAACTGGATTTCCAACCAATTCAGGTTCATATAGGCACAAATAAGTAATGAACTTCAGGTTCATATATAGTATTAAGATCCATAATAAACTATGAATTTCAGGTTCATATCAACATATATTCGAAACTTCAAGTTCGAATACGTAGATCTAAATAAATTGAATTAATAGTTGTGCTTTGAACTTCATACTCAAATCGATGTATATGTATTTGAAACTTCTGGTTTAGAGTTCTTGACATATGTAGACCTCATGGAATTCTGATTTTGATTAATACAAAATCAAGGAGTTTCATGTCCTTATGTGCTCTTTAAATTCATGGAACTTCACAACCTCAATTATTTGGAATCAAAGAACTTCAGGTTTTGATTCAATCAAAAGGGCTCTATGTCCTAATCAAGTTATATGATGAGGATCGAGGAACTTCGGGCCCTGATCTTTTGTATAATACAAACTCATTATAATAATTAAAATCATACTTAAGATCAAATAAACAAACAAATAAAAAAAAACATGGCATTATATTCATGTGTAATAAAAATAAGGATTTTTTTTCTTAAACGAGCATGATGAAGTCTGATGGTGAGTACAAAGAAACTCTATACCATGTGATGACTCTAGCTCATATAAAAAGCAAGAAAATTCAGAGAAAGAAAACGTACCAAGAGCAATGTCGTGCTGATAACGTGTTATAAAACTAAGGGAAAATTGTAGAGAGAATTGGAAAGTAGAGGAAGACAATAGAAATTGTTCAATCAACTTGTATTTCTCATCTTGATAAGACCTCTTATTTATAGGCTTACAATGGTAAGAAGACATTAACAACTCATAAGTTACAAGCCCATAACTATGATATTTAGTGTATAGGTTACATAGAATTAGAAAGGGTGAATGCTAAGAGGTATGGTGGTCATCCACCAACTCATGCATTTACAACAATATTTATGTATTCGTGACTGTAGCTAGGGAGTTGCGTCACTTGAGGAGAGCCATCTATTTGTATATCTATCAATCACAAAGTCACTGGAAGTCTTGAATTGAGTGTGTTGGTCAAACTTTTGGTAAATTTTTATATAAACTCTTTAAAAATCTAAAATAAATACCTCACTTTTTAATTTCATTAAAGTCATTAAAATTCATCGTACTTACACACCCTAAACTTTAGGTGATTGATAAGACAAAATCTAAAATAAAAAAGTTGTGCTTTTATGATTTAAGCATTTGTTTGGGCTAATTTGGGTTAGTTGGGGTGGGCTAGGCCGGCCCAATAAATATTTTAATACTTAATTATTTGTTTTTGTTGGTTGCATAATAGACTAAATATTAGTAAAAGATTAATTAACACAATATATATTAATAACAGAGCTGTGCATGGAATGAGAGTGTAACTTTTAGTTTTAATAGCAATGTGTTCAATCTTTTAGCCCAAATTGCTCACTCCAAACCCACTGGCCATTATCAATCCAAGTCTGTAGCTTGCTCTGGGGTCTGTACTCGTTAGAACTAGATTCAAATATTGAGATTTTTTGACGTATAGGGCTGAAGGTTTGGTTTCCATTATTGATGGCACAGGCAAATATAGTAGCTCTGTCCGCAAAACTGAAACTTAACAAGGTTTAAGAAGAAAACGGAGGTTATGACCACCAAAAAAAAGAAAAAAGAGAAAAAAGAATAAAACAGAGGATAAGGGAAGCATGTATAAATTCCATAAAGGGCAGGACACAAGCTGAGCTGCCAGCTTTCGCCGTTGCCATTGATACAAGTTACAACCTCTCAGTCTATATGCCTTTGCTTTGGTCTCAACACCTTCTTTTTTTTTTTTTTTTTGGGTCAAAATCTCAACACCTTATTTTTCATTGCATTCCTAATTGGCAGGCATTTTCTCAAACAATGTCTGTCCTTTTCTTTGCACATCAACATAGCTACCAATAACCAAAGGCAGAGGCAAATTATTTGCTTAACTCAATTACATGTAAATTAAAAATATTTGTGGTATGATCAAATACGAAAAACATGTTTAACTGGCACTTAAGTAGAGCTGCTAAATTTCCCTTACGTACATTCACATCATGACTAATATTAAATCACTTAATTTGCATCCGCAACCAAACAAATCTCTTCAGATTCTAAACCACTTGATGCACGGGGACTTGGATTGTCCCCACCAACTTCATCTGTAGGAGTTTGTTGCGGATGTAAGGAAGGCCTTGGAGGCATTTGAAGGTTCTCAATGTCTCCTTCGAGCATCTCCACTACTTTATTCATTGTAGGGCGTTCACTGGGCCTCATTTGTATGCACCATAATGCCACAACCATCATCTTCTTTACGATCTTCTTTTCCTCATCTGTTGCATCATCTCCCATTTCTATGTCCTTTCCTTCTTTCAACTGATCAGAAACCCATGTCGGAAAGTAGATTTGGCTAAATTGGCTTGAATGTTCTATACCCTCATTCAAGTTCTTCCTTCTACCAGCCATTTCCATCAATAACATTCCAAAACTATACACATCTGCTTTGTACGAAACACCTCCAATGTTTTTATAGAATAGCTCTGGAGCAATGTATCCCATGGTTCCTCTTGTTGCAGTCAAAGATACAATGCTATTATCCAATGGGTACAGCTTTGCTAACCCAAAATCAAAGACCTTGGGAGTAAAATTCTCGTCTAGAAGAATGTTGTGAGGCTTGATGTCAAAGTGCAAAATTTGCATGTCACAGCCTCGATGGAGATATTCAATACCACGAGCCACTCCAAGTGCGATTTCAAATATTTTCTGGGAACTTAAAGAGATAACTCCTTATTGGGAAAAAAATGTATTTCTCAAGGGAGCCGTTAGGCATAAAATCATATACAAGAGCACGTTTGGAACCATCAACACAGAAGCCAATTAGTCGAACCACATTAAAATGGTGAATCCTCCCAATGGTGCCAACTTCATTGATAAAGTCTTGCCCATTAGTTTTGGACTTACCTAACATCTTGATGGCTACCAGGCGACCACTGCGGAGCTTTGCCTTGTAGACAGAGCCATAGCCTCCTTCACCCAATTTGTCCTTGAAACCGTTTGCCATCTTTTTGATGTCTAAGTAAGTGTAACTTATTGGCATGAGATTATTATTATTACTCCGTAGAAATTCTTCTATATTCTCATACATTGACAAGTGCCTCATTCGCCATTTATATATTAGTAATGCAGTTACAAACGGAATACCAAATAAAGCTTTGGCTGTTAGGTATGGTGCTGCATGGTTCACGAAAAGGGGATTATTAGGAAGGATAATAAGAATAAAAATAAAATATTATACTCCTTTCCAAATCATCTCAATGGTGCAAGTGTTTAGTTCTTGTAACAGCATAAATTTGTGTTGTGTCTTGTCTTACCGGGGTAAATGATTGCACAGACCAGAAGCTGACTGCGGAAATAGTTGGTGGAAGGACTAATAGGGAAAGTCCCATAAAGTTGGAAGCGCTGATAAATAGGGTCAATAAATGTTTCTGCAACACAAAGTGAAAAAATGGATCAATGGAATGATTAATGTGGGTTAGTCGAGCGAAAAAGCCAAATTTGCAGAGTACAGAGGAATCCACTCGCCTAGTTTCCAGATGATGTACTTAATGACCTTCATGTACCAACGGGTTTCTGCATTGTTAAAAAATTTATGAATATGATTTGTGATTGTTATTACATGCTAATTGATGAATTTTAGTTATAAAAAAAAAATTTATTTTATGATATTAAGTAATGGCAAATTTTTATTTTTTAGTATTTTCATATTAGACTATATAAGGGCTCTAGTTTAAGTTTCGCACAGGGTCCTCAAAATCTCAAGACCGCCTTGATCCAATAGATGAAGAAAATAATTAGACTTCCATAACTACTCTCATCTCATGGCTTTGAAAAGAGAAAACACATTGATACGTACATAGGCGTCTTGAGTATGCATGTTAGATTCTTTACTTTCTTTCTGGTCATTCCATTTTCCACAGTTTAGCAGTTTGGAAAAATCTGTGCTTGAAATCTCCCATCAATGATGTCTTCATCTTTTAGCTTTGCTTTATTGAACCCCTACTTTTCTAGTTTGTCCCTTTATTTTCTGATTTAAAATATTTCCTATAAAAGATATCATCTAGTTTTAAGCATGAAATTATGAAAAAGATAAAATAAACAAAAGACGATCAAGGATCGAAGAAGATCTTGCTGCGTCTTTATACGCATGCAATACGATTTTAAGGTGATGTGCTTTACCAAATTTACAAACAGGTACATAATAAGCAAGCCAACTGGTCTGAAGGGACATCCTTTTGCATATCTATCAACTTTCATATTAAATTTCACCTGAATTTTGAATATGTTTGTGTTCATATATTGTAAGTAATATTTATTATTAAACCTCGTCCATCCTGAATTTTGAATATGTTTGTGTTCATATATTGTAAGTAATAGTTTGGCTAAGAAATTTCATTGTTTTTGTTTTTGTGTCCCTCGTCCAGTCCAGGGTGAGCTTCTGATCCCCCAAAAACATTAAAACACAAGAAAAACAAGTAGATAAAGATCCAGCTGCTCTCCTCCTTTGTCATGTCTTCCGGGTTCACAGGGCAAAGCAGATAAAAGGTAAGGTGCGCTTCTGATCCCCAAATCTAGGGTTCTCTAAGGCTTCTGATCATCGGACTTAAATTCATGGACTGGCACTATGTTGGCTTTAAATACAAGAAGGAAAAAAAAAAAACGCACTTCGGGTCATTATGTTTTGCTTCGATTTTAAAGTCAAACACTAGCCCCATTATAAAGTCAAACCTTTATTAAGGTATTGCTTCTTCTTCAATCCTTGCTTGGAAAAAATAATCATTCCTGATTTGTTCCATGAAGAATGCGTCAAGTTATTTAAAAAAATAACAATAAAAATCGCTACATACATACATCATTGCGATTTGGAGATTGCTTCTTAATTTTTTTGTTCTGGGAAAGAGGAGATTGCTTCTTAACAATAAAAATCGACTGCTTCGTAATTCATTTGATTTCTCTTTTAATTAAATCCTCTTGCTTTTTCATTTTTTGTGTTCTTGTTTCTATTTGGTAGGATATATATGGTTTACATTACTTGGATTAAATTCAGCGACCATTGGATTAGGATCTACATTATTTGAGCCTCGGGGTTTATTCCTAATAAAAATTGGATTAGGAATAAATCTCCACAATCTTATTCCTAATAAAAATTGGATTCACCAACCCTTAGGGTTCACTTCAGAATAATTGTTGAATTGAAAGGTTGATGGCGGGTGTTGAGAGTGTTTATCCCACATTAAAAAATTAAGAAACCTAGTATGGATTTATAAGGAGATGGGCTACTCCTCATTGCTAATTGGTTTTGGGTTGGAAGAGTGGGATAGAAGAGTTGCTGCACTCCCTCCGCTGCTTGTTTTTCCTTTTTCTTTTTAATACCTACAAGGACATTTTATCAACTTTAAAAATACAGAATATTATGTGTTTTTTTATTTTTCTGTAAGAAGAATTTATTTCTTTATTTTATACATTTATTTATTTTTTTCGTTGTTAAGAAAGATGTTGGGAACATGGGTCTTGCATGTTTCTTGGGTTCCTCCAATGCAATGGGGACAATAGGTACTCATAATGGAAACACGCACATTATTTAGGCCCAATAAGAACATTTCAATATTTATTTATTAAAAAAAAATTATATGTTGAGTTGGTAGAACTGGATTCATTTGACCATGGGTGGTACTGCTGGCAAAGAGGAGCGGAGGGGGGTTTTGCCGTCAAGCCGGTGAGATGCGTGTTGTTGTCGGGTTGTGAGATGGTTGTTGGGTTGTTTGATTTTCATTTGATTTTTTGTTTTTATTTATTTTCAATTATTTATATTGAAATTAATTGTTTTTAACATAATATTAAATCTTTTTTAACGAAGCAAATTCACGGAATAAGGCATTAGACTGAATTTGTTAACTACTGCAAATACAGTGACAAAATTGGAAAAATTGAAATCACAGTGACCAAATTTGATTTCGAGCCAAAACTCATTGACCAGAAATGTAATTAACCCTACTTATAAATTACAAGAATTGCAAATATTTAGTGCATAAGTTACATGAAATTCAAATAATGAAGTAATAAATAGTAATGCACTAATAGGGATAAATGTGATGCAAGCTCACAAGTAGAAATTTGACTAAGAGTCGTTTCATTGATTTTGGAGGTCCTGGGCAAATATGAAAAATGAAACCATTTTGGTTTAACACTTACCTCATTTTGAACAAAAATTATAAGAAAAAGTTTCAAACTTAGTTGGTAAGTAGGTTAATTTAAGTTTTTTTTAAAGGCCCATTATATAAAAGATAAAGCGCCCAAAAAGCATTAGTTTCAACACATAAAAGGCATTTTTTGATCAACTCGGATCAGGTGAGAACGCTTATGTGAGAACATTATATAAGAATAAATCGCAGCTATTGAAATGCATCTGAACGGTTGAAGAGAAAAAGCGAGCTTACGGTGCATTAGCGTAGGCTGCAGTTTCCCTTTAGCAGAGGTGTCAGGTCGCGCCTGGTTCAAAAAGATCGCGCCTTTCTTATTCCTCGCAGTGGCGCCTTTCTTGTCAATGGAGTTATGAATGAACCCTAGTCATAACACCCAAATACCTACCAGACATCAAGTTCTCTATTCCTCATCTCTTCTCACAGAAACTCATTTGTGTCCTGTTTCTTTTTGACTTGCTCTTCTGTCGTGGCAGAACCTCCGGTGATCGAGTAATTCTCATTCTGAACGTCCGGAATCGGTACATTTCTGTCGAATTTCCTCCCTTCCTTTGATATTAAAGTTTGCATGTTATACTGCATTCACTTAATTGAAATTGCTTTAGGACTTTAGGGAGGATTTGAGGGCTTTGATTTTCTGGGTAAGAGTAGTCTGTCTCTATTACGGAGTGTTTGCAAAAATATAAATTGGCCTGAGTAATTTGTGTTGTGTGTTGTAGTTCGTATTTTTGTTTGCATTCTGGTTGTTTGTTGTGTTTTCGTAAAATTCGAGGAATCTTCATCTGTTCCTCATTGTAATCCTACTTTGGGCATGTAGTGGTGTGAGTGTTGGGCATAATTTTAGGGATTTAATGGGGCTTGGCAAACAAATAATAATAAGTACCAGTTGAAGTAGAACGCATAAGAGAAAATTGAATCTTAACTCTGAATATGATATGATTTGGGATGCATAAGGAGCAATGCATCTTGTAGTAGGTATCAATTTTGTATCTGAATTTGTTGAAATTAGTGTTTGTAGGTGAAATTATGTATCTTAATGTGTTGAAAATAGTGTATCAGTTTTGTAACTTGATATGTTGAAGATTCTGTTAGTATGTATCAATTATGTAATATGTTGAAAATAGTGTTTGTAGGTTTAAAAATGTGTAGATAATATTGTGAGTAGGTATCACTTCTGTATGTTAATGTGGTCATAATATTGTCAGCACGTATCAGTTCTGTTTCTTAAGCAAAAGGTGTCTTTTGGAGGTATAAAATGGATTATGGGTTTGAGCTTTGTTTCCGGAGTTAGAGGTCTATTCTTGCGCCGGTGAATAATCTATGTGTGGCGCAAACGTCCTGTGTAATTTTGGGGCGCATTTCAGTGAGTCGCTTATGGAAAGATTTAGAGAGAGCTGTTTTGGGCACCTGTTGGGACTCCATAAAATTGCATTTAGTGGTCAAATTGTGCATGGTCTGGCACTCCAGCGAGTCGGAGGACTTGGTGTGAAGGACATGATGGGCCTTCGTTATGCAATAGAGTCCAATGTTGCTCAATTCAGTGTAAAGGATTTTTGTTTGATAAGTGGTCTAAAATGTGGAAGCGAGCCTGACATAACGTTTGCCGGGGAAGATCATGAGTGATTTATGAAAGCGCATTTTACCAACAGGAGTCACATTACTGGCCAGGACTTAGAAAATGCATTCCTAAAGTCCGAAAGAGGAAGCGAGGACTCGTTCAAATTGGGACTGCTGTATTTTGTGGAGTCTGTGATAATGGGCAGACCCCAAAATGTAAAGATAAATGAGGACTACTTACATTTGGTTCATAAAATGGATGAATTGAACAAATATCTGTGGGGATCTATATCGTTTGAGTGTCTGCAAGATTCTCTGTTGTTTGTTCCAGGGAAGAAAGGGAGAGATGAAGACAAGGATGGGCAGGGGAAAGGGAGAAAAAGCGAAAAAAGGCGGTGCAGAGTTCAGTGAGAAAATGGAAGAAAAACGTGGAGGATGAGAAGCCTAAAAGACTTAACAGACCTGCATGGAATATAAAGGGATTGAGCTATGCTTTCCAGGTATGATTTAGTTCAAAATTAGTGTTTATAAAATTTAAGTTCGTAACTAAGTACTGACTTTGATAATCTATTTGTTGTAGATTTGGGCGTATGAATTAATTGCTGAATTGGGAATTCCCCCCTTAGATATTGTAGGCGGATCGAGCAATGTTGGTTCAGGGTTAAGGGTTAAGGGTTTAGGGTTTACGGCTTGCGCGACGGACTATTATGTGTCGTCGCGCAAAGTGTCAAAATTTTGGCGGTTCGTTTCCCGGGCATTAAAAATTATTTGCGCGACGTCTTATTTATCTTAGTCGCGCATGGTTGAATTATCGATTTCGCTCGACATCGTTGTTCTTTTATGTCGCGCAAAGTTGAAATATCGAGTTTGCGCGACGTGATTGACCTCGTCGTGCAAGGTTGAATTATCGATTTCGCGCGACATTGTTTTCCTTTTATGTCGCGCAAAGTTGAAATATCGCGTTTGCACGACGTGATTTGACCTCGTCGTGCAAAGTCCTGAATATTTTTTCTTAAGAACGCGACTCTCTGTTTCTCTCTGTCTTCCTCCGTGAAATCGTCCTCCTCCAGCCGTGCCCTCCCAAAGCTCCAGGCCACCACCGCCGGCAACGCCCAGCCCCAAGACCACCCCATCCAGCCGTCACAAACCCGAGCCCTTTCCCCCTCATTGACCTCAAATTCACTCCCTCTCTCTCCAACCCAAACTCCCCCTCCCACCGTCGACTCCCCTCAACTTCACAAACCCTCTCTCCCTTCCCTCACTGGCCTCAAATTCTCTCCCTCTCTCTCCAACCCAACCTCTGCCGCACCGTCGACGCCCCCTAACCAAACCACAAACCCTCTATCCCTTTCCCCCTCACTGACCTCAAATTCTCTCCCTCTCTGCCCAACCGGAACCCACCATTGGTGAAAAATCCCACGGTTTCCTCCCTCTGCGTGTCTCTCGCCATCTCCAACATCCTCTCACGCTGCCTCTCGCATCCACGGTATAATTTTTGTTTCCTTTTTCTTTACATTTTGTTAATGCATTTGTGATTTTCTTTAAATTTTATAATTTCTGTTTGTGATTTCTGTTTCCTTAGTTCTGATGGTTGGTTAGGATTTTATGTTTCAGATTTGATTTCAGATTTTATGTTAGGATTTTTGTAAGGATGTTAGGATTTTCAGATTTTATGTTAGGATTTCAGATTTTATGTTAGGATTTTTGTAAGTGTTGAAATTGCTTAGTCTGTTTCCTTTTTGTATTGGCTTTTGATTTCAGATTTGATTGTATTGGTTAGGGTGACTGCATTGTGTTGAAATTGTAAAATTTTCATAGCAAAACAACGATTGTATATGTCAAAATCCCGTAGGTTTCTAATTATGTGAATCTGAAATTTTTTGGAATTGTGGTTCTTAGGTTTGTTTTATTGTTCATATTGCATTTATCCATTTCATTTCGTAAATTTGAATTTGTTTGGAATTGAGGTTCTTGGGTTTGCTTCATGTAATGGAATGATGTGTTTTTCTTTTTTATTTAGGTAGAAATTATTCTAGTATATCAAGGATTGATTTTTTTGTTTATTGGTACTTGATACTGCAGCATTTGGGGACTCAATGAGTTTTTGCAATTTGATTTGTTGGTATTTGGTGAATGAATATGTTTAATATTGAATTTGTTCTTGATTAGTTGTTGGGGTTATTTTTATTATAAATTTTTTGTGTTATAAATTATAAATTTTTTGCCAAGGAGGTACTTTAAATGTTTGTTTCGTGCAGATGTCGTCGCTTATCAGAACTCGTAAGGCGATGACGACTGCCAGCCTTTGCCTCCCCGGCTTCGACGTCGGCTGCCATTGCTCCACCACAGGTGGACGTTATGCCGGTTTCTCCTCACGTCTCCCATGTGGCGGTGTCATCTGAGTCATCAGTGGCGCAACCTGTTCAGCGCCAGGCGGCGTCATCGCCCCCCATATGATTGACACCACTTCGCCCTCTGCTGCTAGTGCGTCGGCTTCACAACCAGGTAAAGATTTCCTTCAACTCCAGCTGTTTCAAACCAATATTTTGGTAGGATTATATATTTAATGTTAATATTATATGTGTTTGCAGCGAAGAGGAACACCCGGGGACCTTGTCGCCAGTTGAAGACGGCGAAGGCCACTCGGGTGACCAACACTCGTGTCAACATCGAATACGACAAGCGACATCGAGCTGCACCAACGGCGAACCAACATAGCTCATTGGCCCACAACATTGGTCACGTAGTTCGGACCCATTGTCCGATGAAATGGAAATCTTGGAAGGTCATGCCTGACGAGAAGCGGACGGTGGTGCGCGGACAGCTGTTGGTATGTATGCCTTTTAATTGTTTAGCTTTCAAATTTTATATATTTCTAATACTTAATGAATATAATTAATGTATTGCAGGCGAACTACAATTTAGAGAACCTCCCTGATGAGTCGTTGGGGTATGTCAACAGACTCTTTGGTGAGAGGTACAAGCAGTGGAAGAGTGATCTGCACTACCATTTTATGGCATATGATGATCCGCAGGTCGCTCTTCAGGAGGGTTGCCCGAAGGAGCTTGAGGGGCGGGAGGATAGTTGGGCGTGGCTCTGCGGTCATTTTCAAGACTCTGATTATGTGGTAATTTTTTTATATTAAGTTGAAATTTATTATATGTTTCTTACTAATGTTTATTTATTTTGTTTTAATTTTCAACTAATACGTTTATTTTTGGTATAACAGAAGAAGGCGAAAGCAAATAAGGGCAATAGGGACAAGAAGACGCGCGGCGGGTTCCAGGCCCTTCTCATATAGGATGGAGGCGCGCGCGGGTAATAATTAAATCGTCTTTTTTATAAAAATTTTAATATGTCATTAATATGAATTTGTTTTTTTTGTACTAACAATTTTCTTCTCTTGTTCAATCAATGGGGGGGTCCAAATTCCCGGAGATCGACGTCTTTGGCGACGTTTATGCTTACCCGGGAATGAGTTGGCGGAGTCCCTTCATGTAAGTATTCTTTAATTTTAATTATTGTTTTACGCATTCAAGTTCATGGTTATTATATGTGTGTTTTAATTCATATTTTATGTTATGTTAAATAGACGACCATGATGGAGAAGAGCCAGTTGGTTCTTCAAGAGTCCGCCTCCAGCTTCCTCCCGATACTCCGCTCGATGTTGTGGATCCTCCACTGGATGCGGGGTTTCAGATCCTGACGGAGACCTTAGATCAGACTCTCGGGAGGAGGCCAGGGACATATTGTCGAGGGATGGGGAATGCCAGACAGCGGGAACCTAGAGCCCCTCCATCGTCCCAATCAGACACTGAAGTGATTGCTTTGAAAGCTGAGGTGGCCGAGCTTCAAATGGCTACCCAAATGGCCTCGTATAATACCCAGATGTCACAGCTTATACAGTCCCTCTCTCAGTCTGGCATTCCATTCCCGTCACATCTTGGTTCCTCGTCGACCTCGGAGCCCCCTCAACCAGAGCATGGCCACCACACTTCTGCCCATGTCGACCATGCCCAGACTTCCGAGCCGCATTTGCAAGACAACAACATAGATGTTGCTACATTTTTTAATTAATTTTTAACTTTCTTAATTACATTTTAAACATTTTGTCTTGTATTATATAAATTTATATTATCTTTTCCTCTTCATTATGGTTTTTTATTGCAATTTTATTCTATTACAAAAAAAAAATGAAAAATTAAAACTAAATAAAATATATTGCAAAAAAAAAACGTACAATTAAAATTAAATCAAATAGATTTTATAAAAAAAAAACGTAAAATTAAAATTAAATAAAATATATTTAATTTTGCGCGACGAATTCGTCGCGCTAACACAATAGTATAAATTTAAATTAAATTTGAAAACTCTATATTTATTTTTACGCGACGAACAATGTTCGTCTCGGAAAAGACAAGGCGACTAATATTCTTTGTCGCGCAAATTTTAGAGAGACGAAAGACTTTCGCCGTGCGCACGAAAGACCCTCGTCGCCCATATTTTGCGACGCGAGAGTCGCGACGAGTTTTAATCGTCACTCATTACCTTGCGCGACGATTTAGTTGTCGTCACGCGTATTTTTTTGTGGCTTGGGCCCACTTAAGCTTGTAGCGTGGCGTATTGCTTATTTGCTTGGCGTGTCATGTGTGCAAGCGCATATTATGAACTTTCACATGCCCAAATCGGGTTTCTTTTCGGTAAGGTATTGCATTGGGCCGAGAATTTATTTGGGCCAAACCGTGACTTTTTTGGGCCTCAACAATAATAAAAAAAACTAAAAAGATTAACCCCACCTCACCCCATCATCTCTCTTCGCCTCCACCAGAGCACCCCTCCTCTATTTTCCCTCTTTGTTTCTTTAATAGTCACCACCCCACAATCAAAAGATCCCAAGCAGATACACCCCCAAATTTTCAGTATTAATAATATGAAGAGATTTTTTAACTGAGATTTGAATCAGCCCAGCAATTCTAGGCTCTCAAAGTCTGCACCTCTCAAGAGAGAGAGAGAGAGAGTGAGTGAGAGTGAGAGAGCAACATCTGGGTTGAGTTCTGTGGCTAGGGTGCTGGGCTGTAGGGGGTGAGTTTGATGGGTGGTGTGTGTTGATATTGGTGGGGAGGGGATCGGGTAAAACATAGAGAAATAGGTTTTTTTTTTTGGGAATATTTTATATTTTATATTAATTAATAAATAATATATTATTATTTACTTAGTGGGTGTAAAGATAATGGGTATTTTAGGAATAATGGTGGGTGGAAAGATAAGATTGTGTTTTTTCAAATTTATATGGTGGGTGGGAAAATAAGATCGGTGAGGAAATAGGACATGGGGTGGAAATAGCAGCACTCTTATTTAACTATATAGTGTTATGTCCAATTTATTTTTCCTCTTCAATTGCAGTCACCAAGCCAAACGTGTGCCTATGTAAGTCGTTCTTATGTCCACCACTATAATGAATGAAATTACATGATATGCCATCGGTTATAAATGGAAAATTTCAACAGACACATCCCTAAAATTATGTTTTCTCCTCCATTTGTGCAATACAATCCCGTTCTCCTAGACCCCTGTAGTCCAAGACCACCCTTGGATCTAATCTAAGGGTGGACAAAAAACTTATTTTAAAACACATAAAAGGTTATTTTAATTTCTTTTACTGAACAATATATTAGTTGAAAAACCAAAAACAAAACACGTTTTTGGAAACTTGCGAAGTTGCTGCCCAGCCTCCTCCGACCCCATGGTAGAGGTCCACTCTTTAGCTTAGTCTGATTCGGAGATGTGGATTCTACTCTTTTGCTCTTCTAACTCTGGCGACGCTGATTATTTTGCTCTATTTTTGCTAATTAGTTTTTTTAATCTCATATGGACTCTCAAAGAAACAAGATATTGGGAAAACTTCAGTTTTCGTTTTTTAAATTCTGGGCTCTTTTACTTTTTTAGGTTTCTCCCATTGCTTTTTCTTATGTTTTCTGATTAATAAGAGAGCAATCTTTATATTAAAACGATTTTTTTTTTGGTTGAGAAATTGATATTGGTTGGTTGATAAATCAATGATGTGTTGAATCAAAGGTGAAGAACAAGAAAAGTTATGATTTCAAATCTGGGTTCCTCAATCATTCAAATCTAGGATTTCAAATCAGAAAAATTGAATCAAAGTGGTGAAGAAGAACAAGAAAAGTCATAACACCCAAATTGGCTCTTCTTTCTTTTACAATCCATCCACAAAAGCTGAAAAAACTAACCCGAAAAAACATAGCAAAGGAATCAGAAGAATCCGCTGCACCAATGTAGAAGAAGAATCAGAAGGTGATAACGGGGTCGAACTCTACAGCAGCTGCACTCCAAGTTTTCAGAACGTGTTTTGTTTGTTTGTTTGTTTCTTTCTTTCTTTTTCTTTTTTTTTTCCAAAAAATGTGTTTTTTTAACTAATAGAGTATATAAAAAAAAGCTTTATATGGATTTTAAAATAAGTTTTTTCTCCACCCTTAGATTAGATCCAAGGGTGGGTGACCACAAACTCCTTGGACCACAAGGGTCCAGGGAGAGCAGGACTGTTTAATTAGATTATTTATTTGTTTTATTCCACATGGCGCAATATGTGTGTCCATGTGGACTCACTGATTTTCACGTCAGTGTTTTAACAGAGGAATTCATGGAAGCACTGATAGGTCCCAGATGCATGAAAGTGTTACAAAAATAAACGTTCAATAAACTTGATGTATTGAAAGTTGGTAAACTTCAACGGGAGCGGATCCGCTGTCCCCAATTTGGTGTCCCCTTCATGTCCCCTCTTTAAATGTTTGACAAGTGTCCTACCACTTAAACCTTAATATAACAAAGTTAACTTAATAAAATAAAAAACTAAAAAACTAAAAATTGAAAAACAAAAAAACAAAAAATGATAGCAGCCACCATTACCAAGTCCCTCCGCCCAGCCAACACCAACAACCACCCACCTCAATCACCCCATCCCACTGGCGACAACCTGCCTTTCTTGTCCCACCCTAGGCCAGCCACCCAACGTAAGCCGCCCTAGGTTGACGATCTGGTAGTGGGTTAAAATCAATAAAAATCAACCATCCTTCACCGAAATCGTACCCAAATGAGCAGTCCCCTTCATTGTAAACATATGCAAAAACAACAAAACTAAACTTGAAAATAAAAAATGAAACACAAACCCATTAACCCAAAATTATCAAAATAGGCAAATTGAAAAGAAAATAAAGTTTCAAGATTGATAGAGAAAAGAACAATATATAGAGAAGGAGGAAGGGAGGGAGGAAGGTATGGAGAGAAAGAGAGATACATAATCAGAGGTTGGAGTGGGTGGCTGCCAGGGTTTAGGTGGGTGGAGACTTCACGGTGTTGTTGATTGTTTTTTTTCAATTTTTCAATTTTAAGTTTTTAAAATTGATTTAAAGTTAACACTGTTAAGTTAGGGTTAGGTTATATGACATATGTCAAAAAACTATGAAGGGGACACGGAGGGGACACCAAATTGGGGACAGCAGATCATCTCCCAACTTCAACGTAGTAGAATGAAAATTACCCATAAACAATTCCTTTTTAAAAAATAAACAATTTCTTAAAGTAATAAAACATTAATATTTTAAAAAACTAATTTGAAAACAAAAAAAACAAAGTGTGTATGTAACTTGCCACATCATCAATTTCACAAACAATTAGACTGTTAAATTAACGGAATGTATAAATTGATTGAATATTAAAATGTTGGGGTGTAAATTGATGAAATTGAAACTTCGTAGTCCATTTTCGATAATGCCCCCAAACTTAAAGGGATATAATGTGGTTAGCTTTTTTTTCTCTCTACTTTTTCATCTAACGTTTCTCTTTTTCTTCCATCTTGTTTTCTCTCCTCTCTCTCTCTCTTTTTTTCCCTCTTTTTCCTCTTTCTCCGTTTCTCTCTTCTTTTCTTCTTTTTTGTTTTTTTGTTTTTTTGTTTTTGTTTCTCTCTCTACTTCTCTTTTATTTTCTTCTTTTTCTCTCTCCCATTGTCGGTGGCCTTCGTCAATCGTCAATTTCGTTATTGGATTTTGTAAATCTCGAATCTAAGTTTGTTTGTGGTTACTGATAGTTCCCTTACTTTCCCTTATTTTGTTTTTCTTCTGTTTTAAATTCATGTCTTTGAGAAGCAAGTTGCTTGCTGTTTTTTTGTGAAATACTTTTGCTCACCACTTTAAATAAAGGTGTATGCGCACCATTGTTCTTAATCCTTGACATGCGTCCATAGGCATAACCACAGTTAAGGTTTTATTTTAATTTATATAATCATGATTATGCTTATAAATACGTGTGAAGCAGTGATGGAGCCATGATTTCCAATTAGAGGAGGCCATTCACAAATTTTTTAAGAATAGGCTAAATTAATATGATACTAAACTACTCCTTTTGGCTAAATTTTTTAAGTTAAATGAAAAAAAAAAAATTTCTTTTTGCATAGTTTCTTGCGTGCGTTTTCATATTCATATTGGGTATTTGTGGTTGTAATTCTTTTGGGTTGAATGGCTTATAGTTCGGGGCTTCTATTCGATCAGCAAAAAGCGATAAGGTTGAGTGGGATGTCTGAAAAGGATTACACCAGATCCTACAATCCATGTATGTTGGTTGTTTGTTATCTATCTTTATTTACCTAGTATTTAGGTATATTATCTTATATTTATCTAATAATGAGGTATCTTATCTTATATTTACCTAATAATGAAGTACATTATCTTATATTTGCCTAATATTTAGGTATATTATCTTATATTTACCTAGTAATTAGGTACATTATCTTATATTTACCTAATAATTAGGTATATTATCTCATATTTACCTAGTAATCAGGTAAATATTTGTTGGGAAGACATCATCAATAATACTCTACTTTCATTGTTTTATATGAACTTTTTTTATTTGCTCTTATTCTTGAAACCTCACAAATCAACCTTATGGATAGGTACAGTTTTATGTTGGTGCTTGCCTATGGGTCTTAATTTTCATTGTAAGATAAAATATGTGGGTCATTACTTTCATGACTTAAATTGTATTTTATCTATATATTAGGTAAATATTGCAATAGTTAATTGTTAAAGTATTTTACTTGACGAAACGTATTTTTTTTGTTACAGATGTGTCATGGCGGCAATAGAAGGATTCAAAATTTAAAATACGAAATCCATTTAGAAGGAAAGAATCGATACATTAATTTGGATTTTTAATTAATGTTCTTTTCTTATTTAACTCAAAGGGTAAAGTTGACACAAGAAAGAACTAATAAAAGTCAATGCACCTAAATCTACAGCAAAAAAGGTGTGGATTAAATCCAATGACAACTGGAGATTTTGGACTTAAATCAAAGAACCCCTTAGAAGAAATACAAAAAGAGTTCACTAATAGTAAGGTATCCAACTCAAACATAACAAAAGAGAGGGAAATAAAAATTCGCAAAGTTTAACTTAAACAAAAGATAAAGAGAGAGAAAGGTTCAAACTGTAGGAGTTTTTACTGTAAATATCACAAACTAACTTAGAAGGTAAAACAGAGAAGTAAAAAGAGATTAAGAAGTTTTATGGTTGTAGACAAAAAATACCTAATATTACTATTTATTTTAGGATAAATATCTCCGAAACCTAATCAAATATGCTAAATATTATACATCATACATAATATTATAATACAATAAGTAAAAGACGATTTTGCCTGGTCCGTTATTGACTCTGCACCTGATGCAAGTGTTGAGAAAAACAGTTAATATACACCTTTAATTAAAATAATGTACAAAAATACTCTCACTTCTCTGTAATTTTTTTTTTCCCCTAACAACATGATAACATCCTCGGGACCACACATAATAATGAGTGATAAGCCATAATCAAATCAATGGTCCTATGCCCATTGGGAACTCGTGCAAAATCATGACAGTTGATATTTCATAGAGATATTTCTTAATGAGTTTAATTTCTACAGAGTCTGGTTAATAACAATTTATTCTTTTTAACCTGTCTATCTAAACATACAAACAAGATTAGGCTTTATTACGATTATTCTGGCTCTTTAAAAAAGCAAAGATAATCTGAGTAAAAGAAAAGACAAGTCTTTTTCCATTCCTCCATAGCTGGACTCCTTAATTAAGAGAGCATATTTACTCATCACTTTAATTGAAGGTGTATTCTCATTACTCTTTTTAATATTTGACGTGTGTTTATATGCATAACTATAGTTTTATAAATACAAAATAAAAAGTTAATTATGGTTATACATATGGATATGTGTCAAGTATTTAAAATTGTAGTGAAGATATACCTCAGACTAAAGTGGTGAGCAAAAATATTTCGTAAATTTAAGGAGGAGCTTCTTTTTAGAATACATAAAATTATGACACTTGTCAAATTCCAAAAGAAAAATTAAAGGAATTCAAAAGTCAAAAAAAGTCAAAAAAATTTGACAAGTGTCAAAACCTTATTTGTTTTAAAGAGGATGAGTGCCAAACTTTTCCTTTCTAATATTCGCCCAATACAAAGTAAAAGTATAATTGATACTCTCTCCCTTCTTGCATGAATGAAGCAAGTAAAGTTCCAAGTGTTGGAAGTTCCAGCAGAGAGAGAGAGAGAATGGGGGTGCCTTCTTTCTTCCGTTGGCTGGGCAACAAGTATCCCAAAGTGGTGGTCAAGGCCATTGCCGACCAGAGAGATGAGTCCACAAGCTCACCAAACCCAAATGGCATGGAGTTTGATAACCTTTATCTTGACATGAATGGGATTATCCATCCCTGCTTTCACCCGGAATCAGATGAAGATGGAGTATGAACTTATTAATTCCTATATATTCTCTTCACAAGCTATAAGAATTTTCAAATTTTCTTTAATTTATCCTTAGTTATATATTTTAATTTCTACTGTATTTATTCAGGTGCAACCAACTAGTTTTGAAGAGGTGTTCATCAATATTTTTGAATATATTGATACACTTTTCAACATTGTTCGACCAAGGAAGCTTTTTTACATGGCCATAGGTGACAAAATTTTACTTTTTTTTTCCTATGTTATAAGACTTTTGTAAGATTTTTGCTTTCTCTTGATCATCTCTTTACTTCAGTTGATATATGTATCGTTATGTATACTTTGAACTTGAAGTAGTTTATATAAGGATATAAACTTGATGATTTCTTGTAGATGGAGTTGCTCCAAGGGCTAAAATGAATCAACAACGTGCCAGGCGTTTCAAGTCTGCCAAGGACAAGGAATTAGCTGTGGGTTTTAAGCTTTTAATTAATATATAATGCTTCTGAATCACACAAACTTTCTTATACCCGCTTAAATTAGTTTATACAAACACGTAAATTTATGCCCAAAAATGTATAGGATGCTGAAGAAGAGAAGCTGAGAAGACAGTTTGAATTAGAAGGCAAACAAGTGTTACCAAAAAAGGAAAACGAAGTCCCAGATTCAAATATAATCACCCCAGGAACTGATTTTATGTACAAATTGTCGAATGCTCTTCGCAGCTATATTAGTTTACGTTTAAGCAATGATTCAGGCTGGAGGGACATCAAGGTCTGCTCCATTTATGCCACTCTAATTTCAACCTGACGAACACATGATCCATCATTTTTTATTTTCTCTCATCTCTTTTTTTGTTTTAACTTCATGATTATTGATTTAGGTGATTCTTTCTGATGCCAATGTTCCTGGAGAAGGGGAACACAAAATAATGTCTTTCATACGCCAGCAGCGTAATTTTCCTTCCTATGATCCAAACACCCGCCATTGCTTGTATGGATTGGTATGAATGATTATATGCTGAACACAACTATTTATTCTCTTTTGTAATTTTGTTTATAAACTCCCCTCCCTCACCACCCCCCACCCCCACACATTGAATTCTGACATTCTGGTGAATTATTGGCACATGGCATGCAGGATGCAGATTTGATAATGTTGGCTTTGGTGACACATGAAGTTCATTTTTCCATATTGAGAGAGGTTAAATTTGCAAGTCCTTTGCATTTTTCCAATTTCATATAGAACTTTCTTGGCCACATTGGCTTTTAAGGTTTCCAATAATCAATGCCCCAATTGAGTGAGGTCTGCCTAGCTAATGCACTAGGAACGAAAATCCGGGTTATAGAATTTTTCCTTATACTAATCCGGGTTGTAGGTTCTGATAACTGATGAAATTTTAAGTACTTCAATGTCTGGATACAGGATGTTCTAAAACAGGAGCAGCAACATGCAAACTGTCAATCTGTTCGAGAAATGACTTCATCTTCTGTAAAGCCAGACAAAAGAAAAGCATCCATTGTAAAAAAGCCCTATCAGGTATTTGAAATAGTCCTCTTATCTATCACCTGTAGTTTGAATATTGCTCTGTTGTCTCACCTCTATTTTTCCTTCCAAATTTCAGCTTCTGCATGTTTGGATTTTGAGGGAATATTTGGAGCTTGATATGCAAATCAATGATCCTCCTGAAAATTTCAAGTTTGATCTTGAGCGTATAATTGATGATTTTATATTTATGTGCTTTTTTGCCGGAAATGATTTTCTGCCCCACATGCCATCTTTGGAAATTCATGAGGTTCTATGCTAAACTTCATTGGTATGTAGTGATGGGAATACAATGTATGAAGCTCGAAACTAATTTTTTATGATAACTACTTATTTCCAGGGCGCAATTGACTTGCTGATGACTGTCTATAAGAAGGAATTCAAAAATCTCGGTGGTTATATGGTTGATATACTCCGGGTATAACATGATTAGCCTTGTTTCAGTTACATTTCTTCACCCTGAAAAAAAAAATGTAGATAAGATCATGACGATGCCACTTCTTTTATGCTCAAAAGCAGGTCAATGACAAGAAATCAGGATACATCAAACTATCCAGGGTTGAGAAATTTATTCTTCTTGTTGGTGCTTATGAAGATAAAATTTTCAAGAAAAGATCAGAACTACGTGAGTGTAAACTCAGACTTCTTTGCCTTAATAAAGATTCTGTAAGTGCTTGTTGCTCAAGTATCATTCATCACTGACAATATTGCGTGTATTTGTCTATTTTTCCCATTATGAAACAAATGCTGAATTAATTGGTTGCCAGCTAGAGGAAGAAATTGATGCTGGAAGTTCAACTACTGATTCAAGCAGTACTTGTGCATTGCCTAATAGAGAAGAATCCCAAGCTCTGTCACTTGGGACGTTTGAAAATATGTGTTGTCACCAAAAGCGGTGTCTTTTAAAATTTATAAACTCGCAAGCGCACGAATCGAATATAGCATAAGCGTGTAAGAGCGAGATCGTACCCAAGGGATTGCGTGTAAAGATAGAAAACCAATTATACCCAAGTTAATTTCATTGCCAACCTAGTTGATTCAAATGGTGATTTGTTTGTTGATAAAGAAAATTAAATAAAGCATGAAACAAATATGGAAATGACAATAAACTGAAATTAAGATTTATATTTATGAGAAAAATTAATTAAGGTATTAGAATCCACACCATTATTCCATAAGATCCTAATTATTTATCTTTCAATTCCCATGGAGTAGCAATCTAGAAATCAATATACTGCTTTCTCAAGATTTATCAATTAAGCTTGTACTTTAGATCATAAGTAAATTTTCCTTCCCTTCATAAGTACAAATTCTAAGCATAAAATGTAAACAAAATTATTTAACTACAAAGGATCAAAGTTTCCTAAGCATCCTATGTGAAAAAGTTTATTTGAATAACAAAATATCAAAGAAATTTATAAATTAGAAATATAAACCGAGGATGAATTAATAGATTAATCCAAACTCTTAACTACCACAAATACATGTTATATGTCACAATACATGATACAAGTGGTGAAAAGAAGATTAATCTATTAATCATGTGAAGTGAAAATTATAATCATTGAACACCACAATATTTGAGAATTGAAAATGAAAACTAGAACTCTATTTAATAATGGTGTTTCATCCAACCTTAGTTAAGTATTTTAGCTAGACATAATTAAGAATTAAAACAAAACAAAGAAACTAAAATAAATAATTTACATGAGAACTAGGAAAGGAAGAACAAGTTTAAAAGAGTTGTTAGCTCTTGGTTCTTTCCTTTCCATCATTGTTCTCTTTCTTCCTCACTCTTTCTCTCTCTCTCTCTTGCCTTCTGCTGTGTATCACTCTTGAATTTCTGCACCCTTTCTCTCTTGAGTTGTTGCCTATTTATAGAAGCATGAAGTCCCTTTCATTCCAGCTGCATATGCAAGCTGTCTTCTAGAACCTGTCTTGGTGTGTGACAGCCTGTGGATTGAGTTTTTATCCAATTGCTCCAATTTTTGGATATGTTTTAGTCGACATCTTATTGAACAAGTGTCATGAAGGATATTTATTCATTGGAGCATGGGAAAATTCGTATTTCAGGTCTGCAAATGGACTGTACAGCATGAGCTGTAAAAGGCAAAGTCATGAACCTGTCTTGGTGTTTGACAGCCTGTGGATTGAGTTTTTATCCAATTATTCCAATTTTTGGATATGTTTTAGTCGACATCTTATTGAACAAGTGTCATGAAGGATATTTATTCATTTGAGCATGGGAAAATTCGTTTTTCAGGTCTGCAAATGGACTGTACAGCATGAGCTGTAAAAGGCAAAGTCATCAAATCCAAATTGAGTTCTTCCTCTCTTTTTGCAACACATTGCTTATTCCTCCTCCTCCTCATGCCATTGGTGGAAGACACTTAATATCTACATACAACCACTCATTAAATACAAAAACAAAGATTGAAAATAGCCAATACAAATACTCTAATAAATTTACATAATACAAAAGAAAATACTAACAAATATAAATTTAAGGATAAAACTTGTATTTATTTTGTGCTCATCAAATACCTCCAAACCTATATTTTGCTAGTCCTCGAGCAAAAGAAAATAAAAACTAAGTAGAAAAGAAAACTAAACCACTTTCGCAGGGATCTCGATTGCATTTAGCATATGCAACAAGCCTTTAAACCCCTAGGTTACCCTAGTGGACGAGTATAGTCTCGTGAGGGCTTTCAGTGATGATACCCACAAACATCAAAATGAGAGATTAAAAAATTTATGCTACAACAAAATTGAAAATTTAAACAAATGCTTAACCATCATCAAAGCTATCTGGATTGAAAATTCATGAACAATTTTTTAAAAGAGCAAACACGCTTCAAATTAATCCCCACATAAAGTCTTGATCACTTATAATCATTTAGTAAATTTTTTCATTTGTTTCCTTTGGTGTTTAAGTGAACCAACACATTTTAGAGACAAAAGTCAATTTCAATCACAGTAACCTCATTATTTCAATCATTATCAAAATTCAGTGCAAATAACTAACCAAGGCATTTATATACTTTTTTTTTCTTTTTTTTTTTGAATGTGACTGTGCAATGTTTAGTTCCATTAAGCTTTCTAATTAACCCATGTAGCGAAATTTAGGCCAACGACTCTCAAACCAAAGGTTTTAAGCCATTAGGTGTAGAAACACCCCTAAGGGCTTATTAACTCAAGTTAAAAAGGCTACAGAACTAAACTAGTCACAAAATGTATTTACCTCAAAACTTTACCGTTTGACGCGAACACTCGCTGCTGTTTAGGCAAGAGGCCCGGTTACTAAGTAAAACTCTAGATAAATTAACATCATTATTATTATTTTATTTATTTATTTATTTATTTTTTACGCCAAGGTCAATCAAGAGCAATGTCATCTAACTCTACTTAAAACAACAAAGTTAACTATAATTGATCTTTTCTTTCATTCTCACTAAAGTGTTGATGTGCATGTGAGAGTTCAAAGTATAACTCATGAATTATCCACTAAATAGAAATAAGTGAAAAAACTAAAATTATGGGTTTAAAATTTAATCATATGTTTCCAATCGTAAAAATCATTCATGAGTGTTAAATCTGATTTGATGATAGTAAGCATAAAAATCTAGAGATAACACCTTTTTTTTTTTCTGAAATAAAAACAAAACTACCCTAAAAATTTAAAAACAAAACTTCTAGACCTTACCCCCAAACCTAAATCAAACATTGTCCTCAATGTTG
Source organism: Prunus fruticosa (assembly GCA_018703695.1). Classification (NCBI taxonomy): domain Eukaryota; kingdom Viridiplantae; phylum Streptophyta; class Magnoliopsida; order Rosales; family Rosaceae; genus Prunus; species Prunus fruticosa. The sequence goes on from CM031922.1 coordinate 16,592,756, forward strand.
AAGAATTTAGGTATCAACAAAGTTATAACAAGAAATGAAATGGAGTAAAGCAATTAAATAAAAGAACAAACAAGATTTAAAACTACAATTTAGTTGCAAAAACAAAACAAAATCAAACGGAACAAAACCAAACCAAATACAACAGTAAGCCCTAACAACAGTTCTACGCACGCAGAAATCCAGCCCATGAGAACGTCCAAATCAATTTTAAAACCCAACCCAAACGAAAGCCCAAACACTTCTTTTATTATTATGATTATTATTTATTATTAATAAAAATTAAAGAAAACAAAGAAGTGTTGTCAGAAGCGCAAGGAACAAGATTTCTGAAAAGAGAGAAGGGGGGCCGGATGTCTCGTTTCCTGATAGGTCACAAGCCAAAAGAGGTGAGGGACGTGTCAGCGTGTAGAGGCCGCTTTCACATCCCCCAAGCCAGAATTATTGGCTTCGTAGGAAGGCGCGACGAATTTTTGTTTCTTGAAAGCGCTGAAAGGCAGAAATACAATTAATAGGGTTGGGGGACGGGTACGGCAGATGGAGATAAGCCGTAGGGGTGCGCGAAACTCAGAAACACAGCGGCTAGGGTTTAGAAAAAAAAAATCTATAAAAGGCAGAGAAAGAGAGAAAAAAAATGAAAAACACAAACTCCTAAACACACAAAAGAGTAAAGAAAGAAAGAAAAGAAAAGAAAGAAAAAAAAAAGAAGAAGAAAAGAGTGAGAAATCAAATGGCCTCTTCTTACCCCTTTTCCTTGGATCTCAACCTAGCTCCACCGACTAGACATGGGGCCAAGCAGCGGCACTAGTATGGGTGCCCTACTTTGCCTCTTCACGGGGGCATGTGACTGTCAATGACTCAATACTCCTGGACAACGATGTTGCCATTGGAGTTGGTAGAAATTTAGTGACTCCTAAAGATATACGTGTGTTCGGGACAAGGGATGACAACCGGGTCACGAGTGATGCCCTAGCACTGAGCGTGCAGAGTCCAGCATGTGTCGCAAGTTTGGGACATCGCCTACTTGCGAAGTCCCATGAGGTAGAGGTGCTGAAAGGTCAGTTGGCGGCGGAGCGAAGTATGGTTGAAGAGTGTCAGACTGCTATAAAAAGCTTGGAAAGGGAGAGGGCAAGGATAGTGGAGGTGAATCGACACCAGCTAGAAGTATTGCGGGACGAGAATAAAAGCCTAACAAAGATGGTAGAGTTGTATTCTCGCGACATGCGAAAGCAGCTGGAAGACCTAGACCGACCGGGTAAACGCAAACAAGTAGATCGCGAGAGTAGTTACGCTCAAACTAAAATTGCGATCTTTGGGAGCTCAAGTGGTGAGCCCCAAGAGGCTGTGCGTGAAGCCCTGGAAGAGGACAGCCAGAGGGCCAAACTCAAAGCTCCAATGGTCGAGACACCAACAACCGAGAAGAAATGATTTCTACAACATTATTGGTGTTTTTATTTTATTTTGTGGTTTTTGGTTTTTGTTATTTCTCTTTTTTCGGAAATAAAAGAGTAAGGTTGCAGAAAGAAAAAAAAAAAAAAAAAAAGAAGAAGAAAAAGAAAAAGAAAAAGAAAACACACTTCCCAACTAAAATAAGACAAAGATGATAGCCTAAAGGGAAAGGTAAAAACACAAAGCACTAGAAAATGAAAGTAACGGGCAAAAACATAAAACACAAGAAAACACGGAAAAAAGTAAAGTAAAGTGAAAGTAAAGGTGCTCCCCCTTGAAGCGATTAGGTCGAGACATGCCCGGGAAATCCGAAATGGTGTTGGCTCTCTCTCATCAGCATATGCCTATTTAAACCACGCCTCTACAAGCGGATGATACCCAGCATTTCTTCCTGCAAACTTAAGGAAAAACATCAAAAAATTCAGAAGCGAAACAAATGGCATCCTCATGCACTCACCTTGATGACCTCAACCTTGAGTTATCACTTGCACCACCAAATGCCCAGATAAGGGCTCCTCCAACCCCTGTCTTCCCAAACTCCACATATCATCATGGCACAGCCTCAAACTTTCCTGAGGCAATCCGAACCTTTCTGAGGCAATGCCGAACAGGGTCAGGACTGCCTGGGAACATTGATTGGCAGGTAAACTCACTCCAGCAGGTCATCTGCATGTGGCACGTAGGTCTCGCAGGATGGCGGTGGATGAGTCCCACAATCTCACTGTGCTCCAGGCGGTCTCGTCTACCAATCTGGGCATGCGACTACTGGCGAGGACACAGGAGTGTGCAGCATCTAGTGAGGAGGTGGCCTCCTTGAAAGCTCTGGTGGCGAACTCCAGAAACGGCTCTCCTGTGCCAACCAGAATGTAGAAGCACTGCAGAAGAGAAATAATGATCATGTCGAACTTTTGCAGGTTCTACAAGTAAGAGCAGGTAGAGGCAATTAGCATGATGCCTCAAGTGGCTCAGAATCTGGAAACAAACATGTGATTGAGAAATTTTATGTATGTATTTTCACATTTGTGTTAAGCTCATATTTTCATACATATACATGCCCAATTTACTTACTCATTTTGCTTAGTTTTTGTTAGGGTTTTCTTTTCCTTGATGTGGGAGAACATGATGAGCAGCTGACCCAAAGAAGAATATGTGCTGCCATACTATGTGCATTTCCCTCTCATTGTCTTCAAGGGGAAGTTCTAAACTTTCTTTCTTTTATTTCTTTCATTTCATTCCTTTACCCTTGATTTCATGTGCATTATTGTATGCTTTACATGGATTCAAACATTCAGGACAATGCTTCATTTAAGTTTGGGGGTGAGGAAAGTTTTTTTTTAGTTTTTGTGTTTGTGTCTGAAAACGTAGGCTTCTCCATTGCTACAATGTTTTATTTTCTGCTACTGTTTTGAAAGTTTGGTCCGCATTGTGTTCTTCATGTTTTCATGCTGAATCCAACGACATAAAGAACGTTAAAATTGACCAAGTGCTTTGAAAGTTACATGTCAAAACAGATTATATACTGAAATTGAGCAAAACAACAATTTGAAACCTCACGTTTTTCTTTTCTGTTTCTTTTTCTTTGAGTCATTTTCGGTTTTCCTTCCCACACCAATGATAAATCTTGAGTCTAACTTCTAATATGGCTCTTAGGAATTTGATAAGCATTGTGTTAGGTCTGAATCTTATTCTTTTGCTAGCTAAGTCTCACAAAATTATGCTTGAGCTTTCTATGCACTTTAGCCATGATTATACACCTCTTGCATGTCTTACCCAATTGTATGCATTTTTGCTTGTGTGATTCATTGGAATGTTAAGTATAACTAAGATATGATTTAGGCCATCTTTGTTAAACCTATTTCTTTTTCCTCCATCAACCCATACAATACATATTCCATTGTAAATCCTTCTGTGCCCAAACACTTAGCCATTTCTTTCTATCACCTTATCATCCATTAAACATTCTACCATCTAAGGGACTTGTAGAGTGTGTTTGTATTTCAGATTGTAATGCATTCAAGGCAATAAATGAGCAATTAAAAAAAAAAAAAAAGAAGTGTGGCCAATGTAGTCACGACCCTAGGGTGATATAAGGAGAAATCAAGGTGATCTAGGGTGAAGAGCCGCAAAATTGGGCCAAATATTATACAAAGTGTGTAAACATCAAAATCAAATTGTGAAGTGATTCAATTGCAAAATCTGGTGTTGTGAGCTTTTCAATTTCTGTGCCTTACATTTCAACCGTCCATGATCTTGTTTACATATTATGCTCTACTTTGTTCCTTAGATTTTGTGTTTTCATATCCATTCTTTTTCTAACCATTACCATAACCCCATTACATCCATAAGTAAAGTCCTATTGATCTTGGTTTAGCTTGGCAAACTTGTGTTCATTCTTGCAGGAATTCATATCGTTGTTTGAGAAGCATGAGTTGTATCTTCATGGCTACTTCACACACACACCTTCAACATGATTTGTGTGAGATTGTGGTAGCACTTGAATAATGTTTAGAACTTCCTTAGTGCTTGTTTTGTTCCTTGTTGAGCCATGTCTATGAAGTTTAACATTTTTGTCTGGTTGGAAGGTTAACGTCTTTGTTTTTGTTTTTGTTTTGCTTAAGGACTAACAAATCTATTCAGTTTTCTCACCATTTTGTTTTGTAGAGTCAGTAAAACGTTTGTGGGTATTGAATTCTGTTAAACCCTCAGGAGACACAACTCCTCCTACTAGGGATGCCTAGAGGTTTAAAGGCTTGTTGCATACGCTCAATGCAATCGAGTTACCTACGAAAGTGGTCTAGTTAACTTCTTGTATTGTTTTTATCTTTGTTTTTCTTTTGTTTTGCTCGAGGACTAGCAAAATCTAAGTTTGGGGGTGTGTTAAGCTCATATTTTCATACATATACATGCCCAATTTACTTACTCATTTTGCTTAGTTTCTTAGAATTTTGAGTTATTTGCCTCTCTTTGTGTGTTTTGTAGGCCAATAGAGCAAGAGAGCATAATTCATGCAATTAAAGCATGTTAAGGCCAATGAAGCAATGTGGTGCAAAAACGTGCAAAAGCTGGAGGTGAGGCAGACGTTCATTTCAGCGTTATCTTCTTCGTCCGAGCTTGGATTGGGCCAATACTTGTGTGGTTGGATCAGAGACATTCTGAACTTGACAATGGACATCTTAAAGTTGTCATTTGATTCAGCCAAGCCCAATTCGTAAGCCCATGAAAATACACATCATGCTGACATAAGGATGAGCTGATGGATGCTTGGTCATGGTGAGCTAGGCATGAGGTATTGGTTTCTGGATGGATGCTTGGTCATGCTGACATATTGATGAGCTAGGGCTGCTGGTGGAAGTTATTAGTGAAGTGCAACAACCATTTCTGATTATCTAATGCAAGTGTATTAGGTGAAATTTGTGTGGTTGGTGAACTTAATTGTATAATCTGATTCACCTAACCTTTGTGCCTATAAATAGGGAGTTTCTAGAGAGCTTAGAGAGCCAGAATTTCATTCCATAATTTACACTTCCATTGTACACAAAGAGAGGGAAAGTTGAGAGTCACAAAGGGAGAGAAGGGAGAAGGCAGGCAGCTGGGAGGCTTTGGCCTCCTGGCAGCCATGGAGATGAATCTTTTCAATCTCTAGCATGTTGTCCTTATCTTCTTCTCCTCCCTTTGTCTTTTATTTTCTTCTTGTATTTTCTTTGTTTTACTTTGTTTTCTGTTATTAGTTGTAATAAACATCTTGCTAGTCTTGTATCATGGTTTGAGTTTATGAAGTTTGATTTCATTCATGAATTCTTCTTCACTATTTTAATGGAGCTGTTTTTGCATCCTTTGATTGATCACCTGAGGTTTTATGCATTTTGCTCTTGTTGGGAAGGTTTGGGGATCATCTTCATTCAATCCATTAGCAACTCATGTGATTTGGTTTCTAGGTCTCCTAATGTAAACACCATGCTTGGGGTCCTTGTGATGTTCAATGCAATTTGATCCAAACACCATGGACTTATTTGTGAGCATCTTCATGAGTGAATCAATTTGTTTACTTGCTGCCATAACATGATTAGAACAATTAGGGTGGATTCTAAAACAACACCATCTTGTCTTAGTTACTTTCTTTCTTCTTGTTTTGTTTCTCTTGTTTCCATTTCTGTTTTGTGTAGGAAAACTGAGTTGGATCATTCAATCACCAATCCCTGTGGAATCGACCTCGCACTTACATATGCTAAACTACCAACGGCTCGTGCACTTGCGAGTATCACAAGTTGAGGATGCAGCTGAATCCATTTTGGTGCAGCTGAATCTACGCAACAATTTGTGTATGTAATCACATGTTTATGAAATGAATAAGTTTTTGAGCCAAATTTCCGTGTGCGCAATCATGAAGCAATCTACTTCCTAAACTTAAAACAAATTAAAATACATAAACAAGTAAAAGAAAGAAAGAATTACAGTAATAAAAACAAAGAGATACAAGAAATTCGGAATTGCCTTAGTTGGAGATTGGGTTCCGAAATCTGTTTATTTATTTATTTATTTATTATTTTGTGTTTGTGTTTTGGTTTTTTTTTTTTAGTAATGTATGAAATAAGAGGGTAAATGAAATAGAAAGATAATACCTGGAAAATATGCATGTCAATCCCTTTGGTATTTATCCAGGTACAGAATAAAAGACAAAAATAATAAATTAAAAAAAATCCAAGCAAAAAGAAATAAAGACCAAAATGAATCAAAACACACAAAAAGAAAACTAAAATCTATACAAACACAAAATAAACAGTCAGAAAAAAATACAAAAAGAACTACACAAAGAAATAAGCAAAAATTATATTGTTTTTATTATTTTTTTATTTTTTATTTTTAAACACTCAGTAACTTATTTTAAAAACACATAAATATACAAGCAACTCATGGATGACCAGTTAAGGGCCTCAGAAAAACACAGCCAGGAGATCCGGGAAGGTTGGAGGGGTCACAATGGTCCCGCTTAAAACCCAAACTTCTTAAACACCGAAGGTGTCGCCTATAGAACTCCTAGACACTGATATTGACAAAGACACTCACTGAAGTTACCAAAAGTCATGAGTTTTTTTTTTTTTTTTTAAATATATATATATATTTTTATATTAAAAAAAACAATAATAAAAATAATAATAACAAAACAAGAAAAAAGAAAGGATTGGAATGCTCCCCCTTGAAGCGATTAGGTCGAGTATGGATGCATTTGAAGGTCGCGACTTCTCCTACTACTCCACATTTCTCCTCCTTATGATTAGAGTTGTCTTCTTTTCTTTTTTTTTTTATTGATACATGTACAAACAAGCACATAATGTTCAAGCAATAAGCACACAAATTGACATAAAGAAAAAGAAATGAACTTTCTTAAAATAAAATAAAATATAATATGAAACTTCTTCCAAGAGTACGTAACGAACACTAGGGTTTCGGAATCCACCCTAAACAATTCTACCTATGTTCATGAATACTCAAGTGATGAACTCTAAACGTATTGATGAAGATGTTTGCAATCAAGACCATGGGTCGTGGCTCAAGACGCATTGATTCTCTCTAATATACGTAAAGTGCATGGTTCGTGCTACAATACTTGTGCCCTCCCCATAACTGAACCTAGGTATGGTTCGTACTTCGATTCAATTACAAAGAAAACCCATTAAGTTCAAAGAGAATATGAACATCACAAAAATCCTAATAGCATGGTGTTTACATTAGGTATTCAAGAAACCAATTCACATGGATGGTTCTTACTTCATCCATTTATTGCTTAGGAAAACATGAAGATACACATAATCCCAACAACCTCAAGAAGCATGCTTTCAAAGGTAATCAATCAAGGAAAACACACATCAAGGATAGATTAATTTGGTGAATTGGAATTCATCAATTTGTTGTCAAGAAACCAATTCACATGATGCTCACTTAAACAAGTTCAATCATTTGTTGCTAATTAGGAATTATGTTCTTGGTTATCTTACACCACTTCTCAACTTTAGATACATGCATACAACCTAAGGTGATTAAGCAAAGGAAGCAAACACATATCATATAAGATTCAATTAGTGAATGGGATTCATCAACAACATCTAAAAATTCATACACTCAAAGCATAAAAACTTATATATTTTACAAAACTAAATTATAACTAGTGGAAGAATTTAATTAACCAGAATTTGATTAGTTTTCCGTTGCAATCCCCGGCAACGGCGCCAAAAACTTGTTGTCACCAAAAGCGGTGTCTTTTAAAACTTATAAACTCGCAAGCGCACGAATCGAATATAGCATAAGCGTGTAAGAGCGAGATCGTACCCAAGGGATTGCGTGTAAAGATAGAAAACCAATTATACCCAAGTTAATTTCATTGCCAACCTAGTTGATTCAAATGGTGATTTGTTTGTTGATAAAGAAAATTAAATAAAGCATGAAACAAATATGGAAATGACAATAAACTGAAATTAAGATTTATATTTATGAGAAAAATTAATTAAGGTATTAGAATCCACACCATTATTCCATAAGATCCTAATTATTTATCTTTCAATTCCCATGGAGTAGCAATCTAGAAATCAATCTACTGCTTTCTCAAGATTTATCAATTAAGCTTGTACTTTAGATCATAAGTAAATTTTCCTTCCCTTCATAAGTACAAATTCTAAGCATAAAATGTAAACAAAATTATTTAACTACAAAGGATCAAAGTTTCCTAAGCATCCTATGTGAAAAAGTTTATTTGAATAACAAAATATCAAAGAAATTTATAAATTAGAAATATAAACCAAGGATGAATTAATAGATTAATCCAAACTCTTAACTACCACAAATACATGTTATATGTCACAATACATGATACAAGTGGTGAAAAGAAGATTAATCTATTAATCATGTGAAGTGAAAATTATAATCATTGAACACCACAATATTTGAGAATTGAAAATGAAAACTAGAACTCTATTTAATAATGGTGTTTCATCCAACCTTAGTTAAGTATTTTAGCTAGACATAATTAAGAATTAAAACAAAACAAAGAAACTAAAATACATAATTTACATGAGAACTAGGAAAGGAAGAACAAGTTTAAAAGAGTTGTTAGCTCTTGGTTCTTTCCTTTCCATCATTGTTCTCTTTCTTCCTCACTCTTTCTCTCTCTCTCTCTTGCCTTCTGCTGTGTATCACTCTTGAATTTCTGCACCCTTTCTCTCTTGAGTTGTTGCCTATTTATAGAAGCATGAAGTCCCTTTCATTCCAGCTGCATATGCAAGCTGTCTTCTAGAACCTGTCTTGGTGTGTGACAGCCTGTGGATTGAGTTTTTATCCAATTGCTCCAATTTTTGGATATGTTTTAGTCGACATCTTATTGAACAAGTGTAATGAAGGATATTTATTCATTGGAGCATGGGAAAATTCGTTTTTCAGGTCTGCAAATGGACTGTACAGCATGAGCTGTAAAAGGCAAAGTCATGAACCTGTCTTGGTGTTTGACAGCCTGTGGATTGAGTTTTTATCCAATTATTCCAATTTTTGGATATGTTTTAGTCGACATCTTATTGAACAAGTGTCATGAAGGATATGTATTCATTTGAGCATGGGAAAATTCGTTTTTCAGGTCTGCAAATGGACTGTACAGCATGAGCTGTAAAAGGCAAAGTCATCAAATCCAAATTGAGTTCTTCCTCTCTTTTTGCAACACATTGCTTATTCCTCCTCCTCCTCATGCCATTGGTGGAAGACACTTAATATCTACATACAATCACTCATTAAATACAAAAACAAAGATTGAAAATAGCCAATACAAATACTCTAATAAATTTACATAATACAAAAGAAAATACTAACAAATATAAATTTAAGGATAAAACTTGTATTTATTTTGTGCTCATCAATATGCATTCTCAAGTACGCTGTTTTTTGTGTGTGTTTTCTTTTGTATTCCATGATGAATAATAATTCATAAGTTGACTCCGAGTTTCTAGAGGAATTTCAAGATAGGCTTATACTTTAAATTCGTCTAGCAACACATCAGAGTCATCTTATCAATCATTATTCTTCATGGAAATGAATTTAGTTTTCCTTTGTCTTGACTTATGTGCTTTAAATTGAAGGTTCCATTATCAAACACTCCATTGTTACTTTTCTTTTTTGTTTTGGGGAGTGGGGGAGGGAGTACCTGCAGGTTATTTTGCTTGATTACACACATATATATGGAATAAAGTAGTTTTACTATGTACTTTGTGACCTGCTGAAGGGTTTTTGGTGTCATTTGTATTGTATTTTTGCAGATAATAGAAAATACAAAGGAATTTAAGCAGAAATTGAAAGATAGCATCAGAAGGAAATCTGATCTGTTTAAGAATGGTGATTTAGGGACGGACAAAGTATGATGCATTCCTTCTTGAAGTTTCAATATTCTTTCTCATAATACCTTTTGAAACGTTTACATCCAAGCATATAAACAAATATTTTTACATGCTTTGCTGATTTCTTCCACAGGTACGATATGCTGCTGCAGGCTACAAGGAAAGATAATACAAATTTTCTGCAGAAGGGCCAGGGAATATTGAAAGCAAAAGAAAGGAAGTAGTACGTGTGGCTTTCATAAATTTTTTCTTATACTTCTTTAGTCCCCATGATGTTTGTTTCTTACAGAAGCTGCACTTTTTTCTTTGTAAAATGGAGGGCCAAAGGCCGCACCAAAACTATTCCTCTTACTGAGTTTTGATAAATTGTTTGGTTGATTGTTTGCAAAACCAACACAAAATTAGATGCGATCTTGTGTTATTCCAATAAGGTTTTTTGGTAGTACATTTTCTACTTGTGTATTTAACAGATATTTTATTTATTTAATTTAAGATTTCCCCTTATTTGCAATTTTCAATTGCTGATTTACTTTAGGTTAAATACTACACTGAAGGACTGCTCTGGGTTCACTTGTACTATTTTTCTGGTCCCCCATCATGGACATGGTAAGACATATGTAATATGGACTGCAGTTATTTACTTGATATTGGTATGAAAATTAGTGTTACATTACATTCACTGTAATATCCTATCAGGTTTTATCCTTTCCATTATGCGCCATTTGCTTCCGACCTAAAGGGCCTTGGTCAGGTGAAACCTAAGTTTGAAAAAGGTTCCCCATTCTTACCTATCGATACTCTCATGGCTGTGTTACCACCCAGAAGGTAACTATGTTTCTTTGTTTTGTAAGTTTGGTCTTACCAAGTTCTCCAAGAAAATAATACAAATGTTCTCCCTTGTAGTGCTCATGCACTTCCGAAAGTTTATCAGACACTTATGACAGATGAGAGTTCTACCATTATTGACTTTTACCCTTCTGGTAAGTACACGTTTGTAATATCAGTTATGTTAGTCCATGGGATCTGATAGAAATTAATTGCAAGCTCTGTTTCATCTATAGATTTTGAAATTGATATGGATGGGAAACGCTTTACATGGCAGGTTTGTCTTCTCTTCTTTCCTTATATGATTTCTGGTAGTTATTCATTGGTATTGCATTTTCGTTGACATCTAGTGATTGTTCTCTCTTTTACCTTTTAAAATTGTGTTTGACTTTATCATCTCCAAAAGGGCATTTGCAAACTTCCTTTTATAGAAGAAGAACGGCTTCTATCTGAAACGAGAAAGTTAGAGAAGGAGTTGGTGGTATGAAACTTTTTTATATATTTTAATTTCTTAAAGATACGAGATGTTTTTCCATTCTTATATTTAAATTGTCTTATCAGTTTGTGTTACAATATGTGTAGGGGGAAGACAGAGACAGGAATGAAGAGAAAGTTGATCAATTATTTGTGCTAAGCACACACAATATGGTATCACAGATTGTCGCACTGACAAAGGAAAACTGCCCCATCAAGATTGACAACAGATTGTGGTAGGTCAATTATCTTTCTGAAGTCTTGTCTTTGTTACTTTTCCTTTTTCTTTTTTCTTTCATGGACCGCTTTTGCAATATTTTCTCAATGTTAATGTTTATTGATAAGTTCTCTGCCCCCTTTCAGTTCTGGAATTAGTGGTTTTTTACGTCTTCATGAGAATGCTTCCAGTGTTAAAGGAGGAGATCATAAACTTCAAGAAGACTCTGTCTTGTGAGTAACCAAACTAACGAGTCGTTAATTTTGATCTTGTAAATGTTTTGCTGTCCTGAAGGATAAGTTTTATGAATTTGATTATGTTACAGATGTGTGCGATATGAGCTTCCAAACGATGGTCCACATGTGCCTTGTTTACTTGCTGGTGTAGAGTTTCCTGTCAAGGTATCCGAACTTTCAGAATTTGCAATTATTTTCATGAGCTTGAATGGTCTCGTGCATATATGTTTGTTGTCGTATCTGTTTAATGTGAAGGTTTACCTGCTCTGCCACTGCAGATATGATTAGTTCCTTGCTAACACTGGCTTAATGAGTTTTTGGTATTCTAACTACATTGTTGGGATGCATTTTTGAGTTCAATAGTTAAATGTCCTCACTCCCTAATTTACTGTCCTTCAACTAGCATAAAAGAAATTCAGTGGCATGTTATAATTAAGCCCAATTTGTAACATTTTCCATCTACATTTGCAGACAATCACTGAAGACGATCTTATGGAGACAAAACTCTGGCACGAATATCAGGGAAGCATACCCAGCTCCAGGTTCTTTGGCTTCTTGCTCTGTCTTCCGTTTGATATTCACATCTATATCTACGAATTTCTCTTTAAACTCATTGTTCAAGAACTAAATGCAATGCAGCAGTCAGCTTGTTCAGGAAAGGTTTAGAAAACCAGATAATATGGGAAATCGAGGCTTCCGGAACAATGCTAGATTCACTTCTAGCTCTCCGAATATGATACACAAATTTTCTGGCACTGGATGGGGTTGTGGTAGAGGGAAAGCAATTGCAAGTCCTGATTTTGGAGACCGATTTCATGCTCCAGGAAGAATACCTTGTGAAAGAGTAATGTCATCTAGCTCATATTCAGCGAACGGTCCGGTGGCATACAAAAAAGCCTCTCTTCATGAGACACCTGTTTGTAATGAAAAGTGGAGAGTTGCTGGTTCTGGTTCAGGAGATCAAATACGAACCCTTAGGGATTTGCAAATATCGAAGTCATCATCAAGCCAGGGCTGGAGGCCTAATGGAAGAGTTCAGTCAGCAAACAATGTTTTCTGGCCGTCTAGAAATGGCTTCACACCTGACACAAACCATGCTTGGCAACATGGTCAGTGCCGCGGTAGAGGCCATCAGGACTCCTCGAAGCATTATTCACCTTCTGCTGCTAACCGTTCATCCCAAGCCAGTGGGAGTGCGCACTTTGTTCCACGTAGTTGGGATACTGAAGGTAAGCCCCGCTGGTAGCTAGTTAACACATAGCCCTCTTTGCTTGGCTGCCAAAAGAGCAAGAAAAGCACTGTTTTGTACACATTCCATCTATTTTGTATTTTACGCTGAACGATGAAGAATTTTCGATCTACTAGCTTTTTCCTATGCTTCACAATTTCTGCAATTCCATATTTTTGGTAATTAAGCAGGGCAATCTACTCAAGAATCAAATAATGTTGGGCTGAATGTATAAGATAAAAAGCTGCAGGCCGTTCTTATATAAGAGACAACTGTAACATTTTTTGACAAGATAAAAGTCCTTTATTCTTCAGTGCCGCTTCATCAGCACCTGCAATTCATTAATAGGTTGCTTGTTTTACCTTAGTTTCATTTCATCTTTTGAAGGTTCATAAAGATTCCCAATCCTAATATACCACACTCTAGACTCCAATCTAATGGCTCCCAATGACATGAGAATGACATGATCACCACTGAATTTGTTTTTCCATTTCATTTTAGAATGTTGTCTCAGTGTTTAGGGTTTAAGGTTTAGTCCCAACCCATGCCCAATTGTATTGGTGCTTTCCAAAGATCCTGCCCCTGAATTATGTCAGAATATATTTGGGCGTTCATTTTATATCCTGGAGATATGATTTGTATGATCTTTCCTTATAGCTATAAGAGTTTTCTTGCCCATCTGGCTATACAAAATCTGATAACATTAATGGAATGCTATTGAAAATGCAAACATAGCATTGGAAAAGCGCTATGGAAAAGGGGTCTACGATAGCACGTCAAAAACGCTATGGTAGAGTTGGGGTTTTTATAAAGTCGGCTGACACAGTTTCGTATAGGGCTATTATATCTTTCTATAGTGTTTTTGTAGTGTTATCTATGTCGATTTGTGGTGCTCCACGGAGTTGTAAATTTCAGTGATATATGTACAAAAAATGCAAACATTCGATGACTATTATATTTGTTTTAATACCCTAAATATTACATAAAAATATTAATATATATCTTAAAATTTAACCCCTTTTTTTCTTTCTAATAATAAAATTTTAAAATATTTTTTTTAAAACTCAAACAATAGTCTAACCATTGGCTTCTTTTTGAAAAAATATAAATAAAAAACTCCATAACAGCTTCAAATGCTAAAAAGTACTATCATATAGTAAGCCGATCCTTATTTATATTATTTTACAAGTTCTATTCCAACGTTACCCTTATAGCACGGTCATTATCATCTAAACATGAAAACAATACACCCCCAAAGGACGCCATGTGGACCGTTTTTTAACAAGGGTGGGTTACACGTGGTGTGGAGACCTTACAGATAAAGACCATGGCGGATCCACCATGGATTGATAACTCAATATGTAAATTTTAAATTATTACAAAATTATATTTTTTAGGTTTATAAGAGAACTAGCCTTTTCGCACACACTTCCACGCCTGCGAGGGGCTTTTTTTAAAAAAAAAAATTTAGTTTAGAATTAAAAAGATAATGGATAGTTGTCTGATTTTTCTTTTAATTTTATTTTATTTAATATGAAAAAGTATGAATTTACTATATTATTTTTATTTAATTAATAATTTCAATTCTTAATTTTTGTATTAATCAATGATATTTTCTGCTATTTTGAATGTTTTACTGGATAGATATATGGATGACAAAAGGAATATTAGCAATATAACCAATGGCATTTTCGTCCAAAAAAAGCAATATAAAATTAATCAATTTTGACGGTTATGTTTTATCAAATGGTGATTCGGCATCAAGTCTTGTTATTAGGAATGCACAAGGTCGTCTAATTCCGCCGTTCGCTCAGGGGACTAAGGATCGGACGTCCTGTCATCGTGACTTCTCGGCGGCGAATTCGTTGGCGCTCCGTGGCGCACGGCATCGACGCGCGGAGGGCGTGTGGGAGCGTGAGCTTCAACGTGAGGCTTTTGGCTAGGGTTGAGTTTCGGAGAGGTGGGTGGAGGCTGAGGCGGCGGCTCTTGAGGGTTTTGTGCCGTGGCGTGGCGGTTTTCTTTCGTCGAAAGGCAGGTTGGGTACTTTGGCCTGTGGGTCAAGAGATTGCCAGGTTGTTGTTTGAGATGGGGGCAATGCGTGTGGTGCAAATGGTAATTTTTTTTAATCTCTCACTTTTCAATTGAAGTCTCTGATATTGTGACAAGTTAGGAACGAGGAATGTGTTGTTGTATAATTAGTAAGATGAGTTTATGGATTTAGGTTAAGTTGTTGTATATATTTTTAACTACAATTCTTTTGTTGTTTCTGGTTAGTGATGGTTGCAATTGAGTTTGTTTTTTTTTGTTTCTCGTCCCAAAATACTATATCTTAGCTGAGCTTGTTTGCTTGTTGTATTCAGTTGATTATTGTTGTGTTTTTTATAGAGGTCAAGTAGAGCTCATTTGCCTTTAATGGCTCTTGGTGTTTTTTGATGGAGGCTTGCTTATCCAAGAGGATTTGAAAATGGAAGGAGGCAACATTATTTAGTAGAAACTAGAAAGAAACAGAGTAGTTGCTTAGAACATCTGTCTCATGCTTGTTTTGGCCTTGGTTATTAAACTCGATGAACATCTATAGGCTTTGCTGATCCTAGTGGATTTGAAAATGGATGGGATATATGTTCAAAAATCAAGAGCTTTTTTTAGGGTTGAGGATGGGATCAATGATATAATAGCAGAGCTGTCTATGGAATGAGTGTAACTTTTAGTTTTAACAGCAATGTCTTCTACTTCTGTGATGTGTGTTATCTATGTCAGAAGAGATGATTATACCACTCTACCACTTATCAGATTGGTTTAGTTGCGGTTTTTTCTTTTAATTTATTTGTTAATCAAGTTTGTCTGCCATATTCCTATGTTAAGAATTTAGAATTTTGTGAAACTGGCACTTCCCTTTGGAAGGTATCCACGGTAGGCCCACGTGGATTATGCAGCTTAGGCTAATGTTTTTTAAGCTTTTACTTCGTTCCTGTCTGTGGTTCAGTCATGTATTTCCACATCGGAGTTCCATCAGATTTCAGCCCTAGAAATTTAGGAGGTTAGGGATTTGGACAAAGGTTTTGAGTTTGAGTTTGAGTTTCACTTTGGTCCAAATCCAAGTCTGTAGCTTTGCTCTGGGTTTGTAAACTCTTTGCATATGGTTTAGTCATTGTCAGGAGAACTGGATTAATTCAGATATGGAGATTATTTGACGTATAGGGTCTTGTTTAATTTTGAACCCTTGATTCAAGCATAACAAGCCCACTCGATAACATATCCATATACAAATGAGTTGTTTCTCTTGGGCAATTCATTTGTGTAAACCTAATTGTCATCAAAGTTCAAGTCATTGCATTTCTGGCAGGCAGTTTCTCAAACAATTACCAAAGGCAGAGGCTGATTATTTGCTTAAATCAATTACAACATGTAAACATATTTGTGCTATGATCAAATACAGAGTAGAGCTGCTAACTTTCCCTTACATAGATCCACATCGTGACTAATATTGATTCACTTCATTTGCATCCACAATCAAAGTAATCTCTTCAGATTTGAAGCACTTGATGCACAGGGACTTTCGATTGTCCACACCAACTTCATCTCAGGAATTTGTTGTGGGTATAAGAAAGGCCTTGGAGGCATTTGGAGGCTCTCAATTTCTCCTTCAAGCATCTCCACTACTTTATTCATTGAAGGTCGTTCGATAGGCTTCATTTGTATGCACCATAAAGCCACCATCATCATCTTCTTTATGATCTTCTTTTCCTCATTTGTTGCATCAGCTCCTATTTCTATGTCCTTTCCTGCCTTCAACTGATCAGAAACCCATGTCGGAAAGTAGATTTGGCTAAATTGGCTTGATTGTTCTATACCCGCATTCAGGTTTTTCCTTCTACCGGCCATTTCCATCAATAGCATTCCGAAACTATACACATCGGCTTTGTATGAAACACCTCCAATGTTTTTGTAGAACAGTTCTGGAGCAATGTATCCCATGGTTCCTCTTGCTGCAGTCAAAGATACAATGCTATTATCCAATGGGTATAGCTTTGCTAACCCAAAATCAGAGACCTTGGGAGTAAAATTCTCGTCTAGAAGAATGTTGTGAGGCTTGATGTCAAAGTGCAAAATTTGCATGTCACAGCCTTGATGGAGGTATTCAATACCACGAGCCACTCCAAGTGCGACTTCAAATATTATTTGGCAGCTTAAAGACACATCTCCTTGTTGAGAAAAAATGTATTTCTCAAGAGACCCATTAGGCATGAAATCATATACTAGAGCACGTTTTGAACCATCAACACAGAAGCCAATAAGTCGCACCACGTTAACATGGCGAATCCTTCCAATGGTACCAACTTCATTAATAAAGTCTTGCCCATTACTTTTGGACTTACCCAACATCTTGATGGCTACAAGGCGACCACTGCGGAGCCTTGCCTTGTATACAGAGCCATAGCCTCCTTCCCCCAATTTGTCCTTGAAACCTTTGGTCATCTTTTTGATGTCAGAGTAAGAGTACCTTATTGGCATGAGATTATTATTACTCCGTAGAAAGTCTTCTATATTGTCATACATTGACAAGTGCCTCCTTCGCCATTTATATATTACCAGTGCAGTTAAACAACAAAAACCCAATGAAAATTTGGCTGCCAGGTATATTGCTGCATGGTTCACAAAAATGGAATTAATGAACACGAAGTATAATAATTATAATAATAATAATATACTCCTTTGCAAATCCATCTCAATCAAAATAAGAATATTAATGCTCCAGTGATCCACACAAGTATTCTCTAACCTAGGAAAGCGACTGCACATCCCAGAATCTGGGCAAAGTTTAATCTGGAATTATACATAGGGAAAGGCCAGTGAAAGCGGAAGAGCCTCTCAGTGGTGTAAAAACATTCTTCTGCAACAGAAGTAAAGAAATGAATCGATCAATGGAATGACTAAGGTGGTTTGTCAAGCGAAAAGGCCAAAGAAAAGTAAACGTCTATTTAAAGAGTTGAGGGATCCACTCGCCTATGAACATAGAGATCTTCTCGTACCGAGGGATTTCTCGTACTACATTGCGAAAGAAGACAGTAACATTAGCATAAATTATACACAAATTATGAAAAGAAAACTGTAACATTATTATCTTCATGAGCCAGGGTGCTACATTGAAAAGAAGACTGTAACTGTTGGAAATTACAGTTCAACATGCTATCATAGTCATCAAAGTGGGTGCCTTTGAATTTCAGAGCACATTACAGTAAATAAGCATTCTTTCATATATAATTTATAATTTAAAGGTTTGGCAATTGTCTAACCTTCTTCCAGGTAGCATTGAATTCCATTGTTCAACCCGCATGAACGACTTGTTCCGCAAATTTCGAAACATGCATAAAGAAACCATGAGAGTTCAAAGCCATGCGCTATTTCATTATATATTCCTTTGCAAGACGTCATGTGCTCCTCAGTTGAAGGGGACACCATAACCATTAGTGTTATTTTGCAGGAATCCCCCAAATTGTATAAACTTAGGGGACGCCTAGCCCAATATTTCATGAAATAAGAATAGTTGTTGACCCCACTGATGCATGGAGCTGTTTCAACAATGAGATCGGAAGGATTCATTGGAATTTCACAGCTCAGGAAGATTATAGACATTGATGATCTTTGGTAATCTTCTAATTGGTAATACTCATAATGACCATAGTCATAAATGGTGTAACTACCATGAGGATTAGAGTGATAAGAAAAGTTGAAGGGGGTCAAGGAGTAGAGTGGGTGGGAGAAGTAGTTGTCCTTGATCTTGTGAACACCAGCATCCACAAGTCGGATTGTGCCGTAACTGTAATTGATTGCTTGTACATAATACTTTCCTGAAAACAAGGATAGCACTGCATGAGGAGTAGTACCATTTCCCTTGGCCTCACAAGATAGCTCGAAGCTTTTGTGGCCGCAGTGTTTAGAGTCTCCTTTCAATCGGAATGGAGAGCTTATGTTAATATTTCCACAAGAACGGGTACAATCAGAGTTATCATTGGAAGCTGTTTGGAAACAAGAGGAAGGAGGAAGAAGAAGAAGAAGCACTGTGTAAGCAGCAAATAGGAGACTTCCTCCAGACATGCTGTAAGAGCACAAGGGAAATTTCCAATTTAGTGCAGTTTAACTCTTTAAAGATATAATATAAAGTCTCCCTTTTTTTATTTTTTTTTGGCATAATCAAATAAGAATTAAGAATTGACTTATTATCACAAAAGGTCCCTAAGGTTTACGAAACTATCAGATTGCATCTTTAATATTTTTTTGTGTCATTGCCGTTAGGTTCCGTCCAAAACTCCGTTAGTTGCTAATGTGACATATATATATATATATATATATCACAAAACATCCTTGAGGTTTACACATCTATCACAAATGGTCCCTGCAAATTTTTTAAATTTTTTAAATTTGAAATTCATAAAATTTTGGTTTTCTTTTTTCAATCTTATGAATTTTAAATTATTTTAAAATATATTGTATTTTAAATACACATGACACTATATTATTTTACATGTGGGCTCCACATATAGGTTACATCAACAAACTAATGGAGTTTTAAAAAAATAATTTAAAAATGAAAAAAACCAAGGGTTTAGGGTTTATAAATGGTCCTCAAGGTTAAAATCCTTATATAAATTATTTTTTTATTTTTAAATTTTATGAATTTTAAATTATTTTAAAAAAAACTTCATTAGTTTGTTGGTGTGGCATATATGTGGAGCCCACATCTTCAAAAATATAGTGTCATATGTATGTAAAATACAATATATATTTTTAAATAATATAAAAAAGAAAACCAAAATGTTATGAATTTTAAATTAAAAAATTAAAAAATATCGCAGGGACCATTTGTGATAAATATGTGAACCTCATGGATGTTTTGTGATATGTATATGTCACGTCAGCAAACTAAGAGAAGTTTTTGACAGAACCTAACTTTATTAACCATTTGTGATCACACATACTAACCTTAAGGACCACGAGTAACACAAAAAAACATTAAGGATGAAATCTAATAGTTTCATAAACTTTAGGGACCTTTTTGTGATAATAAGCCTTAAGAATTTAAGAGATCACCGTACCCGTCGGCCATTGACTAAAACATCCAGAAGGAGTGGGGCCCATGTCATCTGAAGTAATCCACACAATTAAAAAAAAAAAAAACCCAAGTCCATATCATATCATATCATATCATCTTCAAGGATACTTGTACTCTGCAAATAATTTCTTGCCATCATGAATTTCTCACGGTGGTTGCTCATGATAGTCGTAACAATAGTAGATGCAGTCAATGGTGGAGTAGTCCTTGAAGAATATCGCAGCGAAACAAGATGTCGCGGTCACGAAGTAGGCCTTGAAGATTGCATAGAAACAAGATGTGGCCCGGAAGAACCAGCCATCCGATTCCCATTTCGACTTAAAGGTAGGCAGCCAATCCATTGTGGCTGCCGGGGATTTGATGTTTCATGCACTGACGACATGAAGACTATACTTGAGTTACCATCGTCGTCAGCTAAGCTCCGTGTTGTTGGGATTAACTACACATCTCATGCAATTGGAGGAAGTGCTTATGATGGTTGCTTGCCAAGGGAGTTGTTTAACAGTAATGATTCTTATCCCTTTGAATTCGTAGGAAACGCAACCTTATTCAGTTGTCCACCGTCAACAGTAAGAGATAAATATTGTTCCAGCGAATATAGTAGTGGTCGTCTGGTGAGATTGAGCCCTTGCCGTGGCAACCATATTTACGCTGTCGCTGATGATAATTGTTCCATTGATGAAATGCCCCTAGTGTCTTGTATCAAGGTGCATGGCTACACGTCATTATCAAGGTCCATTGATCCTGCCTATATACATCAAGGTGTCACTGATGATAATTATCCACCAATATTATTATTGCATTGGTCTATTCCATCATGTGAACATTGTAAAGGTATTTTACAATCCAAGTTTACTTTCCAACTATAATTTCAAGATTAATTGAAGATTCTATGCAAACTATAATTTTGGATTTCATTTATTTGAAAACCGGCCCTTATTTCATGAACAACTTTTACAGGTCGTAATCTTAGAAGGACAAATCTGAAGATATTAGGTGAGCTATATCCGCAGACCTTCATTTTCATTTCATTTCATAGTTTTTTTCTTCCTTTTTCTTTCTTTTATGAATATAATGGGGAGGAAGTTAATCAACGGCATGTTTGGAAGAGAGTTTAAAATGGCTAAAAATGCTTTAAAAAACGTTTGACACAAAAAGAAAATATTTGCAGGTATTTCCGCACTCTGTTTAGTTCTAATAGTGACGGGGACTACAATCTACTATGTCTACAACTCAAACAAAAAGGAAAAAGAAAATCAGCTTAGAATTGAAAGATTTTTGGATGACTACAGAGCGATGAAGCCAAGTAGATATTCCTATGCTGATATTAAGAGGATAACAATTCAATTCAAGGAAAAGTTGGGTCAAGGTGCCTACGGAACAGTGTTCAAAGGAAAGCTTTCCTCTGAGTTACTTGTTGCTGTGAAAATCCTCAACAATTCAAATGAAAATGGGGAAGATTTCATAAATGAAGTGGGGACAATGTGTCAAATCCATCATATCAATGTGGTTCGCTTGGTTGGAGTTTGTGCTGATGGATACATTCGTGCTCTTGTTTACGAATACTTACCAAATGGTTCTTTGCAAAATTTATTATCATCAGCAGATAATAAGAATTCATTCCTTGGTTGGGATAAATTGCGAGATATCGCTCTAGGAATAGCTAAAGGAATTGAATATCTTCACCAAGGATGCGACCAACGAATCCTGCACTTCGATATCAAACCACATAATGTATTGCTAGACCAAGATTTCACTCCAAAAGTTTCTGATTTCGGTTTAGCCAAGTTTTGTGCTAAGGATCAAAGTGCAATATCGATGACTACAGCCAGGGGGACCATGGGCTACATTGCACCCGAAATCTTCTCAAGGAACTTCGGCAATGTCTCCTATAAGTCGGATGTCTATAGCTTTGGAATATTGTTGCTTGAAATGGTTGGAGGAAGAAAAAACTTTAAAGTCATGGAGGACTCCACTAGCCAAGTCTACTTCCCAGAATGGATCTATAACCTTTTAGAGCAAGGCAATGACCTACGAATCCATATCGGTGATGAAGAAGGAGATGTCACAATTGCTAGGAAACTTGCAATTGTGGGTCTATGGTGCATCCAATGGCATCCAACAGATCGCCCTTCAATGAAAGTTGTAGTTCAAATGTTGGAAAGAGATGGTGAGAATCTAGCCATGCCTCCTAGTCCTTTTGCTAGCACTTCGAGTTGAAGGAGAATATAATGAATAGACCTCTACACTGAAGAAGCAGCTGTGACGTTTGTATGGATTATACCACTCACTTATGAGATGAGTCTTCGAGTGTTCTTATAATAAGATTGTTATGGTATTGTCGTGTGTTAAGCAGCTAGTACTAGTTAATTAAGAAATTGGTTTGAGTTCAATAAATTTCAATGTAAAGTATTAGATAGCAATAATTCATCAAATTTGTAGTACATGTTATAATTGAGACTAAGATAGTGTCTCTTTTGCTATATATTCCTATATAATGGTGTATTTTAAATTATAGAAAGGAAAAAAAAGGTTGACCCATGATACATGCTATAATTAATTTGAGGACATGAAGCCATATTGTGGTTGAGCATATACCAAATAAAATTGTTCGTATTTATATATTTTTTTTCATATACAAACACTTACGAAGGAAGAAGAATCGAATATTGATCTTCCGGGGTAAAAATAAATGATCTTAAGCACTAGAACTACAAACTCCTTGTAATATTTATTTTTCTTCAATGTGTAAGTGTAATATTTAGATGAGAGTATGTCAATATTTCCTATGAACTCCTCTACTTAATTATTATTTTAAAGTTTTTATCCAGAAACTCTAACCTCTTATTATCAAGTTATTACAACATTAGCCATTACTTTATGCCCACTCCACAACGTCATCTTACAAAAAGTTACTCAAATAAATGGATGAACTCAATACTTCTTATAAACGATGATGACCTAAAAATTGAACGATTCAAAATCATGTGATGACATTGTGAAGTAAACCCAATTATATATTTAGCCCCTTAGTATATGAATGGTGGTGTAGTTTAAATATCCACATCAATGATTCCTGGTCTACTACCATCAACATGACAATAAACTAGTCCAAAAGGTAAAGAAGAGTCCACGTATTGTGCTCAAAACTTCAAACACAACTATTATACTGCATGAGAGGGTATTTGTCTACTTATTGTTGTACACATGCTGAAACAACGGGAGACCTGGACCATTTAGTTGGCCTGAAATCTCCACAATGCTTTTCCAACCCATATATTCAAGTGAGGAAGCAATTTTTTCTGCATTAATTTGATGAAATGAGTTATATCGACTTCAAAGAAGAAATATGAGTCCCACATTTAATTACCATATGATAAAACCTGTTACTTTTTAATTTTGATTTAAATTATAAAAGATGACATATGATAAGAATTTATTCTTTAGTTCAAGATATTGCTTTCGGAATAGCCACACTATAACAAATTGAATATCTTTACCTAGCTAGGGTGTCACCACCGAATCCTCCACTTCCGATATAACACCATATAATATGTATTTGCTCTCCCAAAAAAAAGTTAATATAATGCTGCCCAATCGTTTGGGTCAATTTAACAATATCATTAATATGAATCGTTCATTTTTCAGGTCATGAATTAAAAATCACCCTTATAAAAAGTTACCAAATTTGAAAACATTCAGGCATCTAATTGCGATAAAAAATAATAGACAAACTTCCTATAAATAATGAAATAACATTCATGATAATAATTAAATGAATAAACGATTTTCAATTTGACTTATTTTTTTCTTATTAGTCCACAAACTGGGTTAAGCATATAACACTTGAGTTTATATATATCTCCAAATAAATGATTCTTGGTCCACTCCCATCAACATGACAATAAATTAGTTTATGTATTGTTTTCAAGGGAATAGATCATTCTCTCCGCTAAACTCAAAAGTGCAAAACATACCAAGGTAGTATTGTGCTCGAAACTGATGACTAGTATTGTCTTCCTACATGGACCCAACAAGAAAATAGAAAAATAGAAGTTTGTACGTAAAATGTGTAAATTGGGGGCGTATTGTGTAACGTGTTGTCACTCCTAGAAATGAACTCAACAAAAATCAACAGAACTTTTTACGTAAAGCGTTTAGGGGGGGGGGGGGCAATTGTGCTGACAGCCTGACACTCTCATGTGCTCTTTTCTTTTTTTAGTGGGGAACCATAGGTGTACCCTCACCATCATCTTCAATGCTTGACACGTGTCCATAGATATAACCATAGTTAACTTTTGCTTTGTATTTATGGAATCATTGTTATATCTATATGGATACGTGTCAAGTATTGAAGATAGTGGTGAAGATACACCTATGATTAAAGTGGTGAGCAAAAATGCACCTTTTTTAAACGCGGGAATGCTTGAATTTTTGTTCACCAACACTGCTTGGCTAATTATTTCACTTATCCTTTTCCCTCTTTTGATTATTGGGGAAGACTTTGACCATTTACTCATGTTATATTGAAAGTCATAGTCATAGTACGTATGATTCTGGTCCAAATAAATGATTCTGGTCCACTCCCATCAACTTGACAATAAATTATTGAATGGTCTTCCTATTGTGTAACGTGTTATCACTCCCACTAGAATTGAACTCAACAAAAATCAACAGAACTTTGTACGTAAAGCATTTAAGAGGGGAGTCATTGTCCCATGTGCCCTTTTTCTTTCTTCAGTGTGTAAATGCTTGAATTTTTGTCCACCGACACTGCATGGCTAATTATTTCACTTCTCTTTTTTCCATCTCTGATTATTTTCCTGGATCATTTTGTAGCTTTGTGCATATAGTCAAGTCAAGTCAGCTAGTACAATTGCTAAACTGCTTCTCTTTCTGTATTCTCAGTTGCGATTGGTGGTTGGGGTCCGGGGGGATCGTGTTTTGTGTGGGATTTGCTTGCTGTAAGATGCTGAGATCATCGAGCAAATGATAATTAATTAGCTCTACATCTTTTTTCTGTTTAATCTTGTTATAAAGAAAACAGTGACTGCTGCGCAACGTTGTTTTTGTAAATGGTTTGTATTTGTGTTTTCCCAAAGTCGCCCTATTTTTTGGTAGTGAGTTTTTGAAGCAAAAACACACCGAGTTCATGCTAAACTCCTAACCCATTTTTATCTTAACGGGTGTATTCAATCTGTACTTATAAAGACTTTTATAAACTTTTTTAAGTGAATGACTTCTATAAACCTCACAACGTTTGATGACTTTTATATACTTTATTATAGACTTTCATAAACTTTTGCATAGAGTTGAAACTTGAATTCTATAATACTTTTTTATAAATAAAAAAAGACACCATTAATTAGTTGGTAGAATCATAGCATTCGGAATGGGCTCTATAAATTACATCCTTAAACATCTCCTCTTTGTTAAGAGTTTGCTTGTTACCTACTTTCTACCCTTTCAGCTCTCCCATGAAATTTCCTTTATGACAAAAAAAATGTAGGCATGAATCAATGAATACACAGACGTGGATTTGAGAAACTAATCAAGAGAGGAACATGAATCAAAATAATGAAAAACACGTAAGATATTTACGTATTCGTGACTGTAGCTAGGGAGTTGCGCCACTTGAGGAGAGCCATCTATTTGTATATTTATCAATCATACAGTCACTAGAAGTCTTGAATTGAGTGTGTTGGTCAGACTTTTGGTATTAATATTTTCTTAAAAACTCTACAAAAGTTATTCATTTAAAAAATTATTTAATTTTATAAATATCACAAAAAATATTTAAATTTTTTTAAAAGTCATAATTGAATATCAGTAAATTTTTATAAACCTTTTAAAAATCTAAAATAAATACCTCACTTTTTAAATCTAAAATAAAAAAAAGGTTTAGCGGTTACAACATGTAAATTGGGGCATATGCATGGGACATGGACCCGACAAGAAAATAGAAAAGCAGAATTTTGTACGTAAAACTAAATTGGGGGGCCTATTATGTAATGTCTTGTCACTCCCACTAGAATTGAACTCAACAACAATCAACAGTAACTTTGTACATAAAGCGTTTAAGAGGGGGACCATTGTGCTGACACTCCCATTTGTCCTTTTCTTTCTTCTTCTTTTTTGATCAAACATATCCTTTTCTTTCTTCAGTGTGTGAATAATGCTTGAATTTTTGTCCACCGACACTGCTTGGCTAATTATTTCTACAATGTTGTGATTATATTTGTGGATCGTTTTGTAGCTCTGTGCATGTCAAGTCCAGGCAAGTAGCGAGTACAATTGCTAAACTAAAATTTGATCTAGCTTAAGTACTCTCGGGAGCATTTTTGCTCATCACTTTAACTATAGGTATACCCTCACCACTATCCTTAATGTTTGACACGTGTCCATAGACATAACCATAGTTAACTTTTGCTTTGTATTTATTGCGAGCATTTTGCTCACCACTTTAACCATAAGTGTACCCTCACCACCATCTTCAATGCTTGACACGTGTCCATAGACATAACCATAGTTCCATAAATACAAAGCAAAAGTTAACTATGGTTATGTCTATGGACACGTGTCAAGTATTGAGGATGGTGGTGAGGGTACACCTATGGTTAAAGTGTTGAGCAAAAATGCACCCGTATTTATGGAATCATGGTTATGTCTATGGACACGTGTCAAACATTTAGGATGGTGGTGAGGGTACACCTATGGTTAAAGTGGTGAGCAAAAATGCACCCAAAGGTACTCTCTGCAGGCAACTGCTTCTCTTTCTTGGTCCACTCCCATCAACATGAGAATAAATTAGTTTATATATTGTTTTCAAGAGAATAGACCATTATTCCCGCTAAACTCAAAGGTGTGGAAGACATAGTCTAAAATATCGATAATATCGACAAAATATCGGGGATATTATCATTTTTTCAAGTCACGGATATTTCAGAACGTATCCATACACATATCGTGTAAATATCGAAAAATATCAATGTTGATAATTTCGCTCACACTTCAATAATATTTTGTCACAATATCGCTATAATATCGAAAATATCGATGTAATGGAAAAAAAGGAAAAAAAACACAAAGCACACACACAAAGGGGATTCGAACCCTTGCCATTCCATTCCTCCAATGCCTTAACCACCATGTTGCTTATGTTTTTGTGATAATATGCAAAGAGAAACTCTCTGGTCCTAAGTCACTCATGTATCTTACCATGTAATATATAAAGTTTAAAATATTGTAGTAAATAATTGTATATAAATAATTATGGGGTGTTTAATCTTCTTTCATTAATTACTACATATTTTCTACACTCACAGTATTTGTCAGCTTGCTATATAATTAATTTAAATTAGTTAAACTCATCATGCAATGTATTTTCTTCTAATTTTTTGTGATAAACTAATAGATAATTGACTAAATAAACATCCTCCAAAGTTTTAATTTCAAGTTTTTCTTACCATTTCTGTGGGTTTTATTCAATTTTTATCAGATATCAATAATATCCCAATATTTTCATCGACATTTCCGTATTTTTCGGACTACCAATATTTTCAATACCATCAATATTTTAGACCTTGGCAGAAGATACCAAGTAAGTGCTCAAAACTATTGATTAATATTCAAATACAGTTGTTATGAGAGGTACTTGTTCACATTCTAAGACACCCCAAGGAAATTCCCTTTCCGTTGAAACTTGTAATTTGTAAATTGGGCCCATATGCATGGTCTTCCTACGTGGACCCAACAAGAAAATAGAAAGCACAAGTTCGTACATAAAACGTGTAAATTGGGGGGCCTATTGTTTAACGTGTTTTCACTCCCACTAGAATTGAACTCAACAAAAATCAACAGAACTTTGTACATAAAGCGTTTAAGAGGGGGTCACTGTGCTGCCACTCCCATGTGCCCTTTTCTTTCTTCAGTGTGTGAATGCTTGAATTTTTGTCCACCGACACTGCTTGGCTAATTATTTATACAATGTGTGGTTATTTTCGTGGATCGTTTTGTAGCTTTGTGCAAGTCAAGTCAAGTCAAGTCAGCTAGTACAATTGCTATAAACTAAATTCTGATCTAGCTTAATTACTCTCTGCAGGCAACTGCTTCTCTTTCTCTGTCCTTGTAAATATGTAATGCTTTAGTGTGCTAAGCCTAACTTACATGATATTATGTTAGTATTTCAGAAGTTTGTTTGAAAGTTTTTTTAGATCAGAAATACTACAGCACAATCCAGTATTAAGTAATATGACACTAGATATAAAAAAAATAAAGTTTATACAATGCTAACAAAGTGTTGGGATCCACTTAACAATATTATTAAAATGATCTGAATAGTTATTTTTTAAGTCGTGAATCAAATATCACCCTTACAAAAAGTTAGCTAAGTTTGAAAACATTCATCAATCATCTAATTGTGGTAAAAAAAAAATTAGATGAACACAATACTTCTATAAACAATAAAAAAATTCAAGATAATAATTAAATGAAGAAACGATTTTTGATGTGCTAAT
This sequence comes from Prunus fruticosa, assembly GCA_018703695.1. Taxonomy (NCBI): domain Eukaryota; kingdom Viridiplantae; phylum Streptophyta; class Magnoliopsida; order Rosales; family Rosaceae; genus Prunus; species Prunus fruticosa. The sequence continues at coordinate 16,621,178 of CM031922.1, forward strand.
TTTTCCCTTATTAGCCTACAAACCGAGTTAAGCATAGAGCCATAGAAATTTATATCTCCAAATAAATGATTCTGGTCAACTCCCATCAACTTGATAATAAATTAGTCTATGTATTATTTTCAAGCAAATACACCATTCTCTTGGCTAAAGTCAAAGGAAATTTCCTTTCTGGTGAAGATTAATGAAATTTCGAAAAGGAAGACTTTTAAGTCTAGTGAAGCAAGAATCCAAGTCTAAGGAGGCAATGTAGAGGAAGACTTTTTTTTTTTTTTGATGAGCAATGTAGAGGAAGACTTTGACCATATACTTGGGTGGTATATTTCCTCACCACAGGACCACGCACATGGAAAGAAAATCATGTCTGATTGTTCTCATCCTATTCCCAAAGAAAGGAAGGACAAAAGAGAAAACAAAGAAAGAAAGTGCAATGAGAATTCAACAGTCAACTTACGCTTCTCTCCAACCCACTCCTCAAGTCAATTTGAGTCCCACATATATATTTAATGATAAAACATGTTACCTTTTATCTTTATTTAAATTATTTTAAAAAAATAACAAAAAAAGTAAGGAAAGACTGATGGGGTTTCAATGGTGGTTGGACTTTTTGAGCTAACAAACTTTAATATCAAAGAGCCACCTAGGTTACGCAAAAGCATAGTAATTTAGAGATTGCACAGGGTATTTTGTTCGAATCCTAATATTTGTGTAAAGTATGTAAGTTTAGTATTATCGCCCATCTAAACAAGAAATGTCCTAAAAAAAAAGCTCAAGAAGAGAAGTGTTATTAGAAAATGTGAAATTTTAATGCTCCAATAATTCGGTTAAAATAACTTTTGGCCTTTTGATGTAGCTTGGAGTAAAAGGTGTCCCATTCAATTGCATTGAAAACTATTACTTTCAAGGAAAAAAAAAATGCTAGACAAATAAATACATTGAAGAGGGAGAAAGAGAGTTCAATTATTGGTGGAAAGTGGATCGTATGGCCTTCTACATTGGGTCGCATTGAAAACTGATTTAGGCATTTCTTGCTAATTTGGGTTGGGTCAGAGTTTTATACTTCGGCCCAAGCCCGCCAACACAGACAGAGTCATTAGGGCTAGGGCTTGAACTTGTCTGGTAGAATTTAGTTTGGCTGGTTTATACTAACATTGGGTTAGAGGGGCGGGGCTAGGCCGGCCCAATAAATATTTTAAAATTTAATTATTTGTTTTTGTTGGTTGCATAATAGACTAAATATTAGTAAAAGATTAATTAACACAATATATAGTAATATAATAGTAAGTTCAGCCCCAAGTCCAAAACAAGGGCAAGCTGACGTCATGATGACATCATCGCTACAGTATCAACACAGTACCGCTACAGTGCATCGCTAAAGGACAGGGCACAGTACCACTCTGCCATGTGTCGCATTCTGGACTGTCCGATCAGAATTTTTCTTCAAATCCAACGGCAGCCAATTTTTGTGCAATAAAAAAATGAACAAAAATCAAAATTTTAAAAAATATACTGAAATTTTTTTCTATAAATACCAACCAATACTCTTCGTTTTTAACACCAAATCCTCATACATTTTATTCTTCTTTCTACTGTTATTCAAGTTTTGAAATGTATCTTAAATTTGAAATTTGAAATTTATCTGAAATTTGATTTTTGAAATTTATCTTAAATTTGAAACCGAAAATCTTATCCAATATGAATAGTATTGACACGTAGGAACCCAAAAATCTTACCCGAAAATATGATCCAAAATAATTATTTAAGTAAAAAAAGTTGTGAAAAAAACAAAAAATGAATAGTAGTTGCCATGACAAGAGAGTTTGACCTGGAAACACACATAGCTTAATATGAAAGCCTAGCTACTATTCACATGAATAGTCTAGGTCAGCCTGAGCCCCCTCTGCCATGCCATGGCAGGGAGGGTTTGACTGCTGGAAATGCTCTAAGTGTGTGTGTGACACACTAGAGAAGGAGAAAATATCACTCCTTCCATTAAATGAGACGTGTGGAAGTGTATTTGTAAGGCAACTGACGGACTCAAACATCCCGAATGAAGGAGTTGGGCCCATACTGTCTTCAAGTAATCAAATTAGAAAAAATAAAAAATAAAGAATAAAATTCACAAGAGAATAAATCCAAGTCCATATCATATATATATATATATATATATATATATATATATATATATCATCTTCAAGAATACTTGTGCGGTGCTGCTGTGGCTAAGGTTCTCATCATGAATTTCTTATGGTGCTTGCTCATGCAACTCATGATAATTGTACGAGTGGTAGATTCAGTCAATGGTGGAGGAGTCCTTCAAGATTGCACAGAGACAAGATGTGGCCCAGAAGGCCCAGCCATACGATTTCCATTTCGACTTAAAGGTAGGCAGCCAATCTATTGTGGCTTCCAGGGCTTTGATCTTTCATGCACTGGCGACAACCAGACTATGCTTGAGATACCATCGTCGTCAGCTAAGCTCTTTGTTTATGATATTAACTACAGATCTCATGCAATTGGAGCAAGACATTCTGATTATTGCTTGCCGAGGGAGTTCTTTTACAGCAATGGTTCTTCTCCTTCCTATGAATTCGTAGGCCATGCATCCTTATTCAATTTTCCACCGTCAACAGTAAGAGAGATAAATATTTCAAGTCTCCCGATGGTTATCGTTGTATGGCGAGGTTGACCCCTTGCCATGGCAACCATATTTATGCTGTCCTTGGTGAAGATTATTCCGTTGATGATTGTCCCATTCATGAAATGCCCCTGGTGTCTTCTACCAAGGTGCATGACTATACATCAGATCCTGCATATATATCTGAAATAAAAACAAGGTACATTGATGGTCTGAAGCTGCATTGGTCCATTCCATCATGTGAACATTGCGAAGAGATGGGCAAGACATGTACATTCACACATCAGATTGATCAAGTTGAATGTATTGATGTGTCCAAAGGTATCGACAACGCTCCAACTGTACTTACAAGGGTTTCTGATAATTTGAACATTAACTAGTTTGGATTTCATTGATTTGAAAAACTTAGCCCTGATTTCATAATCAACTTTTACAGGTCATAATCTTGGGAGGACAGACCTGAAGATAATAGGTGAGCAATCCACAGGCCTTTATTTCTCTTCTGTTTTTGTGCCTTTATTTCTCTTCTGTTTTTATGCCTTTATTTCTTTTCTGTTTTTGTGCGTTCTTTATTTTTATGAAGGATAAGGGAGGAGGTCCAGTAGAGGAAATTAAGGACATATTTGGAAGTGCCTTGACAATGACTAAAAACACTTTTGATAACATTTGACAGAAAAAGTTAGAAATTATTCAAGCACTTGGAAAGTAAGTTTTTCAGGAAGCACTTGAATTTTAAATATAAATCTTAGACTTGCTTCAAACATAAGTGCTTTCCACAAAAGTGCTTATGAATAGAAGTGCTTTTTTTGAGCTGTATTTCCAATAATTTGTATCTAACTACAAATCGTGGGTTCTTAACGCATAAGATTATATTTGCAGGTATTTCAGCACTCTGTTTAGTTCTAATAGTGACAGGGGCGACAATCTACTATGTCTATACCTCTAACAAAATGAAAAAAGAAAATTGCCTTAGAATTGAAAGATTATTGGATGATTATAGAGTGATGAAGCCAAGTAGATATTCCTATGCTGATATTAAAAGGATAACAAGTCAATTCAAGGAAAACACTACTACAAAAATCGCAATAGACGACGGTAATCCACCGTCGTGTATTCGATTTTCAACCGTCGTGAAATCGACCGACATCTTTTGATGCATAAAACCACGACGGTAAATCCCCGTCGTCTATTATTTCTAAAGACGACGGTTTTTTGTAAAAACCGTCGTCTATTATTTTTAAAGACGACGGTTTTTTGTAAAAACCGTCGTCTATTATATGAAAACCGTCGTCTATTTTATGAAAAGACGACGGTTTAAAAACCGTCGTCTATTGTTATTAAAGACGACATTTTTAACAATAAAACCGTCGTTGATATTCTATGAACATATCGTCTAATATGTTCCCTGGCTTTTTATAGTTTTTATTTGCAATGCTTCCACACAACAATTTTAACTAGAAAATCAACCATAATACTTTATTAATGAATATAAACCCAAAATTTATTTCTTTCATAAAATTTCAAGATTCAACATTTATTACATAGTTAAACAATATTTATTCGTACCACATACAGACTTCCTACCACATCCATAGCATTAACCTAATTGGAAATAATGGAGCTAAATGTGATTGCTTACAAACTCTACCAATTCCATCTGAACTTCATCACTTTGTTCTTGGGTGTGTGAGTTAGCTGCCTTCTTGCACATTTGTTCACAAGCACAATAAGACACAAGCTTGTACACTCTAGTTTGCGCATGCTTCTCCCTTGGATGCAATTACTCTCTTTCCTTTTACCACCTTAACTGCCTCATATGAAGTGTCACAGGAATCTGAACAAAAGAAAGAAGAAAAAGTTTCAATATACCATTGAACATTTCGTAACTAGCAAAAATCAATTTCTCATCAACTGACCTCATGAGTAGTACTTGTATCTTCCACATTTTGTACTTGTTCTCCACATTCAGCTGTCATCTTGGAGTAGTGTTCTAAGTCATCTTGGTCAAATGGATCTTATATTCTTCTAAGTTGTCAACCAACTGGGCCTTTGAGCTGCACTCGATATAAGCTACAGCACCTATTTGCCATGTCATCTTACCTGAGCAATCAAAAACCGCAATAAGTTTACATTATCTTGCGGTCACGCGATAGGGCAAAGGAAAGTCACCTCCATTGAACCATGCGACTAGTTTAGCTTCCTGTATTGTTGAAGAAGAATGGGATGAATGAACTTTTGAAAAATGGTATGAAAGAAGATGGCATATGTAGTTTTTCATTCTGTACGGCTAACTCCTTTCAACAGTAGAAAAACAATAAGAGAATAATCAATTTAATAATACAGTCATAAAGGCCTCAGCTGATATGCCAACTACTATTAATCTAAAGAGTCATATAAAAGTAACCAATATGCTTTGGATCACAATTTCCATTCATGACTTGGTTCCTTATACCACATGATTTTTATATTTAGAAAATACTAACAAATTGAAGAACTATCTTACAAACATCCAAAGCATAGTACCTAAATTTTTTAATCCAATTGTTGGAAAAATCAAATAAACTTAGGTACTATGAAATACATTAACTCTTCAGAAATTAAGCTGCAAGTCGGATTCTCTGATATTTTAAAATCTCTCTTGTTGTTTCCCCCTCCCCACCCCAACCTCTCTGTCATTAAAAAGAAATAAAGGAAACAAGTGTAAGAAAGTATACCTCCACAACTTCTGCTAAAAGATCTAATTGCAACTTTCGATTTGTCAAAGCACTCATAACTACAAGAGCCTAACATATCTACAAAAGCTTCAAGCTGGTAACAGTATAAAGAAGATGAGGCGGCATGCCAATTGGGACGGAAATACGAATGCGACTTTTGTACCATGTCACCTATGTCAAAAGTAGGCTTCTTCAGTTCAAAATAAGCAGTAAGTATCAATCAAAACCTTTTCTTTTTGATAAGACACGTGGTTTCATAAGGAAGAGAAAAAACATCACAAAACAGGGGACAAGTTATCTACTAGATAAGCTAGACTACTCAACACAACCACAAAACAGAGATTAAACATCCTAACATTAGTACATGAACGGAATTTAAATACAGGAGCACTGATAAAATTTAAATACAGAGAAAAGGAGAGAGATGACAAACATTATGAATGTGTGTGCTCCTTGTGCACTGCAACATTATGAATGATAAATATCATGCTCACATCTTCAAAAAGATAATAACAGTCATGTAGTGCCACTTTTATCGCACAACTTAAGTTCACAGGCTATGAAAGAATACCTAAAATGATGTCCATTCGATGCCTGTTTGCAGAAATGCGTTAAATTGAAATATTCCAGGTGGGCCTTTCTGTTTCTTCTTGCTGTGACAATTGTTTTTGCAGAAAAACAAAAGGCTATATACAATGGTGAAAGTATGCATTCTTTAATTCAGATTTCTTTGATAAAGGTCCAATACTTTGGAAAGTATGCATACAGTGTACTTGTTGAGAGTTCTAATACTCCAAGACCTCTTCATTTTTATTTTTTTTTATTAAGAAAATAATGAAAAAAGGTAAGTCGACAAAGCCACAGACTTTACAAAGATCAGTTTTCTTTGTCTTCCATATCCATGAATTGGAGGCAGACTAGATTAATATTCTTGTTTAAAACCTTCACTCTGTACCTTTGTTTTTTACCTCCCAAACCTTTACCCTTATGTAAAACAATCTGGAAAAATTTTAAAACAGAAAAAAAAATTATACTTATGAATCTCAGATCTGGAGAAATTTATGAGAAATCCTACATGCAAATGTCAGAATAAATAAAAAGAAAATTGAGACTGTATATATGCTCTGCATAGGTATAATTTTTTGATGCTATGTGAAAAAAAAAACAGAAATAATAAAAGAAATTCTATTACCAATTGATTCGTACTAGATTGGATTCACCTACAATTGAAAAGTTCACCAAGAGAGAATGAATCTTTATCAAACTCGAGAATGACCAAGACGACGAGATTTGTAACGTGGATGGCGAGCTCACCAAGAAGGCGCAATGGAGATCTGTCATCGAACCTCAGGCGACATCGTAGGATTTTCCCATCTCACAAGGTCTCTAGATCTGTTTTCAAGGACATCGTCGTCGTTGACTGTGAAGATGGCATCGATGGCGGCTGGTGATGACAGCTGCGACGAACGATGGCGTTGACGGCGTCGCTACTTCGATGGCGTTGACGGCGTCGCTGCATCGATGGCGTCAATTAGGGGTGGCAATTTCCGACTCGAACCCGTTACACGATTCGAAACCCGCACGGGAAAAACACGACCCGAACACGCACGATTAACAAATGGGTAATTTTCAGGTCAACTCGCCACTGACCCATTTATAAACGGGTGGGTTTCCGGTCAACCCGCTAACCCGTTTAAATACCTGTTTTAACCCGTTTATTAAATGGATCGTGTCATGGGTCGTGTCAACCCGTTTACTACCTGCCAACCCGCAAAAAAAAATTAAGGAAATTGAACCTTCAGCACACCCACTGGGTTTCAAACCCCAGCCAATTCCACCCCTTTCCTTGCTCCTTATCCATCTTGGTGTTGACCGCTTTGTGATTATATGTTACAATATTTGATATTTATAATGTCTTTACAAACTGAAGAGCACTTAATTATTACATTTTTATTCCTAAATTATGTTTGTTAGTAATTATTCCTTATTATTTGAGTTAATTATGTATATAGGGTTTAGGGTTTAACGTTTTAATCCCTAAACCCTAAACTCTAAACCCTAAACTCTAAACCATAATCCCTAAACTCTAATCCCTAAATCCTAAACTCTAAACACTAAACTCTAATCCCTAAACCCTAACCCTAAACCCTAAACTCCAAACCCTAAACCCTAAACCCTAAACCCTAAACCATAAACCATAAACTTTAAACTCTAAACTCTAATCCCTAAACCCTAATCCCAAAAGAAATTTCGTATAACTTATAAAATTTGTATCATGTCACTTTTTTAGCGGAGGTGCAATATATATTTTTTTTTTTGGTAAAAGGATGAGGGCAGCGCCCCTAACTACAAACAAACTAAGCGGGGTTGGGCAACCCCTACAATATCATCCACTAGGATTGTTGCAACCCAAGGAGGCACAATATCAAATAAGCATAATCCCAGATCAATATTAAAGCTCCAAGTGGCCAGGCGGTTAGCTCAACTCTTTCTTCTCTCTAAATATGCTTGACATCACAGATATTCAACATATTCATGAGGTTTCTACAGTTCGCAATTAAGCCAGCAAGAAGATGCAGCTCATCAACAACAGTCTTGTTGATTAAGTGGACGACAATGGCAGAGTCCATCTCAACAATCAAAGGGGAAAACCTTTTATCAACAGCCAGCTTCAAACCAAAGAATAAACCCCACATTTCTGCTTCCAAAATCTAACCCTTGCCCAAGTTCACAGCGAAGCCACCCTTCCAATCTCCCATAGAGTCCCGGATGACCCCTCCTGCACCAGCAGCTCCAAAGAGAGATTTCCTAGAGCCATCAATGTTCAGTTTAAAGAGGCCATTTGCAGGCAGCTCCCAAGCACGCGAAATCAACACTTTGGGTTTTTTTCCACTCGGGACAATGGAAGAGCCAACCCATTCATTAATTGCGTGGAAAATTATTCTTTGCGGATAAGGGGGCAATCTTATCAGTAAAAATATAATGGTTCCTCCATTTCCAAATAAACCAGCAAGTGAACAAGAACATAGAGGACCAAAGCAAACCAGCCCCCCAAGTAGCCTTAGAGCACAAATTCCCCATAAACCAAATTTGCAAACTAGTAGTAGAAAGGTTAGAGAGTTGCCTAGGAGTGCAGACAAAGTGCCAAATTTGCAAATTCCCCAGACCTTTTTGGCATTAGGACACTCTCTGAAGAGATGGAGGACAGATTCAGAGTGCCAACCACAGAGGCTGCAAGAAGGGTCTGTGGTTAAATTTCTTTTAGTTCTCTCTGTTCGTTTGTCAAGATTTTGTCTTGGTACGCCAGCCAGAAGAAGACTTTCAGTTTAGGAGGAACTTTAATTTTCCAATGCACATCCCAGAAGGAAGGGATCAGATCGACCAACGTCTCTGAACAATAAATCATAAGCAGATTTGACTGTGAACACACCATTAGAGGTAGAGTCCCATATATGAGCGTCCCTCAAGTTAGTACCAGAACCCATAGGGTAACTAACAATCATCTGGACCAAATCCTCACTGAGCATAGTTCTCAACTTATCGACATCCCACCAGTCGTCTTTCATGAACTCAGAGACTGTACAATCAAGTTGGGCAGGCCTTACGATACCATCATGCTGGATGAGAGGGATGTCAGAGATCCACCTATCATTCCAGAATTGAACAGTGTCCCCTTTACCTATCCTCCAAATCAAACCTTGCCTGAGTAACTCGCGCGCCATGTAACACACCTCTCCAAGTGGAGGAGCAAACATTTTTCCCTTGTAGAGTGTTCTCTAAGATAGAATGGCCCTTCAGATATTTCTTTTCAAATATTTTTGCCCAGAGTCCCTGGTCCCCACGATGGAGTCTCCACCCCATTTTAGCCAAAAGAGCTTGGTTCATATCTGAAGTTTTTTGAAGCCCGGGCCCCCTTTGTTCTTGGGGCGGCAAGCTAAGTTCCATTGCCATAAATGGGTCTTTTGTTTTGTCCCACTTCCCCCCCAAAAAATTACGATTGAGGCGGTCCAAGTTATCACAAGTGTTAGCAGGGAGTTTGACAGTTTGCATCGCATAGACAGGGGATTGAGGCCGTAACCGGAGGTGCAATATTGACTAAGTATGAAAAATGGTTTTTCGGAATAATCATTTTCTCAAGATAATTTTTGGCGGTTTTTATTCCTTACACATCAAATAAGAAAACTTGATTTTATGAGATTTTAGTATGAAGTATATATTGACTTAATGAGCCATCATTTTTAGCCTAAATCGTATTTTGCACTAAAACATATTTTTCATATTTTGATTTTGTGAGAATTTGATTTTCTAGTATTTTTACTTGAATCCAAATGGGGGGTACTTCCTTATTTACATTGTAAACTTAAGTAAATGGAGTAATATAAAAATAAATGAAAGTAAAAGGACAAATAAGGTAATTTATTATTTGTTAAATATATTTTACATGTGGAAAATAAGGTAAATATATTTGTTAAATAAGGTAATTAACAAATATAATTTATAGATAAAAATGTAATAATTAAATGCTCATCAGTTTGTAAAGACATTATAAATATCAAATGTTGTAACATATAATCACAAAGTTATCAACACCAAGATGGATAAGGAACAAGGAGATGGGTGAAATTGGCTGGGATTCGAAACCCATTGGGTGTGCTGAAGGTTCAATTTCTTTAATTTTTTTCGCGGGTTGGCAGGTATTAAACGGGTTGACACGACCTGTTTAATAAACGGGTTACAAATGGGTCGTGTCGTGTCAACCTGTTTATAAACAGGTTGGGTTTGGGTTTGCATTTCCTGACACACGATTAATAAATGGGTCGTGTTTGGGTTGGGATTTCTTGACACGTTTAAAAATTTGACACGACACGAACCCGACACGACACGACCCATTGACAGCCCTAGCGTCAATGGCTGGTAGGTACGTATGAGGAGTAGAAAGGTGAGAGATGGAGTGTTTTAGATAGCTCAGGAGGGTTTCAAGAAGAGAGGACCTCTGGAGGTTTCAAGGATGGAGAGATAAAGTTTTCATAGACACAATCTGAATTTTAGGTCAAGCGCGAATTTATAAGCCGCCCTTTTGTTTAGATAGACGACGCTTGTTAATTGACAAGGGTCGTGTTTTAAAAATCCTTTTGTTTAGTGGGTTCTAAAAGACGCTTGTTAATTGGCAAGCGTCGTGTTTTAAAAATCAACCCAAGCAATTCTATTTTAGTAGCGTATAAGATGATATATTATGACGGTTTTGTAAAACCGTCGTCTTTTAAAATACAACGTCTATTTTAAGGTGCACCGTCGTCTATTTTGAGTCGTGGTTTAATAAAATTGTAGTAGTGAAAGTTGGGTCAAGGTTCCTACGGAACAGTGTTCAAAGGAAAGCTTTCCTCTGAATTACTTGTTGTTGTGAAAATCCTCAACAATTCAAATGAAAAAGGGGAAGATTTCATAAACGAAGTGGGAACAATGTGTCAAATCCACCATGTCAATGTGGTTCGCTTGGTTGGATTTTGTGCCGACAGATTTATTCGTGCTCTTGTTTACGAATACTTACCAAATGGGTCTTTGCAAAATTTCTTATCATCAGCCGATAATAAGAATTCATTCCTTGGCTGGGACACGTTACAATATATCGCTCTAGGAATAGCTAAAGGAATTGAATATCTTCACCAAGGATGCGACCAACGAATCCTGCACTTCGATATCAAATCACATAATGTATTGCTAGACCAAGATTTCACTCCAAAAGTATCTGATTTTGGTTTAGCCAAGTTTTGCGCTAAGGATCAAAGCCCAATATCGATGACTACAGCCAGGGGGACCATGGGCTACATTGCACCCGAAGTCTTCTCAAGGAACTTCGGCAATGTCTCCTATAAGTCAGATGTCTATAGTTTTGGAATTTTATTGCTTGAAATGGTTGGAGGCAGAAAAAACTTTAAAGTCATGGAGGACTCCACTAGCCAAGTCTACTTCCCATAATGGATCTATAACCTTTTAGAGCAAGGCAACGACCTACGAATCCATATCAGTGATGACGAAGGAGATGTCACAATTGCTAGGAAACTTGCAATTGTGGGTCTATGGTGCATCCAGTGGCATCCAATAGATCGTCCTTCAATGAAAGTTGTAGTTCAAATGTTGGAAAGAGAAGGTGAGAATCTAGCCATGCCTCCTAATCCTTTTGCCAGGTACTTTGAGTTGAAGGAGAATATAATGAACAAACCTCTACGCTGAAAAAGCACATATGCTGCATGGATTATACCACTCACTTCTGAGATAAGTCATCGAGTATTATTATAATAAGATTATTATAGTATTGTCGTGTTAAGCATATAATACTAGTTAATTAAGAAATTGGTTTGAGTTCAATAAATTTCAGTGTAAAGTATTAATTAGATAGCAATAATTCATCAAACTTGCAGTACATGTTATAATTGAGACTAAGATGGTGTCTCTTTTGCTATATATTCATATATAATATTTTGAATTATAGAAAGGAAAAAAAGGTTGACCCATATTGTGGTTGGTTGAGCATATACCAAGGTGAATAAGATTGTTAGTATTTATATATATACTTTTTTTTTCATACAAACACTTATGAAGGAAGAAGAATCGAATATTGATTTTTTGGGGTAAAAATAAATGATCTTAATTATTAGAACTACAAACTCCTTGTAATATTAATTTTTCTTCAACGTGTAAGTGCAATATTTAGATGAGGGTGCGTCAATATTTTCTGTGAACCCCTCTATTTAATTATTATTTTTTAGTTTTTATCCAAAAGCTATAACCTCTTATTATTAAGTTATTACAACACTAGCCATTACTCTATGTCCACTGCACAATGTCATCTCACTACAAAAAAAAAATAGCAATAGTCACCTTTTTTTTGGTGACTTTTGAAGGTATTAGTCACCTTTATTTTATTTTATTTTTTTGGTTACAAGTCACCTTTATTTTTGGAGTAATGCTATTTAGACACACAATATTGACTACCTTAGCTGACCACCTTATGTGGCAACTGATTTGTCATGCCATGTCAATTAATGAATATTGCCATGAGGCCACTTACTAGGAACTCTATGGTTTTTTAATTCGTTTTTTAATTGACATGGCGACATTCATTAATTGACTTAGCATGACACATCAATTGCCGCATAAGGTGCTCAGCTAAGGTGATCAATGTTGTGTGTTTAAATAGCATTACTCTTATTTTTGAGTTGATGAGATTTGTGAAAGTTTTGAGTTGGTGAGATTTCTGAAAGTGACAAACAATATGTTGACTTTTCAGCTACCTTTACACTTAAATTTTATTATTATTTTCATCTTTAATTAGTTTAATAATTTTCTGAATTATATATGTTTTAAATAATTACAATTTACTGTTGATATACTTTAATGGCATAATAACAGTAATTCCTTTTTTTCCTGATAAGATAATAATAATTCCTCGGTAATGCACTTCATGTGTTAAAAAGGCCTCTAATATTATTATTTAATTAAATATAAATATTCAATTGATACATGATGGTAATTAAGTAGTACAATATTTTCCTAATGAATAAAAAATTTGTACAATCCTCTACAAACAATAATACATACACGCCTAGGAAGACCTATAGCTAGTACTTTCTAATCCAAGCACTCCTCTGATCCGAACACACAAACGAATTGAAGTGTCCACCATCCCCGTAAGTAAATCGAAATAACAAAGAAAGAAAGAAAACAGTCCCAAATACTAGAAATTAAGCTATTATATATATATATATATATTAGCTAAGTTAGTAGATATCCAAGCTTAAGGAATTACAACCTCACCCTCTTCTTTTGTAATTGGTAGCATCAACCGTTCATCTGTCTATGGTGAAGGGATCTGATCATTGTTGGTGTTCTCGCTCAATGGCTGACTGGAGAAAGAATGATGAAATGCAAATTGGACAAACATTGTGATACATCACTAACTGTTGTGTAGATTTCAGCTGCACCAAAATGGATTCAGCTGCATCCTCAACTTGTGATACTCACAAGTGCACGAACCGTTCGGTAGTATAGTATATGTAAGTGCGAGGTCGATTCCACAGGGATTGGTGATTGAATGATCCAATTCAGTTTTCCTACACAAAACAGAAATGAAAACAAAAGAAGCAAAAAGTTTTGTACAACATTTGAGAACATGGAGACTTTTGGAAGAGAGGAGAGATGTGTTTGAGAAATGGGGAACTTGGAAGAGAAAGGAAGGTGTTTGGGGAGCTTTAGAGAGGGGAGAAATGTTTGAGAGATTTGGAGAATTTTGGAAGAGTAAGGAAAGTGGTGTTTGGGAACTTTGTGGATTTTGGAAGAGTGGTGTTTGAGGACTTTAAGAATTTGGAAGAGAGTGTGTTTGAGAACATTGGGATTTTGGAAGAGAGTGCTTGAGAACTTTAGAGAATTTTGGAAGAACATGTGTTTGAGAGCTTTGTGGATTTTGGAAGGGAAGAGACATGTTAAAAGGAATGGAGAAGTGTTTGAGATTTAATAAACAGAAAATTTAGTAGAATGATCTTATTACAACAATTGAGAACTACAAAGGGAAACTAAGAGAATTTGAGGGAGAGAAGGGAAGGGAGCTCTAGAGAAGTGTTTGAGAGCTCCCCCCTTGGGGGTTGTGTTTACAAGCTCAGGGAACTTCCCTATTTATAGGCCTAGGGGAAGTGAAAATCTGAATTATACAATTGAGTTCTCTAATCACACTCACTTCACCAACTAACAACACTTAATTCACCAAACACACTATTGTATTTTGAAAACAATTCCTCTTATCTTTAGGCTTAGTGTTGCAGCTCCCACTTCATCATCTTTTGGCTGCTGCAAAATTCAACTCAAAAATAGGTATTGAATATGCTTCACCAAACTTTCCCACAATCAATAACACATCATCATGCATATGTCATACATGACAATGCATTGCAGCCAGCTTGTGGGCTCGTTTTGGGCTTGTGGATTCATTCTGAAAAAAATCTGGAAAAATATGGATCTTGAAGCTCTTTGTCTTATATTTCCAAGCATGTGCAGCTCAACTCAAGGAAAAATCGGGAAGGCCTTCAAATGTGATTTTTGGCCCAGGAACGCAGATGCTGCCGAATTTGACCTTAAGTTTCCAAAACATGTATAACTTTCTCTAGAAGACTCGGAATCATGAACCGTAAAATTATACAGAAAATAGACTTCCGTATATTTCCAATGATGTATGGATCATTATTTGGTTCTTCTTGAGTAAGTACAGTATAATCCGTGAAGTTGACTGATCTGCAGACACCATTTTGAGCTAACTTGTCTCCAAAATGCATTTAGTGAGTCTCAAGCTTATAACACTGAAACAAACACAAAACTTATTAAAAACACAAGTTTAACTCAAAAACATAACCAAATCATAAGTTAGAAGGGTACAAAATGATATGTAATTATGCACCGATCAAATACCCCCAAACCTAGATTTTGCTAGTCCTCGAGCAAAACAAAAGGAAAACAAAGATAAAAACAAATAAGAAGTTAATTAGACCACTTTCGTAGGTAACTCGATTGCATTGAGCATATGCAATAAGCCTTTAAACCTCTAGGCATCCCTAGTAGGAGGAGTTGTGTCTCCTGAGGGTTTAACAATATCGAATACCCACAAACGTTTTTCTAACTCTACAAAACAAAATGGTTAGAAAACTTATTAGATTTGTTAGTCCTTAAGCAAAACCAAAAACAAAAACAATTACAAAAACAATTACAAAAATAAAAAGAACTCAAAACAATCTTTCCGAACATTTCTGAAGAGAAATGACTCATGCACATGACTCAAAAGTTTTAACAATAAAAGCTCAATTTATGCATTATTTACAAGGCGGCAAAGTTCAAAACACAACATGCTCAAAGTGTATAGTGTGATAGCCAAATGCAACAAATTCCCCAATCTTAGTTTTCACACAATTCAAAAATCATACAAAACACAAATTCAACTTCAAATCTCACCAAAGTTGTCCTCTCACAAATGAATCACTCAGAAGAGGGTTATAATGCAACACTCAGTTATAAACATGAGATTAGAGTTAAACCATAAAGACTTAACTCGAAATAGAAAGATGAAGAACTTGCATTAATATGATCTCAAGAAGGATGTCAAACACTTAAAAGTAAAAAAATGGATGCAATTCAACCACATGACATTTAAGATCAATTTAGGTTTTTAACATAGGTTGTAATGGGGCTAATGGTGTAAGGTGAGTAAGAAATGAAAGGTATGGATAAACAAAGTCCAAGGAACTCAAAATATAAGAGCATAAAACAATTTCTTACAAGACTTCGAATCATGACAATGAGAATTTATTTTTACATGATCAAAACTCCTTATACCTTCATTTACAATGATTCACTCCTTTATTGAACAACCACCAATTTATTTTGAAGGCCCAAAAATGAATTTTCAATCAACAACCACTTAATCACAACTTTTTTCTTTTCTTTCACCAATTGTGTGAATATATATATTTTTTGAAATGTAACACCTCTTCCCAAACCTAGTATAAAAAACACATCCCAATTAAAGCTCATGAGTTCCTTAGAAAGGTAAATATTTGTTTTTCAGGCTACGACGAGGAAATATAATTGGTTAAATGAAAGAAAAGGTTTACATGTAGGCTCAAAATTGTTAACAATGGAAAATCATGCTTAAGCATGCATAAGGTTAGCTTGAAAGGTACAAACGATCCAAAGAGGGCCTTAATATCATTTCTTAAATGTCATGGAATCAAATTGTATAAGAATGAATGACTTTTAAGTGTTCAACCAAATCAATGAATAATGAGATCAAACAACAACTTAGATGACAAGAAATTAAGAGTATGTGTATAACACTCAAGAAATGAAGTACAAGGCTCAAAAGCTCACTTTATATGGTTGGTTATATAAGTCTAATTTATGCTTCATACAATTCTTTAGATCATGCAAAACCTTTAATTGGAAAATTATGAAACAAATGGCAAGTGTAAAGAAGGTTTCAAGCATATCATGCTAGAACAATGCCAATTTTATTTATTTATTTATTTTAATTTTTTAATAAAAAGAAAATTTAAATTTTTACTTCTTTTTTTTAAAAAATAAAATAAAATGAAATCCAATTTTTATTTAAGTCATGCAAACATTTATCATAATCTCATCATATGTGTTTGGAAAGTGACTCAAAAACAAAATAAACAAAACAAGACTCAAATAGAAGAAAAACAAGCAAAAATTTCAATTTATTTATTTATTTTTTAAAGAAAAACCAAATTTACATGCTAAACTCCAATACCCCCAAACCTAGAAATGAACATTGTCCTCAATGTTTAATAATTAGCCACAAACAATGTCATAACAACAAATGAAAGGTATTAAAGCAAATAAAAAAAAATCACAAAAAACACAAAACACAAAAACAAAACAAAATAAAATAATTACAAAACCGACAAACAAACCAACAAAAAATGAAACAGTAAACCCTAATTACACAATTCTGAAACCCAAAAAAAATTTTGAAGCCCAAAGCCCACAATTTCAAAACACAAACCATGATGAATTTAACCCACTTTGAAACCCAAACTATGGTGAAAACCAGACCCATAATGAAATCCGAAGCCCACACAATTTTTTTTTAATTTAATAAAAAGAAACTCTCTTTTTTTCTTTTGAATTTTTATTTTATTTTATTTTATTTTATTTTATTTTATTATTTTTAAGATGAAACGTGAATTGGGAGTGCAAATGCGGGATTTCTGAAAAGAGGAAATGTGGTCCCTAATGTTGTCTCTTGGTTAGTCACGGGCAGCAAGTAGGAGCACGTGTCGCAGATGGAAGCGCGCAGATTTCACAAGCAGAAATTACGGGCTCATGGAAAGGCTCGAAGACTTTACTGAACGCGTCCGTTCAGAAAGTGCACGTCGTGATAAATGAGTTGGGTATGTTTGGAAAGCGAGAAGGTTGTGGGACTCAAAGGACCGCTGAAGATTCAGAAAATGTTCAAGACGCTGTAATGGCTAGGGTTTGTTAAAGACTATGTCTATAAGAAGGAAAAAGAAGGGAAAACACACAAACTCAAAAACACAAAAGAGAAAAGAAGCAAGAAAAAGAAAAAAGTGAGAAATCAAATGGCCTCTTCCTACCCATTTTCGTTGGATCTTAACCTAACTCCACCGACTCAAACACGAGGCCAAGCAGGAGCACCAGTATGGGTGCCCTACTTTGCCTCTGCACGGGGGCCTGTGACTGTCAATGACTCAATACTCCTGGACAACGATGTTGCCATTGGAGTTGGCAGAAATTTAGTGACTCCCAAAGATATACGTGTGTTTGGGACAAGGGATGACAACCGGGTCACGAGTGATGCCCTAGCACTAAGCGTGCAGAGTACAACATGTGTTGCAAGTTTGGGTCATCGCCTACTTGCGAAGTCCCATGAGGTAGAGGTGCTGAAAGGTCAGTAGCGGCGGAGCGAAGTATGGTTGAAGAGTGTCAGAGTGCTATAAAAATCTTGAAAAGGGAGAGGGCAAGGATGGTGGAGGTGAATCGACACCAGCTAGAAGTATTGCGGGACGAGAATAAAAGCCTAACAAAGATGGTAGAGTTGTACTCTCGTGACATGCGAAAGCAGCTGGAGGACCTAGACCGACCGGGTAAACGCAAGCAAGCAGATCGCGAGAGTAGTTACGCTCAAGCTAAGATTGCGATCTTTGGGAGCTCAAGTGATGAGCCCCAAGAGGCTGTGCGTGAAGCCCAGGAAGAGGACAGCCAGAGGGCCAAACTCAAAGCTCCAATGGTCGAGACACCAAGCACTGAGAAGAAATGATTTCTACTGTTTTTATTATCTTTTTTTTTTGGTTGTTTTTGTTTTTGTTATTTTGGTTTCAGAAATAAAAGAGTAAACTTGCAGAAGGAAAAAGAAAGAGACAAAGAAAACACACTTCCCACTTAAATCAAACAAAACCGACAAACGGAAAAGAAAGCACAGTTCCCTAACTTAAATAAAACAAAAATGATAAACGGAAAAGAAAGCACAGTTCCCTAACTAAAATAAAACAAAGATAATAGTCGAAAGGGAAAGGCAAAAACACAAAGCACTAGAAAATGAAAGTAACGGGCAAAAACATAAAACATAAGAAAACACGGAAAAAAAAAAAAATAAAGTGAAAGTAAAGGTGCTCCCCCTTGAAGCGATTAGGTCGAGACATGCCCGGGAAATCCGAAATGGTGTTGGTGCACCCTCATCAGCATATGTATATTTAAAGCACGCCTCTACAAGCGGATGATACCCTACATTTCTTCCTGCAAACTTAAGGAAAAACATCAAAAAATATAGAAACAAAAAAAATGGCATCCTCATGCACTCACCTTGATGATCTCAACCTTGAGCTCTCACTTGCACCACCGAATGCCCAGGATAAGGGCTCCTCCAACTCCTGTCTTCCCAAACTCCACATATCATCACGGCACGGCCTCAAACTTTGCTGAGGCAATACCGAACTTTGGTGAGGCAATGCCGAACAGAACCAGTGCTCCCCTGCAGCATGATTGGCAGTAAACTCACATCGGCAGATCACCTGCATGTGGCACGTAGGTCTAACAAGATGGCGGTGGATGAGTCTCAAGATTTAACCATGCTCCATGCGGTCTCGGCTACCAATTTGGGCATGCGTTTATTGGCGAGGACACGGGAGTGCACAGCTCTGAGCGAGGAGGTGGCTGCCTTGAAGGTTATGGTGGGAGACTGCAGAAGCGCTTACTGTACCAATCAGCATGTGGAAGCACTGCAAAGAAAGAATGAGGACCATGTAGAGCTGCTGGCAGATTCTGCAAGTGCGAGACAATAGAGGCATGCCATGAAGATGAAGATGAAGATGAAGATGAAGATGATGAAGAAGATGAAAATGAAGAAGAAGTTGTTGTTATTGTTTTTGTTTTTTTGTTTTTGTTTTGTTTTTGTATTTTTTGTATTTTTTGTTTTTATTTTGTTTGTAATGCAGAGTTTGAAGTGAAACAAAAATGTGTTTTAACACTTAGAAACTAACTAACCATACCACGTAAATAAATACATAGACTAACTTAACAAAACAAAAACAAAAGACTCAACAGAAAAAGAAAACAAAGAAAATAAAAAAAAACTTAATTTAAAAACACACGAATATACAAGCAACTCACGGATGACCAGTTAAGGGCCTCAGAAAACACAGCCAGGGGATCCGGGAAGGTTGGATGGGTCACAATGGTCCCGCTTAAAACCCAAACTTCTTAGACACCGAAAGTGTCGCCTAAATAACTCCTAGACACTGTATTGACGGAAGTGCTTCCTGGAGTTACCATAAGTCAGCTCATATGAGAAATCTTTTTTTTAATTTTTTAATTTTTTAATTTTTTAATTTTTTATTTATAAAAAAAGAAACAGAAATTTAAAATAATAATAAGTAAAGAGAAAGGATTGAAATGCACCCCCTTGAAGCGATTAGGTCGAGTATGGATGCATTTGGAGGTCGCTACTTCTCCCACTGCTCCACACTTCCCATTCTTATTATTGAGGTTGCCATTTCTCTCCATTTTTATGAAGCTATTTAAATTTCTAGAACAAGCACACAAACTTGAAATGGAATTAAAAGATTAGGAAATAAAAGGAAAAACACACATCCAATTCTATGCTTCAAAGTAAGCAGCAAGGTAAATTAAACTAGTTTATGGAGTTCGTTCTTTCTCAAATATGATTATCCATATGGTGTGTGGTTTTAATCAAGTATTCAGAAAAAACATTTAGCTATGGTGTTTAGTCTAAACACAAATTCCAAACCCATTAAGAACAAGAAGAACAATAAAGAACCAAGTAGAATTTAAACATGGTGTTTGTCTTCAATATCTACCCATCCATTCACTAATCAGTCCAAGAGTCATATGGTGTTTATGTAAACTTGAACAAGATATTTAATTAAGAGCAAGTGAATGAAACCATAAACAAGAAATAATAAACATGCTACTTGAACCTTTTTTTGTTTTTTGTGTTGTGTAAGCTGGGACTCAAACTCAGTTCTCTTGCTTGTCAGGCAATTGTCCTTGTCCGTTGGACTACAAACACAACTTGTCAATTAACCTCATTAACTTTAAAACATGAAACTGTCTAGTTATATACAAAAAATAAAAATAATAAAAAGTAGGAAAACCAAATAGAATCAAACAATGTTACCGATCCCGGCAACGATGCCAAAAACTTGTTGTGTAGATTTCAGCTGCACCAAAATGGATTCAGCTGCATCCTCAACTTGTGATACTCGCAAGTGCACGAGCCGTTCGGTAGTATAACATATGTAAGTGCGAGGTCGATTCCACAGGGATTGGTGATTAAATGATTCAATTCAGTTTTCCTACACATAACAGAAATGAAAACAAAAGAAGCAAAAAGTTTTGTACAACATTTGAGAACATGGAGACTTTTGGAAGAGAAGGGAAATGTGTTTGGGAAATTTGGAGAAGAGAAAGGAAATGTGTTTGAGATTTAATAAACAGAAAATTTAGTAGAATGATCTTATTACAACAATTGAGAACTACAAAGGGAAACTAAGAGAATTTGAGGGAGAGAAGGGAAGAGAGCTCTAGAGAAGTGTTTGAGAGCTCCCCCCTTGGGGGTTGTGTTTACAAGCTTAGGGAACTTCCCTATTTATAGGCCTAGGGGAAGTGAAAATCTGAATTATACAATTGAGTTCTCTAATCACACTCACTTCACCAACTAACAACACTTAATTCACCAAACACACTATTGTATTTTGAAAACAATTCCTCTTATCTTTAGGCTTAGTGTTGCAGCTCCCACTTCATCATCTTTTGGCTGCTGCAAAATTGCATTCAAAAATAGGTATTGAATATGCTTCACCAAAATTTCCCACAATCAATAACACATCATCAGGCATATGTCATACATGACAATGCATTGTAGCCAGCTTGTGGGCTCGTTTTCGGCTTGTGGCTTCATTTTGAAAAATCTGGAAAAATCTGGAAAAATATGGATCTTGAAGCTCTTTGTCTTATCTTTCCAAGCATGTGCAGCCCAACTCAAGGAAAAATAGGGAAGGCCTTCAAATGTGATTTTTGGCCCAGTAACGCAGATGCTGCCGAATTTGACCTTAAGTTACCAAAACATGTATAACTTTCTCTAGAAGACTCGGAATCATGAACCGTAAAATTCTACAGAAAATAGACTTCCGTATCTTTCCAATGATGTATGGCTCATTATCTGGTTCTTCTTGAGTAAGTACATTCTAATCCGTGAAGTTGACAGATCTGCAGACACCATTTTGAGCTAACTTGTCTCCAAAATGCATTTAGTGAGTCTCAAGCTTATAACACTGAAACAAACACAAAACTTATTAAAAGCACAAGTTTAACTAAAAAACATAACCAAATCATAAGATAATTATGCACCGATCACTAACATCACTAACTAGAAATATAAAATAACTAGGAGGGAAATAAACAAAAAGAGAGTTTGCTCTCAAGTGAAAGACCATCACTGATATTAAAAACTGAAGAATAATTCAAACGCACAAGGACAAATACACAAGGTAAAAGCAGCCAAACTCAGTAAATCAGCAAAGAGATGATGGGATATTTACTCTTGCAGCCCAGCACAAGTTATTAAGATAAGAGAAAAAAAAACAAAGAAAGAAGAAGAAGCAATCCTGCAAGACGAAAAGGAAGAAAAGGCAATACATCAAAGAAGTTCTACCTGTAATTTAGTGATGTCCCACCCAAAAAGTAATTCAAGCCTGCAATTGGAGATGTACAAAAACATTAATGGCATGTTTACTAATCAGGAATTGGAATTCTCATCAGGAATTGAATTTCACCTATGGAGAATTCCTGCGTTTACTTCACTTCAAGGAATTTAAAAGTAAGATGCACATAATTAAAACCACAAGCCACTCTCCCTCTCTCCCCTGAAATGAAAACCCAAGGTTTGGGAGTTTTAGCTGCCACCCCTTTTTGGGGTGGGTGATTTCCTTTTCCTCTCCCCCCTCCCTTCCCCTCTCCCCCTCTCCCCCCTCTCTCAGCTCACCCCCCCGGCCCTACTCTTCTCTTGCCCCCCTCTCCTTTCCTTCCCTTGCTTTCCATCCACTTCTTCCCTCCCTCCTTGAGCCTTCTTCCTCTACCTTTTCTTTTGCTTTGTCTTTGGGCCTTTCTCTTATTTTCACATGTGGGTTTGGCTGGTTTTGTTGCTCTGCTACTTGGCATCTCCTGGAGATCTATTCTGGATCTAGCTTTTCCGGGTATTGCTCTGGTATTTCGATGGCTTGGGTGGTTTTCCCCTGTGGCCGCCGCGGTTGCTTTCGCCGGCCGTTTGTTTTTTGCTTTGTTTGTTTCTTTTGCAGATTTGTGAGTGGATATTCACTCTGGAATACTTCTTCAGATCTCTGATTCGGTGACAAACAAGGTGACTAAGCGTTGCTGTGCGGATTTCTACAGCCTTTTGTGCTGCTTTTGTTTTAACCCTTTTTTGGTGTTAAGCAATTATCTCTCTTCTAGTTTTCACTTGTAAGAGCCTCTGGTGCTTGTTGCATTTGTAGTTCAGCCGCTTTTGGTGTGTTGGTGACTAGGTGTTCTATGCCTGATCTTTCTGGGCTCGTGGTCTTCCTTCCTGCAATTTCTCCGGCCTTGCGCGGCCAGGATGGGGTTTGTTCCCCGCTCTATCTGGAAAACCTTTTGAGGTTTCTGCTCTTCCACAACCACAATTGTATCAACCCTAAATGGGTATCAATTTCTGTTATTGCTATGGCCTTTTCGGCTCTTGTACCTGGTCTTTACGACCTCTGGATCCGGCTGTTTTGGCTAACGGCCTCTGTGCCTGATCAATGAATGCAATATATCGCTAAGTTTCAAAAAAAAAAAAAGGAATTGAAAAGTAAGCGGGGCCCATACAAAATTAGGAATTGAATTCCTGATTTTGGAGGAATTCAATTCTTGAATTTGAGGTGGTATTCTAATTCCTGGGAATTCACCCATTAGGAATTCATCTTTTTTACCTATTATATCCTCACACAATTTTCAAAATTTCAAATATACCATCTACTTTAACCAAAAGATGAGCATATTTTCGTAATTAGTATACCACTCATACTCCAATTCCATATGATTTAGAAAACAACTTGAATAAGAATTCGGAATCTAACTCCCCTCAATCCATATGGTGTAGTAAACAACTTCATTAAAAATCCGGAATCTAATTCTCCTCAATCCAACTCCTTCTCAATTCAATTCATTCTCAATTCAATTCATCATCAATTCAATTCCCCGTAATTCAATTTCGGATTAGTAAACATGCCATAAACAGAACTTCATTCAAGGCCAAACACTAAAGAGAAGGAAAACACACAAAAAAACTTGCGAAATGGAGCAACCAAGCCAAGTCAAAATAGGTGGGCAGCTTTCTGCCAGCAGCTCTTCCCCATGTCACCAAAAAAATGATTGATTCAAATCATGTGATGACATTGTGAAATAATTCTTGGTCCATTCCCATCAACAACCAAATAAATAAACTAGTCAAAAAAGTGCAGAAGAGTTCATGTATTGGAGAAAAACTTCCCTGAAGAGGATGCCACCCTCAGCAAACCACGCAAGTTTCCCAAGCCAATAAAATTTCAACAACTGGCAACTCATTTTACTTCCAATTTTTAATATTATAAAATGTTCAGCACCCATTTTCTCCTCTCTGTTCTGCATCCCTCTCTCTCATCCATTAATCATTCTCTTTCTTCACTTTTGTCACTCATCCTCCATCATCATCCACACACCCCTGCATTCCTATTTTTCTCTTCAATCAGTAATCCTTCATAACCCCACACTTGGTATTGATCTCTCAGTTTTAATTTTAGTGAGGTATTTATTGGAGAAATCTGGAAATTTTGTAAATGGTGGAGTTGAGAAATTTTGGGTTGGCTTCAATTTTGTGGAGGAACAGGTATACGTTTTGGGAAGAAAAACCTTCTTCGGCGTCACTCTCTCTCCTCCAGATCTAAGGAATCTCTTTCCTATTTTTTTCTTCAAATTTTATTATTTATTGGGCAGTTTTGGAAAATTTGGAATGGTGAAGCTGAGAGAGCTTGGGTTTCTGCCAGGGAACAGTGAAGGTGCGGTTTTGGGGAGAAAAATCGGACCATGTATTGATTTCTTCTCCAGATCTAAGAAATCTCTCATGCCATTCCATTATCACGAAGTATTATCCCTTTTCACCTTCAGTTAAATATATTAAGGAAAAAAAATAGAGAGAAATCAATATATGATGTGTGGGTGTTGAAGAAGTGACTGAAGAGGAAGTGAAACACCAGAAATAGAAGAAGAAAAACGTTTTTTTTTTTACGAACTGCAAGAGGAATGGGGAAGAGAGAGAGAGAGAAGAAGAAGAAAATGTGTGAAAATATTTTGTATAATTTTAAATTGAAAAACAAATTGATTATGTGGGCTAAGCAGGGCCGGCCCTGACATTTTGGTGGCCCATGGCCAAAAATTAAATGAGGCCCTTAGATATATGTTTTTCTTGAATGTGTTCATTCATTTTTCTTTTTATGAATAGGGGGGCAAAGTCTCAAAAAAAACAATTAAGCCTGCTAAATAGAATCATTTTATTCAACTAACGGAAAAAAGAAAACCAAAAGTACATAATCCATAAACAACAAAATGCTTCTCAAGTGGCTTAGTGGCTCTTCAATAGGGCTTAGTTCTCAAATGGCTCAATTGTAAACAAAATGCTGCTTTGACTTCCACTCCATCATCTATAAATCAAAACACAAAAGCAGTAACATTAAATCAATATTTTCCAACATTAAAAATTCTTGATCTTCTAGCATTTTGAGAAGCAAAATCATCAATAACCTCTTCAAAATCAATATTTTCCAACATATTCTTTTCAATACATAAGATTGCCAATCCATTTAACCTTTCTTGTGACATAATTGATCGCAAATAAGATTTTAGTAATTTTAATTTTGAAAAACTTCTTTCCTGAAGATGCCACAGTTCCTGGCAGAGTCATTATAATTCTATAAGCAATTGAGACATTTGGAAAACAATCCACAACTTTTACAAACTCAAGAACTTCAATGGCTGTCTTTGTCTCTTTCGGTAAATACATTTGTAACACTTCCAATTCAGAAAACAAATCATCAGCATTAATATCAGATTCATTATTATGTGTTAATGCAGCTTCAAGATTTTTACAACATTCACGCAATCTAATATAATTCATTTGAAATAAATTCTGAGGATCAAACAAAAAACCAAAAATGCCTTCAAATATTTCTAATTGTTCAAATCTACTCCTTAAAGAAGAAATTGCAGCATCAACTACAACAAGAAAATAATTAACCCTAAAAGATTCTTCAGCAGATTGAAATGTTTCTTTATGGTCATTTTCATCAAATTGTTTTTTTCTTCGACTTTGACGTTTTTCAGGAAATACAGGGTCAATTTCCATCTTTGATGCAATCTCTTTAGCAGAAAGTAGGGCCAATGTGAACCCATTTTCCCTATAGTCTACAAAATAAGAGACCAGCCCCTTCAAATGTTTTATTGCAACATCAATTTGCATATCTCCATATTGCAATTTTTGGCTAACCAAGTCAATTTTTTTCAAAATGTTATGCCATATACTCATGCCCAACAAAAATTCAAAAATTTCAAGTTCATGTGTAGCTAAAGATTCAGCTTCACTCTTTGTTTTTGCATCTTCACTAACCCTAGACAATTCAAATAGAGCTTCTCTTATATCATCAGTTTGGGTTATTATGGCTTGAACACTATTAATATGACTTTCCCATCTTGTTGTTGACAATGGTTTAAGAGTTAATCCATGGACATGATCTTGAAAAATTTTCCACCTCTTTGTAGAACTAGCAAATAGAGTATACATACGTTGCACAACACCAAAAAATGACACAGCTTTAACACAAGAGTTTGCCATATCACAAACTGTTAAATTAAGAGAATGACAAGCACATGGCATATAAAATGCCCTAGGATTTATTTTTAGAAACCTTGTTTGCACACCATTGTTTTTCCCCTTCATGTTAGCTCCATTATCATAACCTTGGCCCCTTACATTATTAATATCAAGTGTAAGACACTTTAATACAGCTTGTAACTCATTAAAAAGCCCACATCCAGATATATCATCCACTTTCAAGAACTCTAAAAAATACTCTTCTACCTTTATGGGAGCATTTGACACATCTACATATCGAATTATTAAAGTCATTTGCTCATGATTACTTACATCCGGAGTACAATCAAGTATTACAGAAAAATATTTTGCCTCTTTAATTTTTTCAATGATAGCACTTCTAACCTTGGAGCCTAACATACCAATAAACTCATTTTGAATCTTATGACTAAGATAGTGATAATGAATCTCATTATTCTGAATACGTCTAAAATGCTCTTGCAATACCAAATCAAATTCCGCAATTAATTCAAGCAGCCCCAAAAAGTTACCATTGTTATCTTGGTAAATTTTCTCATTCTCTCCACGAAAAGCTAAATTTCTTTTAGCAAGACATCTCACAACAGAAATTATTCTTACTAAAACCAATTTCCAATGTTCCTTTTCTTTTTTAATTTGCACTTGTAGCTCTTTATCAATTGTTTCATTCTTTTTCAATCTAATTTGCATGTCAATCCAAGTTCTCATGTTATTGATATGCTCACTACTAGTTTCATGTTGTTTAAGCCTCTCACTTAAACGTTTCCAGTCATTAAGCCCTTCATTTGCCAACAAACTTCTCATTTTCCAGATTTAAATAACTTACAACAAAAACAATATACTTTGTCCACATCTTTTGAGTACACTAGCCATTTTCTATCTTGACCCTCCCCATTTGATAACTTTCTTGTATAATAAGAATATGAAAAATGCCTAGAGAGCCCATCAACAGGAAACTTGAGATTACTTTCTCTTACAGGACCCTTTTCTATTAAAATATCCTTTGTCTTGTTATCAATGTTATCCCAAATTCTTGGATCATAGATATTCAAAGCATGATTATTTTCATTCTCAATGAGGGCATCAACCTCTTCATTTTCCATCATATCTTCTTCCTGACTAATGTGGGAAAGGGATAAACTTTTTGAAAGCAGAACAACTTTTTATGGGCAAAGAGAAAATGTGTTGGAAATATGAATATGTATTTTTTTTTTTTTTAAAGTTTGGGCTCTGTAATATAAAAAAAAATATTTTGAGGCCCCAAAAATTGGAGGCCCTTGGCCGTCGCCCTCGGCGCCCAGGCCCAAGGCCGGCCCTGCTCATCACACACGTCGGCAACACACCAGAGGAGGGGTTATGAACGAAAAAAGGAAACAAAAGAACAGGAAAAAAAGAAGGAAATATCTTTTAAGATCCCCCAATTATGAATGATGCAGGCATCCAAAGATATATCCACTAGATTCATCGTTTCCTTTCCCAAAAAAAAAAGAAAAAAGAAATCCACTAGACAGTTTTTTATTGAAAGAAAATCGCATTGAATTGAATAACAAGGAAAATTACAACCGACCTGCAACTTTTTTGCAACAAAAATGGAAGCAAATCATCTTATATATTTTGACAGAAAAAAAATCGCATTTATTAAGGTATGGCTTCTTCTTCAATCCTTGCTTGGAAAAAATAATCATTCCTGATTTGTTCCATGAAGAATGCGTCAAGTTATTTTAAAAAATAACAACAAAAATCGCTATATATATACAAGAGAACTACACATTGTGCATGCTGTGTACAATTAGGGTTAATCTTATAGTTTGCACAGCTTTCGTGTACGGCTGCTCTCCTATTCAAACGTTTTGTTCAGTCATGGAGATGATCATGCATCCGGTTAGTAGTTTTGCCAAACTTTAATTCATTTATTTCAATCATAAAACACTTGATTCATGCTTTGATTACTAGATATATTAGGTTGACTTCATATTTTTCCATGACAATCTTTTTGGGTACAAGAATCTTCTACAAAAATTATTCAATTTTTTCTTTTATAAAAAGAAAAAAGAAAGAAACCAATATTGAATATATACTTACAGATAAGTTGAAAGACATCCATAGTCACACAAAATAGCTTGTTTTGTTATTTTCAATAAAAGAATAGATAGCTAAAATTTATTTTCTTCATAGGGAAACAGATAACTTTTATTGTAGGAATTCATGAATTTTTCACGGAATTATATAATCTTGGGAATGTGAATGCATCGGATTCTATCAAACCTTTTTTTTTGTGATTAAATTTTTTATTCTTTCAGTATTACTCAAATTCCATTTTTGCTTACTCTAACTTTGTTTCGCTATATGTTTTCACACTAGACCCTTTATCAAACTCCCTGTTGGTAAGTTATCTCACACTAGTCCGCATACGTTTAGTTCGACAACTTTCCTCAGCTAGAGATCATATCCCTGCCTTCACTCCGGATCCCTTCGCCGCCACGCAATCCACTCCCCGCCATGAGTGAAAAGATAGCCAGCGTCAATGCCGGTTGCAGCAACTGCAAGAAACTAAAGTGGTTCGCCTGGGGCACCGGTGGCCTTATTGTCTTTATCGGCCTCCTAGTGTTTGTTGTGTTCCTCGTTCTCCACCCCTCCAAGCCAAGCTTCAACCTTGAAGACGTCACCGTTTATCAGTTCAATGTCTCCAAGGTACCGCCCTACGCCATCACCATCATCATGCAGGTCACACTGTCCTCTAGAAACCCTAATTCTCGGATAGGCGTAGAGTACCAGCCTCTCCACGTCTACGCCACATATCGAGACCAGCAGATAACAATGGCTTATCTCTTGCCTCCTACGTACCAAGGGCACAAGGAACCTGTGGTGTGGTCACCTCCTTTGACGGGCTACGACATGCCGATTTCGCCATACTCGCAGCAGTCTTTGGATCAAGATTGGCATGCTGGGGTTGTCCTGATGAATATTAAGCTTCAAGGGGACGTGAAGTGGAAAGTAGGGACTTGGATTTCGCCCAAGTATCACTTGTACGTGCATTGCCCGGCAAATATCAGGTTTGGGGATTTGAGCAACGGTGGTCCAAACCTCATCAAGGGTCAGCCGGTGGATCATTGCGATGTGGAGATTGCTTCTTAATTTTATTTTTTGTTTTGGTAAAGAGGAGGGCTAGCACCCAGATCAACTGCTTCTTAATTCATTTGATTTCTCTTTGCTTTTTCATTTTTTGTGTTCTTGCTTCTCTTTGGGAAGATATATAGATTTAAAGGAATTCAAATTTTTATATGTTAATAAATCCCCTATCTATGATTATCTAGTCTAACCAATGTCATTGGAGTGATTAATGTAATTTAGTCTTCAAGATACGAAGTCATCATTCTCTGACTTCTTGGATGACCAAAAAGCGAACATCGTCAAACCATATAGATTTTCTGTACGCTTTTCATCAAACACGATCCAAACACCAGCATGTCAAATACATACTGGAATTTTGTTATTTATTTCCCTAGCAAAGACCAAGAGATGTTGGTAATAATTAAAAGAAGCTTGCTCAACAGTCTTACGAAAGAAAGAAAGAAAATAATATTACATGTGTAGAAATGCTAATTACATTATTAACCGCAACTCTTTAACATAGGTGTCACGCTATTTGCTGAATGAGATTTTCTATTTAAACCCCGCACTTCTCTTTGTTCACCTCAATACTTAAATCATTAAGCCATAAGTTTTATTATGGTGAAAAAAGACAAAAAAGGTCATCCAACTTAATACTTAACTCTAGTACATCTATACACACACCCCACCACTCTTCATATTAAGTTTTAGAAAAATACAAACTCTTCTACATCCTATTGCCAAATTACTCCTCTTTAAAGATGTAAAACATTGAGGAGCCTACCTCTTTAAAAATCTTTATTTGGTCTAGGATCTCTTTCCATTGACAATAAACGATATACTGTAATAGTTAGCGAGTCTATCTTTCTTGCGACAAGCATAGGGACCTTCCTCTTCTTCTCAAAAAATAGGGGCATTCTTCATATTTTTCCCCACTATTCAGTTTAGATATATGCTTTTTTCTATAGTTTGTAGTAGGAAGACAGTGGGATTTAAATAGAAAAACTTTTTTCTTTTCTTTTTTCCAACTTGGGGTGTATTTAAGGATAGTTTGGGAAGATAATGGGGTTTTCTTAGAAATTGTGAAACTTTAAATTAGAAGTTTGTGTGAACTTAGAACATTGAGTGAACAAAGAGAAGTGTGGGGTCTAAATAGAAAATCACCAAGCGAGATGTTAAACGCAAGGGGATTATGACTGAAAAAGTATGAAAGAAATATTTGTCATTAAGCTGTAATGGTGTATATTTTTTATTAACACTAGCCTCTCCGCACGTGCTTCCACGCCTGCGAGAGGGTTTTTTAAAAATATTTTAAATTTATTTTAGAATTAAAAAAGATAATGGGTAGTTGTATTCCATTAAAAGAGGATCCATGATTTTATTTTTCTTTTAATTTTACATTTTTTGTTAATATGAAAAAGTGTGAATTTACCATATTATCCTCATTTAATTAATAATTTCAATTTTTAATGTTTGCATTAACCAATGACATTTTCTAGTATTTTGAATGTTTCACCATTCTTTACCTTTTGCTTTATGCATACTGATCGGTTCATAATTGTATATCATTTTGTACCATTCTAACTTATGATTTGGTTATGTTTTTGAGTTAAACTTGTGTTTTTAATCCTTTTTGTGTTTATCTTTCAGTTAATTGAGATTTAGGTAATAATGATGGCTTTGGATAGGAAATGATGCAATCCAAGCATGTTAAGGCCTGATTTGGATGAAGGGAAGAAGAGCTTAAAGACAAACTCATTTTTGCTACAGCCCCCTGCCAGTCCAGTTTCGTAGGTCATATTGCAAGCTTTGTTTCAGCAACCTACACAGCTCGGATGAGGCAGAATTCTCCATGAAAGTTGTTCCAATGGGTGTATACTATAACATATCCAAAATTCAGCCTCATTGGATAAATCTGGAGTCCGTTACCTAGCAAACACAGAACCATGCTCAGGATGGATTTTGTCAGCGAGCAAAACGAGTTAGCAATTTGTTTTGGCCTTAACTTTTTCATCTGAACTTGGATTGGGCCAATACTTGTGTGGTTGGATCAGACACATTCTGAACTTCAATTTGAAGTGATTAAAGTCTTCATTTGCTTAAGAGAAGCCCAATTCGTAAGCCCTTGAAGTTGCTGGTCATGCTGACCTTAAGGATGAGCTGGTTGGAAGCTTGGTCATGGTGACCTAGGCATGAGCTATTGTTTCTGGTTGGAAGCTTGGTCATGGTGACATGATGATGAGCTAGGGCTGCTGGTGGGATTTATTGGTGAAGTGCATCAACCAATTCAGATTTTCTAATTCAAGTGCATCAACCAATTCAGATTTTATAATACAAGTGTTGTATGCATTAGCCATTTTGAATTCAGATTTTCACTTCCCCTAGGCCTATAAATAGGGAAGTTCTCTAAGCTTGTAAACACACCCCAAGGGGGGGAGCTCTCAAACACTTCTCTAGAGCTCCCATCCCTTCTCTCCCTCAAATTCTCTTAGTTTTCCTTTCTAGTTCTCAATTGATTGTAACAAAAATCCTTTTACTAAATTTTCCTTTAAGTCTTTCCAAGTTCTACTTTAATTTTCATTGTTATGTAAATTCTTTTCTTTAGTCTCAAGTTTAATTAGTTTCCAAGTTTCAATTATGGTTTTTGTTCTTATTCATTATGCTTATAAGTTAATATGCTAGTTTGAATGATTGATCACCATTTAGGTTTGCATGTTAGCTATCTTGGTTTGAATTAAGAGTATACACCATGCTTTAATTCGAATTGAACTATGAATAGGAAGAGTATGTATGGACATTCGACAACAGGGATTAGATACATGCTTGGTTGTTTAAATTGTTCTTCTATGCTTAATGGGTTCTTAATGCTTAATTTTAGGTTAGACAACAAATGATCAAATTAGGGAATTAGGAACACAAGGTTATGACCAAACACCATGGCTTAATCATACTTTAGCTAGAATCAATCCGTTAATCTAATTGAACTTGGGAACTTATCTGCTTGAGTTAGTTATTTCTTTCTTCCTTATTTATTTATTTTCTTTCTTTTTCATTTCTGTTTTGTGTAGGGAAAATGAATTGGATCATTCAATCACCAATTCTCGTGGGATCAACCTCGCACTTACATATGCTATACTACCGAACGGCTCGTGCACTTGCGAGTATCACAAGTTGAGGATGCAGCTTAATCAATTTTCGTGCAGCTAATCCGACACAACATATACTAGTCTCTCCACACGCGCTTCTGCGCTTGTGAGAGGTTTTTTTTTTTTTTAAAAAAAATTAAAATTTATTTTAGAAATAAAAAATATAATAGGTAGTTGTGTTCTATAAAAATAGGCCATTATCTTATTTTTCTTTTAATTTTAATTTTTTTAAATATGAAAAAATGTGAATTTACCATATTATCCTCATTTAATTAATAATTTCAATTTTTAATGTTTGCATTAACCAATGGTATTTTCTGGTATTTTGAATGTTTCACCATTCTCTCGCCTTTTTCTCTATATATACTAGCCTCTCCGTACGTGCTTCTGCGCTTGCGAGAGGCTTTTTTTTAAAAAATAATTTATTTTATAATTAAAAAAGATAATGGGTAGTTGTGTTCCATAAAAAGAGGATATATTATCTGATTTTTCTTTTAATTTTAAATTTTTTAAATATAAAAAAGTGTGAATTTACCATATTATTATCATTTAATTAATAATTTCAATTCTAATATTTGCATTAACCAAAGGTATTTTCTGGTATTTTGAATGTTTCATCATTCTCTGCCTTCTGCCTTTATATATAGAGAAGTGCATGTACGATTTGACTCAATTGGAATAACTTTTTCCTTTAATTTTTGTCATTTTTGTCACATCTCTTTTGAAGATGCTCTTATATAAATTGTTTTATTTAATATATTGTACTAATGTCGTCTTCTGTGCTCCCAGGGCACCAGTGGTCCAGTCGTAGAATAATACCCTGCCACGGTACAGACCGGGGTTCGATTCCCGGCTGGTGCATCACTCGTCAGTTTTACTTTTCTGATTTAATTTTTTTTTTTGACGTACCAGTCCATCAACCTCCTTGTCCAAAAGAGACATTCCACCAAACTGGGAGGAGCGGACCCTAAAAAACCTTTAGAAAGAAAAGGAGAAAACAGTGACAAAAAAAAATAAAAAAAGAAAAGGAGAAAACAGAGAGCCGAAAGTTTGGAAAGATGGCTGAAGATAACACAGTCGAAATTCCTAGAGTTAAATTGGGAAATCAAGGACTTGAGGTAGGTATATCTTACTCTTCAACTTACCCTTTCCTGTTCCTAGTTTTCAAATTACAACTCTAAAACCCAGTCAGTTGCATGTTTTTCCAAAAAGCTGACTTCTTGTGTGGAAAACAATCCAACGATTTAATCCTAACGCAGGGTAGACTTTGTATTAACAAATCCAATTTACATTTGGGATTGATCTAAAAGGAAAGGAATCAATAGAAATTACATAGAGGAAAAATAATATGGCCGAGGGGAAGGGAATTCAGATTCCAAGACTGAAACTTGGAACTCTGAGATTTGAGTTCTTCAGATTAGATTTTGTCATTAATCTTCATCAATTGAGTTCTTCAAATAATATGCTTTGGTTTTGCAATAAACTCATCAATTGTTCTCCAAATTTATTCATCTTCATCTTCAAAAGAAAGGAAAAGATTGTAAGTTGGCTCAGTTTTCAAAAGTATATATATAACTTTTCGTCCGGTTTTTCCTGCTTTAGTTCAGAATTAATGATTTCCTTTCAGGTCTCAAAATTGGGGTTTGGGTGCATGGGCCTGACTGGAGTCTACAACTCTCCTGTCGCTGATGAGGATGGAATGTCGATAATCAAAGATGCCTTCAGTAAAGGAATCACTTTCTTTGACACATCTGATGTATATGGACCTCATTTGAATGAGGTTCTTATTGGGAAGGTATGCATGTCTCTCCGCTTCTGAATTTGTCAACTTCAAAGATACAGCTGCTGATGTATATGGACCTCGTTCGAATGATTACACGAACTCCACAAGTTGAGAGAAGCAGAATATGTATATGTCTCAATGTTTTGTATGTTTCTATTTTTGTCAAGAAGAAGAAACTTGCAGCTGCCTTACAAGTAATGAAGGACTTTTCTATTGATTTTCTGCAAGCCTAATTGCAAAGTTTTAATTTTCTAGGCCTTGAAGCAGTTGCCAAGAGAAAAAATTCAATTAGCCACAAAGTTTGGTATTACTGGAACCGTTGACCCTCCTACTATTGTAATCAAGGGTACTCCTGAGTATGTCCGTTCAGCCTGTGAAGCTAGCTTGAAGCGTCTTGGTGTGGACTACATTGATCTGTATTACCAACATCGGGTGGACACTTCAGTGCCTATAGAGGAAACTGTATGTGATTCTCTTCCTTATTCAGCTGCAACCACCACAATGGTATCATGTTAGTAATTTTGATCTGCATGTTAGTTTGATTAGATACGTTTTTGTTTTCTTTCTGGAGTTTAGATTGGTGAGCTGAAGAAACTGGTGGAAGAAGGGAAAGTAAAGTACATCGGTTTATCAGAAGCTAGCCCTGACACAATAAGGAGGGCACATGCAGTTCATCCCATCACAGCTGTACAAATGGAGTGGTCCCTCTGGACTCGTGATATTGAGAAAGAGATTATTCCACTTTGCAGGCATGTTCAAAATCCTATCTGAGCTGTGCAAAATTGGTCCTCTGAATTGGTTTCATAATTGTGCAAATGTTGTCAAACTCAACCTCTACCTATTACAACTCTAATATGTGTCAATTATCTCATTGGATGGTGTAATGTTATCAAATACAGGGAGCTTGGCATAGGTATAGTTCCATATAGTCCTCTTGGTCGTGGGTTTTTCGGTGGCAAAGCAGTTTTGGAAAGTGTACCTGCAAATAGCTTCTTGGTAAATGTTTCTTCACCAATTTTTCTGCTTAGTTCATTGTACGTAATACCAAATGTTCCCAATTATATTCTTTAAGCTGTGATTAATTATTTGCATCTTTTCAAGAGGAAGCTTTGAGGGGACGTTACTTCATCTCCTTGCATTTATTATTTCCTAGGAGAAGGAATGTTCAGAAACCTTATCCCTTTTTCTTTTTTATGTTTTCTAAGGCCTCAAATCCTCGGTTCATAGGCGAGAACTTGGAGAAGAACAAGAACATTTACAATCGAATAGAAAGCCTTGCAAAAAAGCACCAATCCTCTCCTGCTCAACTAGCACTAGCATGGGTTCTCTACCAAGGAGATGATGTTGTGCCCATTCCAGGTGAGCCATCATTACACTTTTGTTATCTGCAACTTATTAAATTAAGAAACATGCCAAAGGTAAATTAGTTTAAGGACTCTTGGTTAAGTTGTTTTTTCTTTGAAAATGGTTTTAAGATGTAATCAGAGACAGAACTTTGATTATGCTTCTGAGTGACAGCATGTTGTACACTAACTCAAGTCGATCGAAGAAAAGTTCTTACACTCCATGTCCATAGTCCATATTGGTCATTTGCTTTGAATTTTCAACTGCGTAGGGACAACAAAGATTAAGAACCTGGATGCAAACATTGGCTCCTTGAGGGTGAAACTTGGAGAAGAGGACCTGAAAGAAGTTTCTGATGCTGTCCCAATCGACCAAGTAGCTGGTGATAGAACTTACTCAGGCATGATGCATTTGCAATGGAACTTTGCCAACACTCCTCCAAAGGTCTAAAGGAACTTTTGTATTGATAAGTTAAGTGGGATTATAGAGTTGAGTAACTGAACAATCATGGGTACATGCATTATACATCCCATTTGTAGTTCCGACTTCTGAGCACACATATCCCATTTGTAGAAATGCGCTTGTTTTCGTCGATGTTGGTGGTCGTTGCTTTCTGATTGCTTTTCGATTTTCAGAGTGAATTTTCAGAGTGAAATGGTGAGGGTTGTGAGTCTTCGAGTGTTTTTTTCTTGAAGTGGGAAGGAGTGCGACTGGATGGAATGGTAAGATGCCGTGGGCGTGATTGGGTGTTGCTGTCGTTTTGGGTAGAAATTTGGCGTCGCTGCTGTCGTTTCGGGCTTGGGCTGTTTGGACGTGTTTATTGCTGACAGCTGGAGTGTTTATTTTGGGCTTGGGTTTTTTTAATGCTGACAGCTGGAGGATTGAGTTAAAATGAAATAGTAAAATTTGGTAGCATTTAATAATGACATCTTTCATAATTTTAACGTTTTTTCAGTGCTTGATTGTAAAATTACATCCCATTTTTCACACATTGGCCTTATGTGAAATTAGTCTTTCCGCATGCGCTGTTATTTTAGAATTAAAAAAGATAATGGGTAGTTGTTTTTCATAAAAATAGTATTCATTATCTAATTTTTTTAATATAAAAAAGTATGAATTTATCATATTATCCTCATTTAATTAATAATTTTAATTCTTAATGTTTGCATTAACTAAAGATATTTTCTGGTATTTTGAATGTTTCACCATTCTCTGCCTTTTGCTTTATATATATATATATAATATTATTATCTTTCATATTATTTAACTATATAGTGTTATGTCCAATTTATTTTTTCTCTTCAATTGCAGTCACCAAGCCAAACGTGTGCCTATGTAAGTCGTTCTTATGTCCACCACTATAATGAATGAAATTACATGATATGCCATTGGTTATAAATGGAAAATTTCAACAGACACATCCCTAAAATTATGTTTTCTCCTCTATTTGTGCAATACAATCCCGTCGTTCTCCTAGACCCCTGTAGTCCAAGGAGTTTGTGGTCACCCACCCTTTGTGGTCACCCACTCTTAGATCTAATCTAAGGGTGGAGAAAAAATTTATTTTAAAACACATAAAAGGTTATTTCATTTTCTTTTTCCTGAACAATATATTAGTTAAAAAACCAAAAACAAAACATGTTTCTGGAAACTTGCGAAAGTTGCTGCCCAGCCTCCTCCGACCACATGGTAGAGGTCGACTCTTTTAGCTTAGTCTGATTCGGCGATGCGGATTCTACTCTTTAGCTCTTCTGACTTTGGCGGCGCTGACTATTTTGCTCTATTTTTGCTAAATAGTTTTTTAATC
Source organism: Prunus fruticosa (assembly GCA_018703695.1). Taxonomy (NCBI): domain Eukaryota; kingdom Viridiplantae; phylum Streptophyta; class Magnoliopsida; order Rosales; family Rosaceae; genus Prunus; species Prunus fruticosa. Next base: position 16,658,716 of record CM031922.1, read on the forward strand.
TCATATGGACTCTCAAAGAAACAAGATATTGGGAAAACTTCAGTTTTCGTTTTTTAAATTTTGGGCTCTTTTACTTTTTTAGGTTTCTCCCATTGCTTTTTATTCTGTTTTCTAATTAATAAGAGAGCAATCTTTATATAAAAATGTTTTTTTTTTTTTTGAGAAATTGATATTGGTTGGTTGATAAATCAATGATGTGTTGAATCAAAAGTGAAGGACAAGAAAAGTTATGATTTCAAATCTGGGTTCCTCAATCATTCAAATATAGGATTTCAAATCAGAAAAATTGAATCAAAGTGGTGAAGAAGAACAAGAAAAGTCATAACCCAAATTGGCTCTTCTTTCTTTTACAATCCATCCACAAAAGCTGAAAAAACTAACCCGAAAAAACATAGCAAAGGAATCAGAAGAATCCGCTGCCCCAATGTCAGAAGAATCAGAAGGTGATAACGGGGTCGAACTCTAGAGCAGCTGCACTCCAAGTTTTCAGAACGTGTTTTGTTTCTTTCTTTTTTTTCTTTTTTTCTTTCCAGAAAATGTGTTTTTTTTAAACTAATAGAGTATATATAAAAAAGCTTTATATGGATTTTAAAATAAGTTTTTTCTCCACCCTTAGATTAGATCCCAGGGTGGGTGACCACAAACCCCTTGGACCACAAGGCTCCAGGAAAAGGCAGGACTGATAATATGTAAACCATATTTTTGAAAACCCTAAAGCAAATAGCATGCATACATTTTTTTTTTTCTACATGTCTTACATGTATGAGTTCTTCATTATTCATGTTGTACGTAGTATACGTACCATTGAGGTATGAAGTTGGATAGGTCCCTTACCTGTACTAGAGAGACATTGTTGCCAACCTTACATATTGGTTGGTATTGGATTCAATAGGTACTTAACTCACTCAAACTCACCCCCTCTCCAACCCCCTGAACCACCCCAATGGCAACTACAATCGACACCCAGAACAACCAAGGCACCACTAACCAAGATTGTGGGGAGCGGCCAACCCGTATATGATTTTCTAGGGTTCAGTCACAGAGATCTTGGGGTTGGGCACGACTATTGTTTGTGCAAATAATCTCGCGGGATAATATTTGCTTCTAGATCCTTGAACCTTCGATCTTCCTTCTCTCTCTTCCTTGATTCCTGGAAAAACAGATTGAAGTAAATAGACCACACCCGGGGGTATTGGCCAAAGACCCTCCGATGCTTAAGTTAGTTCGAGTGTTTGTAGAAAAATAATAGCTAAGCAAAGTATATGAAGTTGTATGTATGGTGTGAACCAGGCGGCGGCCGGAGCCGTGTGTGGTGGCCGGAGTTGAGTGGAGAAAATATGGAGAATGAAGAGTGGAGAGGGAGAGAGAGCTTCGGGTATTTTTCTCGGGTATTAGGAGTAGGTTTAGATGTACCTTGAATGATGAATGAAGTCATCTATTTATAGGAGTCTCGGGGCTAGGGTTTCGTAGAGATTGAGTTCGGACTTGATAATATCTGAATTATCTCGTTAATTATAAGATAATATCCAATAATTAGGATATTATCCCTTTAATAAGATAATACCCCAATTATTGATATTATCTCATTAATTATAAGATAATGTCCCTTTATTAGGATAATATCCCAATTAATGATATTATCTTTATTAATTATGATAAAATACCGTATAATTGAGATATTATCTAGATTAATTAATTATCCTAATAAATGGTTTAATTAATTAATTTAAGGGATAATGTTTTTTTCCACGTGGCGTGCTCTGATTGGAGACGAAAATATTTGCTCCCACAACTATGGCGGCGGCTTGAGGTGGCTGTGGAGTGGGGGTTAGGGAGGGCCGGAGGCTACAGAGGTGAAGGTTGGGAGAAAGGTTTTTGCAGTGGGGGAACATTTGGGGTTTGGATGAGAGAGAGAGGGGCCTGACAGGGATGAGAAAGTAAGAAAAAAGGAGAGAGATAATTTCTTATTTTATCTATTTTAATTAGATTATTTATTTGTTTTATTCCACATGGCGCAATATGTGTGTCCATGTGGACTCACTAATTTTCACGTTAGTGTTTTAACAGAGGAATTCGTGGAAGCATTGATAGGTCACAGATGCATGAAAGTGTTACAAAAATAAATATTCAATAAACTTGATGTATTGAAAGTGGGTAAACTTCAACGTAGTAAAATGAAAATTACCGATAAACAATTCCTTTTAAAAAAAATAAACAATTTCTTAAAGTAATAAAACATTAATATTTTAAAAAACTAATTTAAAAACAAAAAAAACAAAGTGTGTATGTAACTTGCCACGTCATCAATTTCACAAACAATTAGACTGTTAAATGTATAAATTGATTGAATATTAAAATATTAGAGTGTAAATTGATGAAATTGAAACTTCGTAGTCCATTTTCGATAATGACCCCAAAGGGATATAATGTGGTTAGCTTTTTTTTCTCTCTACTTTTTCATCTAACGTTTCTCTTTTTCTTCCATCTTGTTTTCTCTCTCTCTCTCCTCTTTCTACGTTTCTCCCTTCTTTTCCTTTTTTTTTCTTTTTTGTTTCTCTCTCTACTTCTCTTTTATTTTTCTTCTTTTTCTCTCTCCCATTGTCGTGGCCTTTTGGGTTGAATGGCTTATAGTTCGGGGCTTCTATTCGATCAGCAAAAAGCGATAACGTTGAGTGGGATGGCTGAAAAAGATTACACCAGATCCTACAATTCCATGTATGTTGGTTGTTTGTTATCTATCTTTATTTACCTAGTATTTAGGTATATTATCTTAAACTTACATAATAAGTAGGTACATTATCTTATATTTGCCTAATATTTAGGTATATTATCTTATATTTACCTAGTAATTAGGTACATTATCTTATATTTACCTAATAATTAGGTATATTATCTCATAATTACCTAGTAATCAGGTAAATATTTGTTGGGAAGACATCATCAATAATACTCTACTTTCATTGTTTTATATGAACTTTTTTTATTTGTTCTTATTCTTGAAACCTCACAAATCAACCTTATGGATAGGTACAGTTTTATGTTGGTGCTTGCCTACGGGTCTTAATTTTCATTGTAAGATAAAATATGTGGGTCATTACTTTCATGACTTAAATTGTATTTTATCTATATATTAGGTAAATATTGCAATAGTTAATTGTTAAAGTATTTTACTTGACGAAACATATTTTTTTTGGTACAGATGTGTCATGGTGGCAATAGAAGGATTCAAAATTTAAAATATGAAATCCATTTAGAAGGAAAGAATCGATACATTAATTTGGATTTTTAATTAATGTTTTTTTTTCTTATTTACCTCAAAGGGTAAAATTGACACAAGAAAGAACTAACAACCCAAATCTACAGCAAAAAAGGTGTGGACTAAATCCAATGACAACTAGAGATTTTGGACTTAGATCGAAGAACCCCTTAGAAGAAATACAAAATGGGTTCACAAAATTTAATAGTAAGGTATCCAACTCAAACATGACAAAAGAGAGGGAAATAAAAATTTGCGAAGTTTAACTTAAACAAAAGATAAAGAGAGAGAAAGGTTCAAAATGTGGGAGTTTTTAATGTAAATATCACAAACTAACTTAGAAGGTAAAACAGAGAAGTAAAAAGAGATTAAGAAGTTTTATGGTTGTAGACAAAAAATACCTAATATTACTATTTATTTTAGGATAAATATCTCCGAAAACTAATCAAATATGTTAAATATTATACATCATACATAATATTATAATACAATAAGTAAAAGACGATTTTGGCTGGTCCCTTATTGACTATACACCTGATTCAAGTGTTGAGAAAAATGGTTAATATACACCTTTAATTAAAGTAATGTGCAAAAATACTCTTACTACTCTGTAAATTTTTTTTCCCCTAACAACATGATAACATCCTCGGGACCACACATAATAATGAGTGATAAGCCATAGTCAAATCAATGGTCCTATGCCCATTGGGAACTCGTGCAAAATCATGACAGTTGATATTTCCTAGAGATATTTCTTAATGAGTTTAATTTCTGCAGAGTCTGGTTAATAACAATTTATTCTTTTTAACCTGTCTATCTAAACATACAAACTAGATTATGCTTTATTACGATTATTCTGGCTCTTTAAAAAAGCAAAGATAATATGAGTAAAAGCAAAGACAAGTCTTTTTCCATTCCTACATAGCCGGACTCCTTAATTAATAGAGCATATTTACTCACCACTTTAATCGAAGGTGTATTCCCATTACACTTTTTAATATTTGACGTGTGTTTATATGCATAAATATAGTTCCATAAATACAAAATAAAAAGTTAATTATGGTTATACATATGGATATGTGTCAAGTATTTAGAATTGTAGTGAAGATATACCTAAAGTTAAAATGGTGAACAAAAATATTTCGTAAATTTAAGGAGGAGCTCTTTTTTAGAATAAATAATATTATGACACTTGTCAAATTTCAAAATAAAAATTAAAGGAATTCAAAAGTCAAAAAAAGTCAAAAAATTTGACTAAGTGTCAAAACTTTTTGTTTTAAAGAGGACTGAAATTGACACTTAGATGACGAGGGGTAAATTAAATGACACAAACACAACCACAACAAGCTTCACATACTTTAGTCATTGACCAAAACACTTATGACTAGTCAACTGCTAGTCATGAACAACCACAATTAAGAATCTACAAAGAGCATGCCACAATGTACCTGCAACCCTAGAAAAATACTAGTGACAACCTAGGCACTCAGAAGGACCCATCAATCTAGTCATCCCCTGTGCTAGCAACAACTATGGTGGAAGTGTGTGAAAACATTATAATCAAGTAAATACCAAACAACATATAATGATGACTAGTCAACCACCAAGAACACAAACCCAGAAAAATTACAGATATGCAAACCAGATTTTGTTCACCCAGAAACCCACCATTGGGAAAAGCTGGAGGTCATCAACAAACAGGCAATCCACTAAGTAGAAAAAGATTCTTACAAATGAATACAAGCAAGCTCAAGCAAAACCTAGATCTATTTAGGAAGATGAGCTATACCTCCTTTGTGCAATCTTCTTCTCCAACTTAGCAAAGCTTGAAGCTCAGTTCTTCATAGCAATGACAGCTCCTTCTTCAGCTCGTTCATCCCATGGCACTAGTTTGCAAGCTCCAACTCAAACCGAAACCAAAATTTGGATTCAAATGAGAATGACCAATTTCTTCAAGAAACCATACTCTTGAAGAAATCAATCTTGAATCTGACCTAGATACAAATGAGAGAGTGTTTTAATTAGCTAGATGCAGATTTTCATTTTTCAAATGCAGTTTTCAAAAAGAAACAATTTGGAAAACTCAAAGATGAAAAATATGAAGATGGCTCTTGAGGAAGAAGCAAAAGTTTTCAAAGAAACTTTCCAAAACTTGCCTACAAAAGTGACGGCTACCAAAAGAATAATTGGTTTCCTTTTATACCAAAATTCCTAGGTTAGAATCGTACAATGACAGCTGGGAATTTTGCAGAATAAGACAAAAACATATGGGTAGGATCCAGCTGGAACAATGAGCTGGAATTCCTACTAAGGCAGAGGTGGACTAGTCATAATCTTCAGAAGTTGGAAAATGCAATGTAATGCAATGCAAAATTTACCTTTGTCAATTTGCTTGAACCTCCATAGGATAGTTGATAGTTAAGAACACCTAGAGAAGCTATTCTTAATCTAAACTTGAGATTGATAAAAACACTAAAAATCATATTACAAAATTGTCAAAGGAAGCCAAAAGAAATACTCAAAATTCATACATTAACAAGGACTCATCCTCAATTTTAAGGAACCAAAATTTTCCCTTCTAATAATCGCGCAATACAAAGTAAAAGTATAATTGATTCATATACTCTCTCCCTTCTTGCATGAATGAAGCAAGTAAAGTTCCAAGTGTTGGAAGTTCCAGCAGAGAGAGAGAGAGAATGGGGGTGCCTTCTTTCTTCCTTTGGCTGGGCAACAAGTATCCCAAAGTGGTGGTCAAGGCCATTGCCGACCAGAGAGATGAGTCCACAAGCTCACCAAACCCAAATGGCATAGAGTTTGATAACCTTTATCTTGACATGAATGGGATTATCCATCCCTGCTTTCACCCGGAATCAGATGAAGATGGAGTATGAACTTATTAATTCCTATATATTCCTTTCACAAGCTATAAGAATTTTCAAATTTTCTTTAATTTATCCTTAGTTATATATTTTAATTTCTACTGTATTTATTCAGGTGCAACCAACTAGTTTTGAAGAGGTATTCATCAATATTTTTGAATATATTGATACACTTTTCAACATTGTTCGACCAAGGAAGCTTTTATACATGGCCATAGGTGACAAAAGTTTACTATTTTTTTCCTATGTTATAATACTTTTGTAAGATTTTTGCTTTCTCTTGATCATCTCTTTACTTCAGTTGATATATGTATACTTTGAACTTGAAGTAGTTTATATAAGGATATAAACTTGATGATTTCTTTTAGATGGAGTTGCTCCAAGGGCTAAAATGAATCAACAACGTGAAAGGCGTTTCAAGTCTGCCAAGGACAAGGAATTAGCTGTAGGTTTTAAGCTTTTAATTAATATATTATGCTTCTGAATCACACAAACTTTCTTATACCCGCTTAAATTAGTTTATACAAACACGTAAATTTATGCCCAAAAATGTATAGGATGCTGAAGAAGAGAAGCTGAGAAGACAGTTTGAATTGGAAGGCAAACAAGTGTTACCAAAAAAGCACTACTACAAAAAACGAAATAGACGACGGGAATCCACCGTCGTCTATCATGGTTTAAAACCGACGAGAAATCGACCGCCGTCTATTAACATATGAAATAACGACGGTAAATAACCGACGTAGTTAATATATTACACGACATTGAAAAAACTAAAACCGACGTAGATTTCATAAATAAAAGCATAAAAAGAGACCTTTCGACTATAATAGATGACAGTTTAGTAAAACACAGACGTTTAAATAATGTTAAATGTAAAAAACAACTACAAAACCGACGTAAATATTATTATCAACGTCTCTCAATCAAACAAACTCGACGTGTAAAACATAAAAACCGTCGTGGTAAATAAATACTACTTTAATTAAATTTAAAAACTGACGTCTGAAACATATAACATGGCATATATTTACTTTCACTGACGTAAAAATAACAATAACCACGACCCTTTAGGTCACCACAGACGTTGAAAATTATTTTGACGGCTTGAACACCAAACAAACGACGTAGTTTACATATTACACGTCATAAAGAAACTAAAACCGTCATCTATTATAGAAATAAAGCATAAATTGAGCACTTTCGACTTTAATAGACGACGGCTTTAGTAAAACACAGACGTTTAAAAATTCTTAAATGTCAAGAATAACTACAAAAGCGACGTAAATATTATTATTAACGTCTCAAAATCAAACAAACCCGACGTGTAAAACTTAGAAACCGTCGTGGTTAATAAATACTACGTTCACTAAATAAAAAACTGACGTCTAAAATATATAACATGGCATATATTTACTTTAACTGACGTAAAAACAAAATTAACCACGACCCTTTATGTCACCACGGACGTTGAAAATTATTTTGACGGCTTTAACACAAAAACAACGACGGGGATTTGACATTACACGTCGGTTATTTAAAATACCTGTCATGTTTAATCCATTTACTACGGCCTAGGAGTCACATTTTAGGACGTTGTTAGTTCTTTACAACGTCGGTGGTGGTAGACTTTGACATGGTTGGCATTTTAAAAGTCTCTTTTGTGAGCCACTTAGACGTGTGTAACCTCTGAGACGTCATTATAAGTAGAGAAACGCCTTGAGTTATGCATTTGACGTCGGTGATTATAAAATGTAGGTCGTGGTTATACTTTACTATGTCCCAAGCATATAATTATTTGACGTTGTTATTTCCTTACTACGTCGATTATTTATTTATTCCATGACGTGGCTAGTCTTTGTTAAGTCTCTTTTATAACCTTTTTTGACGTGTGTATTCTCAGAGACGTCAATTGTTTAATTATAACTGACGTGCAACAATATTTTTACGACGTTAATCATCATCCCTAAATTCGTCGGTTTGAACTCTGCCGTCGTGTTATACATTATTGTTCGTCATTGATTATTTTATTTACCGTCGTTGTTTATATATTTAGTAAATGTTTTGAAATGAATTTTAATTAACCGACGTGTTTTCCTTTTCAAATGGCGGTTTTTATTTCATTTTTGCGTTGTCATTCCACGTCGGTTGTGAAAACCCGACGTTAGTTGTTTTGTAGACGTCTCTTTTTGCGATTTTTGTAACTTTACCGTCGTATTTTCAGCTTTCACCGATTATTTTTAATTTTTGATTTGTCGTGCCCAAAGCCTGCAGAATGAAAATGTGATCGGAATGAAAATGATATACAGAGCTATGAATTAATGTCATACAATTAACTGCATAATTGATGTCATACATTACAATAATCAATCAATCCATATATCTTCACACCCATCTCTAATATTCTCACTCCCAAACTCACCCACTAGGTCATCAAATGTGTCAATATTTGGTATCCCTCTAGAAAATGGCTCATACTCAATTCTAATATCACCTAGCACATCATCACCAATAACATCATTATATTCTCTATTAGGCATGGACAACGAATCTCAGTTGTATTTCTAAGATTTTCTGACGCAAAATTCAAAAATCCTTCCACCCCTAACTCATATGCCTTCGATCTTCTATCCGCATGCATCCATGACTTATCCATCTCACACTCTATAAAATTCATATAAATATATATATTAAAGTGGAAAGACCATCAATGAAACACTACCTCATTCAAATAGCAGAGAACAAAATGAAAATGAAATATAAAACATAGACAAGACGACGGTTTGAAAAAAAAATCGTCGTTTAATATTCATTCAGACGACGGCATCTATAATCACCGTCGTCATTAAGACACCCAAACCCAGAAATTTCATCGATGTTCTGGTAGCCTAAAGACGACGTTTAATGGAGAAATAGTCGTCTATATGCTACCAGTTGCGGCTTAAAAATCAGACGATGGGACAAAATTAACAATCGACGTATAATAAACATTTGGACGATGGTTTGATTATCCAACCGTCGTCTAAGTAAAAAAAAAAAAACTTTAATCCCCATTCCTTTTCCAAGAACCCATGGCCAAACAAACATAAAAGAACCCAAACAGAGAGCAATTATTACAAAAATGCAAACACCAATACATAAAAGAACCCTAATATAACAACTGCAATTATTACAAGGCTACCAACGAAAACATTTATGGATTTTAGAAGAGATTAGGGTTGTACTTACATGTATATTGAGAGAGAGCTGCGAGAATATAACAACTGCTTGAGAGAGAGCTTGGAGAATCTACGTACCCAATGCTTTGAGAGAGAGCTTGGAGAATCTACGTACCCAATGCTTTCAGAGAGATCTTGGAGAATCTACGTACCCAATGCTTTCAGAGAGAGCTGAGAGAATATAACAAAAGCTTGAGAGAGAGCTGAGAGAATTAGGGTTAAAGGGACTAGAGAATCCACGTACTTACATGTATATTGAGAGAGAGCTGGGAGAACGAAAACTTTCAGACAAATTTATGTTGAAGAGAGAGAATGAACTATTTGAGGGTTAAAGGGAAATTCTGAAAATTTTAGGTCGCGGTCAAAAATTTTAAAGTACCGCATTTTTCAACGACGACGGTCAACTTACAACGGCGGTGTATAATAAACAACCGACGTTGTAAACACAAAGGACGTCACTATTCAATAATCGACGTCGTAAACCGAATATAATTAGTCTTCGTTATGTAGTTGACCAAAAACAGCGGGAGAAAACCGCGTCGTTTCAATAAACCCTAAACCCTAAACCCTAAATTTTACAATAAATTTAAAAAAATACACAAGTACAAGAAAAATGAACCGAAAATTGATATGGACTCCTTACAACAATGCCTTCTACAATAGTAGGCTAAAATATGGATTTCATAATTTTGAATTTATGGGCACCAATGGATCACATAAACTTTAGGGTTATGTAATGTAAAGTATAAGGAGTACCATGCTTTGTCTCTAAATATGTTTGAATTTTGTTATCATTCGAACTTTGAAAACTAAAATTACATTTTTCATGCCTTAACGGGCAAGATATTGTCTAAATCAGTGCATAGAATTTGTTTTGAATATATTTTTCGGATTTTGTTTTGAATATATTCTTAATATTATTAATTAAATACAATAAAAAAATATATCCAAAAATATATTTTTTAAAGCTTTAGGATAGAGACAATATTCCAATACTTGGTAGTTTTCAGTTTAATTTTTGGATTTAGTTTTGAATTTAATATGGAATTAAATAAATTATAAAATTCATTAAAAATTAAATTAAAAATGACGAACCGACGTTGTATCAACTTACAACGACTTTAACATAACAAAATGACGTCAAAAATAATATAAAACGACGTCTTTTTATAACAGACGTTGTTTAATTATACAAAGGTGGAGATTTAATTAAATCCGCCTTCGTATATTATTACGACGTCGTAAGGTTATACTAACCGACGTAGTATATGACTACAAAATTCATTTATACAGGATGAATTAATTACAAACAGTCGTTCTTATGCCTATTAAACGTCATTATAATGGACATAACCGACGTTGTTTACATATAGAAAGACGGATATTTAATAGTATCCGCCTTTGTATATTATTAAGACGTCGATAAGGTTATACGAACCGACGTAGTATATAAGTACAAAATTCATTTACACAAGTTGATATTAATTATAAACCGTCGTTGTTATGTCTATTAGATGTCGTTTTTAAGAATTTCCGTCGATGTTATATTCGAGTTACTGTTAGACGACCATTGTGTAAACGTATGAGAAGTGTAAAGTTGAATAAGACGTCGGTTTTTGGGAACTAAACAAGTTTTAAATCAAAATTTAATTTTTGTGATATTTGTTCGCTTGATTGCAACAAAATAGTTATGTACATTTTAAATAAGCTAAAATATTGTTTATAAATATTTATCTACATCAATATTTATCTACATTGTTTATAAATATTTATCTACCCTAAACCCTAAACATTGTTCATTAATATTTATCTACATCAATTATCCTTCGGTAATAAGTTGTTCACGAATTCTGCCCATTCATGCCTAACTTCGTCAATATCCTCTTGTTTATACTGAAGTTTTTCTTTTTTCTTCTCAAACTGCAAAATAAACCAAAAAGCCGACGTGTTATAAAGATACAAACGACGGTTTTAAACAAAAGTATATCTAAAATGGTGCATTTTACCTTCTTCTCGAAATTTAGGTCTGGATCATGAATTATATCTCTCATGAATTTCATCACGTAGTAGCCACACTCGACACTCGTTGGTTGTTCAGGAGTGCCGTGTAGATTCTTCCATATGGCCTCCTGTTTACGTGAATTTTTATTTATATGAATGTTATACATTTTAATTGCCCTGTTACAAGAAAAGGCCAAGGGTGTTAATGACAAAACAAAATATTTAAATACAAATAGTAACCGTCGAGGTAAATCAGTCAAAACGACAGATTTTTTAAAAAACGACGTGATATTTATTTTAAAACTGCGGTAAAAAATTACCGTCGTTGTGTAACATTATAACGTCGGTAAGAGTAAAACGTCGTAGAACAAAAAATTGAGCAATAAAATTAAAACGTTCTTAAATAAAACCCAAATGACGTGGTAGTAAAATTAAAACGACGTTTTAAGAAAATACTGACGTGGTAGTTAAAATAACACGTCGATAATAACTTACCGTCGTTATATTTTAACTATAACGTCAGTATTATTAAAACCGTCGTTTATTTAAATACTTTATAGGAAAAATCTTAAATCAGCAGAAATCAACTTACGTATTCACTATATTTTTCATGTCGTCGTCAACCATGCGTCTTGGCAGTGAATTCATGTAATAGGCAGTCTCGGTTGATGGTCTCACAATGACCATCACCCAATGACCCCTGCACATAATGATTCATATAGGTTAAATATACTACAAAGAAAAATATTAGAAGCTCAGGAAAATACTTTAAATGGTACTAACCCTGGATTATATGGGACCAAGAAAAATTGATTCCCATCTCCTATTCAGCCGTTTTGACAAGTTTTTTATTCGGTCTGATATTGTTCCAGCTCCAGCGCTCACTAATCCAGGGTCCACCAGGCCAACCAGGTTTACCATATTTGCCATTTTTAAATAGTCAAATAGGAACCTAAATATATGAAAGTCAATTAAAAGAGAATTTAATTTAAAAGAAAGGAAAATGTAAAACAAAATGGGATTAGGGAGAATTACCTCATGTAAACTGATATGACTGTGGTTCCAATCTCCACCATGGAACCAAAATCCAAAATATCTTCAGGTAAGAGGAAGGTATCATGCTCAAAGCCAAACACTTCCTGGGGCGTGTGAACTGCCACAGCCTCCTTAGTAGGCAACAACTTGGTCCGGACGTGTTGGCACAATGCTAAGAGAGGAGGTGGCATGTCTAGCTTTGAGAGATCCCGTTACACGAAATAAATAAAGAAATATAAGTTATACACGACTCTAATTAAACCCAAAAAACAGACGTGGTATATAATATAAACGACGATTTCTAGTAAATACCGATGGAGAAAAGGTTATACACGTCGGTAAATACATAACCGTCGTCGTTTTAAATTATAACGTCGCTATACTATACAAAACACAGTCGTTATTTTTAATGTCTAATAATTTGCAAATGAAGTAAAAACGTCGTGGTATTTAACTAAACACGATGCGTCCTGTAAGAAACAGACGTATATGACGTCGTTATTTTAAATTTTAACGTCGGATATTAAAAAGAGCGAAGTCTATTTAAATTTTAAAGGCAGAAATAGATCATAGCAGAAATTTTACCGTGTCCTCTTCCTGTTTTCCAGAGGTATCAGCTTCAGGCTTTGGATCTTCTAATCCCAAAGCTAGGGGTCTGATACCAGTGGCCCCAGAGCAGCTTGCCTTCTCAGACATTGGATTTTTGGGGCTTTGATCTTGAGGGGTAAAGTCATTGGAGTAATTGGAGAAATTGGAGTTTTGGGCATCTGGCTGGGATCAAAATTAGGAACTAGTTGATGGAACATTGCCATCATAGCCTCCCTCTGAGCTCTGACGGCGGCCATTGTAGCTTCCCTTGCCCTCGCCTCAATTTTAAGGGTCTCTTCTCTGACCGCCTCCCTCACACTTTCCTTCAATTTCTCACCAAATTTTACTCTCTGCTGTTTCGGCAAATTGAAGAACTGAGTAGGGGTAACTCCAGGCACCAGCTGCTCTGACTCTCCCACCATGCTCGGGGGTTCCCAAAGCGAAAGTCAAGACATCATTGGTCCCGGAACAGTCAGAGTGCCTTCGGAGACCTGCTTTTGCAAATCATCCTAAAAGAGAGAAAGAGAGATTGTTAGAAACTGAGTAGGGTGTAAAACATATAAATATACCGACGTTGTAAATAATAAACAACGACGGTTTTCTTAACCTCCTGACATAGTATTAATTTACAATGTCTGTATTTAACTACCGACGTTGTTTACATTTTACAACGTCGGTATATAAAAATACATCGTATATTCAAAAACCGACGTCCTATTTATCTTTAAACGTCTGTAAATTAATCCCGTCGTGGTGTTCAATTTATAACGTCGCTTATTTAAAGATAAACGACGTCTATAACAAAATAAAACACTCTCTTTTTCAAATTTAGAATAGAGTTAGTTAGACTTACGATTAGTTTTGCCTTCTCTCCAACCTTTGGATCAGGGATGTTTCCTGTTTTATCTTCTCTTGCCTTCTTCCATAGAACAGCTCGAATCGATTTCTTCAATATCGGGCATGGTTTCTACCAATTGCTCCTCCAAACCAACATACCCTTTTCTAGACAACCTATGGTTGTACACCAATTTCTCCCTCCTCTCTTTCTGCTCAGCATGCTTAGCCTCAAAATCTGGGGTTAACCTTGAAGCTACGAAGGCATCCCATTACGATTTGTCTATGAACTTATAAAGCGCAGGGGGTTCTTTTAACTTCTCCTTGTCATTTGCGAATGGAAGGATATACTGCCTAGTTAAGTTATACTTGAAATCCTTCCATTTTCTGGCGGTAGACGACAAGACCATGTCTTTGTACCTATCCCCAATAACATAGGACATTTGAACAGCTTCCCAAGTCTGCTCCTTCACGTCCTTGGGTATTGTTGCGTAGATTTAGCTGCACCAAAATGGATTCAGCTGCATCCTCAACTTGTGATACTCGCAAGTGCACGAGCCGTTGGTAGTTTAGCATATGTAAGTGCGAGGTCGATTCCACAGGGATTGGTGATTGAATAATCCAATTCAGTTTTCCTACACAAAACAGAAATGAAAACAAGAGAAACAAAACAAGAAGAAAGAAAAGAACTAAGACAAGATGGTGAGGTTTTAGAATCCACCCTAATTGTTCTAATCATGTTATGGCAGCAAGTAAACAAATTGATTCACTCATGAAGATGCTCACAAATAAGTCCATGGTGTTTGGATCAAATTCCATTGAACATCACAAGGACTCCAAGCATGGTGTTTACATTAGGAGACCTAGAAACCAAATCACATAAGTTGCTAATGGATGGAATGAAGATGATCCCCAAACCTTCCCAACAAGAGCATAACGCATAAAACCTTAGGTGATCAATCAAAGGATGCAAAACAGCTCCATTAAAACGGTGAAGAAGAATTCATGAATGAAATCAAACTTTATAAACTCAAACCATGATACAAGACTAGCAAGATGTTTATTACAACTAATAACAGAAAAACAAAGTAAAACAAAGGAAATACAAGAAGAAAATAAAAGAAAAAAGGAGGAGAAGAAGATAAGGACAGCATGCTAGAGATGGACAAGAATCATCTCCATGGCTGCCAGGAGGCCAAAGCCTCCCAGCTGCTGCCTTCTCCCTTCTCTCCCTTTGTGACTCTCAACTTTCCCTCTCTTTGTGTACAATGGAAATGTAAATGATGGATCTCAGGATATGAATTGAATGTGGAATGGAAGTGGTATTTATAGGGAGATGGGAGTGGGAAATCTGAATTGAATATGGCTAATGGACTCAACACTTGCATTAGAAAATCAGAAATGGTTGCTCCACTAAATCCCACTAGCAGCCCTAGCTCATCCTCATGTCAGCATGACCAAGCTTCCATTCAGAAACCAATAGCTCATGCCTAGCTCATCATGACCAAGCATGCAATGAGCTCATCTTCCTGTCAGCATGATGTGTATTTCCATGGGCTCACGAATTGGGTTGGGCTGAATCAAATGATGACTTTAAGATGTCCAGTTTGAAGTTCAGAATGTCAGTGATCCAACCACACAAGTATTGGCCCAATCCAAGTTCGGATGAAGAAGATAAGTCCGAAATGAACTTCTAACTCAGGCTCCAGTTTTTGCACATTTTTGCACCATATTGCTTCAAATGCCTTAAGTTGTATTCCTCTCATGCTCTCATGCTCTATTGGCCTACAAAACACACAAAGAGAGGCAAATAACTTAGAAATTGAAGAAACTAAGCAAAAGAAGTAAGTAAATAGGGTACGTATATGTATGAAATTATGAACTTAACACACCCCCAAACTTAGATTTTGCTAGTCCTCGAGCAAAAGAAAACAAAATTAAAAACAAAAATAAAAACAAAACAAGAAGTTAGATAGACCACTTTCGTAGGTAACTCGATTGCATTGAGCGTATGCAACAAGCCTTTAAACCTCTAGGCATCCCTAGTAGGAGGAGTTGTGTCTCCTGAGGGTTTTAACAGATCACAATACCCACAAACGTTTTCCTGACTCTACAAAACAAAGTGGCTAGAAAACTTAATAGATTTGTTAGTCTAAACAAAACAAAAAACAAAAACAAAACAAAAACAAAAACGTTAACCTTCCAACCGAACAGAAATTTTAAACTTCATAGACATGGCTCAACAAGGAACAAAACAAGCACTAAGGAAGTTCTAAACATTATTCAAGTGCTACCACAATCTCACAAAAATCATGCTCAAGGTGTGTGTGTGAAATAGCCATGAAGATACAACTCATGCTTCTCAAACAACGATATGAATTCCTGCAAGAATGAACACAAGTTTGCCAAGCTAAACCAAAATCAATAGGACTTTACTCATGGATGTAATGTAATGGTTAGAAAAGGAATGGATAATGAAACACAAAGTCTAAGGAACAAAGTAGAGCATGTCATGTAAACAAGATCATTGACATTTGAAATGTAAGGCACATAAATTGAAGAGCTCACAACACCAGATTTTGCAATTGAATCACTTCACAATTTGAATTTGACATTTACACACTTTGTATAATAGTTGGCCCAATTTTGCGGCTCTTCACCCTGTTATGAACTTAACAGGTATTAGTCTCCATTTCTTGTCCACAAGAGGGACTCTGGTGCGTGCCAAAACACCAATGTAAGACTGCATCTCAATAGAAGCCTTGCCAACTGGTTTGCCCTTTTTATTGAACTCAACCACAGGCTTAACATTCTCAATTCTCCTCTTCACAACACGGCTCATTGTGCTGATACCGCGGCCAGATTTTGGCTCCACAACAAATGTGGCTGTGCTGGAGTCTTTCTCGGAGGCAGAGGAAAATCTCATCCTCTTCGAGTGTTTGCTTTGAGTTGATTTTTCTCCTTCCACTTGAGCCTTTGACGCTTCAGCTACGTTGTTTTGAGATTTCGAAGACATTTTTAATTAATCTGCAAGGTAAACAACGTCGGTTATCAAAAAGAAACGACGTAATAATGCCAAACAACGACGGTAACACTAAAAAAGCGACGTCCTATTAAACAGTCTCTTAGACCATGAATGGAAATAAGACGACGGTGTTATATATTTCATGACGTAAATGTGTATAAAAGATGACGGTTTTATCTTGTTTCCGACGTATTAACCGAAGTCGTGGTCTGTCAATTCTATCGTCGAAAACAAGACAGAACTGTCGTCTTTTGGCGTACGTGAGAGAATCTATAGATATATTTACTCAAAACCAGTGAAAGATTTCTTTAGTTTGACAGAATCTTGTTTCCAGACAACTACGGCATTCAAATGAAATGTAAAAAAAGGGAAGAGAGGCAGAAAAAACCTTTGGCGTGCAAAGAAAGTTTCCTTCCGACGAAGAAGAAGGCGAAAATGGTGATTTGGAGATGAAGCCGAAGATTCAGACGATGGTCAGATGCTGCTTTTGGAAATGAGAAGTAAACTAAGATACTTTATATGGGAGAGAAAACCGTAGAATATTAGGTCAGGTGACGAAACGTTTATTTACAGTCCCAGAGTTCAATACCACTACGTTGTTATTAAGAAACCGCCGTATTAGTTAGTTATAACGACGGTGTTATCCCAGTTGTCGAACGCCTTTTGGAAGTCCGATGTGTTTATGACGGCGCTTTTTTATTTAACTGACGTTGTATTCGAAAAATCAACGACTGTGTATTTTAATAAACCGACGTGTTTACTATGTGTTTTCTAAAAACGCGCTGTTCTCTTTTTAATTCGCGCCATATGACTTTTCCATTACCCAAAACGACGTCGTTCTCTTTTTAATACGCGCCAAATGAATTTTGGATTTCCGATGCAGTTATGACGGCGCTTTGTTTATCCAAACTGACGTAGTACTTTCAAATTCAACGACCTTGTATTTTAATAAACAGACGTGGTTACTTTGGGTTCTGAAAACGACGTCGTTCTCTTTTTAATACGCACCAAATGACTTTTGGATTTCCGATGCAGTTATGACGGCGCTTTGTTTAGCTAAACTGACGTAGTACTTATAAATTCAACGACCTTGTATTTTAATAAACAGACGTGGTTACTTTGGGTTCTAAAACGACGTCGTTCTCTTTTAAATAGCCCGGGATTTCCGATGCAAGTCCTGACGGCGCTTGTTTATCTAAACAGACGTTGATTATGAATATGACGTCGCTATGTACATTAAAACCGACGTGGATATTTACCGTAATTTGTTTAAATATGTTTTTTTCACCCGTATTTTAACTCTCACAAGAAATTGTCTTTCTGAAAGCAAATGGGTTTAGCAAGGGTGGCACCGCCTTAGAACCTCTTGTGGGTTTGCTACATCCTCCTTCCTCTTCTTCCCAGCTTCTTCCCAGCCCCCACTCTCCCCACCCCAAAGGCACAACCCACAACAGGTTCTAAGGCGGTTCCACCCCTTGCTACACCCAAGTTTTCAAGTTGATCACTGTGGAAAAGGGGACTACAATGTAACCAGGAATCGAGGAGTGAGCTTTTCATTCTTTGTTGATTTTGATTTTCTGAAATTATTAGATATTCATCTGTGGTTGTGCAGGAGCTTGAGAACAAGAGGAAGGAGAGGGCCCAGCTTGCATATGAGAGGAAGAAACAGTTGAACAAGCTGAGGGTGAAGGCAGAAAAGAAACCATGATGTATTTGCCAAATTTGTGTACATATATTGTGTAAATATTGATCAATATTTAACACGAAGAGATTTGCCTTTTAAGATGAAAATGTTGTTGAGGATTGAGAATTAAATTTTGTTTTGTGTTAAGAAATATATTACCAAAATAAAAGAAAAATTAATTAATTTTAAAAAGCTATAAAAATAAGACCGCGGTTTGCAGAGAAGAAGACAGACGTATAAATTGAATAAATACGACGGTAATTTCTTCTTAGGACGTGGTAAAGTTTGCCAAATTTGTGTACTTATACTCAATAATAACGACGTGAAAAATATATACCACGTCGTTTTAAATACTCATACCGACGTGTTAAGTTTTTAATTACACAATAAATTATTTTTCCAAAATATGACAACGTCGTTTTTATATAGCGTCGTCGTTAATTTATTTATACGACCTTCTTTTAGGTTTAAATGATGTTTATATTTTCATATAAACGTCGATAATTTAAAATAACCGACGTGGTATATAAGATTTGTTTATAAATAAGGGTTTTTCTTTTCTTATTTCGTCTTCATTTTTCAATTAGGGTTTCAACTTTTTCTCGCCTTCATTGACTTGTCATTCTTGTCTCGAACAGAAGGATATTGTCTTTTGAAAGCAAATGGGTTTGCAGATCTGATTCCTCACAAGACCAAGCATGGGTTTGCTACATCCCCTTTTCCTGGTTACATTGTAGTCCCCTTTTCCACAACAGGTTCTAAGGCGGTTCCACCCTTGCTACACAGGAGTTTTCAAGTTGATCACTGTGGAAAAGGGGACTACAATGTAACCAGGAATCGAGGAGTGAGCTTTTCATACTTTGTTGATTTTGATTTTCTAAAATTATTAGATATTCATCTGTGGCTGTGTAGGAGCTTGAGAACAAGAGGAAGGAGAGGGCCCAGCTTGCATATGAGAGGAAGAAACAGTTGAACAAGCTGAGGGTGAAGGCAGAAAAGAAACCACGATGTATTTGCCAAATTTGTGTACATATACTCAATAATAACGACGTGAAAAATATATACCATGTCGTTTTAAATACTCATCCTGACGTGTTAAGTTTTTAATTACACAATAAATTATTTTTCCAAAATATGACAACGTCGTTTTTATATAGCGTCGTCGTTAATTTATTTATACGACCTTCTTTTAGGTTTAAATGACGTTTATATTTTCATATAAACGTCGATAATTTAAAATAACCGACGTGTTATATAAGATTTGTTTATAAATAAGGGTTTTTCTTTTCTTATTTCGTCTTCATTTTTCAATTAGGGTTTCAACTTTTTCTTGCACCCAGAGGTCCTTCATTGACTTGTCATTCTTGTCTCGAACAGAAGGAGAACAGTCTTCAACAGAAGGATACTGTCTTTCTTGAAAGCAAATGGGTTTGCAGATCTAATTCCTCACAAGACCAAGCATGGGTTTGCTACATCCTCCTATCTAGCAAGGGTGGAACCAGCTTTAGAACCTGTTGTGGGTTTGCTACATCCTCCTTCCTCTTCTTCCCAGCTTCTTCCCAGCCCCCACTCTCCCCACCCCAAAGGCACAACCCACAACAGGTTCTAAGGCGGTTCCACCCTTGCTACACAGGAGTTTTCAAGCTGATCACTGTGGAAAAGGGGACTACAATGTAACCAAGAATCGAGGAGAGTGAGCTTTTCATATGTTGTTGATTTTGATTTTCTGAAATTATTAGATATTCATCTGTGGCTGTGCAGGAACTTGAGAACGAGAGGAAGGAGAAGGCTCAGCTTGCATACGAGAGGAAGAAACGGTTGAACAAGCTGAGGGTGAAGGCAGAAAAGAAACCACGATGTATTTGCCAAATTTGTGTACATATATTGTGTAAATATTGATCAATATTTAACACGAAGAGATTTGCCTTTTAAGATGAAAATGTTGTTGAGGATTGAGAATTAAATTTTGTTTTGTGTTAAGAAATATATTACCTAAATAAAAGAAAAATTAATTAATTTTAAAAAGCTATAAAAATAAGACGGCGGTTTGCAGAGAAGAAAAGGACGTATAAATTGAACAAATACGACGGTAATTTCAACTTAGGACGTGGTAAATAAACACGACAGTAGTGTTGTAGGTACCGTCGTAGTATACTCCAAAATAATAAGTTGATAAATTAATCTCTCGCATCATGGTATATTATTTAACACGTCGTTTTTTGGTAATATACCGATGTTTATTACATTACATTATACGACGTGGATTTCATAAGATTATACGACGTGGATTCCATTAAAGAATAACCGACGTGGATTTTTAAATTACACGGCGGTATGTATATAAACACCGCCGTAAGTTTAAAATATTTATTGTATAAATTTGTGTCTTTCTTTCATTTTCAGTTTTCATTTAGGGTTCCAAGTTCTTCTGGTCTCTCTGGAGGCTCGTCTTCCTCTCTCACATACACACATACATCATCACTCTCTCTCACATCTCAAAGACAATAATTTGGATGTTAATGATGTATGCGTTTTGGTGTATCTCAAAGACACCAAAATGCACACATTATTAACTTTCAAAACATTGTCTTTCTCAAAGTCTGCAGTAGTCAGTTTAAATTCTGGTTTCTATTTGGATTTTGTGTATTTAAAATATTGTCTTTCTCACTTTGGTGGTTCGATTATGATCAGGATCCAAACATCTCAAAGGTAAGTTATCATACCTCTTGGGATCTCATTTTAGTTTTCGTAAGCTTCCAAAATTAAAAAATAACTAAATCTTAAAAAGAAATAAAAATTAAGACGGCGGTTTATAGAGCAGGCACCGTCGTAGTATACAGACGTGGATTCCGTTATATTATACGACAGGGAATAAGAACAGTTGGTCGTGTTTAGTTAGGAGTTAACACGACAGGTTTTTTCGTGAACTGTCGTCTTTATTTTCTACGTCGGTGGATTCATACCTACTGTCGTTGTTTTTTGGTCAGATTTTAACTTTGAAGAAATCCTTTTTAAAAAACGACGCTTTTTTATTTGTATGCGTCGTCTTTTAAAAATATTCAACAGTAAGGCACTTATCCACGACGGTTTTTGTTTATATTCTGCCGTCGTCTTTTTATGGTCGTCTTTTACACTTTTTGTAGTTGTGAAGGAAAACAAAGTCTCAGATTCAAATATAATCACCCCAGGAACTGATTTTATGTACAAATTGTCGAATGCTCTTCGCAGCTATATTTGTTTACGTTTAAGCAATGATTGAGGCTGGGACGGACATCAAGGTTTGCTCCATTTATGCCACTCTAATTTCAACCTGACGAACACATGATCCATCATTTTTTATTTTCTCTCATCTCTTTATTTATTTATTTATTTAATTTCTCTTCTTTCCTTATATGATTTCTGGTAGTTTTTCATTGGTATTGCATTTTCGTTGACATCTAGTGATTGTTCTCTCTTTTACCATCTCCAAAAGGGCATTTGCAAACTTCCTTATATAGAAGAAGAACGACTTCTATCTGAAACGAGAAAGTTAGAGAAGGAGTTGGTGGTATGAAACTTTTTTATATTTTTTAATTTCTTACAGATGTGAGATGTTTTTCCATTCTTATATATAAAATGTCTTATCAGTTTGTGTTGGGGGGAAGAAAGAGACAGGAATAAAGAGAAAGTTGATCAATTATTTGTGCTAAGCACACACAATATGGCATCACAGATTGTCGCACTGTTTACCAAGGAAAACTGCCCCATCAAGATTGACAACAGTTTGTGGTAGGTCAATTATCTTTCTAAAGTCTTGTCTTTGTTACTTTGCCTTTTTATTTTTTCTTTCATGGACCGCTTTTGCGGTATTTTCTAAATGTTAATGTTTATTGATAAGTTCTCTGCCCCCTTTCAGTTCTGGAATTTGTGGTTTTTAACGTCTTCATGGGAATGCTTCCAGTGTTAAAGGAGGAGATCATAAACTTCAAGAAGACTCTGTCTTGTGAGTAACCAAACTAACGAGTCGTTAATTTTGATCTTGTAAATGTTTTGCTGTCCTGAAGGATAAGTTTTATGAATCTGATTATGTTACAGATGTGTGCGACATGAGCTTCCAAACGATGGTCCACATGTGCCTCATTTACTTGCTGGTGTATAGTTTCCTGTCAAGGTATCCAAACTTTCAGAATTTGCAATTATTTTCATGAGCCTAAATGGTCTCGTGCATGTATGTTTGTTTTCGCATCCGTTTAATGTGATGGTTTTGTTGTGAATTGAGAACAAACTCAACTCACCCTCCCCTAATGATCTTGTTGTTGATGGACTTTGTGACACACACAATGAATGGATGAATCACACACACACACTTGAGACAACAACCAAGCACAAAGTGACACAAGCATTTATAGAGGTTCAGCAAATGCCTACATCCTCTTGGTGATCCCCTTGAGAAATTCACTTCATGAAATAATAAGTTACAACTTTGGTTTACAAAGAAACCCCCTTAGAACTCTATTCTCTCCCAAGCTCTCTTTTCTCTCACACCCTTTGCTCAACACTTTGATGCACTTGTGAACACTCTCACAACCCTTGGTGTTTCCCCCTTTGTGTCTAGACTAACAAGACTACAACTCAGCTCTAACTTGAACTAATTGCCCCCTCTCTCTTCCTCCCTTGGTGAGATAACCTCCCTTTGAACACAATAGCTCCCAGCTACTTGACAACTTTGAGATTAACCACACTCATGTTGTCTTGCATCTTCACTTTCTTTTGTAGGCAGACCTTTGGACTTAGTAGAGGGCTACAATTACTCCTTCACGTTCTTGCTTTCAGCTACCCACCTAAACACTAGGTTAGGCAAACCAGAAAACAAGCCATAAAGCATGCACCCTTTGTCCCCTTGTCTCCCACCTAGAAAACCTTTTGGTACAAGTCAACAAAATAACATTCAATGGTGTTCCAGCTTCTAAGGCACGTTGCCAAACTTCCTAGAACCCATAAAACACCTTGGAGGCTCGAGAGATTAGGTAGGGAACCAACACATGTGAAGAGAATCCTGAAAACTCGTGGACAAAACAAAACAGCACTGAGAGCGACCGGTCGCGGATACCTTGCGACCAGTCGCAGATACATTTTGGATACCTTGCGACTGGTCACAGATACCTTGCGACCGGTCGCTTCCTGCGATTTCTCCAGACTTCGTCTTTGTGCAAAAACGACCGGTCTCTTTTCCTTTGCGACTGGTCGCCTCCTCCTTCACTTGTGCATTAATTTTGAGCCAATTTTACAACAGGTTTACCTGCTCTGCCACTGCGGATATGATTAGTTCCTTGCTAGCACTGGCTTAATGAGTTTTTGGTATTCTAACTACATTGTTAAATGTCCTCACTCCCTAATATACTGTCCTTCAACTAGCATAAGAGAAATTCAGTGGCATGTTATAATTAAGCCCAATTTGTAACATTTTCCATCTACATTTGCAGACCATCACTGAAGACGATCTTATGGAGACAAAACTATGGCACGAATATCAGGGAAGCACATCCAGCTCCAGGTTCTTTGGCTTCTTGCTCTGTCTTCCATTTGTTATTCACATATATATTTACGAATTTCTCTTTAAACTCATTGTTCAAGAACTAAATGCAATGCAGCAGTCAGCTTGTTCAGGAAAGGTTTAGAAAACCAGATACTATGGGAAATCGATGCTTCCGGAACAATGCTAGATTCACTTCTAGTTCTCTGAATATGATACACAAATTTTCTAGCACTGGATGGGGTTGTGGTAGAGGGAAAGCAATTGCAAGTCCTGATTTTGGAGACCGATTTCATGCTCCAGGAAGAATACCTTGTGAAAGAGTAATATCATCTAGCTCATATTCAGCAAATGGTGCGGTAGCATACAAAAAAGCCTCTCTTCATGAGACACCTGTTTGTAATGAAAAGTGGAGAGTTGCTGGTTCTGGTTCAGGAGATCAAATACGAACCCTTAGGGATTTGAAAATATCGAAGTCGTCATCAAGCCAGGGCTGGAGGCCTAATGGAAGAGTTCAGTCAGCAAACAATGTTTTCTGGCTGTCTAGAAATGGCTTCACACCTGACACAAACCATGCTTGGCAACATGGTCAGTGCCGCGGTAGAGGCCATCAGGACTCCTCTAAGCATTATTCACCTTTTGCTGCTAACCCTTCATCCCAAGCCAGTGGGAGTGCGCACTTTGTTCCACGTAGTTGGGATACTGAAGGTAAGCCCCACTGGTAGCTAGTTAACACATAGCTCTCTTTGTGTGGCTGCCAAAAGAGCGAGAAAAGCACTGTTTTGTACACATTCCATCTATTTTGTATTTTGCGGCTGAAGGATGAAGAATTTTTGATCTGCTAGCTTTTTCCTATGCTTCACAATTTCTGCAATTCCATATTTTTGGTAATTAAGCAGGGCATTCTACTTAAGAATCAAATAATGTTGGGTTAAATGTATAAGATAAAAAGCTGCAGGCCGTTCTTATGTTAACAATTTTTGACAAGATAAAAGTCCTTTATTCTCCAGTGCCGCTTCATCAGCACCTGCAATTCATTTATAGGTTGCTTGTTTTACCTATGTTTCATTTCATCTTTTGAAGGTTCATAAAGATTCCCAATCCTAATATACCACACTCTAGACTCTAATCTAATGGCTCCGAATGACATGAGAATGTCAGAGTGTATTTGGGTGTTTATTTTATATCCTTGGAGATATGATTTGTATGATCTTTCCTTATAGCTATAAGAGTTTTCTTGCCCATCCGGCTATACAAAATCTGATAACATTAATGGAATGCTATTGAAAATGCAAACACAGCGTTGGAAAAACGCTATGGAAAAGGGGTCTACGTAGAATTGGGGTTTTTATAACGTCGGCTGACACAGTTTCGTATAGGGCTATTATATCTTTCTATAGGTTTTTGTAGTACTATCTATGTCGATTTGTGGTGCTCCGGAGTTGTATTTGGTATATATGCAATGTTCAGTGATATATGTACAAAAAATGTAAACATTCGATGACTATTATAATTGTTCAAAATTCCATTCACAACCTCCAAAATTACAAATTAATAAAAATGTCACCTTGAAGTAGAGTTGCAAACATAAATCCTATTTCAAGCCAAATACATACATCAAATTAGAACTCCCTTCATGTTCTTCATTGTCGTTGTTTGTGCAAATTTCTCATGGGAGAATATTTGCGGATGATTCTTCTCTCCCATCCGTCCCTCCTTCTAGATTCCCTGCAAGATAAAATAAATCAATCAGAAAGCCACAAGAGTGGTGGTGGCCAAGGGCCCTCCGATGCCTAAGTCAGGAATAACACGAGGTATTTCTAAAAGGTGCGGAGACTCAAGGCCAAAATTGTCATGGAGCTGGCCAGCAATACTAGCACGTTTCCAGCACCTTTTTCTAGTGCTAAAACTGATCTTAAGACTCCTTCATATGTGCCCAAGCCACCCTTCCCTTCTAGACTTGCACCAGTAAAGAAAGAGAAGACAAATCGTGACATATTTGAGGTATTGAAGAAGGTACAAGTGAATATCCATCTTTTGGATGCAATTAAGTCTATTCCTTCATATGCTAAGTTTCTTAAAGAGTTATGTACTAACAAGAGAAAGATTCAAGAGCATAGTGAAGTTTTCCTATCGGAAGAGACAAGTGCGGTTCTACAGAGAAAGCTTCCTCTAAAACTCAAGGATCCGAGCAGTTTCATTATTCCTTGCATCATAGGTAATAAAAAAAAATTAGAAAAAGCTTTAGTTGACCTTGGTGCTAGTGTGAATCTCATGCCTCACTCTATCTACAATCTTTAAACCTTGGCAAGTTGCAAGTTACAACGGTTTCGATTCAATTAGCCGATAGGTCCATCACTTATCCTATAGTTGTGATTGAAGATGTTTTAATCAAGGTTGAGAATTTTGTCTTCCCTACTGATTTTCTGGTTTTAGACATGGAAGAAGATGTCATTCCGGACAAGGAATTACCTCTTATACTTGGCGGCGCATTCTTGGCCACCACAGGGACAAATATCAATGTGAAGAAAGACATCTTTACCGTGACGGTGTTTGATGAGATCATTGCGTTCAGAATTTTTGAAGCTATGAAGGGTCCTAATGATATTAAAGAATGTTTTTGGGTCGATGTTCATCATACATTGGTTAAGAAGGAAATTGAGAAGATGAGCATTTCAAATCCTTTGGAAGCATGCTTAGTTGAAGACAAGAATGATAACCCGGATAGTGCGAATTTCAAGGATAATAAAAGGCTTGTTGAAAGTGAAGTTCATGAGAATGCTAAGATCTACAAAGAGTGTACACAGGTGCTACATGACAAGTATGTCATAAAGAAGAGATTGACAAATTTTGTGCTAAAAATCCTAAAATTCCACCTTGTCATTTTTAAAATAATCGATAAAAACCAAACGGAGGTCAAAACTGTTTTTGCCGAGAAAAGATTGACAGATTTTGTGCAATTTTGTTTTGTTTTTTAAATTTTTTTAAATTTGTTCGTTTTGGTTAGTTTTTCAGTTTTATTTACTATTGTTTAGTCCTTAAGGTCATAAAATTCATATAAAAAATTTGAAAAAATTTAAAATTCAAAAAGATTTTTCTTTTTATTCTTGAGTCGTTTTAGTTGAGCCTTCCATAAGTCGATGATATCACTTGGATTTTACCTTGTTATATGGCTTTTAAAGATTGATAATCATTATGTGATGTGGGTATGTTAAAAATTAATGTTGATGGAGCTTGGCGTTGTACCGAAAAGCTAGGGGGTGCTGGTATGGTGGTGCGTGATTCTGCTGGGGCTTTTGTAGCCTCTCGGGTGCTCCATTTTGCTAATGTTTTTTCGGCTTTGCATGCTGAGGCTCTTGCTATTCGGACAGCTGTGGCTTTTGCTGTTGAAAGGGGATTTAGTGATATTTGTTTTGAGAGCGATTCCCTCCAAATCGTCTCAACCCTTGGGTTGTCCCTCATAGACAGGGTCCTTTTTAGGCCCTAATTTAGAAGACACCAAAGCGTTGCTGTAACAGGTCACTGGAGTTGGTTTTATCCATACCTGCATGCTACGCCATCGCCTTGCCAAATTTGCTTTACATTTGTGAACTGTGGTTTCTTGGTTTGAAGAGCCACCATATTGTTATTCTATGATCTTAGGGGGATCTTTTTGGGGGGGGGGGGGGGGGTGCCGGTGGGGGTAGGCTACTTTGGTAGATCGATGACCACTATGCTTCGTTTGGTGTAGAGTGCTTGCCTAATCCTCTAGGTCATAGTTTGGTTTTTTATGTAATTGTTACTCCTCATTAATAAAACACTACTGCCATAGTGTAAAAAAAAAATTATAATTTTTGTTTATCTTCCAGAGGAAGATTATTTGGTAAGTGATGAATTAATATTTTTCTATATATTTTTTTTATTACTTTGGGCTTTAACCATATTTTTATGGAAAATTTACACATGCAATTGTATAAAAATTTACTTGATGCAAAATTAGTGTTACGTTATTCAATATATACCCAACTAATTGATGAAATGTCGTCAATTCATCGGTCAGTAATGTTGTGAAATTGACTTCACTCCCTTAATGATCTTGTCGTTGATGGACTTTGTGACAAACACAATGATGGGTGAATCACACACTCACACACTTGCAGAAAATAACCAAGCTCAAAATGACACAAGAATTTATAGAGGTCCAGCAATTGCCTACATCCTCTTGGTGATCCCCTTGAGAAATTCACTAATGAAATAATAAGTTACAACCTTGGTTTACAAAGAAAACCCCTTTGAACTCTATTCTCTCCCCAAGCTCTCTTTTCTCTCTCACCCCTTGCTCAACACTTTGATGCACTTGTGAACACTTGGTGTTTCCCCTCCTTAGTGTCTAGACTTACAAGACTCCAACTCTTAGCTCCTAGCTTGAGCTAATTGCTCTCTCTTCCTCCCTTGATGGTTTTCACCCACACTTGATGAACTTAACCACACCTTAGTTGCCTCGCATCTTCTTCCTTTTATAGACAGGCCTTTGGACTTAGGAGAAGGCTCTGTCTTCTCCTGCACGTTCTAACTTTAGTCACCCAACCATAGGTTAGGCAAGCCAAAAGCAAATCATTAATGCCTGCACACTCAGCCGTCTTCTCTAGAAAAGCCTTTTATACAAGTCAACAAACAACATAAATGGTGTTCCAGCTTTTCCA
Organism: Prunus fruticosa; assembly: GCA_018703695.1. NCBI lineage: Eukaryota > Viridiplantae > Streptophyta > Magnoliopsida > Rosales > Rosaceae > Prunus > Prunus fruticosa. The sequence goes on from CM031922.1 coordinate 16,687,430, forward strand.
GCACCTTGCAAAATTTCCTAGAACCCATAAAAGTCTTTGGAGGCACTTGGAGTTAGGTAGGGAATTAACACATGTGAAGACAACCTGAAAAACGCATGGAAAAATCAACACAACACGGTGGGCAACCGGTCGCATTGCAGTCTGCCTGAAAACGACCGGTCGTGCCTACCCTGGCGACCGGTCGCTTTCTGTAATTTTCCAGCTTCTCTAATCTGGTTCAAAATGACCAGTCGCTTCCTCCAAAGCTTGTATCTTTAATGTGAGCCAAATTTCTAACAATCTCCACCTTGGCAAACCATTAATCACTCGTGAACTATTGTTGGCCTATATAACCTCTTCAACCTCTTAGAAATCGTTCTAGTAATTCCCAAGAGCTCCACTATGGCAATAAACCTCTTGCCTTAATGCACCTTTGGTGAAAGGTGCTCCACCCAAGTCTAAGCTTGAGTAACCTGAACCTCTTGTGCAGACAAGAGGTCCCCCATGCCAAATTCCTTGCTCCTTGCCTTCCCGAAACCTTGAATCTTGGACATGTCTTGATATGCAAACCGCATACCTATCATTTGTTCAATAAATCCCTACTTAGCTAACCATGTTCTTGGATTTAAGAACATATCCCTTTTCATTAGTGCACCTCTCCAACTTTCCCACTTCATGCTCCCTATAGCACTCCGAAACGTGGTCGGAACTTTTTGGTCCATCCATCTGAAACGTAGGGGCGGTTTGATGGATTCTTTGGGCCCAGACCTTGCAATTGATTATGGCTCCACCTCTAGTAGAACCCCTTTGAGAGTTTGTTGTTGTTGCCCTCCTTCTTCAGCCCTTGTGTGAAGCTCCACCTCAAATGGAGTTTCTTCCATGACCACCTTGGCAAGAAACTTATCTTTAACAACATCTTCCCCATCATCCCTTGTCTTGACTTCACCTTTGTGGATCTTGACCTTCGACTCCACAGCTTCTCCACCTTGGCAAACCATTAATCACTCGTGAACTATTGTTGGCCTATATAACCTCTTCAACCTCTTAGAAATCGTTCTAGTAATTCCCAAGAGCTCCACTATGGCAATAAACCTCTTGCCTTAATGCACCTTTGGTGAAAGGTGCTCCACCCAAGTCTAAGCTTGAGTAACCTGAACCTCTTGTGCAGACAAGAGGTCCCCCATGCCAAATTCCTTGCTCCTTGCCTTCCCGAAACCTTGAATCTTGGACATGTCTTGATATGCAAACCGCATACCTATCATTTGTTCAATAAATCCCTACTTAGCTAACCATGTTCTTGGATTTAAGAACATATCCCTTTTCATTAGTGCACCTCTCCAACTTTCCCACTTCATGCTCCCTATAGCACTCCGAAACGTGGTCGGAACTTTTTGGTCCATCCATCTGAAACGTAGGGGCGGTTTGATGGATTCTTTGGGCCCAGACCTTGCAATTGATTATGGCTCCACCTCTAGTAGAACCCCTTTGAGAGTTTGTTGTTGTTGCCCTCCTTCTTCAGCCCTTGTGTGAAGCTCCACCTCAAATGGAGTTTCTTCCATGACCACCTTGGCAAGAAACTTATCTTTAACAACATCTTCCCCATCATCCCTTGTCTTGACTTCACCTTTGTGGATCTTGACCTTCGACTCCACAGCTTCTGCACCTTTGAAATCAAGCACCTTTGATGATGAGCTGTTAGTCATACAACCTTGACTAACTTTCCTTGCCCAACTTGTCTTGAGCAAGCCTGCAACTGCATTATGTTGAACCGGCTCCTTGACGTTAAGATATGTTGCCTGCTTTTCCTTGGTACAACTCTCTGCACCACCTACAGATGTACCACTCAAAAGCTTGTATGTGTTGTTTGGTTGAATTTCCCCCTTCATAACCACAACGATGTTAGAAATGTGCCCTAATTAAGAGCCAATATATTTGATGTAATCTCCTTAGAATACATTTCGTATATGATATATAAAGGGCAAACTTATTTGTTATCTTTTACATCGTCTAAAGAAACAAATGTCCAGGGTATGCTAAATAAGAGATAAAGTAATCTAAAGAAGATTAGATTCATGAGACCTTTAATCTCTAACTGTAGTATCCCAAAATGTTCCTAATCATAGGTTATCAAATGGGCATTGATAAACCGTCAAGATTAGCACATATTATGTATGCTCAATTCGGAGGATGGTTAGTCTCAAACCATTTGTGTAGTTGACACTAATACAAGTATGTGAGTGCTCATTAGTGAATGAGTACACTGAACGTGATCAACCGTAGTTCTCATATGGAGTATTTATCTACATGTCAAATGAGAACTCATAGTTGCAATAATGCAAATTAGTCCTTAGACCTGAGGCATCATGATTGTCCTGTGATGCGTTATTGATCTTTGATAGCTCTTAAAGGCAAACCGTAAAAGATTTGTCTTAAGTGTTGTTGGGATCTCTTAATTCATCATAGGGGCATGTGAATGTACAATAAGGAATCTCTACTTTCGATAAAGAAGGAGAATGTTTCAAGATGTGATTCAGTAAATCTTTGGCCAAAGTATTTTGAGCTTGATTTAGAAAGTTGTTCTTAATCATGTTCTTTTGAATCACATGAGGTTATAAATCATATTAGGGGTTTGACATAAACAATCCGTACCCTAATAATATGATTTGAAACATTGTATAAGAGAAGAACCGTATTGCATTGCAATTCCAACTGAATAGGTTCTTCATCTATTTCTGGTTAGCTTGGCTAGCCTTGATATATTGCAGGATGTCACTCTTGGCTTATGGAAGTTCTAGGATTGATTGTGATCGATCCAAATAAAGGAAGAATTAAAAAGGGGTTTTAATTCTAGTTGGTTAGAAAGAGTTCTAATATTTTCCCACTGCCTTGCTAATTAGAACCTAATGGATCGCACACCTTGTTTCCATAAGCTCATTAACACAAAAACACAATCCAACATCAACCAAATGAGTTTGGGAGATCAAAGAGAGATAAAAGAGAGTTTTCAAGAGTGAAACACTTTCATCTTTCAAAGTGGTTTAGATTGAAACCAATTTTGAGAATCTTGCACTAGCATCCATGTATTCTCAAGATACTTCTTCTCATCTCAAGGTTCTATTTGTGTGGAGACTTAGAGGCCATATACTTTTGGCTCACATGGAGGAGAAAGATCAAGGAGCAAAGACCAACGATCAAAGAGGAGATCGACAAATAGGAAATCATCAAGAGAAGACCAAACACAAATTAGTTCATATAATTGCTTCAAGGGTAATTAGATCTTATCCTTTCTCTTGAATTTTCATTTATGAGAAACATATCAATGTTCATGGCTTAAGATACTTGGAAGAAGTTTTATTTTTGAATTTAAACAACCACCTTAGACTTCCGCTGCGATTAATTTGATTAAATGCATGTTTAATATTCAAATGAACTTCGAAAAATGTTATGTAATTCCTACAAATGAAACCTTGTGTGACTATGATCTTCCCTCATTCGGCCTTGTAAGAGCACCATTCTCTATCCAAAGAGCCAATAGAGAGTAGATTCATTCTTAGTGCAGGTACAAACCTTATCTCACTAAGACTCCAAACTTCACCATCTTGCAACTTGATCTTCACAGTCCCTATCCCCAAAACTTCACATGTAGTTTTGTCTCCCAACATAATCTTGCGTGCCTTCTTGGCCTCATATATGTCAAACATTAACTTATTTGCACAAACATGATAGGAACACCGGGAATCAAATATCCAACTTGAAGTAGAACTCTTACTTGAAGAACTTGCCATGACTTCCCTGTTACTCTCCTCTCGTAACTATCAAGAGTTCATCACTTGTGTCTTCACTAGACACATTGGTTGCAACTGAACCTTTGGCTTTCTTCATCTTGTTCTGCTTCTCCTTCCATACTCGACAATCTCGCTTCCAATGATCCGTAGATCCACACTCGAAGCAGCCTTCATTGTCCTTGGAATTAGCATTCCTCCAGTTGATACTCTTGCCTTCACACTTGCTTGAACGGCTCCCTGTGAATAGACCCGCATCTTGAGAGTTCTCCTCTGAACATTGGGACATCCTGTGATGCGTCATCACATCTTGCACCACCTCATCAAAATTCAAAGTACCCTTCCCGAACATAAGCGTCGTTCGGAAATGCTTATAAGACGAAGACAATGATGTCAGAAACATGGGTGCCTTATCCTCCGTATTATACAACACTTCCATTCTTTCAATTCAGCAACACATCTATTAAAGCTACTTAAATGCTCCATTAGATTACCTTCCTCCTCCACTTGTTGTGAAATTGAATTCACTACCCTAATGATCTTGTTGTTGATGGACTTTGTGACAAACACAATGATGGATGAATCACACACTCACACACTTGTAGAAAATAACCAAGCTCAAAATGACACAAGAATTTATAGAGATTCAGCAATTGCCTACATCCTCTTGGTGATCCCCTTGAGAAATTCACTAATGAAATAATAAGTTACAACCTCGGTTTACAAAGAAAACCCCTTTGAACTCTATTCTCTCCCCAAGCTTTCTTTTCTCTCTCACCCCTTGCTCAACATTTTGATGCACTGGTGAACACTTTCTCACACTTGGTGTTTCCCCTCCTTAGTGTCTAGACTTATAAGACTCCAACTCTTAGCTCCTAGCTTGAGCTAATTGCTCTCTCTTCCTCCCTTGATGGTTTTCACCCACACTTGATGGGCTTAACCACACCTTAGTTGCCTTGCATCTTCTTCATTTTTTAGACAGGCCTTTGGACTCAGGAGAAGCCTCCATCTTCTCCTACACGTTCTTACTTTAGTCACCCAACATAGACCATAGGTTAGGCAAGCCAAAAACATACAAGTCATTAATGCCTGAATACTTAGCCACCTTCTCTAGAAAAGCCTTTGATACAAGTGAACAAACAACATTAAATGGTGTTCTAGCTTTTCTAGCACCTTGCCAAACTTCCTAGAACCCATAAAAGTCTTTGGATGCACTTGGAGTTAGGTAGGGAATTAACACATGTGAAGGCAACCTGAAAAACGAGTGGAAAAATCAACACAACACGGCGAGCGACCGGTCGCATTGCAATCTGCCTAAAAATGACTGGTCGCTTTCTGCGATTTCCAACTTCTCCAATCTGCTTCAAAACGACCGATCGCGCCTACCTTGTGACTGGTCGCTTCCTCCGAAGCTTATATCCTTAATGTGAGCCCAATTTCCAACAAGTAAATCATAGAGGATGTATTTGTTTCAGTTCAAGTCTGCCCATTTTGCTCTTCTTTCATTCTTTTGGTTAAATGGGTCCCAAAGCCCAAAGACTTAAGAACAAACTAGTCCTTTGGAACTTAAAGAATGCCCATGTACAATACGAAAGGTTCCAAATTCGAATACTAGCATTTGTGTTGTGTGTGTGAGTTTAGTATGTTATCGTCATTCTCACTACTACTAGGAAAGGTCTTCAAAAGAAGAATGCCCACGTACAAGCTCATTAGGCAGATGAAGTCCAATTAATTGAGAAGACCGAAGTAGATCATCAGGAATTAGGTGAAGGTATGACCATGCCTGTTACGTACACTACCCAAACACATAAGTGATCGGTGCATATTTACATATCATTTTGTACCCTTCTAACTTATGATTTGGTTATGTTTTTGAGTTAAACTTGTGCTTTTAATAAGTTTTGTGTTTGTTTCAGTGTAATAAGCTTGAGACTCACTAATTGCATTTTGGAGACAAGTTAGCTCCAAATGGTGTCTGCAGATCAACCAACTTCACGGATTAGACTGTACTTACTCAAGAAGAACCAGATAATGAGCCATATATCATTGCAAAGATACGGAAGTCTATTTTCTGTAAAATTTTACGGTTCATGATTCCGAATCTTCTAGAGAAAGTTATACATGTTTTGGCAACTTAAGGTCAAATTCGACAGCATCTGCGTTACTGGGCCAAAAATCACATTTGAAGGCCTTTCCGATTTTGCCTTGAGCTGGGCTGCATATGCTTGGAAAGATAAGACAAAGAGCTTCAAGATCCATATTTTTCCAGATTTTTCAGAATGAATCCACAAGCCCAAAACGAGCCCACAAGCTGGCTGCAATGCATTGTCATGCATGATATATGCATGATGAAGTGTTGTTGATTGTGGGAAAGTTTGGTGAAGCATATTCAATACCTATATTTGAGTGGAATTTTGCAGCAGCCAAATGAATTAATTGAAGTTGAAGTGGATGATGCAACACTAAGCTTAATGACAAGAAGAATTGTTTTCAAATGCAATAGTGTATTAGGTGAATTAAGTGTTGTAAGTTGGTGAAGTGAGTGTGGTTAGTGAACTCTATTGTATAATTCAAATTTTCACTTCCCCTAGCCCTATAAATAGGGAAGTTCTCTAAGCTTGTAAACACACCCCAAGGGGGGGAGCTCTCAAGCACTTCTCTAGAGCCCCATTCCCTTCTCTCCCTCAAATTCTCTTAGTTTCCCTTTGTAGTTCTCAATTGTTGTAACAAGATACTTGTACTAAATCTCAAACACTTTTCCTTTCTCTTCTTCTAAATTCTTCAAACACTTTCTTCTCCCTTCTCAAACACTTCCTAAACACTTCTCTATTCTCTTCCAAACATTCTCCAATTTCTCAAACACATGTCTCTTCTCTTTCAAAATCCACAAAGCTCTCAAACACATGTTCTTCCAAAATCCTCAAGCTTCCCAAACACATTTCCTTTCTCTTCTCCAAATTTCCCAAACACATTTCCCTTCTCTTCCAAAAGTCTCCATGTCTCAAACACTTCACAAACACCTTTCTCTCCCTTCCCTAAGTTCTCAAATTCTCCAGGTTCACAAACATTCTCAAAGTTCTCAAACACTTCCCAAAACTCTTCTCCCTTCTCTTACTCAAACATTTCTCTCTATTCTCATCCAAACTCTCCATGTTCTCAAGTGTTGTACAAAACTTTTTTGCTTCTTTTGTTTTCATTTCTGTTTTGTGTAGGGAAACTGAATTGGATCATTCAATCACCAATCCATGTGGAATCGACCTCGCACTTACATATGCTATACTACCGAACGGCTCGTGCACTTGCGAGTATCACAAGTTGAGGATGCAGCTGAATCCATTTTGGTGCAGCTGAATCAACGCAACAAGTTTTTGGCGCCGTTGCCGGGGATCGGTAACATTGTTTGATTCTATTTGGTTTTCCTACTTTTTATTATTTTTATTTTTTGTATATAACTAGACAATTTCATGTTTTAGAGTAGCATGTCGATTATTTCTTGTTTATGGTTTCATTCACTTGTTCTTAATTAAACATCTTGTTCAAGTTTACATAAACACCATATGACTCTTGGACTGATTAGTGAATGAATGGGTAGATATTGAAGACAAACACCATGTTTAAATTCTACTTGGTTCTTTATTGTTCTTCTTGTTCTTAATGGGTTCAGAATTTGTGTTTAGACTAAACACCATAGCTAAATACTTTTTCTGAATACTTGATTAAAACCACACACCATATGGATAATCATATTTGAGAAAGAACGAACTCCATAAGCTAGTTTGATTTACTTTGTTGTTTGTTACTTTGAAGCATGGAAGTGTTGATTTTTCATTTTCCTTTTTTTAGTTTTTATTTATTTATTTCCTAACCCTTTTAATTTCATTTCAAGTTTGTGTGTTTGTTTTAGCAATTTATGACAGCTTAATAAAAATGGAGAGAGATGGCAACCTTAATCATAAGAATGGGAAGTGTGGAGCAGAGTGGGAGAAGTCGCGACCTCCAATTGCATCATGCTCGACCTAATCGCTTCAAGGGGGAGCATTTCAATCCTTTCTCTTTACTTGATATTATTTTAAATCTATGTTTCTTTTTTAAAAATTAAAAAAATTAAAAAAATTAAAAAAATTAAAAAAATTAAAAAGAATTAAAAATTAAAAATTAAAAAATTAAAAAAATTAAAAAAAGATTTTTCATATGAGCTAACTTATGGTAACTCCAGTAAGCACTTCCGTCAATAATCCAGTGTCTAGGAGTTCTTTAGGCGACACCTTCGGTGTCTAAGAAGTTTGGGTTTTAAGCGGGACCATTGTGACCCCTCCAACCTTCCGGATCCCCTGGCTGTGTTTTTCTGAGGCCCTTAACTGGTTATCCGTGAGTTGCTTGTATATTCGTGTGTTTTTAAATTAAGTTTTTTTTTATTTTCTTTGTTTTCTTTTTCTGTTGAGTCTTTTGTTTTTGTTTTGTTAAGTTAGTCTATGTATTTATTTACGTGGTATGGTTAGTTAGTTTCTAAGTGTTAAAACACATTTTTATTTCACTTCAAACTCTGCATTACAAACAAAAACAAAAATAAAAACAAAAACAAAAACAAAAACATAAAAAAAACAAAAAACAAAAAAAAACAATAACAACAACTTCTTCATTTTCATCTTCTTCATCATCTTCATGTTCATCTTCATCTTCATGGCATGCCTCTATTGTCTCGCACTTGCAGAATCTGCAACAGCTCTACATGGTCCTCATTCTTTCTCTGCAGTGCTTCCACATGTTGATTGGCACTGTAGAGCCGCTTCTGCAAGTCCGCCACCATAGCCTTCAAGGCAGCTACTTCCTCGCTCAGCGCGGCACACTCCCGTGTTCTCGCCAACAATCGCATGCCTAAATTGGTAGCCGAGACTGCATGAAGCACCGTTAAATTGTGGGACTCCTCCACTGCAGCCTTGTTGGACCTCTGTGCCACATGCAGGTGATCTGCCGATGTGAGTTTACTGTCAATCATGCTGCCCAGCAGTCCTGCTCTGTTCGGCACTGCCTCAGAAAAGTTCGGTATTACCTCAACAAAGTTTGAGGCCGTGCCGTGATGATATGTGGAGTTTGGGAAGACAGGAGTTAGAGGAGCCCTTATCCTGGGCATTCGGTGGTGCAAGTGAGAGGTCAAGGTTGAGATCATCAAGGTGAGTGCATGAGGATGCCATTTGTTTTGCTTCTGAATTTTTTGATGTTTTTCCTTGAGTTTTCAGGAAGAAATGCTGGGTATCATCCGCTTGCAGAGATGTGGTTTAAATAGGCATATGCTGATGAGAGAGAGCCAACACCACTTCGAATTTCCCGGGCATGCTCGACCTAATCGCTTCAAGGGGGAGCACATTAACTTTCACTTTACTTTATTTTATTTTATTGTTGTGTCGGATTTACTGCATCAAAATGGATTCAGTTGCATCCTCAACTTGTGATACTCGCAAGTGCACGAGCCGTTCGGTAGTATAGCATATGTAAGTGCGAGGTCGATCCCACGAGGATTGGTGATTGAATGATCCAATTCATTTCCCATACACAAAACAGAAATGAAAAAGAAAATAAATAAAACAAGAAAAAAAAGAAATAACTCAAGCAAATAAGTTCCCAAGTTCGATTAGATTAACAGATTGATTCTAGCTAAAGTATGATTAAGTCATGGTGTTTGGTCAAAACCTTGTGTTCCTAATTCCCTAATTTGATCATTTGTTGTCTAACCTAAAACTAAGCATTAGGAACCCATTAAGCATAGAAGAACAATTTAAACAACCAAGCATGTATCTAATCCCTATTGTTGAATGTCCATACATACTCTTCCTATTCATAGTTCAATTCGAATTAAAGCATGGTGTATACTCTGAATTCAAACCAAGATAGCTAACATGCAATGAAAATAAGAGTATGTGTATAACACTCATGAAATGAAGCACAAGGCTCAAAAGCTCACATTATATGGTTTTATAAGTCTAATTTATGCTTGATACAATTCTTTGGGTCATGCAAATCCTTTAATTGGAAAATTATGAAACAAATGGCAAGTGCAAAGAAGGTTTCGAACATATAATGCTAGAACGATGCCAAATTTTTTTTATTCATTTTAATTTAATTTTTTAAGTTTTTTTTTTACAATAAAACTTTACAATAAATAAATAATAAATAAATAAAATTCAATTTTCATTTAAGTCATCCAAACATTTATCACAATCTCATCAAATGTCTTCGGAAAGTGAATAAAATCAAAATCAAAATCAAATAAAAATAAAAGCAAAACTCAAACAAAATAAAATAAAAACAAGCAAATAAAAAAATTGATTAAGGAAAAACCAAATTTACATGCTAAACTACAATACCCCCAAACCTAGAAATGAACATTGTCCTCAATGTTTAAAAAGTAGGAACAAGAAATGTCATAACAAGAAATGAAAAGTACTCAAGTAAATATAAATCACAAAAAAAAAAAACACAAATAAAATAAAAATTACAAAACAAACAAACAAATAAAAAAAATGAAACAGTAAACCACTCGAAATAGAAAGCCCTAAACAAATAGTCTTACGCAAACCAAAACTCAAACGATTGAAAACTCAACCCAAAGGAAAGTTAACTCACTTTGAAACCTAAACAACGGTGAAAAACCGACCCACAATGAAATTCGAAGCCCACATGTTATTATTTTTTAAAAAAAAAAAATTAAAATTTTTTTTAAAATTTTTTATTTAAAAGAACATGGGTCATGATGTCTCGGTTCAATGTAAGGGACCAACTGCAGGGCAAGACATGTGTCGACGCGTAGAGGCGCTGCAGACTCCACAAGCGCAAATTAGAGGCGCAAGGCGACTTCCTGAACGCGTCCGTTCAGACAAAACAGACTGCGACAATTTTTTCACTCGAAGGTGGTGAAAGTGAAAATGAAATTAAGGGGGGTTGGGAAACGGGTGCGGTGACATAAGAGATAAGCCGTAAGGGCCGCACAGAACTTAGAACGGCAGCGGCTAGGGTTTAGCAGACTAAGTCTATAAAAAGGTAAAAAGAAAAAGGTGAAAAACACAAACTCAGAAACACAAAAGAAAAAAGAAGCAAGAAAAAGAAAAAAGTGAGAAATCAAATGGCCTCTTCCTACCCATTTTCGTTGGATCTCAACCTAGCTCCACCGACTCAGACAAGAGGCCAAGCGGCGGCACCAGTATGGATGCCCTACTTCGCCTCCGCACGGGACCTGTGACAGGTAAATGACTCAATACTCCTGGACAACGATGTTGCCATTGGAGTGGGCAGAAATCTGGTGACTCCTAAAGATATACGTGTGTTTGGGACAAGGGATGACAATCGGGTCGCAAGTGATGCCCCTGGCACTAAGCGTGCAGAGTCCAGCATGTGTCACTAGTTTGGGACATCGCCTACTTGCGAAGTCCCACGAGGTAGAGGTGCTAAAAGGTCAGTTGGCGGCGGAGCGAAGTATGGTTGAAGAGTGTCAGACTGCTATAAAAAGCTTGAAAAGGGAGAGGGCAAGGATAGTGGAGGTGAATCGACACAGCTAGAAGTATTGCGGGATGAGAATAAAAGCCTAACAAAGATGGTAGAGTTGTATTCTCGCGACATGTGAAAGCAGCTGGAGGACCTAGACCGACCGGGTAAACGCAAGCAAGCGGATCACGAGAGTAGTTACGCTCAAGCTAAGATTGCGATCTTTGGCAGCTCAAGTGGTGAGCCCCAAGAGGCTGTGCGTGAAGCCCCGGAAGAGGATAGACAGAGGGCCAAACTCAAAGCTCCAATGGTCGAGACACCAACCATCGAGAAGAAATGATTTCTACAGCTATCTGTTGTTTTTATTTTATTTTGTTATTTTTCTTTTTGTTATTTTGTTTTGGAAATAAAAGATGTTTGTACCATATCTGACCCTCCACTCATACAACGACACGTGGATCAGAGAGAAGCTCACCCAGGCACCCAATGCCTCGAACAATCGGCATCGACGACCGATGGCATTGTCTCGAAGCTGCAAAGACGCCGCTCCAGGCCCAGCTCGTCTACAATCGGCATCCCTTACCGATTGCAGAGAACCAACCTCGAAGCACCCGCCCGAAATATCAAAGGACTCGTGTCAACCTCAGGGCCCTCCCACGAGTCCCACATCGGAAATGAACACTACTAGCATCCCAAATGCCATCTATAAATACACCCCTTCACCATCAACAAAGGGGTAAGACTTTTCAGCTTGACTTTTATACTTCTATTTAGTCAACAGCAAGAGCTCTTATAAACAAACTTACTTTGGCATCGGAGGGTCTTAGGTTGGTTCCACACCGGTTCCATAGACCTCACGAGCTTCGCTCATCTTCTATCGAGGATCAGCATCAAAGAGGACAGGAAGGATCTGCATCCAACACTCAATCGATCTCTTGATCGTCCATCCCACTTGTAAGTTGCACTCATCTCTATCTGTTCAAGTTTTAGTGCCAACGGGTGGCGCCGCCTGTGGGAATCGCTTATCGATTAACCCATATCTCAAAACTCCAAACACTTAGACCAAAAGATGAATCCATCTTCGGCCCTCCCCGCCAATGGCCCCATCATCGGCCTCGGCAGTGAGCCAAATCTAGCTCTCTTGCTTCAGACGCCACGAAGAGAGACCCCCACTGGACCAACCACTCTGGAGGCTCGCATGGAGACTCTCAGCAGGAAATGGCACGAATGCAGGAGCACAATAATATCCTCGGTTCTAAACTAGATGACACTCAGAGGCAAGGAACTGCATGATCAGCAAACACATTCCACCCCGTTGCAGAACGGTTTGGAGCGACCCATGCGGGTTCGGCAGGAGAAGTCGATTAAGAGGCGTACGGAAGCCAAGCATTCAGGATAAAGGGAAACAGCAGGCCGCAAACAAACCAACCGCTTCCGAAGACTGTCGTACCCTCCCCAGGGAGTGCCATCCAGAATATCTGGAGTTTACTCCGAATGCCGTGATAGGATCGATGGTGAGCGCAAGGACGACAGCCCTCCCCATCCGAATCCGGGAAAAACTCAACGATCGGCAGTTAGAGACTCTTGGACCAAAATCCCCCATACGCCGAAGATACGGTACGATCGGTCTGGAAGAAACGGACGAATCAGATTATGTTCCAACTTCAGCCGGGACCACAATCTCCCACCGATCGGCAGGACACCCAAAGGAGCGCCATCAAACGGATCAGGGTAACGAGTCGACATACGGACGCTACGAGAGAAGTCCAGCCGAACGGCAGACCACGAAAGGCGAGGTCGCCACGTTGGCCAACGTCCAGGAACCAAGCAAAAGAAGCCTTCGAGACGATCTTCCCTCTACCGACCCAACCATTCGTCTCCTCTTGCGAGAAGATGAATCGCATTGAGGAGGAGCAGAACCAGGCTCGGACGCCAACGTGGGGAACGGTACAGCCAGGGCCATTCACCAGTCGAATCAGGACATTCAGACACGAGAAGGAGGTTCAGGCACTCCGAATATCGTTCTACTCAGGGGTGGAAGATCCCGTTACTCACATTCATACCTTCCAATCGGCCTTGGGTTGCAAAGGGCTGACAGACGAAGGCCAATGTTTACTATTCCCTTCCACCCTGACCGGAAGCTCTGAATTGGTTCTATCGAATGGCGCCAGGTACGGTTAACTCTTTTAATCAGTTGAAGCAAACCTTCCTCGACCATTTCATGATTCGAGACCGATCGCTGTACTCTGCCGATGACCTCTATACCGTTCGGCAGCAAGACGATGAGCCTCTGAGGGAATATGCGGCTAGGTTTAGCCATGAATACTCCCGATGTCCAGAAACTGACGATAGAGCAGCCTCGGTGCCTTCAAAAGTGGCCTTCGGTCGTCCCAGTTTCGGAATCTGGTCCACAGCAGCAACTGGACCACTTACTCCGAGCTGATGAAGCAGGCAGCTATCCACGCCAAGGCTGAACACTTCAACTCCAAAGGATCAGCTTCGGCTCAACCAGATAAAACGGTCCCCACCGATCTACCTTCGGCACGAAGCTATGACCGCTTCCCTCCAAATCGAACGACGGATCCGCCACCCTATGATTAAGCCATGGTGTTTGGTCAAAACCTTGTGTTCCTAATTCCCTAATTTGATCATTTGTTGTCTAACCTAAAACTAAGCATTAGGAACCCATTAAGCATAGAAGAACAATTTAAACAACCAAGCATGTATCTAATCCCTGTTGTCGAATGTCCATACATACTCTTCCTATTCATAGTTCAATTTGAATTAAAGCATGGTGTATACTCTTAATTCAAACCAAGATAGCTAACATGCAAACCTAAATGGTGATCAATCATTCAAACTAGCATATTAACTTATAAGCATAATGAATAAGAACAAAAACCATAATTGAAACTTGGAAACTAATTAAACTTGAATACTTAAGAAAGAATGTACATTACAAATAAAAGTAAAGTGGAACTAAGAAAACTTGAAGGAAAATTTAGTAAACTCATTTTGTTACAACAATTGACAACTTGAAAAGAAACTAAGAGAATTTGAGGGAGAGAAGGGAAGGGAGCTCTAGAGAAGTGTTTGAGAGCTCCCCCCCTTGGGGTGTGTTTTGAAGCTTGAAGGCTTCTCTATTTATAGGGCTAAGAGGGAGGAACATCATGACGAATTCCCACACCATCCTTCATCATTTGCTGCACCTAAAGCTTTCGTCACATGGGTTCAAAGGTGGTCAGATGTGGCTGCCTTTGCTGCCAACCCATGTGGTCTTCTTTTGCTGCCAACCCATGTGATTGCCTTTTGGTTGCTGAAAAAACGAGTTTTCTGAACCAGACTTGGTGTAGGAAGGCCACAGGTTTCAAAACGTATCCAATGGGGCTGAAATTTGGATATGTTATACTAGACACCCATTGGAACAACTTCTATGAAGAAAGTATTCTCATCGGAGCAGTAGAAGTGTACGTTTTGGCCACTGCAAGTTGGCTGCCGAAACAGGGACTGGAATTGACTTCATTTCATTATTTTCTTTCTTTTGCTTCACATGCATGCACATGCTTCTCTTTAGTAGCTCAAAAGCTGATCTCCAGCTCCAAAGTGATCTGCCAATTCAATTCCCATGTTCAAAGGCTGAAGCAAAATGCCTCTCATCAATCCTCCTTCTTCTCTCTCTCCTTTCCACCATGGCACTTTAACCTTTGTCTCTTCCTTGTCCCCTTTCCCATGATGTATTTTTGTCTTCACAAATATGCTCTTGCTTTCTCTTAAATAGCTGGAATGCCTCCCCACTTCACTTATTATGTTGAGTACAAATTCAGTTATAGCTAATGAGAGGCACATGGCTAAAAGGAGGCACATGGCAAAAAGCTGGCAGCTGGAAATCCTCTTGAGCAAGGCTGAGTGTTGGACGGGCTAAGCACTCCACAAATGTCCAATTGGGCTGAAATTTGGATATGTTGTACTAGACACCCATTGGAACAAGTTTCATGAAGATCTTCACCTCATCCAAGCCCCATAGCATGCTGATCCAAGTCAAAGAAGCTGACCTACGAAATTGGGCTGGAAATGGGTTGTAGCCAAAATATGTTTGTCTTTAAGCTCATATTCCTCTTATGCCAATCTGCCCTTAACATGCATGGATTGCATCAAATGTGATCTCTTGCTTTCTTAACCTACAAAACACACAAACAGAGGTAAGTGACTCAAAATAAAGAGAAACTAAGCAAAATCACTAAGTAAAGAAGGCATGCAAGTTTATGAAATTATGGACTTATCAAAACAGAAAATGGATTAAAAGCACAAGTTTAACTCAATAACATAACCAAATCATAAGCTAGAAGGGTACAAAATGACATACAATTATGAACCGATCATTTATTTTTTCGTGTTTTTCTGGTGTTTTATGTTTTTGCCCGTTACTTTCATTTTCTAGTGTTTTGTGTTTTTGCCTTTCCCTTTTCGGCTATCACCTTTGTCTTATTTTAGTTTGAGAAGTGTGCTTCTTTTTTTTTCCGTTTGTCGTTTTTGTTTGATTTAAGTTTGGGAAGTGTGCTTCTTTTTCCTTCTGCAACTTTACTCTTTTATTTCTGAAACAAAAATAACAATAACAAAAACAACCAAAAAAATAAAAACAGTAGAAATCATTTCTTCATAGCGCTAGGTGTCTCGACCATAGGAGCTTTGAGTTTGGCCCTCTGGCTGTCCTCTTCGGGGCTTCACGCACAGCCTCTTGGGGCTCACCACTTGAGCTCCCAAAGATCGCAATCTTAGCTTGAGCATAACTACTCTCGCGATTCTGCTTGCTTGCGTTTACCCGGTCGGTCTAGGTCCTCCAGCTGCTTTCGCATGTCGCGAGAATACAACTCTACCATCTTTGATAGGCTTTTATTCTCGTCCCGCAATACTTCTAGCTGGTGTCGATCACCTCCACTATCCTTGCCCTCTCCCGTTTCAAGCTTTTTATAGCACTCTGACACTCTTCAACCATACTTCGCTCCGCCGCTCACTGACCTTTCCGAATCTCTACCTCATGGGACTTCGCAGTAGGCGATGACCCAAACTTGCAACACATGCTGTACTCTACACGCTCAGTCCCGAACACACGTATATCTTTAGGAGTTACTAAATTTCTGTCAATTCCAATGGCAACATCGTTGTCCAGGAGTATTGAGTCATTGACGGTCACAGGCCCCCTTGTAGAGGCAAAGTAGGGTACCCATCCTGGTGCCGCTGCTTGGCCCCATGTCTAAGTCGGTGGAGCTAGGTTGAGATCCAACGAAAATGGGTAGGAAGAGGCCATTTGATTTCTCACTTTTTTCTTTTTCTTGCTTCTTTTCACTTTTGTGTTTTTGAGTTTGTGTGTTTTCCCTTCTTTTTCCTTCTTATAGACAGAGTCTTTGACAAACCCTAGCCATTATAAGCGTCTGAGCATTTTCTGAATCTCCAGCATTCCTCCGAGTCCCACCACCTTCTCTCTTTCCAACCACACCCAACTCATTTATCACGACGTGACCTTTCTGAACGGACGCGTTCGAGTAAAGTCATCACGACTTTGTATGGCCCCGTGATTTCTGCTTGTGGAGTCTGCGGCGCCTCTATGTGTCGACGCGTGTCTCGTTCAGTCTGCCCATGACTAACCAAGAGACGACATTAGGGACCACGTGCTCTCTTTTTAGAAATCCCGCCTTTGCACTCCCAATTCACGTTTCATCTTTAAAATAAAAAATTGAATTAAATTAAAACAATAAAAAACGTGTGGGCTTCGGATTTCATTTTGGGTCTGTTTTTCACCTTGTTTGGGTTTCAAGGTGGGTTAATTTCATTGTGGGCTTTGGGCTTTCAAAAAAATAAAATTGGGTTTTAGTTTGCGTAAAACTTCTGTTTAGGGCTTGCTGTTTTGAGTGTTTTACTGTTTCGTTTTATTTTTTTTATTATTTTTTATTATTTTATTATTTGATTGTTTGTTTTGTAATTTTTATTTTTGTAATTAGTTTCTTTTATTTTATTTTTGTATTTTTGTATTTTTTTTATTTGCTTTAATACCTTCATTTGTTATTATGACATTGCTTGTGGCTAATTTTTAAACATTGAAGACAATGTTCATTTCTAGATTTCGGGGTATTGAAATTTAGCAAATAAATTTGGTTTTTCGTAAATTTTTTTTTTTATAAAACATTATATATAACAAAAATTAAAAAAATTTATTGCTTGTTTTTCTTTTATTTTGAGTTTTGTTTTGTTTTGTTTTTGAGTCACTTTCCGAACACATATGATGAGATTGTGATAAATGTTTGCATGACTTAAATGAAAATTGGATTTCATTTAATTTAATTTTAAAAAAAATTTATTAAAAAAAAGAGTAAAAAGTTAAATTGAAAAAATTAAATAAAATAAATAAATAAATTTGGCATTGTTCTAGCATGATATGTTTGAAACCTTCTTTGCACTTGCCATTTGTTTCATAATTTTCCAATTAAAGGATTTGCATGATCTAAAGAATTGTATGAAGCATAAATTAGACTTATATAACCAACCATATAAAGTGAGATTTTGAACCTTGTGTTTCATTTCTTGAGTGTTATATACACATACTCTTAATTTCTTGTCATCTAAGTTGTTGTTTGATCTCATTATTCATTGATTTGGTTGAACACTTAAAAGTCATTCATTCTTATGCAATTTGATTTCATGACATTTAAGAAATGATATTAAGGCCCTCTTTGGATCGTTTGTGCCTTTCAAGCTAACCTTATGCATGCTTAAGCATGATTTTCTATTGTTAACCATTTTGAGCCTACATGTAAACCTTTTCTTTCATTTAACCAATTATATTTCCTCGCCTTAGCCTGAAAAATAAATATTTACCTTTCTAAGGAACTTATGAGCTTTAATTGGGATGTGTTTTTCATACTAGGTTTGGAAAGAGGTGTTACATTTCAAAATATATATATATATATATATATTCACACAATTGGTGAAAGAAAAGAGTAAAGTTGTGATTAAGTGGTGGTTGATTGAAATTTCATTTTTGGGCCTTCAAAATAAACTGGTGGTTATTCAATAAAGGAGTATGAATGGTAAATGAAGGTATAAGGAGTTTTGATCATGTAAAAATAAATTCTCAGTGTGATGATTCGAAGTCTTGTAAACGATTGTTTTATGCTCTTATATTTTGAGTTCCTTGGACTTTGTTTTATCCATACCCTTCATTTCTTACTCACCTTACACCATTGGCCTCATTATAACCTATGTTAAAGACCTAAGTTGATCTTAAATGTCATGTGGTTGAATTTCATTCATTTTTCTACTTTTAAGTGTTTGGCATCCTTCTTGAGATCATATTAATGCAAGTTCTTCATCTTTCTATTTCGAGTTAAGTCTTTATGGTTTAACTCTAATCTCATGTTTATAACTGAGTGTTGCATTATAACCCTCTTTCGAGTGATTCATTTGTGAGAGGACAACTTTGGTGAGATTAAAGTTGAACTTGTGCTTTGTATGATTTTTGAAATTGTGTGAAAACTAAAATTGGGAAATTTGTTGCATTTGGCTATCACACTACCACACTTTGAGCATGTTATGTTTTGAACTTTGCCGCCTTGTAAATAATGTCTAAATTGAGCTTTTATTGTTAAAACTTTTGAGTCATGTGCATGAGTCATTTCTCTTTAGAAATGTTCGGGAAGATTGTTTTGAGTCTTATTTTTGTTTTGTTTTTATTTTTATTTTTATTTTTGCTTTTATGTTGGTTTTTGTTATTTTGCTTAAAGGACTAACAAATTCTATTAAGTTTTCTAACCATTTTGTTTTGTAGAGTTAGAAAAACGTTTGTGGGTATCATTTCTGTTAAACCCTCAGGAGACACAACTCCTCCTACTAGGGATGCCTAGAGGTTTAAAGGCTTGTTACATACGCTAAATGCAATCGAGTTACCTGCGAAAGTGGTCTAGTTAACTTCTTGTTTTATTTTTATCGTTGTTTTCCTTTTGTTTTGCTTGAGGACTAGCAAAATCTAGGTTTGGGGGTATTTGATCGGTGCATATTTACATATCATTTTGTACCCTTCTAACTTATGATTTGGTTATGTTTTTGAGTTAAACTTGTGCTTTTAATAAGTTTTGTGTTTGTTTCAGTGTAATAAGCTTGAGACTCACTAATTGCATTTTGGAGACAAGTTAGCTCAAAATGGTGTCTGCAGATCAACCAACTTCACGGATTAGAATGTACTTACTCAAGAAGAACCAGATAATGAGCCATATATCATTGCAAAGATACGGAAGTCTATTTTCTGTAGAATTTTACGGTTCATGATTCCGAGTCTTCTAGAGAAAGTTATACATATATTTTGACAACTTAAGGTCAAATTCGGCAGCATCTGCGTTACTGGGCCAAAAATCACATTTGAAGGCCTTTCCGATTTTTCCTTGAGTTGGGCTGCATATGCTTGGAAAGATAAGACAAAGAGCTTCAAGATCCATATTTTTCCAGATTTGTCAGAATGAATCCACAAGCCCAAAACGAGCCCACAAGCTGGCTGCAATGCATTGTCATGCATGACATATGCATGATGAAGTGTTGTTGATTGTGGGAAAGTTTGGTGAAGCATATTAAATACCTATATTTGAGTGGAATTTTGCAGCAGCCAAATGAATTAATTGAAGTTGAAGTGGATGATGCAACACTAAGCTTAATGACAAGAAGAATTGTTTTCAAATGCAATAGTGTGTTAGGTGAATTAAGTGTTGTAAGTTGGTGAAGTGAGTGTGGTTAGTGAACTCTATTGTATAATTCAGATTTTCACTTCCCCTAGCCCTATAAATAGGGAAGTTCTCTAAGCTTGTAAACACACCTTAAGGGGGGGAGCTCTCAAGCACTTCTCTAGAGCTCCCTTCCCTTCTCTCCCTCAAATTCTCTTAGTTTCCCTTTGTAGTTCTCAATTGTTGTAACAAGATGCTTGTACTAAATCTCAAACACTTTTCATTTCTCTTCTTCTAAATTCTTCAAACACTTTCTTCTCCCTTCTCAAACACTTCCTAAACACTTCTCTATTCTGTTCCAAACATTCTCCAATTTCTCAAACACATGTCTCTTCCCTTCCAAAATCCACAAAGCTCTCAAACACATGTTCTTCCAAAATCCTCAAGCTTCCCAAACACATTTCCTTTCTCTTCTCCAAATTTCTCAAACACATTTCCCTTCTCTTCCAAAAGTCTCCATGTCTCAAACACTTCACAAACACCTTTCTCTCCCTTCCCTAAGTTCTCAAATTCTCCAAGTTCACAAACATTCTCAAAGTTCTCAAACACTTCCCAAAACTCTTCTCCCTTCTCTTTCTCAAACATTTCTCTCTATTCTCATCCAAACTCTCCATGTTCTCAAGTGTTGTACAAAACTTTTTTGCTTCTTTTGTTTTCATTTCTGTTTTGTGTAGGGAAACTGAATTGGATCATTCAATCACCAATCCCTGTGGAATCGACCTCGCACTTACATATGCTATACTACCGAACGGCTCGTGCACTTGCGAGTATCACAAGTTGAGGATGCAGCTGAATCCATTTTGGTGCAGCTGAATCAACGCAACAATAAGAGACAGCTTGAAAATGAGGGGTAATTATCAATAATGCATATGATCATTTATTCCAGAAGCTTCAAGTTTACAGTCAACAATAATAGTACTTCTTGTTATAATCCAAGAAGTGATCCCACTTTGAACTTATTTCATCTACAACATTGAAACTTTTTTATTGGTTTAAGGATTAGAGCTTAAAGTTTAAGGTTTAGTCGCCACAGTCAACAAAGTCGTAGTTGACAGTAAGGTAGCCTTGGGCATTGCCTCTTCCATCCGTGTCTATCTGGTTAAACACATTCACGTCCAAATCTAACCCTCCATTGCTGCACTGATCCACAATCCTTACTGTCACTTGAGCTCCTGTGCCCGTGTTTGTCACCTGCATATAATATCAATTTTACATATATAAATATACCTCGATTAACTAAATATAAATTGCAGAAATTAATGTATTTACTAATTATGTTTACTGAAAGATAATTAGAAGATGATCAACAAAACTAATTAGTACTAATGATTAATTACCAGTAAGCACTTCCCACAAGAATCTTGTCCGGTAGGGCCAACGGGTCCACAGAAGGCAGTCCATCCATATTTGCTGCGCCATGACAATGGTTGATCAGCATCCCATGTTGCGCAGTAGACACTCGCAGTACGCAAGTCCCAGTTGATATTCTGAGGATTGTACAGATTGTACGTTGCTCTCACGTTAGAAGCACTTTGCGCAGAAGCGCTGCCCACCACACAGACGATCATCATCGTCAGAAGCACTTTGCCTACAAGTACTTTCTCCATTTCGTGATGATTTGTAATATATTTCTGTCTATGATCTGCAGGCAAATAGTTAACAATTAATGTCGTCTATGGAGGTGGTCGAGAAGTGGTGGTGCTTGAATGTATATATATAGGGCGGAGGTTGGTGTTGGAATTACTAGTACACCCTTTGGAAAGTCAATTAGAATTGTAAGGGTTGAATTGTATGCCACTACCAAACAGCCAAACTTCACGACTTAATTATAAGCTTGACTGAAAATTTTCTACAGAGGACACCGTGCTCAATTCAAGAATGATTTCTGCATCTGATTTGGATTTGGATATATATAATCTCTCAAATAAATTATAAAAATCACTTGAATTCGAATATTATTTGACCATTCAATTAAATTATTAAAATTTAAGTACTTTCTTAAAAGGCACGTGTTCATTGATTTTGTTGGTCTCAATTAGATGTCTTATAATGATGTTTTGCAAGGATGATTTATGAACGATGACTTAAAAAATAGACAGTTTGAATTGTTGAAAAAAAAAATCTTAAGATATCCTAAAGGTAAAGGGTGCTCCTCAAATATTTTATTTGAGGATCCCCCAATGAGAGGCTTAGACTCAGCTATGGGACGTGGCAAAGACGGCATAGCGCTCATGCATATGGAGACTTGGAGTATGAAAATATATTTTGCAGATCCATGTTAGTACTACTTCAGTTAAATAATATTATAGTATTTTACGCGGACAATCTTAATTTTATGCTGGGTATATATTGTATTAAAATGTTGTAATTTGGATTAGTTTTCAACTAATTAATTAAAGTGTTGCTTTGCTATTGGTCGTAAATGGTGGCTTGGCTTCATATATATTATATTTAGGAGATATATATAATTGAACATTAATCACGGCTCAAAATGAGACTTTGAAGATAAGAGGTAACGTAGAAGCATAGGACTTCAATTGAAAGTAATGGCTATCTGGTCTTTTACCTTATTATCTATCTCTAAGACTAGAAAGCGTCCTTATAATCTAGAAGCAGGAAGGAAGATAGATTTTCCATTTGGAGTGAGAAATTTTTCAAGCCACCTCCCACCCCGATCTCCACGCCTTGACAATTTTGGCTTGACCTAATTAATTGATTACTTAATTAATAAGATCTTTTATTACAGCTAAAAGTAAATATCCACGCCTATTCATAGCAGATTCTGGATATATGCTTTGTATTTGTACCTGTACGTAACCTTAATTAATTAATTGGCAGGCTTATTTAGCCCAATTTGGGATTCATCTCATCTCATCTTGAAGTAATCAAATAAATCAACAAGAAGAAGAATGTAGACCCAATTACAACCAAGTGGAAATACAAGATGTTAATTAGCTTAGAAAAGATCATTAATTATGTGTGTTAATTGGTTAATTATTTGCTTAGAAGTTGATATATACTATGTTCGATGTACATTGTGTTGTAGGCTAAATTTGTTGGATATTGCTATTTCCATCCCTTGTCCTATTTCCCCACCCACTATGTAAATTTGATAAAAAACACTATCTTATCTTTCCACCCATCATATTATTCCTAAAATACCCACATTTTCCTTCAACCCCTCCCAAATCTAAAGAGTTAATCCAACGGCTGAAACCACCAAGTCTACCTCAACTACCACCCACAACGCCTTGCTCCTCCTCCTGATATACTTTCTATTCCATCGGCCCAAATCTCTTCGACGTCTTCCTTCACCACAAGCGTACATATCTCCTCCGTTCGCCAAGATCCAGCCCCCAACATCACCTAGATCTCTTTGTCTATGCTTAATTACCAATTTCAGTCCTGCCATGGGAAGGCAAGTGTTTTGATATGTCTTTACCCTAACCCTAGACACTACCTATTTTTCTGCTGCACTATGCACCTAGCCTATAATCCTAGCCCACCGTCGTTGTCTACCTTGCTTATAGGGTTTCTGTGTTCTGCCTTATCTACTGCTGTGCTCACGGGGCTTCTATATTTTGACTTACCTACTACCGTGCTCACAGGATTTCTGTGTTCTGCCTTATCTATTGCCGTGCTCACAGGGTTTTTGTGTTCTGCCTTACCTATTGCCGTGCTCACAAGGTTTCTGTGTTCTGCTTTTATGTGTTCTTCTATGTGCCCTATTTGTTAGGGTTTGTCAGTTGTTTCACTCGTGGTTGACGAAAAGTCCTTCTCTAAATTGTTGCTTCTCAAGTATAGTGTTCTGCGACTCGCTTGTCAAGTTGGGCATGCGAAATATCTTTGCCCCAACTTGAGGGGGAGTGTTGGCGAGTCCTTACATAGTTAGGATTTTGGTTCCTTATTTAGTTAGAATTTTGGTTACTTACCAATTATTAATTAGTCCTATTGTAATAGAGATTTATTCCCTATTGTAATTTAGATATATTTCTTATTTTATTTAGGGTTAACACATCTTTATACTTATATAAATACCTCCATATTGGGGAAGAATAAAAAATACGAGCATAACCAAATATTTGCCCTACTTTGTTAGCTCTAAAATATCACAAATGTCAATCTGTAAAAATAAATAAAATAGAATTACTATTGACACAATAAGAAATAAATTTTTATTAATTATTAATAGACATGTCAACATGTGATTGGTTGAATAAGGAGTCATTGGTGGAATGCTACATGATAAATAAGTCTTATAGGTTTTGTCCCATCGAAAGTTTGTTACGATTAACGGATTGAGCTCTCTTGAAATAATAAAATATAAAAGTTTGTGATGATTGTGGAGTGCAAATGATTTTATTTTTATTTTTCATGTACTTTATGAACCAGGTGGGTTTGATTCTCTCATTCTGCACAGATTTATTCTTTGATAGAAAAAAACAAAAGAAGAAGAAAAGACATCAGTTGCATTGCTGTTGCTTGAATCCAAACCTCTCATTCTGCAAATCATACTCCACATGGTAATTCTGCATTTGGAAACTCCCCAGAATTATAGAAGGCCCAGACGAGATCACAGGCAGATTATCACTACGAATCGTCAAGCACAGCACCTCCCAATCGGCCGGCACCATGTAATTCTCCTCCGGCAGCGCCATCTCAGCCCCTCCCTTGAAGTGAAACCTCACGCTTGGAAACGTCGGCGTTTCGATCCCGGAAACATTATAGCACGGCCTCAACCTAGTCAAAGCCTCCACTTCCTCCGCCCTCTTGTAGCCCTTCGTCAGCTTCTCGAACTCTCCCGCCACGCGCTCGAACACCTCAGGCGCCATATGCGTGAAGGTGGTCCCGGAATCGACTATGGTCCCGCCGGAGCCGTTCTTGTCAGGCCTTAGGTACCTGTACGGAATCTTTACGCGCCGCCCTCCCACAGTGATGCGGCGGAGGCCGACGTAGTAATAGGTGAGGAAAGCTCCCTTTCCGGGGACTGCTGGGTTTTTCACAAACGGCGTGTAGCTGATGCCTTTAGTTTTCTTGACGGAGTCTTTTCCGCCGACGAGGACCAGTGAGCTGCTTTTGTTAGTGTCGTCGAACAGGCGAGAGAGAAGGCAGTAGGAGAATTTTTTGATGGCCAATTGGGTGGGGAGAGAAGCTGGGCCTCGGCCCAACCCGGCAATGCCAGCGGCGGGTTGGTCGGAAGCGCGAATGGAGCAGCCCACAAGGAAATCGGGTACGCGTCGGTCCGGGAGGTGCAGCGTTTCAGAGAGTAGACTTCCACTTGTGTCGCCAGAGCCGTAGGGGTATGTGTACCAAGGGCATCTCCGGGTACAGTTTTTCGAACCGAGTTTGCAATCTGGGCAGTGAATTTTCGGGTAAACCATAGAGCATTTGGGGTTCAAGCAGGCGAGGGGTTTGGAAGATGAGGACAATTTGGGAATAAAAGATTTGACTTCGGCGGTGTTGTTGAGGTAAGTGGAGCAATTGATGCACTGGTAGTTTTTGCCGCAAGGGAACCAAGTTAAATCACTACCAGTGTCCATCATGAAGGGGAGGGTTTGGGGAGGGGTGCCAAAGCTCAGGGGTATGGAGTAGCCTCCATAGCTGTTGGAGAAGAGTGGGGTTTTGATGTTGGTATGGGGAGGGGTAGTTTGGGGATTTTTGAGGTGGTGGGCTCTTTTTAAAGAGGAATTTGCTAAGTAGCTGAGGTGCTGGTAAGGATCTGGATGTGGGTTTTTGGATAAATGTGAGATGGGTATGGTGATAATATTGGAAGAAGTAATATACGGTAGAAGAAGAAGTAGAGAGAGAAAGAGCAGCAAAGAAGATGAAGAAGATGAAGAAGATGATGAAGAAGAAGCCATGATTTTGATAGATTGGATAGAGGAAGCTTAATTTTTATTGTGGTTCTTAGGGATAGAAAATGTGAGTTCCAGTTAGGTTCGATGATGAATTTTGCCAGCTTCAATCTTTGATACCAAACAGGTGTCTTTGTGCATGTGTTTAAGCAACAGAAAGAAAGACTTACATGTCCAAACCAAAAGAATAGATGAGTTTGGTTTCTACTTGACCTTTGCAAAACAACAATTTTGCTTGGCAGCTTGTAAATCCACTTTTGGGTTGAGGTGTTGAAATTCCAATTCCAATCCGTGCTCACTTACAAAGAGAAATGAATTCAAAGCAAAAATAGAAACAGATACATGTCACTCCTTGAACGCTTCGTACACTGGTCCAAGGAAGCCGCTTCAAAATTTTAAAACCATCCTCCTTGTGTCATGCATGTTGGGAAACAAATCAAGTGGCTGATCCCTCGACGATCTTCATTGTAAAGTTTTTCGTTTATAAAAACAAAAACAAAAAAACAAATACATGTTAACTTTGGATTTTCATGTAAAGACTAAGGAGTACCAAGTCTTTCTTATTTCTTGTGTTGTTCTAATTTTGCTACGTGGTTAATCAGTTGTTTTCTTTAATTAGTTTTATGTTTTACGTATATTTGACTTCAGTAATGTTTTGGTTTCATTATGCTGACGTTTTATATGCTCATTTTCAGTGCTTATTAGACTCAGAAATTCAGTTGTTAGTTTTTAAACTTGGATTCTTAAGACCCTATTCGACCCCAATTTCTGAGCTTTACACATTTAGCACAAGTAGTTATTCTAAGTTTTTTTTAGTTATTTTGTCTTTTTACACAAAGAATCTATTTTGCCTTTTTTTTTTAGTGAATTTAATTATTAAAAATAAATGTATATCATTGGATCGCTTTTTATATCAATATTCAGCCAAAATATAAATGACGAAAGAGACTACATATATATATACACACACAACAAGCTCATCCAAGTTCATTTTTATTAGACATGGTTTGCTCAAAACAAGTATTAGTTTCTATTATCAGTTTCTTCTCGGTTTTATTTTTCACACATGCGACCGCCTTTCGAATTCAAGTTATAGGATATAAATGTTGTAGTTAGAACAAATATAATGCAACGAGTTATGACTATATCTTGAACTCAGTGGCGGTGGCGGTCGTACGCTAGGGCAAGGTGGGTTGTTAGGCCATCTCCAGCTATAGGCTATATTCCAAATATAGCCCTAAAATAATGCAAAACTCATTTCCAGCCATGAGCTAAATAAAATTTTGGCCAAATTTGGAGGGCCATACCAAAATTTTATGGGCCCATGCATTTACTTTTTAAAAGCCAACAGTAAAGCAAGTTGATGTCATAACTGGATATATATATATATATATATATTTTTAGCAGCCTCTGTGTCAATTCGTGTTGTTGAAGAGAAAAGTATAAAATATGATTGGTCATGAATCAAACCATTGAAACCCATTCTCTCCTCTCTTTTAAAAAAAAAAAAAATAAATGTGGTGTTTTCAAGTGTTGTTTAAAAAATAGTTTACACTAGCAAAAAAGCCCGCGCGATGCTGCGGGTTTTGAAATTATGTAGACAAAATAAGATTATTTATATATACAATGAGATTTAATTTGTAGCATTATGCTTAACTAAGGAAGTATAAGTGGCAAAAAAGGAAGTAACAACATATTTTATAGGTTACATGTTATGTTCAAATAGTAGACATGCTTGTATATATATTGAAATGCTAATAGTGGGAAGCAGCTATTAAAATAGCAAAATTTGGATAGTTTTGAGCAGCATGTTTTCTTTGTCATGTGTAGAAGAGATATAAAATTCTATGAAATGATTAAAATCAATTGAGTAAAATAAGAATAACTAATAATGTTGAATTTGAATAGGCAACGCATTGAAGGCATTTTCATATTCCCAGAATGATGACACCACAAAAATGTTTATACTCTTGTTTTTTCGTGTATCCAAATTATTTATTAAAAAAAAGGTCAAACTATATGTCGATACCAATTTGCAAAAGCGAAAACAACTATAATAATAAGAATAACACATTGAGAATCTAATATTGCAAACTAAAACAAGAAAAAAGTAATGTAGACTAAACAATTAATTGAATTTTGACATATTAAGGTACATATAGATATATAATTTGTGGGTTAACACATGCTATTCTATTTTTTATAAAACTTTTTATCTAGCAGTAAAATACTATTTTATAAGGGCTGGAATAAAAATAAAAAATAAAAAATAGATACTATTATAATTATATAGTGTTTGACAGAACAGAAAGGAGAATAGTATGAATTAAATAAATAAGCATTAAGAAAAAAAAGATGATAAATTGGATTATTATATAAAGACATAATATAGATTATAACGAATGATTGTATTTTAGATATATAAAAGCATCTATGTTTAGAAAAACTATGAGAAAAATGAATGACATTTATAATAACAAACTAACATAAGCAAATAATGAATCTATTAGAATTTGGAAGACTAAGAAAAAGGGTTTTCTGTAAAATAAACGATTTTATAGGCATAGATCCAAACTTGACGTTAAACGTGTATTATTCTAGAACTAACATTTGTTAACAAAGAGGTATATCACTGTGTAATTCATATATGTTGAGTAAATGTTAATATTTGATAGTATATAGTAAAATTTATTATGACATATAGTTAAAGAAAAAAAGAAGCCCACTTGTGAACCTTTCGTTAACTAACAAAAGTGAGGTTCTCTTTTGTTTTAACAATTGTTTTGGAAAGGATAAAAGGGGAAAAACAAACCCCAAAAAAATGGTTATCAAGAATTAGTCATTTGCCCATAAAGATTTTCGAAAAGTAAATTTGATTTATATTTTTTATAAATAAATAAGTGGTTTCAAATTGTATAAAAGGTTTTCAAACTTCTAACTAATATTTATGTAAGCAATTGTCAAAGGTTTAGAATTTAGGTTTTTAAGAAGAAATTCTAAATTATTAGCAAAAAGTACTCAAACTGAAATTAAAATTTGTAAAAAATTAATTCACTCACTTAATACATGTACATGTATATCTTAATTTAAATAAAATTGTTTAATACAATTTTCAATATGATCAAATCCATGAAAGCAATATAATTAATAGATAATTTACTAAAATATAGAATATAAAAACTTGAAAATATATTATTCAAACTGAAACAATTTTCGTTAATAGTTTTGAATCCAAATAATCAAATTGATAAAGCAAAAGTATTTAACTTTATACATCAATTAAAATCCATAGATAAAATTTAAGTAATTCAAAATATTAACAATATAGTAATTACAATAATAAGTCATTTTTAAAGATGTATCATTTAAAGCTATCATTAAAATAACAAATAAATCAATTTGGGTAAGAAAGAGAAGATATTCTTATGCTCACTACCCACTTCTGCAAAACACATGCTCTCCTCCTATTCCTTCTTCACCTGTTCTTTTCATCATCAGTTTAACCATCATCTCCTCCTCCATCTTTCTTCTTCTCCTTCTTCTCCTTCTTCTCCTTCTTGCCTTAGACTCAAAACTTGTAGGCTTTAACCATGTGGAAAACAATCAAAATACTCAAACCCTAATAAGTTTCATGGGAAAAAGGGAAATAATTGAATAGGTAAAGAACTTGTACATAAATTGGTATGTGTGTGTATCTACATACATGCATACATACTATAAAGAAAGTACATACTTAGAAATTGTTTTATATCACTACATTATGATTACAAAGCAACGATAGTAATTTTTATTTGATCAAAATATATTTGTAGAAAGACACAGCTGTAGAAGAATAAAAATTAAAATATAATATAACAATTACAGATATCTATTATTTTATTGGACAACCAACTTCGTTCCATAATGATTAAACAGTATATTTATACTAATATAAAGTGCATAATTGAGACATTTAACTTAAAATTTATAATCAACCAAGCTCACCAGATTAATTATTTAGATAAAATGTTCAATAAGAACTTCAAGGAGAAAACATTTAAAAGAGGGGAAAAAATTTAACATCAAAGCATATTCAACGTGAAAATTTAACATCAAAGCATATTCAACGTGTATCAATTCACAGATAAATATTACTTCTAAATAACTTGTATGCAAGCACAATCGATGAAAATAAAATATAAAATCTTACAAAATGATTAAAATCAATTGACTAAGATGACTAATAATGTTTAATTTAAAAAAGCAATGAATTGAAGGAATTTTTATACCTCAAAAATGACAGCAGAATCAAAGGTCTAGTCCTTTGCTTTTTGGTGTATCCAAGCTGTGAAATAAAGAAATGATTGAATTATATTTGGATTGAATGTCTAGTCTATTGTTCAATTTGACAAAAACTAGACAACATAGTTAGAAAAGGAATTCAAATGTTTTTATATCCATTAATTATAATATACTTAAATAATGGTAGTTGTAAATTTATATTTACTATCAAAATAACAATTGTAAGAGACTTTGGTCTTATCTTTCTAAAACACAACAGTTGGCTAATTTGTTTTAATTTGTATAATTATTAAACTTGGGCTCAGGTCAATCAATCATTTTCTCATATTTTAGATCATTATCATTAATTTTCACCATTTGTTTTGTTCAACCATAAAAGTCATCCAGCTAATTATATCACACCAGCTTCTTTACCAAAAGCCCAAGCAGCCAGTTCAATTGAAACTGGGCAATGGATTTACAAAACAAACTTAAAAAACAAATTCAAATGTCTTTATGTATTTATAATAATGTTTTTATATATCTAAGAATCAATATCCAATTAATATATCGATTAATTATAATATACTTAAGGAATGATAGCTGTATATTTATATTTACTAATATAACCACTCCGTGTCCTTTTTTGTGTTAAAATAGCTCCCTAAAAAAACAAAAAAATTTCAAACAGCTTTACCACATGAAAGACATGAAAAGGCATTAATATAATTAAAAGCAGTCTCATGTTGTTATCACTTTTACAGCTTGTCATTTGTTCAAACCACATAAGAATTACATGGCTTTATTTACATCTGTACAACCATAACAATTAGTTCAAATTTATCCTAACCAATTGTCAATTGATACCATTAGCTAATTAGCATGCTTTATTCACATAACCAAAACAATAAATTGGAATTTCAACATAGAAATGTACCTCTTGGTTAACAGAATCAAGAATAACCACCATACAGCTGTATCTAAAACAGCAAAACACCACCTACAAAACATAAAAAACAGACATGGTTTAGAAAGAAGAGGAGAAAAAGCAAGAAAGATTCAGAATGAAACCATAATCAACATTGGCAATATCACAATGCAACCATAATCAAGTAATTAATCAAATTAATTAAAATGTTAGCAAAATTGTAGATCGATAGGCATTGACATGAGTATTGTTCTATATCAGATTTTCCAACTAACACAAATATTAGAGTTCTAGAAAGCTTGAATCTAGCTTAGCAAAAAAAGTTGAAAAATAGTTTTATAAAGTATTAGGCTGCCGGATTTCTCCTATTCAAAGAGGGATCTCAATAAAATTAGAACTCACAAACTAAGAACAGATTGAGGATGGTTACGTTCATATTTTCTAAGCGTAGATATATTATTTTTCATTTTTATTTTTAAAAAAACTAACCAAGTAGAACTATATAAAGGATCCTTTTGTAACCAAATGAAGACACATTGGGAATATATATAAAGGATCCTTTATTGTAAAAATCTTTCAAGGCTAGCTAGCCACTATATATATATATATACACATGAATATTTATACCTGCATTCTTGGGTAAAAACCTCCTATTAACAGAAAGATCAAATTAATATGATCAAACTCAAACACTTTGCTAAAGCGAAACAGCAATTAGCAACATTAAGAAAAGAAAAGGATCCATAAATAGCAACATCATTATTCGTCAAGGCAAAATTTGATGAAAATCCACAGAGATTCTGTTTGTGATAATGGTATAAAAGCACATGATTTACGATAAATAGAAAGTCCAACACAAATCAGTGGCCAGTGTAGAAACTAAAGCAAAATTTGGAAGCTGAAAAAAACCGCACAAACATAAAGAAAGAACTGTGGATATATTTATATTCATATATATTTTAATACCCACATAAAAATATTCTATGTATGAGTATATTTTTAAATAAAATAAAAAACTATCTTCATTTAAACTTTTAATTATAAATTCTTTTATACATGAAACAACACATATAAGATAAGTATATTCATTTGAGCTTGACAATTGTAATATTTCATTTGTGTAGAGCAAGACTAACATATTGAATGCAAGTAGCACAAACCACTTCCATTCATTATGAACAAATAGTATAGATCATTGTGTGTGTATGTGTATACATAGATATATTATAGGGTAGTATCATATGACATTTATTAAAACACACTTTTGTTTTAAATGAAACATGTTATAAAATTAAGGGAATTGACTTGAGAGAGAATTTAGAGGAAGACAAATGTAATATGGAAGAACAATTCTTAAAGCTCAACCATAGGATAGAAATATTATATACAGCTTTACCTTTTTTAAATTTTATTTGTGAAAATTCCAATTCTTTCCTTTATTCATTCACCCTCCCCGATTGGTAATGTGTGGCTGTAGGAAGGTCAATTTATATGTTGCTCGACTGCCCTAAACTGATTTTGTATCTTTTGCAGCTCTGAGATGTCTAAGGATCAAATGGTTGTAGATCTTACATCACGTACAAAAGTACTATTCTGGAGTGGGATTTTTCTTGGTTCAGTGTCAATTGGAGTCCTTGCCTATGCTGTTTCCAGGTGCAAATTTCCCTTGAAATGTTAAATTTTTTTACTCCACTCTGCTTGTGAATTCCTGTTCAATCCCGAAAACTATTAAATGTCTGTAGGCTGGTGTGAGGGACAACTTCGTATAATACTGAAGTTCTGTAATGTGTATGTAATTTCCTTCCATGGGATTCATTCAACCATGTTGAATTCCTGATTTCAGTTTCTTTTAATCCTTCTCTTTCATGTCTTGCACGAATAGAGCTGCCCCTCTTTTGATTTTCCTTAACCTAACTTGTCCTTGTCAGGGAGGGGTGGATGAGAAATGTTTTACATAATAAATTTTCATTATGTTGTCCTTATATCTAAAGGGGAAAAAAAATGAAAAAAAGAAGAAGAGGAGATTGAATAACTCTAGATTTCCTTCTCAGCTACTCTACAAAATAGGTGAGAGCTGAGAGAAAGTCGGCTCATAGAAAATGAAAAACTATTGATTTTCTCCATCTTTCCAAACCTATGAAAATAAAAGCATCCTTTCTTCTCTCCACTATTCTCCCTTTTGTTTTACCTGGCCTAAAGTGATCCAGAAATAATTTTCTTCAATGCTATGTAATTCAGGAAAATGAACATACAGAAATGTATGATGTATTACAAATTCTGTTTTACTTTTGGTCTGATACTACAACTTCAGTAATTATTACACAATTATCTCATTCTGGTATGGGATCTCATTCTGGTATTGTTTATATATGAAAGATGACAATGGCAAACCAATAATACAAAAGGCAAACAATATGCAGGCAACAGGATAATGTCATTAAATTTTACTCACGCAAATACCGGCACATGATTCGAGTTTATATAATCAACCAAGTTATATACAACACCAGTTTACAAAAAATCCGTTCTTAAACGACCCTTATCGAGTCTAGTTCAACATGTCAAAAAGACATTTTCAAAATCCTAGACCCAGTTTCATCAATAGCTGAAGAAAGAGCTGTAGATTTCTCTGGGCTAGCCTTTAACGATTGCTGGGTAGCTTTGAGTTTCTCAAAACTTTCAACATCAGCCATTGCGAAAAGAACTATCTATCTAATTATCTACCTATCTATCTTTCTTAGAATCCCCAACAATTAACTGAAATAACTTGTCTCACCTTTTATAGTGCACTAAGATTTTAGAAGAGTGCAGTACAAAATTCTGTCATGGTTTCTTCTAAACTACTCAAGCTTACCAAATCAAATTAAGAGAATAACCATATTCAAAGCAACCCTCAGTTGCAAGATAAACACTACAATACATAAACACAACCATATGATAAAACGGGGCAATCCCAATGTATGAAACAGAGTAAATCGCTTAACATTCAGCCATGATAGTACACATACTCAGTTCATCAATTAAATCAAAAATCAATCTTACCACATATCCAAATCATAATTTCAATGGGAAAAAGTACTCTATACAGATACCATTCTCAACATTCAGCCATGGTAGTATATAAGAATTAATTCATAAAGTTTCTTTTAAAAAAATTTACTAAAGTTTGAAGATGTCTGGTTCATAACCATAATTAAATTTTTAATACAACACATACTCAGTTCTTCAATTCAATCAAAAATCAATCCTACCACATATCCAAATCATAATTTCAATGGAAAAACAACTCTATACAGATACTATTCTCCTCTGTTTTTCTCTCTCCATCAGTCATCAACATCATTAGACTTATTTTATATCTGCCTGTGTACGAATAAATAAACTATCTTTTTTTCACACTGGGATTTCCAAACTAAACTTAACATCTTGTTTGTTTATAGCAAGGACCCAATTAATATCTTACATTTCCTTAGTTCAATTTCGTTCCAAAGTTACAAATGCAGATGCATCAATCAACTGATTGCAGAAATTGAAAGCAAAATTAGAAATCGATGTCATATAAAACCCTAACCATAAACCCAACCTCATTTTCAATCTGTTAGATCAAAGCACAGAAAAACACTGTTTGATAGAGAGAGATGGACCTCGAGTCCTGGAGCTTGGCAGTGGACTTCTTTTCGATGCCGAGAACGATGGTGTCGGTGCCACGTATGCCGACGGCGGTGTTACCCTTGCTCACGGCTTCCAGCGCGTATTCGACTTGGAAGAGATCAGAGGCTAAGGCGAGGTTAGTAGCAGACGGAGATGAGTTTAGATGGAGATGGATTTTCAAATCGAAAAAAGAAGGCGGCAAGGAAGCGGGTGAACAATGGAAAACTGATGGCCTGGGTAGATGGTTCTCTAGAGAAGTCGAAGCCTCCAGATGTAGACATCGAAGAACCAACCCTTCTCTCCCATGTTTGCCCCTGAAGCTGTCGAACCAGCCGGTTGAAATCGAACCAGGCGCCTCTCAAGAAGAAACGGGAGCATAGTTCGATCTGAAGGAGAGAAGGGGCAAAACAGGGAAAAACAAAACAGTCAGCCAAGGGCAAAACTGAGATTTTACTGTGAGGGGTAAAAAGAAGCTGGTTGAACAGTTTAAAATGAATGCATTTTCGTAAATTCACTGTGCTTAGCTACTGTGATTAGTTGCATTGGGTTTTAGTATATACTCTGCCTTTTGCTTTATATATATAGATATAATGTGGTCAATTTTAATAAATGTTTTCAAGTGTTGTTAAAAAAAATATATAAAAAATCTCTTGGACATGACCATTGGAACCATTGC
Source organism: Prunus fruticosa (assembly GCA_018703695.1). NCBI lineage: Eukaryota > Viridiplantae > Streptophyta > Magnoliopsida > Rosales > Rosaceae > Prunus > Prunus fruticosa. The sequence continues at coordinate 16,722,799 of CM031922.1, forward strand.
CACGTGGACACAAAATCTTATCAGAAATTTTGTTCTTATCAACGTATACATGTCAGGTATGGAATATTGTCTCTAAATAATAGTTTAATTCAATTAAACAATATATAGTTGTGAAATGTATAAGTGTTGTACTATAGTTTTTCTCATAATAATAAAATATAAAGGACTCTAAAATATAGCCCTACATGACTGAAGATGGAAAAATTTAGCCATGCACTATTCTTTAAAAAATTAATATTTTGAAAAGCTAAATTTTTAGTCCTGGACTACATTTAGCCATATGACTAAAGATGGCCTTACCTACCCAAAAATGTTCCCCAAAAATAGCCATATGTGTTGTGGACAACTGCACATAATATTAGAGAATAGTCCGATAAAATAATTTTTTTTTTTTCTTCCTCTCTCCGAGTTTACTATTCTCTCTCTCCTTATTACTTTATTATTCCTTTTTCTTTCCTTCTTTTTTTTTCTCTTCTTCCTCTTTATTTCTCTCTCTCTCTCTCTCTCTCTCTCTCTCTCTCTCTCTCTCTCTCTCTCTTTTCCCCTCGTTTTCCCATTCTCTCTCTTTCTCCTCTTTCTTTTTTTTCTTTTCTTGCTCTCCGCCAATTTTCTTCTACCCCTCAATCGCAAAAAAAATAAAATCCTTGTAATGGGAATAACACTGTTTTGTTATTCCAGGCCAATAACTCAATGACACATGAAAAAGTTAACCTACATGCCGTTGTGTTATTGGTCAGAGATAGCAATAGATGTAATCCCAAGTGTTTCTCCCTCAAGTAAGCATGATCACATTTTTTATTTTATAAAGTTTCTTTTACATATACCAGAAGCAATGAGATATAGACTTATTAGAGACGAGTCTTCTTCGTATGTACATCATTTAATAAAAGAAGTTGATATTAAAGGTGTGTTTCAAACCCTACAAAAAGTCTATAAATGTGTGGCTACACAACACACAAAAGGTAATTTCGTATCCCTAACAAAATTGATCTCACACCTCTCTCTCTCACACCGCCCCTCTCACTCTCACTCTCTCTCTCTCTCAGAGCTTCGACCACCCTCACACAGGCCATCCGGCTCTCCCTATGAGAAAAGACCTCCATCTTTTTTGTTACTTTGTCGTATCTTTCTCAAGATCCAATTAACTGACTTAGGCATCGGAGGGTCTTTGGCTAACGCGCCCCGGGTGTGGTCAATTTACTCCAGTCTGTTTTGCAGGGATCGAGGAGGAAGAAGAAGGAAGTTCGAGGGACAAAGAAATCATCCGCGAATATTCTCCCGTATGAATATTCGCACAAACATAATGTTTTTTCTATTTATTAATTTTTGGGAAGATGTGTGAATATCAAATTTTGGGGTACTCAAGATTTTTTTGATATAAAATTAAATGGAAGTAAAAGATGGTACACAGCCACACCAACTGTGAAGTTTGGGTGTTAAATTGTCAAAATTTATTCTTTTATTGGCTACTGTGCACACTTGTATCAATCCCGGGAATATTTATAAAAATTTGCTAAATAAATTTTGTTAAAGAGTAAACTCAACTTTAGATGAAACGGGCTAAATATATATATACCAAAAAAAAAAGTATGTTTTTAGGCTACATAAGTGAAAACTTGGCAAACTGGATTTCGTAGTGGAGCAAATAATGCTTAAATTGAACACTTCATTGATGTTAACCCTTCGAAATTAGGAGAAGAAAAATAAAAGATAGCCTCATGCATGAACTAATACTTGAGACCCAAAAAGTAAAACCCATAATAGTTCTTTACACATTTTGTGAATATGAGTCTAACAAATTATTGTGCATAATTAATTTGAACATATGAAATGTTATTCAAGTCTAATTACAATATAAAATGGTAAAGCTCGAATCTCACATAACAACTTCCATAATAAGCGTGTCCACCTATCATTCCATGTATGTTATTAAAAAGTTTGCTCATCGCAACCTTAAGACACTTCTTGCAAGAGAGACTAGAATTGTCGCCAGTGCATTGAGTTGCACCATAAATTGTATCATTGTTCAAATCCCCAAACTTTAGCTTCCCATGAACAAAGAAGAGTGGACTAAGAGGAGCTTGAATACATAATTTGGTACTCATGAACCTTTTTACCGAATGAGGGAGAATCAATGAATTCTTTATTGTTCACGTACACCCCATTTATCATGTCTCTTAAACCAAAGAAAAATGCATTTGAGTATTTTAAGAGGCAATTTTCATACCAAATATTATAGCTCTCCTTGCTTGTAAGGGCATTGTCTGAGGATCTCTTTGCTTACTTCTCCTATACAACTTTTGTTGGTTTTAAAACATTTTTAAGAAGTTGATTTGAACATTAAACATACAAATTAATCAAATTAATTGCAGCGGAAGAATATGGCGGTTGTTTAAATTCAAAACAAAACTTCTTCCAAGTATCTTAAGCCATGAACATTGATATGTTTTCATAAATGAAAATTCAAGAGAAAGGATAAGTTCTAATTACCCTTGAAGCTATAATATGAACCAAGTTGTGTTTTAGTCTTCTCTTGATGATTTCCCTTTGTTGATCTCCTCTTGATATTTCTCCTCCTTGTGAGCCACAAAAGTATATGGTCTCTAAGTCTCCACACCAATAGAACCTTGAGATGAGAAGAAGTATCTTGAGAATACTTGGATGCTAGTGCAAGATTCTCAAGATTGGTTTCAATCCAAACCCTTTTGAAAGAAGATAGTGTTTCACTCTTGAAAACTCACAACTATCTCTCTTTGATCTCCCAAACCTATTTGGTTGATGTTGGATTGTGTTTGTTGTGTTAATTAGCTTATGGAAACAATTCCCATACACCTTTACTTAAGCATTTTCGGCCAAACCCCATTGGGCTTCCAAAATTGGGCCTTATGACACTTAAGCCATAATTTAGGTGTCTTAAGTCCATGGGCTTGATACCCAACCATTTGGGCTTCTCATTAACTATTATCGAGGCCCAAATATATTTTTACACGTAGTAAATCATCCACATCAAATCAATCAAATTGATTTCCTCATTCTCATTTGTATTACTCAAAGTTAACCATTTAAGGTGTGCGATTCATTATGTTCTAATTTAGCAAGGCAGTGGGAAAACATTAGAACTCTTTCTAACCAACTGGAATTAAAACCCCCTTTTAATTCTTCCTTTATTTGGATCGATCACAATCAATCCTAGGACTTCCACAAGCCAAGAGTGACATCTAGCAATATATCATGACTACCCAAGCTAATTAGAATAGATGAAGAACCTATTCAGTTGGAATTGCAATGCAATATGGTCCTTCTCTTATACAATGTTTCCAATCATATTATTAGGGTACGGATTGATAATGTCAAACCCCTAATATGATTAACCTCATATGATTCAATAGAACATAATTAAAACACTTTCTAAATCATGTTCAAGTACTTCGGCCGAAGATTCACTAAATCATATCTTGAAACATTCTCCTTTTCTTATCAAAGGTAGAGATTCCTTATTGTACATTCACATGCCTCCATGATGAATTAAGAGATCCCAATAACACATAAGGAAAATCTTTTACGACTTGCCTTTGTGAGCTATTAAAGATCAATAACGCATCACAAGACAACCATGATGCCTCAGGTCTAAGGACTAATTTGCATTATTGCAACTATAAGTTCTCGTTTGACATATAGATAAATACTTCATACGAGAACTGCGGTTGATCGCGTTCAGTGTACTCATTCACTAATGAGCACCCACATACTTGTATTAGTGTCAACTACACAAATGGTTTGAGACCAACCATCCTCATTATTGAGCATACATAGTATGTGCCAATCTTGACGGTTTATCAATGCCCATTTGATAACCCTATGATTAGGAACATTTTGGGATACTACCGTTAGAGATTAAAGGTCTCCCAAATCTAAACTTCTTTAGATTACTTTATCTCTTATTTAGTATACCTTGGACTTTTGTTTCTTTATGCGACATAAAAGATAACAAAATAATATCGTCCTTTATTTATCATATACGAAATGTATTCTAAGGAGATTACATCAAATGTATTGGCTCTTAGGGCACATTTCTAACAATCTCCCACTTGCACTAGAGCCATTTAGCCATGTATCTAATACTCATTTTCTCTGTATGTCTATCCTGTTGTGACTGTGACATAGGCTTAGTGAGTGGATCTGCTACGTTGTCTGCTGATGCAACCTTTAGGATGCACACATCACCATTCGAAATAAGTTCTCGAATCTTGTGGAATTTTCTGTCAATGTGTTTGGATCTCTGATGAGACCTTGGTTCTTTGGCTTGAGCTATCGCCCCATTATTATCACAGGTATAAAGGTACTGGTGACATTATGGTTGGAACCACATTTAGTTCGGTAATGAACTTTTTCATCCAAACAGCTTCCTTTGCCGCTTCTGAGGCAGCAATGTACTCAGCTTCATGGTAGAGTCAGCAGTAATACTTTGTTTACAGCTTCTCCAACTAACAACGCCTCCATTCAGAATGAAGACGTACCCAGATGTGGATTTACGATCATCAACATCAGATGCGAAATCTGAAATCAGGAAACGCTTCCACTCGTAACTCTGATGTTCCTCCATAAATAAGGAACATATCCTTAGTCCTTCGTAAGTATTTAAGGATACACTTAACAGCTCCCCAATGATCTAATCCTGGGTTTGACTGGTATCTACTTGTTATACTAACAGCATAACTGATATCTGGTCTTGTACAAACCATGGCATACATGAGACTCCCTATGGCTGATGCATAAGGGATTCTACTCATCTGCTGTATCTCTTCAGGAGTTTTGGACACATGTTCTTAGAAAGGTGAAGTCTATGTCTAACTGGAAGTAACCCTTTCTTAGATTGTTCCATATGAAATCTCCTTAGCACCTTATCTATATACAAGGATTGAGATAATCCAATTATTCTCTGAGATCTATCACGGTAAATCTTTATTCCAAGTATATAAGATGCCTCTCCTAAATCTTTCATTGCGAATGATTTAGTGAGCCACAGCTTCACTGAAGATAGCATTCCTATATCGTTTCCAATAATCAGTATGTCATCTACATACAACACTAGGAATACTACCGAACTCCCACTGACCTTTTTGTACACACATTGGTCATCCATGTTTTGCATGAAGTCAAACGATTTGAAAACTTCATCAAAGCGGATGTTCCAACTCCTAGAAGCTTGCTTCAACCCATAAATGGATTTATGTAGCTTGCATACCTTATGCTTATCAGCTGTAGAAATGAAGCCTTCAGGTTGATCCATGTATAGTTCTTCCTGAAGGTGGCCATTAAGAAAAGCCGTCTTCACATCCATTTGCCAAATCTCATAATCATGGTATGCAGCTATTGCAAGAAAAATCCAAATAGACTTTGTCATAGCAACAGGAGATAAGGTTTCTTCATAGTCAATCCCTTCTCTCTGCTTGTAGCCCTTTGCTACTAGCCTTGCCTTGTAGGTTTCTATTTTCCCATATGAGCCTATCTTCCTCTTAAAAATCCATTTATTTCCTATTGGTACAATACCAGGAGGCGGATCAACTAGAGTCCAGACTTGGTTGGTATACATAGAATCCATTTCGGATTTCATGGCTCCAAGCCATTTCTGTGAGTCAATGTCTGACATTGCCTCATTGTAGTTTGAAGGGTCGTCAATATCCTTACAATCACTTAGGATATTTAACTCTCCTTCGTTTTCATGAAGGAAACCGTAATACCTCTCAGGCATTCTTCTAACCCTACTTGAACTACGCGGAGTTTGTGTCATATCAGTTTGTAGATCTGGGATTGCATTCAGTTCAGTGTTGATTTCTAGATCTTTGGACAATTCCTTGAGTTCTATCTCATGTCCCCATTTCCCATCAAGAGCGTATTCTCTTTCTAGGAAGGAGGTCACTGACCTTGCGACGAACACCTTTTGCTCGTCGATGTGATAGAAGTAATATCCCATAGTTTCCTTGGGATACCCGATAAATCTACACTTCACTGACCTTGCATCTAGTTTATCCACATCTTGTCTTTTGACATATGCTGGACAACCCCAAATCTTGATATAACCAAGACTTGGTTTCTTCCCAAACCACATTTCGTATGGAGTTTGTGGAACAGACTTGGAAGGCACTCTATTTAACAAATGAATTGCTGTTTCAAGTGCATATCTCCAAAAGGATATAGGTAAATCAGTATAGCTCATCATGGAACGAACCATATCCATTAAGGTTCGATTTCTCCTTTCAGAAACCCCATTATGTTGTGGAGTCCCTGGTGGAGTCCATTGTGATAAGATGCCATGTTCCTTGAGGTAATCAAGAAACTTCTGTGCTTAAGTATTCACCTCCTCCAATCGGATCTAAGGATTTTAATACTCTTGCCTGTTTGGTTTTCAACTTCATTTCTGAATTCCTGAAACTTTTCAAAAGATTCAGACTTATGCTTCATTAAGTATAAGTACCCGAACCGTGAATGATCATCAGTAAAGGTAATGAAGTATGAATAACCTCCCCTTGCGTTTGTAGACAAAGGTCCACAAACATCTGTGTGGATTAACCCCAACAACTCTGTAACTCTTTCTCCTTTTCCTGTAAAAGGAGACTTGGTCATTTTACCTTGTAGACAAGATTCACAAGTAGGCATAGGAGCAGGGTCTAAAGATCCAAGGCATCCATCTTTTGCCATCCGGTGAATTCTATCTTGGCCAATGTGTCCAAGTTTGAGGTGCCACAATTTAGTTGAGTTATCCACTTCTCTAGGCCTTTTAGGTCTAGGTGCATCTTTATCTATACAGTTAATACTACCATTCATTTCTAAATGAAAAAGACCATCAATCAAATTTGCATAAGCAATTATTCGATTATTATGTGAAATAGAACAAAGTAGTTTGTCAAACAAAACAACAAATCCGTCTCTTAAAAGCATAGAGACAGATATTAAGTTCTTTACACAACCAGAAATGAAATAACAATTATTCAAATTCAGGGTCTCCCGGAAGGTAGATTGAGACGATAGGTGCCTACAGCTTTGGCAGCTACCTTAGTGCCATTACCCACAGTTAGCACCATTTCTCCTTTTCTGAGTCTTCTACTTCCTACTAGTCCCTGCACACAATTGCAAATATGTTGACTAGCTCCTGAATCAACTATCCAGGTAGAAGTATTAACTGTAAAAACTGATTCAAGAACAAGAGTGTTACCTTCCGAAGGCTTGTTCTTTAAGCTTGCGAGGTAATCCTTGCAATTTCTCTTCCAATGTCCATCCTTTCCACAGTGAAAGCAAGTTCCTTTCGGTTCCTTGCCTTTCTTTGTTATTTTTCCTTGCTTGGGTTTTAGAAAACCTTTCTTCTTCTTTCCCTTATCCTTACCTTTCGGTTTGGATTTGGAAGAGGAGGAAGAACTCTTTTCAAACACCGCAACTGTCCCTTTCAGCCCTTTATCCTTTGAGATATTCTTTTCAGCTACTATAGCCATATTGAGTAGCTCAGATAAAGAACTTTCCATCTTTCCCATATTATAGTTCATAACAAATTGGGAAAAATCTGATGAGAGGGACGAAAGAAAAAAATCTTGTTGAACTTCAGCATTAAATGGACAATCCAATTTTTCTAATTTCTCAAGCAATGATATTATCTTGAGACCATGTTGATTAACCAAAGTCCCTCTTGTCATCTTTGTGTTGACAAGTTCACATATTGTATTGAATCGCAAGCTACGAGTAGCTTCACCATAAAGCTCATTAAGGTGAAGCAATATGGAAGCACAATCTTCCATATCTTCATGTTGTTTTAGTAGCTCATCATTCATGGATGCTAGTAAGTAACATTTACCTCTACTATCATCCTTAACATGCTTCTCATAAGCAGTTATTTCCTCCTCAGTAGCTTCTTCGTCAAGAGCAATATGTGGTGGGGCTTGTGTCAACACATAATCAATCTCATCCATTTTAAGGACAAGTTTCATTTTGCGAAGCCAACCCGTATAGTTCGTGCCATCAGGGATGTAATTGTTAAGTATCAATGAGATTGGGTTTTTAACGGCCATTTGAAATTTCTGCAACAACGTAAACAAATTTTAGTTTAGATTAATCTTCTACCAAAAACTTAGGGTCTTTAAGTCATGATGGTAGCTCCCACTATTTTTGGCAAATTTCATATCCCTCTTGAAATCCGAGAGTTTCCGTTGAATCTCTTAGTGGGGATGGGAGTCTCAATTTCAAATAGTTTTCCTCAACCTAACAGTTTGTTGGATTGCTATCTTACTAATGAGAGGATACTCTTATCCAATCACATCATTCATGTGAATACCCATCACTATGGCCTCTAGAGAACTAGACATCAACCTAACAGTTTGTTGGTTTCGTTCGTCTTAGTTAAGTTATTCCCACCATGCTTGTGGGTATAGGGTTTCAAGCATAACCTCAACCTAACGATTTGTTGGCCACACTCGTTATCTATCCGCACTACATCAAGTATGTGTAATAGGCTTCCCTTGGATGGTTACAAGTACTGGATGTTGCCTCACTGAGGTACAACAAAGTGTAAATGTGCCACCCAATAAGAGACTACCACGGTGGAAGGCCACAAAATAGCATTCAAAATGCCATTTCGCTTATCAACTTAATATTGCTTTGAGGGTAGTTAATTTGGTCTCATTTTAATCCAATTTTAATCCTGTTAAAATTACCTATCTAATCTCATTAAATGGTTCCCAATGCAACATATTAATAGCACATAATACTCCTACTAAATATTTTAGAAACCATTTGCTTAAGATAGCGAGAATATATGGTGCTACTAATTGGTTAATTATTGTCATTACCGAACATTCCAATTGCATTGGGCTTATAGGATGATTATGGACTTTCTTGTTGATCCCACACGAGCCACCATGTTGGATCATGGTCTTGGAAGGTGATTCATTTTAATTACGCGCGCATAAAAATAAATTAGGCATGAAAGCCATTTCAATATTACATAGCCAAATAAATTAGGCATGAAAGCCATTTCATTAATACATAGCCAATCAAAATCGAATACATATCCAATAAGCGGCCAATCACATAGCTCAATTGTTTGGTCTAAGTCCATAATCATCCTTTAATTATTTAAACGCTTTAAACAATAAAACTAGCAATGTAAATACATGCTCTTGGGTTGCATACATATGTGGGTTTAATTCAAGTGGTAACCATATTCAAAACAAATTTACCATGGAGTGAAAACGTTTTACTACAATAGCAAAAGTAATTGTGGAAATCTTTTGGACATAGTTACACTTATCATATATTGCAAGTCCCAAATTATTCATCAATTAATAATGGATCCAATGTTGATCCACTAGGGTGTGGGGTTAAAGCATGCATTTGTTTAAAACAAAGTGGTGATCATGATTATTCCAACAAGGTGAATAATCATGAATGTGACTAGGTAGGCCAACCACACTCACCAAAGTAATCAAAATTAATTTTAGTGTGGTAGGTAAATAATTAGTGATATGAATAAATTGATCAACTTTTGCATTTTATATCAAATCACTATTATTTATATCTAGAAAGCCCCACACACTCACCCAAGTAATCTTATTAATTTTAGTGTGGTGGGTAAATGTTTATTGATTGGAAACATTTTTGAAAAACTTTTAATTTTATAATAAAACACCATCATCATCTTTTGACCTTTTTTGGTGGAAAATTCCACTAAACACTACCATCAAGATTAGACACCTAACTTATGGATCAAAAAGATCCCATAACAAGAACACCAAGAACATGCATATGAACTTATATGAATGTTCATGCTATTTCCGGAAAAATCCATATTCCATTTTAACCATCTCATGCTCTTAATATCATATATTTCACGAAGTTAAAATCATGGGGTTTTAATGCAACTATGCTCTAATGTTCATACATACATATATGCATTCAAAGAGAGCATCAATCATCAAAACACAAATCCGGAAATTCAAAATCCCAAACAACCCCTTTCACTCCATTTGATTTTTATTCAATCAAATCAAAATAAATCAAGTATAACTATTATACTTTTAAATGAATTCACAACCCACATATGCATCTCTAAACCCTAGAAACATATCAAGTTCATGACCTATGGCTCTGATACCAATTGTTGGTTTTAAAACATTTTTAAGAAGTTGATTTGAACATTAAACATACAAATTAATCAAATTAATTGCAGCGGAAGAATATGGTGGTTGTTTAAATTCAAAACAAAACTTCTTCCAAGTATCTTAAGCCATGAACATTGATATGTTTTCATAAATGAAAATTCAAGAGAAAGGAAAAGTTCTAATTACCCTTGAAGCTATAATATGAACCAAGTTGTGTTTTGGTCTTCTCTTGATGATTTCCCTTTGTTGATCTCCTCTTGATCTTTCTCCTCCTTGTGAGCCACAAAAGTATATGGCCTCTAAGTCTCCACACCAATGGAACCTTGAGAATACTTGGATGCTAGTGCAAGATTCTCAAGATTGGTTTCAATCCAAACCCTTTTGAAAGAAGATAGTGTTTCACTCTTGAAAACTCACAACTATCTCTCTTTGATCTCCCAAACCTATTTGGTTGATGTTGGATTGTGTTTGTTGTGTTAATTAGCTTATGGAAATAATTCCCATACACCTTTACTTAAGCATTTTCGGCCAAACCCCATTGGGCTTCCAAAATTGGGCCTTATGACACTTAAGCCATAATTTAGGTGTCTTAAGTCCATGGGCTTGATACCCAACCATTTGGGCTTCTCATTAACTATTATCGATGCCCAAATATATTTTTACACGTAGTAAATCATCCACATCAAATCAATCAAATTGATTTCCTCATTCTCATTTGTATTACTCAAAGTTAACCATTTAAGGTGTGCGATTCATTAGGTTCTAATTTAGCAAGGCAGTGGGAAAACATTAGAACTCTTTCTAACCAACTGGAATTAAAACCCCCTTTTAATTCTTCCTTTATTTGGATCGATCACAATCAATCCTAGGACTTCCACAAGCCAAGAGTGACATCTAGCAATATATCATGACTACCCAAGCTAATTAGAATAGATGAAGAACCTATTCAGTTGGAATTGCAATGCAATACGGTCCTTCTCTTATACAATGTTTCCAGTCATATTATTAGGGTACGGATTGATAATGTCAAACCCCTAATATGATTAACCTCATATGATTCAATAGAACATAATTAAAACACTTTCTAAATCATGTTCAAGTACTTCGGCCGAAGATTCACTAAATCATATCTTGAAACATTCTCCTTTTCTTATCAAAGGTAGAGATTCCTTATTGTACATTCACATGCCTCCATGATGAATTAAGAGATCCCAATAACACATAAGGAAAATCTTTTACGACTTGCCTTTGTGAGCTATCAAAGATCAATAACGCATCACAAGACAACCATGATGCCTCAGGTCTAAGGACTAATTTGCATTATTGCAACTATAAGTTCTCGTTTGACATATAGATAAATACTTCATACGAGAACTGCGGTTGATCGCGTTAAGTGTACTCATTCACTAATGAGCACCCACATACTTGTATTAGTGTCAACTACACAAATGGTTTGAGACCAACCATCCTCATTATTGAGCATACATAGTATGTGCCAATCTTGACGGTTTATCAATGCCCATTTGATAACCCTATGATTAGGAACATTTTGGGATACTACAGTTTAGAGATTAAAGGTCTCCCAAATCTAAACTTCTTTAGATTACTTTATCTCTTATTTAGTATCCTCTAAATAACTGGATCAATGCCCTTTTTTCTCTTGAAACAAAAATGTCAATAACTGTGCTCCCGTCTCTCATTCCATGACCCTTTTTTATAAGTTCACTCTTTGCATCATCAAGACACACTCTTCACAATTAAAGCGAGAAAGGTCACGCTTTCAGGATTTAGGTCCCAAAAAGCTCTATACGACTCTCTCGAACCCTAGGCCCCCTCCCTTGGAAACATTTTTAGCGCTGCACTAGGGGATAGGAGGACTTTGTTCCTCCCCCCTCTCCCACTACTACGTTTTACTATTTGCGCGACGAGGGTTTGCGACGACACAATATGCGTCGCATATAACCATTTTGCGCGCAGATAACCATATCCGCAGCGCAAACCACTGCGACGACATTACTTCGTCGCGCAAAATATTAGCGCGACAACAAAGACGGTCGTCGCATAAACCAAGAGGAGGAAAAACCGCGAAGAATTTTCTGCGCCAAACCCTTGCGCGACAATACCTCTCGTCGCACAAGACATCTTAGCGCGACAATTAATATTTCGTCACGCAAAGTTAATTACGCGACGATATGTACTCTTGCGCGCACGACATTGACAGCGACGAAGGTACGTAATCGTAGCATATGATCGCTGTCGATAGAGCATTTTGCGCGACGAAGACGTTTAATGCGACGATAAAATTGTCGCGCAAAAATAAGGTCGACAAAAATTTGATCGTCGCATATGATCGTTGTCGGATAATGATGTTTGCGCGACGACGGAAATGTTTTGCGCGACGATTTTAAAATAGCGACGATGAATATGTTCGTCACGCAAGAATCTTAAGTTTTGCGCCACGATGTTATGGTCTTTGTGCGACGAAAATTAGCGTCGCTAAAAAGGAACTATTGCGCGACGACGTCCCTCCGTCACGCAAGAAACTTTGTCTGCCTAAATTCAGCCGTAGCAAAGGCAAACTGCAAAAAAAATCTGCAGCTTACCTCTCCCTCTCTCTTCCCTCTCTCAAACGTTTTGCTCCCATATTCAATTTCATTTCCTGTATGAGTTGAACTATCTCTACCGCTGCTAAGTTCATTGGGTATGTATCTTTTGTCATTAGTTTAAAAGTATTAATGTAAATTTATACTAACACTATTCATTTTATTGTCTATAGGGATATTATATGTTATTAGTGATTGGTGGAGAACAATTGATAAGGTATTTATGTCGTTTTTAATTTTTAATTTTTTTTTTACATTATGTTTATATTGATTTATGAAATTATATTTATAATATGTTGTTAAATTATGCATATACGTTGATGTACGAAGTTAATTTCAATTAACTTCGTACATTTTGTTTTTTGATAAAGCTTAGTTCCCGTTCGATGTTAGTTGGACCGCTCATGGGTGGGTAAACCACGACTACGGTCCAATTAATTCTTGAATTGTCCCATATTTTGGACAGTTTGGAAATGCATAGTCGTGTCACGTAGTTTACAGCTCCAGGATTAGGTTTCGATTGTGGAGATTTCGATGTCATCTCGGTACGTTCTTCGGGTGGTACGTAGGTATTTAATATCTATGGTACACCTCAAGAACTGTACCGAGATGCTGCCGAAATTCATCCTCGTCAAAATCTAATCTCATGTAGCTGTAAATTATGTGACGTGACTATGTATTTCTAAATGGGATAGGCCCTTACCAGAGGCATAAGGAAATATTTTGTACGAATACAACATGATTGTTGTATTGTGATTGTGGTTTCAGGAACGATGAGCAGGAGGTGGATAGAGAACCCGAATAGGTGCGCAGATGAATACTTGGATGGAATCGAGGATTTTATTGACTTTGCACGGACACACAACCCGGGTGCAACTAGAATCCGTTGTCCTTGTAGGAGTTATAATGCCCAGATGTCAAAGCTTATAGAGTCCATCTCTCGGTCCGACATTCAAATCCCGTCACATTTTGGTTCCCGTCGACCTCCGTGCCCCCTAACCAGAGCATGGCCAGACTTCGAGCCGCATTTGCAAGATGACAACATAGATGTTACTACATTTTTTAATTAGTTTTTTACTTTCTTAATTACATTTTAAACATTTTATCTTGAACTATATCAATTTATATTATCTTTTCATTATGGTTTTTTATTGCAATTTTATTTTATTAAAAAAAACATAAACTATATTTTATTGCAAAAAAAAATGTACAATTTAAATATATTTTATTACAAAACAAAACGGAAAAAATAAAAAATATATATATATACTTTTGCGCGACGACAATATTCGTCGCGCATTGTTGCGCTAACGAATTGGGAGGAAAAATATTTTGCCGCGCAAAGTAACGCGCTTCTATCCCTCCGTCGCGCTTGTTTTTCTGGCACGGAACTGTGCGACAAAGATAAAATTGTCGCGCTTACTATTGTGAGACGTTTTCTATCGTCGCGCTTTTGTTGCACGACGAAAAACAAATTGTCGCGCTTACTATATTGAGACGATATCTCTGTCGTCGCTTCTACTATGGTGAGGACGAATGTTTGTGCGACAAATGATATCCGTCGCTTTTTTTGCGCGACTGAAAATTGTCTTCGTCGCATGATGCGCGACGTAACCATTATTTTGTCGCGCAAAGTCAGTCTTTACGAACGTTCACGCGACGGTAGTTTTGTCCGTCGCGCCAATATATATGCGACTCGATTCTTCTTTGCGCGACGACTATTATCCGTCGCGCAAAAATTTAAATGTAGTAGTGTCCTCTCCTCTCCTCCTTCCCATTTCCTCCAGCTCATCTCTTTCTTCCCTTTGTGAGAGTCTTCTCTCTTCTCCGTGGGAGTTCATTCTCTCCTCTGTGAGAGTTTATGTTACTTTTCTTGTTGTTTTGTATTTCTTTCTTGTCTCTTTGAATCTCCTCTCTCATTCCTCCTCATTCCCCTGATCTCCCTCATCTCTGACTCCTTTTGTCTCCAAACGCCCCATCTATCCATAACATCTCCCTCAAGTTCTCCTCTTCCCCTTTCCCTATGATTGACTTATTAGTGTCTTGGCTTGTTATTGCTGCTACTCTCCCCCTACAACCCATGCTCAAATATGAGTCTCAGATTTTGTATTTATGGGCTCTGTAGTTCTATGGTCTCTGTTGACCAATTTATGGATCACTTGAGTATGATGCATATTGGTGGCTTACTTCCTCAATTTCATTCTCAGCAGATCCCTCTTCATGGCTCCTCTGTCCTTTGGTTTCTTGATGGTGGCAGTGATGACGACGACGACGCGAGTTGGGTTAGATATTGTACTTGGGGTTTTTCTGTAATTTGGGGTTATTTTGTTGTATTGTGCAAGTACTAGAGTGGACATCTCTTTAAAAGGCCACGAGTGCAGTGAGCTACACCATAAACTGAATCTTTATGCCCAATAGGTAGGGTTCCGTCCCGTGAGCATGTAGTTTTTGGTTACAAGCTGAGTTAATAATCGATTAACTTTGTCGTCAAATAACACAGGAGCATTATACCTGTTATTATTTGTCAAATAAACCGCGTTAGTCATATCTGGTACACGAAAGAAGTTTGAACTTGAGTATTTAAAGAGACAATCGTCGTACCATGTTATACTATTACCACCTTCTGCGTCAAGGCATAGCTTGCGCAGCTCATCTGATGCCCCTCTAAAACATTTTTCACAACCTGCGTGCCTGCGAGTGGTTTTACTCTCGAATATTGCACTAGCCGATAGACATAAGGTCATCTCCAACCCTAGAGGACTCAAACCCAAAATTTCACCTTCCAAAATACAACTATTCACGTATTTTTGGGACTTAAACTATTTTTTCTTCTAACCTTGCGGACTCATAATTTGAGTCCGCAACTTTATTAAACTGTTAAAGAATAATATAATCATATTTTGTTTTTGTGGTCAATTTTTTTTAGTTAATTTTTGCATATTACTCCGTGATTTTTTTTTTTTGAATATTTTGACATAATTTTTTTGAAATTTCACAAACATAATTTTATTAACAAATTGATGGATATTTATAGAGTTTAGGATATGTTTTGAGGTTGCATTCAACTTAGAATAATATATTTACTTATTTTTACCTTTGGATTTAAATATCACCTTTGGATTATTATTTTTCCCCTTTGATCCAGCTAAAATTTAATATCAGCCGTTGATTTCTAGCCTTTATGTTTGAAAAAAAGAATATTGAAAGAAGCCCATTTGAAATGCAGCCATAAAAGTCCAATTTTTAAGTTGCCTAGGCTTTGACAAGTGGCCAGCGACTTGGGGTAGTGGGTAACAGCCCATCATTTGCTTCAAATGAGGCCTCCCCACATTTGCTCCATGGTGAATTAGCTCATGTTTTTGCTCTTGGAGAAAATCCCATACCCTTCAGAATTAGCTGCTCCACGTAATTCCTTAAGTGTTGAATCCATGTTATATTTTATTAACTGCACTGCCTTGAGCTATTGGAGAACGAAAACATTTATGACCAATAATTTCAAATTAGATTAAAGAGACAGTTATGCTATTCGTGCGGGTGCACAAGTAGCGCACTCGTGGCTGCACTCGGGTGCACATCCATTTTGTAATTTAAAAAATAATGATAATGAAATATGAAACATTATCGTCAAATTTAATCTAATATATTAAACATAGTCTCATTTTCCTGGACCCTACGATCCAACAACTGACCCATTTGAATGGTGGCGACGAAGGACTAACCCATGTGATCATTGATGGTAATCTGGTCGAGAGGATGAGGGGCGAGATTCCGAAGACTAGAAGCAATTCTTTGTTGGGTGGGTGAGGAGATGTACTGTATTTTTCTTCTCAGCACACCCATCCCATATGAGAGAGAGTCATAGAGACAAACATACAGAGAGGGGCGGGTAGGCGTCTAGGACAGGGGAGTGGAGATCTGGTGTGGGGCTGATTTTTTTTTTAGAGATATTTAAAAATAAAAAAAAATTTAGAATTTTTTAAAGGTGCGGGCGGAGGTTGATCTTCTCCATTGTATGAAGGAGATGGTGGAAGTTGATAACCTGGTGGTGGATAATTCTGCCTTTTTTTAATCGGGTGATGGCGTTTGTTGTTTGGTGTTTTTAAAATTTATTTTTAATAACCAAATTGGTGTTTTGATACAGAGTTAAAAAAATGATGATATTATAATTTTTAAATCAGTTTTTTTTTTTCCCAAGAATGTTTAGATTAAATCTAAGGGTGATTGACCACAATTTTTTTGAACCATAAGGTCCGGAAGAACAAGACTTATTAAACATAATTCTATCAAATAACTTAAAATGTTCATATCTTTCTTAATTACAAGGTGTATGAGCAAAATAAAATAAAACTAACTAGGTTGGATTGGATTCTCACAAGCAAATCCATTATTTGATCCAATCATGTAATTTTTTAAAATTAGGTATCTAATCCGATCCTTCAAATCATTCAAAACCGATTAAAATTGAATTGGATCGGTCAATTTGAATGAGTTGGATTTGATTAAATGAATTATTTTTTTTAATTTTTAGAAAAGTCCATCAATTGCATTGAAGATTAAGTGGGAATACAATCTTGATTGAGGAGATACTGGACAAGCTCAGGGACCTCACCAAACTAAAAACAATCTCGAAGCAAATGAAAAGCACACATGGCAAGCCTGTTAGCAACTCGATTACAATTCTTAGGCATATGGGCCGAAGAAGTTGACTGAAATTACGAAAGGAGCACACAACAATCATCAACCAAAACCCCCTTAACAGAAACAAGGGAGATCCCCGGCGAAACAGCCGCATCAATCTTGACAGAGCCGCACTCGAATTGAAAACATCAATGAGTGTAAATAACTGTCACATAGTAATAGATCTACTAAAAACAAGTGGTCTTCCTCAACACCTAGTGATAGCAGTAGCAACAAGGAACAGAGGATAAATGCATAGATAGCAAGAGAACATATTACATCTGTCGTGTCTTCAAGTTGAAGGCTAGTAAATCACCATTCTGCAAAACAGAGGTGCAAATAAACCATCAATTTTTCTGATCTCATTATTTTCTCAGGGTGCGGTTCCATAAACAGAAACTCACTATTAGTGGATGAATCCATAAATGAGTGCAAATAAAAGTGTCACAGAGTAATAGCTCCAATCAAGTCGTGCACGTTTCTTTGGATCTGACCATCCATCATAACTTCATAAGAAAAGAAGTCAAGCCTCTTGATTGCCACTTCCCTTCCGTCATTTAGTATACCCTGAGAAATTACCACCAGATTCTCTTTCAAGTCACATAAAATACTAAGCAAGCACATGTGCAAGCTTTTCATAATTTGTTACGAAACAAAGTCAAGTCAATCCCTTGTAAACAGGACCAAAACCACCTTCTCCAAGCTTATTTGAATCAGAGATGCTTCTCCTCTTAATTCATATGCAAGGAGCTTCTCCTCTCCATCTACCCAAAAACCGCAAAGCCGGACAAGATTTTTGTGCTGAAGTTTCATTATCAATAGAACTTCATTTGTGAATTCCTCTAAACCTTGCCCGGGCAAGCTTGAAAGCCTTTTGATTGCCACTTCCCTTCCATCATTTAGTATACCCTGAGAAATTACCACCCGATTCTCTTTCAAGTCACAAAAATACTAAGCAAGCACATGTCCAAGATTTTCATAATTTATTAAACGAAACGAAGTC
The DNA here is from genome assembly GCA_018703695.1 of Prunus fruticosa. Taxonomy (NCBI): domain Eukaryota; kingdom Viridiplantae; phylum Streptophyta; class Magnoliopsida; order Rosales; family Rosaceae; genus Prunus; species Prunus fruticosa. Next base: position 16,741,227 of record CM031922.1, read on the forward strand.
AGTACCTTGTAAACAGGACCAAAACCACCTTCTCCAAGCTTATTTGAATCAGAGAAGTTGGAAGTAGCTGCATGTATAGCTGCCAAACTGATATAGGGGTCCTGAGCTTTTCAATAATTTCTTCCTGAAAAAAATAAACTGCTTTAAGATATGTAGCATTCTTATTTGGAGAGCGAGGCACAGAGATGCTCCGGAGGTATAGAAGGCATATAACTCAAACCTCAGAAAGCAACTACGGCTCATAAGTCTTGCACCAACGGAGAAATAATACAATCTTAAAACGTCTTCTTTGGCTCTCTCAAGGCATTTAGCACAGTCATCTCTAGGTAAGTCGGTAGTGTCAGTTTATCTTCAGAGGCTACTTCTTCGGTAGCATGCATCTCAGCAGAGAGATATGAATGTAGAGAAATTACAACTAGAATAGAAGCATCATAGAAGATTGTTTTCTATATTCAAAAGATCTCATGCGCACGAGTTTATTTCAGTCCATTTCGCTTATATGATGTAGAGTATGCAAGTTAATAGTCTTTGGGTTTCTATAAGTCAAATTCAACTGCTATCAAATTAAGGGTAATGGATAATTACATAGTAGCATATAATAGACTAATAGCTACTAGCCTCTACCAGGAAGTTAAGTCATTGCGAAGATAGTGCATAGCAGCTTCTTGAAATATGAGCAGATACTCTTCATCTCCATATAACATATACGCCGCCTATCACAAATGGTAAACAAGATCAGAAAAGATAAGAGAAAACCAAACCCAATCCTTTCAATATTCAATATGCCTAGGCTAAATTAGAGGACTGGACTCTTGGATGTTGGAGAAAGGAACTATTCCTAGTCTTTGCAGAGTCCTGCAGATTGCACATTGAAAAAGGGAATGTTTCTTTAAATGCTTAACTATATCGCTCTCTGAGCTGCTGGGCGTATGCTTGCAATTTCTTTGGCTTGCCCCGTTGCTCTAACATTTTAATTCCAAACATAATTATTAAAACATATCCAGCGAGCTTTCAATTTATGAGAAAACCAAAACCACTAAAACAATCGGCTTCGGCAATTAGGACTGTAGAATTGATTTTCCTTGATTGAATAATAACATGATACAAGGTATATATATATACAAGTGTGTTGGCCAGTGGCGGATGCAGGAATTGTCACTCGTGGGGTCACAAAAATAGTGGCGGCGACGGAGACGTCTGGTGGTGAACGATAGCTAGCACCCTTGGCGGCATTGTCAAGGGATGAGATAGTGGTGGTGGAGAGGGACGGACTCAGAAATTGCAAATTGGGCGCTCTAAATTTACCTTAAGTACAAATGTATTAAGAAAATTTGGTGAGTTTTTGTCTATTTTCGTTTGTTTTTGTAGATTTTTAGGCTTGAACAATAGATTGTATTAACTAAAAACTAGAAGTAACCCACATGATTCGCTTTTTTTTTTTGGGATAAATTATAAGCCCTTGTTATATTTTTATTTTATATAAGCAATCTTTTTTCAGTATATTTTCTTCATCATATTTAGAACTTTTTGTTATTATACGACATTTGAAATAGAGAAAATGATGGAATTATTGATAATATTGTTGAAATATTTGGAAGGGATTGAAAGAAAAAAAAGAAAAAACAAAGGAAAAGATATTTTCCCTCTCTCTCTTTTTAATCACTCCCTCTCTTTTTTACTCTTTCTCTCTCTCTCTCTCCTCCCGTCTCCCTCTTTGTTTATTCTTTTTCCTTCTTCCTTTTTCCCCAATCTCTTTTTTTATTCTTTTTCCTTCTTCCTCTCTCCTTCTTTACTCTCTTCTCTCTCTCTCTGCCCTCTCTCTCTTTCTTCTTGCTCCAGCTGCCACCACCGAAGCTTCTTCTTCTTCTCCATGGGGTCACTTCCATGGCTGCCAAGGGAAAAAACCAGTCCCTACCACTAAACTCCAGATCTGCCATGGGGTCGTCTGACCCCATTGACCCCATGGTGGATCCGCCTCTGGTGTTGGCTGTAACCGTAGGCCATTATCATCAGCATCAATACAAAGTTATGAGCAATAACAACATAACTGATAACATGTCATTTACCTGTCATTACGATACTTAACTCCTGTAACGGAAATGTGTTGGACTGTTGTAACTCCCTAACACTCCCCTGCAAACTTGACACAGGGGAGGAGACAAGTTTAGAGATGAGGCGATCAAAACGAGCTGTCGGCAATCCTTTGGTGAAGACATCCGCAAGTTGCGAGAACTGGATTGGCAGCAAGGTATAATGATGACAGGATGTTGAATAGGATAGCGAAGTTCCTGTAAGAGACCGTGAATCCAATAGTATCCGCACATGCAAAGGCCAGGGCACGTTACTCAACTTCGGCACTAGAATGAGAGACAGTGCGTTGCTTCTTTGCACTCGGGAAATTAAGTTGGACCCTAAAAACACACAGTGTTAGAAATATGTCCTTAAAGCCAACTAATTATGTAATAGTTATAGTTAAGGACATCTTGGATAAAAGACATATTATGTTATCAATGGGCAAGAAATGTTGTTTTATACATTAAATCATCCTATATTATCTTTCAATATGTAGAACAATCATAGTCCAAGGAATACACAAGTGGATATGAGAGCTATGTAATGAGATTGCATACATGGAGACTTCTCATCATCCCTAAATCATGAATATGTTTTTGGTCATAGGAAAATTGATTGGGCATCAATATACCGCAAAGACCAGGATACACAGGACCGTCTCTATATGTAGGGAATGACAAGGTCTCAAGTCATTAAGTGTGGAGACACATCGATATGTGTGTAGGTGCTTGTAAAAGAACAAGTACACTGAACGCGATTCAACACATGAGTTATAGCATAGAAGTCTTTACTCACATGTCAAGCTGGAACTCATAAATTGCAGTGGTGCAAATGAATCCTTAGACCTGAGGCATCATAGATGTTTTATGGCTATGTTGTTAATCTTTGAGGGCACTATACGGTCATGCTGAATTAGGCATAGCTTAAAGGTGCGCATAAGGATTCTCAATAGAGTCATGGAAGCAAATGAATGTACAACAAGGAATCTCTACTCTCAGGTAAAGAAGAGCGAATACTCAAAGATATGATTGGTCAAATCTCTGTCAGAGTAGTGAATAAGACTTGAAAGAAGAAGTCTTCAAGTCTTACCAGGATAATCATATAAAGGAATTATTCGCATTAGGATATTGACAATTGGATTTCATGATCTAATAATGTGAATAAGGAGTATTGACATAAGAGAAGGATTCAATTGCACGGTCATTCCAATTTGAATAGGTTCTTTTACAACGTCTCATTTATCTTGGATAACCGTGACTTGCTACTAGGTGACAACCATGGGTTGTAGATGTCCTAAAAAGTTTCAATTAACCTTTATTAATAGGAAGAATTAAATTGTGAAATTTAATTTGTATATCATCTATGAGGAGTTGAGTCAACCCACTACCTTGGTAAAGGGAATCTACGGATCTGCACACTTAAAGAATGTGATTAAAGATACAAATGAGGAGACAGAAGTCAATGGTTAATAATCAAATGTCAAAGTCAATGATCAAAAGTCAACATATTGACTGGAACAATTGACCCAAGTCAAATAGTTCGATCAGGTCAATTGCGTAAGACTATAATTATAATTTAATAGTTAAATTATAATTAAAAGATTAATTATGAAATTAATATTAACATATAGAAATATTTGATTGGACTTTTAAATATGATTTAAAAGGAAATGGACAAAATAGCCCAAAAGGCTATTGGGCCCAAGGGATAAAGTGGAATCAGATGACATGACTCATGTACCAAATGGAACCCCAAAACCCAACCAAAAATTCAGCAACTAAGGGGAGCTCTCCCCTTGCTTTTTTTGTGTTGTCCTATATAAGCTAAGTGTTGGAGAAAACCTAACTAAGGTTTTTGGTTTTCCTATTTTGGTTGATGAGTGATCTTCTTTGTATCTCATCTTCCATAAACCAAAAATTGGTCCAATCAAGAAGTAGACTAGCATCCATAGTTTTTGATTGCCTTCTCTTCATCTATAGGAGCATTTGGTGTGGTGAGGTAGAGGACTCCAATCTTGGAGCCTTAAGGTGAAGGAGTCAACATCAAAAGAAACAAAAGGTCTTTCCAATAAAGGTGTTCATTCTTGAGAAATCAAGAAAAGGTCATCAAGGGTAAAGATCTATTCCCTTTTTCCTTTTTCTATTTGTGTTCAAAGAGACTAGGCTAAGATACTTGGTTTAAAATGGAAAATGGTTTAGCTCAACTAGTATAAACAAAATGAATCCACCATTTATAATGCTTTTGTTGTAGAGGCTGTGGTTAAAGTTTATTTCCCAAGCATTAGATACATGTTTCCTTCACACAATACCCAGTGGTAGAGCGTCGAGTATCTGGGCAATTGACAGGACCCGCCCCCGAATTTCTCGAAATCCAAGACGAATCCTGTGAATTCCCGACATCACCCGATGTCAGGCCTACTCACTGAAACTATATCCTCTTTTCCCAAAAACGATTAAAGGCACGAGATTTCCTACCGAATTTTCGGCAGAGTCTCCCCTGAAATTGAACATTTCCCAAATTTCAACCTGCACAAAATTCACATTTTAATATCCCAACTGGCAGCATGCACAAGTTATCAACATGCATACACATAATAGGCCTCCGACCTTCAGATAATTCGAAACAGAACCAGCAATGTTCTTCAGTCAATTAATACATAAACCATGTAATTCATAGCCTTAAACAACTTTACAATTACCACAGAAATCATTAAACCGAATTCAAATTCAATAACCACAACAGAATCCAAACACATACTCAGAACCGATCAAACCTTTAAAAACACAATAATATTCCGCGGCTGCACTTAGGTGAGACTGCAGGCTGCCTACGTACCCTTGAACAAGGGATCAAGCCACACGTAGTTCTTTGTCTTCTCCTTAATCCACACCAAACACAATCTTTTTCAAACAACCTTCTACTAATCACGTAATCTACCCATACGCCGGAACATCCAACGCCACGTATGGGGACTGCCACATGCTGGAAACTCCAGACACGTGTGACATAACAATCACAATAATACCCCATACGCCGGAACATCCAACGCCACGTATGGGGACCGCCACATGCTGGAAACTCTAGACACGTGTGACATAACAATCACAATAATACCCCATACGCCGGAACATCCAACGCCACGTATGGGGGACCGCCACACGCCGGAAACTCAGACACGTGTAACATTACAATCACAATAATACCCCATACGCCGGAACATCCAACGCCACGTATGGGGACCGTCACACGCCGGAAACTCCAGAACACGTGTGACATAACAATCAGGGAAGGTACGTATGATGGTGGAGTTCGAAACCCTTATAACCATATTTTAAAATGATATTTCCTTCCTTAATTCAATTGTTCAAAACCTCTATATATATAGTATAGACAATAAACTCTCAAGTATAAAACTCATAACCGGTGAGGTACCTAAAGTAGTGCTTATAGCACTTTAAAACTGACATTCTAACTCATGTCTTTCTAGTATCTCACACCAACAACCCAAGTACCCCACACATTATCAACATAGATAACATTTCCTCAAATATTATATATAAACTCAGGACACTCCAAAATGTCGAAACCCATATATATTGCAACTACTTTACAAAAATAAAGAATTCAACTATTAAATATAAATAAAATTTAAATAAACTATTAAATTCAAAAAGCATAAGATTTCCATCACAAAACCATAAAAATAATCTCACAGACGCACATAAATCAAATGACGATCAAGACTCGTCCAAAAGGGTCGTTCTAGTACTCCTTGAAGAGTGAAACTACCTCGGAAGACTCACGGTCAACCGAGGGTAAACTGCCCCAACTTGGTCAACCGGGCCCGCGGGGCCCACGACCTCCGTTTTATGATCCAGACGTCCCTATGGATTTCACAAAGTCTAGGATACACGTCCTGCAAGTTTGGTCCGGATTGGACGGTTAGATCGCTCGCGATCGCACGATCGAACGATTAAAGTAAAACACAAACTTTAACTATTTAAATCGGAACATCCGGGGCTCCGATTCCCGATCCGTGAATTCCTACACGATCCTAGAAATACCTAAATCAACATAATTTAAAATCACCGCGATCCAACGGTTATAACATATCGAACCCGGAAATTACACAATATGTAAAATCCTTTCGGTGTTCAAATGTTATCCGAATGAGTTCCGTAAATTGCTACGCGCCTCGTGGCAACCAGGAGATCATTTTAGGACTGAATGACCTCCTGCTACAGTGCCCACGCACGGCCCCATGCGCTGCCAGCGAGTGGGTGTCCAAAGCGATAACGCTTCGTGAAAAATCTTAAAATCTTGGTTCCAAACTCCTACCCTAGGTAAAACACCTAATTTGGAGTCACTTTTGTTCTTGGACCAAGGCCAAAAACTAACCGGAACTAGCCGAAACAAAGCCAAAACCGTCGGCCAAATTGGGTATTTTGAACTATATAAAAAAAACTTAAAATCGGTCTACAATACATACATAAACAGATAGAGCATGATGAGGGGATGAATTTACATACCTCACTTGACGGAATTGGCTGTCGGAATCGCCGGAAATTCACCGGAAAACCGCACCCTTTTCTAAGATTCGAATTGAGCTCCTCCCCAACGAATCAAATCGGGTTTTGGTGGGTTTTACAGAGGAGAACAAGGGGAACATTTTTCGTGAAGGTGGCATGGCCAACCGGTGCAAGACGACGGCGTATGAAGGCTTGGAAGTCAAACAATCACTATTGCTACAGTGACTATGTCGAATTGCAGGGGAGAAGCTGGGGAAATCTGGAGAGGAAGAAGGAGAAAATAGGCCCGCTACGTCCTTTTCGTTTTCAGACTTTTCCTCCCTCGTTATAAGTCGGAATTGGGCATGCCGAATGTCTACGAACTCGTATCGACGAGCTCTACGCAACGGTACAAACGGAAGTCCCAAATTCCTTCCGAACTTAAAATGACCTTTTTGCCCCTTTTTTTATTAAATAATATTTTAAATTTTCAAAAACCTTAATTAATTCAAATCATTTTATTTTATTGTTTACTCCAATTTATTTCCTCTTAATTTAATTATTTTACTTCTTTTTAGGACCGGGATGTTACAGCAACCAGCCTAGTCAGCATCCAAGAAGGCAACAAGGAAGGAGGAGTTTGTAGAGCAACGAATAGGAATACAACGACCAAGCGTGCCTTTGAGATAATGCAGAATGAGTTTTGCTGCTTCAAGGTGAGCATCAGTGGGAGAACCAACGAACTGAGAAACATATTGGATGGCGTATGAAATGTCTGGACGAGTCATGGTTAGATATTGGGAGCCCCCACAAGTTGGCGATAGAAAGTCGAGTAGGTCAAAGGTGTGCCATGTGTGCGAGAAAATCGACCCTTAGAAGCCATTGGTGTAGAGACAGGTTTACAATCCAGCATGTTGTGTCTTTTGAGAATGTTGAGGGCATATTTGGTATGAGTGAGATTAATAGAGTATAAGTGATACGTAACAGCGATGCCAAGAAAGTAATTTAACCTGCCAATATCTCTAATGTCAAACTCAGCTCCCAACTGATTAATAAAATAATGTAAATGTGTCTGACTGCTCCAGTGAGTATTATGTCATCAACATAAACAAGCAAAATCATCATATGAGATTGATCCTAGTAGACAAACATAGAATCATAAAATTGACTTTTAAGTAAAACCCAGACGAAGTAAAAAGGAACTAAATGTAACATCCCGACCCAATTTTAATTATTCGTTTAATTTAATTAATTAATTTAATTTAATTATGAAATTACAATTTTGCTCTTGGGATAGGGTCATTTTGGTCACATTTTAATCCTGAAGGAATTTGGGGAAATGAATAGCACCATGATGTAGATCGCGTCGAGATGAGTCCGTAGACATGTAGTGAGCTAAAATCGGAGTTGTAACGAAAAGTTACAGTCAACGGAAGCATAATGGCACAACCGTAAATATTTCGAAAATAGTTTTATAATCTGAATCTCTCTCTCTCTTTCTCTCTATCTCTCTCTCTCTCTCTCCCCTAGCCCTCCTCCCTTTGCACGCAACAGAACCCCCCCTCCTAGCCCTCGCAATCGGAATTCTTGTTGTAGCCGCCACCTCCAGCTCACCACCTACGCAAGGACCGGTACCAAAATGACCGGCCAGCCTCCCCCTTCATACCTCACCCCTCCTTCGCTTCCACCATGAGCTCTGGCAGCCGGAAAATCGAAAAATCCAGCCGGATTTTACGTAAAACTTTCCACCTCTTCTTCCAAATATTCCGGCCACCAATTTCTTTGATCTAGGTATGCTTTTTCATCCTCTCAATGTGTTCTAGTTGAAGGTTGGGTTGATTAAGATCGATTTTTGCATATTGGAACTCGATTTATAGCTTAAAGTTTGGCCGGTTTTTGTACGTCCGGTCCGAAAAAGAAGTAAAAGAATTAAATTAAGAGAAAATAAATTGGAGTAAACAATAAAATAAAATGATTTGAATTAATTAAGTTTTTTTGAAATTTTAAATATTATTTAATATAAAAAGGGGTAAAAAGGTCATTTTAAGTTCGGGAAGGAATTTGGGAAAATGAGTAGTACCGTTGCGTAGAGCTCGTCGATACGAGTTCATAGACATGTGGCATGCCCAATTCCGATTTGTAACGAAGGAGGAAAAATCTGAAAACAAAAAGGACATAAATGGAATTTTTTTAATTGTTACTGTAGCAACAGGTATCGTACTACAGTAACCGACGTTTTATTATTTTCTTCTTCTTTCTTCTTCTCCTTTCTTCTCTCCCTCCCGTGCGAACAGACCCACCCCCCCATGCTTTTTTTCTCTGCATAGCCGGTGGCTTCTCCAAGCCACCACCATCATGTCCAGCCGCCATGTGGGGCGGTACCGGTCCCAAAAGGACTGCCGTGAGTTCCTCTTCCAGCCCTGCCCCATTTCAGCCATCACCACCGTCGGTCGCCGAAATTGCAGAAAAACGGCCGGAAATTTCAGAAACTTTGGGTCGCTCGTTCTCCCTCATTTCTCCACCAAATTGGACGAGTGAGGTATGAAAATTCATCTATTTTTCATGCTCTAGCTGCATGTTGGTTAGGTTTCCAGAAATTTTGAGAGTTTACAAGTTAAATTTCGAAGTTTAGTTACAGCTGGTTTTCAGTTGACATTTCCGGCCACTTCCGGTCACTTTTTGGGGTATGCCCAAGAACAAAAGTGACTCCAAATTAGGTGTATTACCTAGAGTAGGAGTTTGGAGTCAAGATGTTAAGTTTTTCGGCGAGTGGTTATCGCTTTGGACACCCACGTACTGTCGGCGCGTGTGGCGTGGGCACTGTAGCAGAGAGACATTTTTATCCTAAAATGATCTCCTGGTTGTCACGAGCGCGTAGGAATTTACGGAACTCAATTCGGATAACGTCTTGAATCCCGAACGGATTTTACATATTGTGTGAATTTCGGGTTCGATATGTTAGAACCGTTGGATCACTTCCAATTTAATATATGTTAATCTAGGCTTTCCTAGGATTGTGTAGGATTTCACGGATCGTGAATCGGAACCCGGATGCTCCGATTCAATAAGTTAAAGTTTGTATTTTTTACGATAATTGTCCATATCGTGCGATCGTGCGATCGTGAGTGATCCGACCGTCCGATTCGGACTAAACTTGAAGGATAGGTTTATTAAACCTTGTGGAACCCTTAGGGATGTTCGGATAGAAAAATGGAGGTCGTGGGGCCCAAGGGCCTTGTTGACCAAATTTGGAAAGTTTGACCCTCGGTTGACCGTGAGTCTTCCAAGGTAGTTTCACACTTTGAAAAGTATTAGGATAACCTTGTGAGAGAGTCTAGGGTCTCGGTTTGAATATTAGTATTTAAGTGGACGTTTGTCTTCAAGAGTATTTAGTTTTTCTTTATGAAATTCTTGGATATTATTAGATAATGGAAAATATGAAATGGATGAGTATGGGATACTCGATTTGTTGGGTTGTGAAAGTGAGTCTTGGGACTCGGTTATAATTATTGGAAATAAATGGCATGATTTTGTGATGGAAGTATTACATATGAATGTAATGGTTTATTGAAATTCATTTTATATTTAATGGTTGAATTTAGTATCTTTGTAAGTATTTGTGATATATGTGAGTTTTGACATATCCTAGTATTTCGAGTTATATATATATATATATATATATATATATATATATATATACAATACTCGAGAAAGTGTTATGTTTATTGAATATGGGTGGGGTACTTGGGATGTGGTTGTGAGATTGGAATGTTAGTTAGAGTGCTATTTGCACTACCCTAGATACCCCATGGATATAGAATATGTTTGAGAATTTATTAGATATACTATGAATAAGTATTGTGGGAAAAATGGAATTAAGGAAGGGAATATTATTTTATAATATTTATATAAGGATTAAGAACTCCACCATCATACGTACCTCCCCCCTTGGATGATGATATTTGGAAACAGTGGGTATGGACCTTGGGATACTTGGATATGGAAATTTTGGATATGGTCTGGATATGACATAACCCGGGGCATACCTTAACGGGTGTCGCTGTAGACCCTTAATTGGGTAGTCTGCGCGCATAGGACTGTTCCAGGCGTACGGGTCTTGATTCTTCTTCGTCCGTACGTGCTGGCTGAGAGTTAGTCCCCCAGTTGGACGGCTCGTCCCTAGCCACATAGTCCGTTTGAGGGTTGATAATTGTGAGCTAGTCAACAATCCCCTGTTGGATTGTTTTCCCCAGGACATGATGTGCAACATCACATGTACCCCCCCTTGGATCCTGATACATGGAAATTTTGGATACATCGAGGTCCGCCACCATAGCCTTCAAGGAAGCTACTTCCTCGCTCAGCGCGGCACACTCCCGTGTTCTCGCCAACAATCGCATGCCTAAATTGGTAGCCGAGACCGCATGGAGCACCGTTAAATTGTGAGACTCCACCACTGCAGCCTTGTCGGACCTCTGTGCCACATGCAGGTGATCTGCCGATGTGAGTTTACTGCCAATCATGCTGCCCAGGCAGCACTGCTCCGTTCGGCACTGCCTCAGAAAAGTTCGGTATTACCTCAGCAAAGTTTGAGGCCGTACCGTGATGATATGTGGAGTTTGGGAAGACAGGAGTTAGAGGAGCCCTTATCTGGGCATTCGGTGGTGCAAGTGAGAGCTCAAGGTTGAGATCATCAAGGTGAGTGCATGAGGATGCCATTTGTTTTGCTTCTGAATTTTTTGATGTTTTTCCTTGAGTTTGCAGGAAGAAATGTTGGGTATCATCCGCTTGTAGAGATGTGGTTTAAATAGGCATATGCTGATGAGAGAGAGCAAACACCATTTCGGATTTCCCGGGCATGCTCGACCTAATCGCTTCAAGGGGAAGCACCTTTACTTTCACTTTACTTTATTTTTTACTTTCACTTCCGTGTTTTTCTGGTGTTTTATGTTTTGCCCCGTTACTTTCAATTTCTGGGGCTTTGTGTTTTTGCCTTTCCCTTTCGGCTATTATATTTGTTTTATTTTAGTTAGGGAACTGTGCTTTCTTTTCCGTTTGTCGTTTTTTTGTTTTATTTAAGTTTGGGAAGTGTGTTTCTTTTCCGTTTGTCGTCTCTGTTTTATTTTAGTTGGGAAGTGTGTTTTCTTTTTCTTTTTCTTTTTCTTTTTTCTTTCTGCAACCTTACTCTTTTATTTCTGAAACAAAAATAACAAAAACAAAAACAACCAACAACAATAAAAACAGTAGAAATCATTTCTTCAGCGCTAGGTGTCTCGACCATAGGAGCTTTGAGTTTGGCCCTCTGGTTGTCCTCTTCCGAGGCTTCACGCACAGCCTCTTGGGGCTCACCACTTGAGCTCCCAAAGATTGCAATCTTAGCTTGAGCATAACTACTCTCGCGATCTGCTTGCTTGCGTTTACCCGGTCGGTCTAGGTCCTCCAGCTGCTTTCTCATGTCACGAGAATACAACTCTACCATCTTTGTTAGGTTTTTATTCTCGTCCCGCAATACTTCTAGCTGGTGTCGATTCACCTCCACTATCCTTGCCCTCTCCCTTTTCAAGCTTTTTATAGCACTCTGACACTCTTCAACCATACTTCGCTCCGCCGCTAACTGGTCTTTCAGAATCTCTACCTCATTGGACTTCGCAAGTAGGCGATGACCCAAACTTGCAACACATGCTGTACTCTGCACGCTCAGTGCCAGGGCATCACTCGTGACCCGGTTGTCATCCCTTGTCCCGAACACACGTATATCTTTAGGAGTTACTAAATTTCTACCAACTCCAATGGCAACATCATTGTCCAGGAGTATTGAGTCATTGACAGTCACAGGCCCCCTTGTGGAGGCAAAGTAGGGTACCCATACCTGGTGCCATCGCTTTCACCCCATGTCTGAGTCGGTGGAGCTAGGTTGAGATCCAACGAAAATGGGTAGGAAGAGGCCATTTGATTTCTCACTTTTTTCTTTTTCTTGCTTCTTTTCTCTTTTGTGTTTTTGGGTTTGTGTTTTTCCCCTTCTTTTTCTTTCTTATAGATGTAGTCTTTGACAAACCCTAGCCATTGCAGCGTCTAACCATTTTTCTAAATCTCCAGCGTTCCTCGAGTCCCACAACCTTCGCACCCAACTCATTTATCACGACAACATCAAGCACCACATTATCTCTTTTCAGAAATCCCGTCTTCGCGCTTAAAAAAAAAAAAAATGTTAAAAAAAAAAAAATTAAAACGTGTGGGCTTCGGATTTCATTTTGGGTCGGTTTTTCACCTTGTTTGGGTTTCAAGGTGGGTTAATTTCATTGTAGGCTTTGGATTTTAGTTTGCGTAAGACTGTCTGTTTAAGGCTTACTGTTTTAAGTGTTTTACTGTTTCGTTTTATTTATTTTATTTGATTGTTTGTTTTGTAATTTTTGTTTTTGTAATTATTTTCTTTTATTTTATTTTTGTATTTTGTTTTTTTTGTTATGCTTTAATACCTTCATTTGTTATTATGACATTGCTTGTTGCTAATTTTTAAACATTGAGGACAATGTTCATTTCTAGGTTTGGGGGTATTGAAGTTTAGCATGTAAATTTGGTTTTTCCTTAATTTAAAATTTTTTATTTGCTTGTTTTTATTTTTATTTTTATTTTATTTTTGAGTCTTGCTTTTTTTTATTTTTTTTTTTTTTTTTTTGAGTTACTTTCCGAACACATATGATGAGATTGTGATAAATGTTGCATGACTTAAATGAAAATTGGATTTCATTTTATTTTATTAAAAAAAAATTATATAATTTTTTTTAAAAAAATTTAAATTGAAAAAAATAAATAAATAAATAAATTTGGCATTGTTCTAGCATGATATGTTTGAAACCTCCTTTGCACTTGCCATTTGTTTCATAATTTTCCAATTAAAGGATTTGCATGATCAAAAGAATTGTATGAAGCATAAAATAGACTTATATAACCAACCATATAAAGTGAGATTTTGAGCCTTGTACTTCAATTACTGGGCCAAAAATCACATTTGAAGGCCTTTCCGATTTTTCCTTGAGCTGGGCTGCATATGCTTGGAAAGATAAGACAAAGAGCTTCAAGATCCATATTTTTCCAGATTTTTCAGAATGGAGCCACAAGCCCAAAACGAGCCCACAAGTTGACTGCAATGCATTGTCATGCATGACATATGCATGATGATGTATTATTGATTGTGGGAAAGTTTGGTGAAGCATATTCAATACCTATTTTTGAGTGGAATTTTGCAGCAGCCAAATGAATTAATTGAAGTTGAAGTGGATGATGCAACACTAAGCTTAATGACAAGAAGAATTGTTTTCAAATGCAATAGTGTGTTAGGTGAATTAAGTGTTGTAAGTTGGTGAAGTGAGTGTGGTTAGTGAACTCTATTGTATAATTCAGATTTTCACTTCCCCTAGGCCTATAAATAGGGAAGTTCTCTAAGCTTGTAAACACACCCCAAGGGGGGGGGGGGGAGCTCTCAAGCACTTCTCTAGAGCTCCCTTCCCTTCTCTCCCTCAAATTCTCTTAGTTTCCCTTTGTAGTTCTCAATTGTTGTAATAAGATCATTTACTAAATTTTCTTTCTTCTAAATTCTCCAAACACTTCTCTATTCTATTTCAAATTCTCTAAAGCTCTCAAAACACCTTCCTTTCTCTTCCAAATTCCCCATGTTCTCAAACACATCTCTCTTCCAAAATTCTCTAAAGTTCTCAAACACTTCACAAACACATTTCTCTTCCTTCTCCAAGTTCACAAACACCTTTCTCTTCTCCAAACACTTTCCAAACACTTTCTTCTCCCTTCTCAAAGCTCTCAAACACTTTTCTTCCAAAATCCTCAAGTTTCTCAAACACATTCTCTTTCAAAGTTCTCCATGCTCTCGAACATTTCCCAAACACTCATCCCTTCTCTTTCTCAAACACCTTCCCATTCCCTCATCAAATTCTCAAACTTCTCAAACACCACTTTCTTTTCTTCAAATATCCTTCATGTCCTCAACACCAACCCTTTTGCTTCTTAGTTGAAAACTGAATAGGATCATTCAATCACCAATCCCTGTGGAATCGACCTCGCACTTACATATGCTATACTACCCAACGGCTCGTGCACTTGCGAGTATCACAAGTTGAGGATGCAGCTGAATCCATTTTGGTGCAGCTGAAATCTACACAACAGGAACACGAAGAACATCCGAAGGACGAAAGACATATGAACCAAAAGAGAATGAGAGATTACCAGAATGAGTAATAGGGAGAGAAATACCATTACCAACAACAACTTGGCTAGAAGAAGAAGTGGAAGTGGAAAAGAGAACCGAGCAGTCATCATGAGTCATATGATTGTTGGCACCTGAATCAAAGTACCAATTGGGTTCGGAGAACGGGGTAATGTGCATTCCGGCAAAGATAAGGGAATTGGAATAGCCGGCAGTAATGTGACCAAACTTATGGCAAGTCCAGCACTACGGTGCTAGGTAAGGAGTGGGTGGAGCACCTAAAAGCCTGGAGTAGCAGAGGAACCACGCGGCCGAGAGAAAGAGGAAGAAGACCCATGGGTGAAATAGGTAGATGAACCAGCAGAAGAGGAACGAGCTAGGGTGTCCCTAGGAGACCCATTATGTGAGTTGCGTGGATTACAATGTTGAGCAGCAAGAAAAGTAGTGGGCACCGGAGAAGCATCTATGGCTACGACCATGGAGAATTGATTTTCCTTGATTGAATAATAACATGATACAATGTATATATATACAAGTGCGTTGGCTGTAACCGTGGGCCATTACCATCAGTATTAATACAAAGTTGTGAGCAATAACAACATAACTGATAACATGCCATTTACTGTCATTAAGAGACTTAACTACTGTAAAGGAAATGTGCTGGACTGTTGTAACTCCCTAACAAGGACTATAAGTAAGTTTGTTGGACTTGAGAGAGTAAAACAAAAAATCACAACATACTTACATTTCCTAATCCTCCGTGTCTCCAACTTTTCCCAATCCTTTATTTAGATCTTTCACCCTCAACCAAAATCAACAAACATTTAAGAACACTGAAACCTCAATTCCCCTCCCCAAACCAGAAATAGAGATCACTCAAAAAACACTTAAACACCAATTTGAAAGCCATGGATTCTTACACTCGGAAATTGTGGGAAAGATATGGCAAAGGCCAACTGCTGAAGGACGATGATTGAAACCCCAATTTCCTCCCTAAACCACAAATAGCGATCACTCAAAGAACACTTAAACGCCAATTCGCAAGCCATGGATTCTTATGCTCGCAAGTTGTGGAAAAGATATGGTAAAGGCCAATTGCTGAAGGACAACGAATTGTTGAATCAAGACGACCGCACAAGTCTGGTGCTTTGAGCTCTCTACAGTCCGTTCACGACAGCTTTGGTGTCTGATAATTTGTCAATTCAAGATTTTCATGTTCATTTGGCTGGAGTCACTTATATCCTGAATTTCATTCTGCAAGTGTGAGTTTCAAATTCCCTCCTAATAAATTTCATTATTGGTTACCGTAGCCATTGTTGACTTTGTGAATTGTACCATGTATCTTACACGGTTAGATCAATTCTTCTTTATTACTTTTGTATCCTACACACCGTTAGATCAATTCCTTTAAGGCTTACACAATTATGAACTAATGCAACTGAAGCAGTGAATTTAACATGTTCACATTTTTACCTGCAAACGATAATCTACAGTTGTTCAGTTGGTTCCAAATACCAAATAATGAGAAAGTTGTCTTTTCCATCCTGGAAACGTCGCCATGTCAAGGCGCTGAAAGTTGAAGTAAATAATATCACCACAATTTAATACAAATGTACACATAGTGAAGGTGAGAAAAGAATTGAATTATCCTAACGAAGTATGGTTCAAATTCTTACACTGAAGTTAAGCCATCATGTATCATTTATAAGTTGGTAAAAAAAGTTCGGGCTAACTGAATATGTTTTAAGCTGCACCTCCCTTTACAATAGGAAAACTTCCAAGGATCAATTTTGTAATGATTCAATAATTGGAACATTGCATAATATGACAAACACAGACATGTATATTAAAAGTTGAATCAAAACATGGTGAGGTTGCCTTCGCATTCGAAACATTAATCGTCCTTTTTTTCCTGGAAGGATCGGTAAAGACTTAACAATGTAGTGGCCGGGCGCTTCTTTTTGCACCATTTACCTTCCACATCTTGTTTTTCAACAGTGGCACTACCTTCCTTAATTGCTTCATCATTAGCCACAATAACATTGGTTATGATAGGAGGATTCATCTGACCTCCCAATTCCTTAATGTCGCTCTTTTTCCAATCTTCTAACAAAGATAACAGTTTTTTACAAATTGCTCCGCACTCATCCACATCTTCCGGAGTAGGAAGCTTCTCAACTTCTTGCTGCACTTGTTTGTTAGGAACTGAAGTGCCAATTTCAGCCTCTTGGACTTGTATGACTACAATGTTGAGCAGCAAGAAAAGTAGTGGGCACCGGAGAAGCATCTATGGCTACGACCATGTAGAATTGATTTTCCTTGATTGAATAATAATATGATACAAGATATATATATATATACAAGTGTGTTGGCTGTAACCGTGGGCCATTATCATCAGTATTAATACAAAGTTGTGAGCAATAACAGCATAACTGATAACATGCCATTTACTGTCATTAAGAGACTTAACTATTGTAACGGAAATGTGCTGGACTGTTGTAACTCCCTAACAAGGACTATAAGTAAGTTTGTTGGACTTGAGAGTAAAACAAAAAAACAAACAAAAAATCACAACATACTTACATTTCCTAATCCTCTATGTCTCCAAGTTTTCCCAATCCTTTATTTCATTCTTTCTCCCTTAACCAAAATCAACAAATATTCAAGAACACTTGAAACCTCAATTCCCCTCCCCAAATCAGAAATAGCGATCACTCAAAGAACACTTCAATACCAATTCGCAAGCCATGAATTCTTACACTCGCAAATTGTGGAAAAGATATGGCAAAGGCCAACTGCTGAAGGACGACGATTGAAACCCCAATTTCCTCCCCAAACGACAAATAGCAATCACTCAAAGAACACTTAAACGCCAATTCGCAAGCCATGGATTCTTACGCTCGCAAGTTGTGGAAAAGATATGGTGAAGGCCAATTGCTGAAGGACAACAAATTGTTGAACCAAGACGACCGCACAAGTCTGGTGCTTGGAGCTCTCTACAGTCCGTTCATGATAGCTTTGGCGCCTGATAATCTGTCAATTCAAGATTTTCATGTTCATTTGGCTGGAGTCGCTTACATCCTGAATTGCATTCTACAAGCTTGAGTTTCAAATTCCCTCATAATAAATTTCATTATTTAGTTACCGTAGCTATTGTTGACTTTTGTATCTTACACGGTTAGATCAATTCCTTTATGACTTTTGTATCTTACACACCGTTAGATCAATTCCTTTAAGGCTTACATAATGACGAACTAATGCAACCGAAGCAGTGAATTTAACATGTTCACATTTTTACGTGCAAACAATAAGTTGCAGTTGTTCAGTCGGTTCCAAATACCAAAGGATGAGAAAGTTGTCTTTTCCATATTGGAAACGTCGCCATGTCAATGTGCTGAAAGTTAAAGTAAATAATATCACCACAATTTAATACAAAGGTACACATAGTAAATGTGAGAAAAGAATTGAATTATCCTAATGAAGTATGGTTCAAATTCTTACACTGGAGTTAAGCAATTATGTATCATTTATAAGTTGGTAAAAAAAGTTCGGGCCAACTGAACATTCTTTAAGCTGCATCTCCGCCCTACAATAGGCCAACTTCCAATGTTCAATTTTGTAATCATTCAATAATTGGAACATTGTATAATATGACAAACACAGACATGTATATTAAAGGTATCTATATTTTCTTATTGTTAGATCACTGCATACTACAAAAACATGAATATTGGATTTCCAAGGTTAAAAATCCTAACCGTAAATCGGTTTTCCAAGCGGTGCAAAACTCTATTACTGCCTTGACATCGTCAATGGGCACGGGTTTTGTTGAATCAAAACATGGTGAGGTTGCCTTCGCATCTGAAACAGTAATCGTCCTTTTTTTCCCCGAGGGATCGGTAAAAATTCAACAATGTAGTGGTCGGCCGCTTCTTTTTGCACCATTTACCTTCTACATCTTATTTTTCAACAGTGGCACTACCTTCCTTAATTGCTTCATCATCAGCCACAATAAAATTGATTATGATAGGAGGATTCATCTGACCTCCCAATGTCTTAATATCGCTCTTTTTCCAATCTTCTAACAAAGATAACAGTTTTTTGCAAATTGCTCCGCACTCATCCACATCTTCCGGAGTGTGAAGCTTCTCAACTTCTTGCTACACTTGTTTATTAGGAACTGAAGTGCCAATTTCTGCCTCTTGGACTTGTATGGCTGCGAAGGCTTCGGCTCCATCACCAGGGACTTTTGCTTTCATTTTGTCGGTTCTGGAGTCGGAGTAATATATTCATGCAAGGGCGACATGTCATTGTCGCCTCCTTCATTGATATGAGGACTACCCACTTCTTCATGTCCTTCATCACCTTCATTCAAGTTCCCACCATTTCATTTTTTTCAACTCCTCTATCTCTAGCTTAAAATAGTGTTCCATTGAAGCGAGGGTCTTGTTGAAATCCTCCACACACTTTTTCTTTTTTTGACACTCCTTCTCATGTTTCAAAGACTCGTTTTGTACCATCTCTTCCAAGTCACGCACTCTCTTTCTAAGCGCTCAATTTGAACTGGCTACCTTTTCCAATTCATCCTTTGTTGTTTGAAACTCACACTTCAAAGTGCGTAACTCATTGACGAGAGTTTACCCTCCATACAGTTATAATACAACTATTACAATACTTACAAAATATAACCCAAATATTACACATCAACCTGCAATTTACCTACCATTTACATATCAGTAAACTTATTATTTTGGGCAATTAGAGTTGGGCAGAGAAGTCGCACATCAACTTGCAATTTACACATACAAAATACATATCAGCAAACGTATTATTTTTTCATATGCATAACATAATAATTACGAACATAACTAACCTCATAGTTTTCGAAAACTTGGCTCATTAGCTTGTGAAAAAGAGCCGAAGTATTGCTCCTCCATTGTAGTATACGGGGGATGTGTGACAGGACTGGGTTATTACAATCTACCCCTCTTATAAAAATTTCGTCCTCAAAATTTACGTACCTGTCAATTGAAGCAACAAGGGTACTTAGCCTGCATCTGCTCCTCAACGACATGACATG
The DNA here is from genome assembly GCA_018703695.1 of Prunus fruticosa. Classification (NCBI taxonomy): domain Eukaryota; kingdom Viridiplantae; phylum Streptophyta; class Magnoliopsida; order Rosales; family Rosaceae; genus Prunus; species Prunus fruticosa. The sequence continues at coordinate 16,761,106 of CM031922.1, forward strand.
ACGGGGACTTCACTTCCCTCGCTCCCCGAACCTCATCACATCTCCTTAGGGGACAATTTCAAGAATACCCACTCACCCACTGCAGACTTAACACCCTTGAACCAATTGCCCACATAACACTTCTATCGGTATTGGATCATTTTGGGCTTTACCAACGTTATCCCCTTTATAATTACAGAAAAGCTCACAACTCACTCATTCTCGTGTAACTTGTCCCTCAACTTCCTTTGACAATTTTATCTCATCTCAACAGATCCAGTACTTTCAGCTTTTCAGCTTTTCTAAAACTGTTATTTTCCTCTTTCTTTAGAATTAACAGACGATATTGCCAATATGATTCTTCGAGAAGAATGCCAGAAATGATATTTTTATCGATTTGTAATCATCATTCACTCCACCATACTTGTAGGCAACATTTACCCAACAAAGACATATTAAATAAAATAAATAAAACGCTTTCATAATCTAATACATATAATAAAAGATGATATTCTCAAGATCCCATTGCCAATTATTCATAGGTACCCCAAACCCATATATATATAATAATAGAAAAGACAAATTAAACATGCCTCAACCAACTTAACTTGAACCACTTGGGTTTATTTTCCATCTCTTTCTTCTTCAAAACCCACAAATGAGAAATAACGTATTCCAAATAGTTGCGAAAGTTTTATCCTCCAAAAATATACTCATGAATTTTCAAAAAAAATGAAATAAATCATGCACCTCTCAAACACCCTTAGCTCAAACTAGTCTAGATCAACGAAGGCATTCCTCCCAAACCGTTTATTTCCAACGTATATACTACATTTTCATATGAAAACCTCAACAAATTTTTCAACACTTCTTGATGATTTTTACCCAGCCATGCAGACAAGGCAAGACAACATGAAGAAACGTCAACAGTTCACTAGAACAAGGATGCACATGAGGTGCCGAGTCTACAGGAATTTAACATAATGCTCTGATGCCAAGTTGACAGGACCGGGTTGTTACAATGTGGCCATTCTCTTCGTGCACAACAAAATGCAATGCAGCCAACACTGGAAACACCTCAAAAGCCCAAATCTATTTTGAACAACAAAACATCAAACTGTAAACAAATTAAATTGAACTTATACATTTTGAAGAAACCCCTAAACCAATTTCATAGAAACCCATAAACCCTAACTTCAAAGAAACCCCTAAACCTTAAGAAAAAGATGATGAACAGTACCTATTGAGTAGAACAATACCCATAGACACGTGCACTTTGAAAGCATCCCTCCTTCATGGAGTAGAAAATCAAATGATGGTGGTGGAGAACAAACGACGAGACGCAGCTACCGACGATAGGTGGATAAAATACATAGCCTATAAATGCACGAACACAAAAACAAAGCCGATGATGCCGAAACAACCACAATCGCTGCCCATGCCACTACTGCCACTATTGTCTTCGCTGCCAACACAAGAGGGGAAGTTCATGTGTGGATTGGAAAAGATAGAAAATGGAGGCATAAGCCTCAAAGCTCACCCACACAAAGAGGGAATGGGCCACAAAAATGGACCAAGCAAGGAGGAGAAAACCTCAAGCAAATACCCGCAAAAAGGGGAGAATGAGCACCAAAAAAGAACACCAAATGAGGAGAAAACGGAGAGTAGAAAAGGGATAGGGTAGGGGAAGGAAGTGGAGAAGGAAGGTGGAGTAACAAGGAACTCCTCCTCCCCCACCTAAAGCTATGCGGCGCTGGAGAAAACTTTTGGGGAAAGGGGCTAGGAATTTTTTAAGAAATGTTTTTAGTGCGGCTTTTGTTCAGTTTATTTATTTTTTTTAGGATAAGCGACAAAAGACCCCTTGAAGGTTTGGGGTCATTCTCAATATGCGCCATAGGATTTGAATTTCATCAATTTACACCCCAATCCCTTGAAGGTTTGGGGTCATTCTCAATATGCGCCATAGGATTTGAATTTCATCAATTTACACCCCAATGTTTTCAAGCTTCAGGGGGTGTAAATTGAAGAAATTCAAATCCCATGGCCCATATTGAGAATGACCCCAAACCTTCAAGGGGGGTCTTTTGTCGTTTATCCTTTTTTAACATATTAGTTTATTGCCCTCTAGGGATTGGTACTTTCAATGTCTTGTTGATGTCCTTAATTGTATTGTTGAAGTTTATCTAATGAAGTCTATCTTTGATAAATAAATAAAAATTAAACCAACAATTAGATAATTAAACATCACAATATAGACAAGAGATTGTTGTTTGTGAATCAAATAGCAAAGTAAACAATACTTCAAAATTTATGGAAGAGCAAGTTTTGGACATATACACACCCAACGTAGATTGATGGTTATAGCAATTTGGTCCCAAAAAATAATTTTGGTTAAGCATATGGTCTCCTGATGTACTAAGTACCTTGCCATCTTCATCTATGGGTATATATTTTCTTTGATCACAGTCGTCAATTACTTATTTATTGTTTGAGCAAATTTCCACACAAGGAATATTCGTGAGTTGATTCCTTATGCTTGATTGATGATCAATAGGGAATCTAAGCCATGTGTGTATTTGGCCGGAGCCGTGTGAAGGAGAGGGAGAGGGTGCGGCGAAGAGAGAGAGAGAGGAAGAATTTCGGTAACAATTAGCTAGGATTTTTCGAGTTACCTTGAGTGTCTTGTGTGGCCATGTATTTATAGTGCTACTTGTATGTTAGGGTTTTGGAGAGAAAGAATTTCGGTAGCAATTAGCTAGGGTTTTTCGAGTTACCTTGAGTGTTTTGTGTAGCCACGTATTTATAGTGCTACTTGTATGTTAGGGTTTTGGGAGAATAATCCTTATTTGGTTATGATTATTCTTTCCCAAAAAGATGATAGGAATTAACCCAAGAGATTTGGTGAAAATTGGTTCATTAATTTAGGGAGATATTCCTCTATTAAATAAAAGATAATTTCTCTAATTAAATAAAATTTAATTAGTATAATTATTTGACCAAATGAATATTCCTTTTCTACATATCGTCTTCTTATTAACCGGCGAAATATGTGTTCCCGCATTTATTATGATTGACTTTTTCCTCATTCATTTTCTCAGTTTATGTGGCTTGACACGAAACTACATTACATAACAACGAAAGTAAAACTCAACATGCCATACGTCACGCAAATTGGAAAATAGGTTCCTTAACAGTAAATGCTATTTCTTTATCACCATATATACCTTTGTCAAAACCAAACACATCTTATTTGGTGGAACACTGCACCAGGACCTTGCAGATGGCTAGGTAATCAAACTAGTCATACAAACCAAGAAATTGAAAACTTTATAAACTTTATAAACTTATGAAATGAAATGCACATGCATGAGTGAGTGTACCTGCAGCAGCTTGAAATGGTCTTTACTTTAGAAGGTTCCATTGACCAGCTCTAACAATTTTTGCGGAAAGCCAACTAGCTGAAACATAGACTTTACACCTGACCTTGAAAAAAGAAAAATAAATAAGTGACGACTACTATTTTTTTCAAACCAAGAGCTCAAATTTGTATAAAATATTTATTTTCCAATTTTTTTTTTTATATACAAGTGATAGTCTACATTAATCTTTTACGTGGAGGGGGATTTGAACTTATAAGTGCTAGGGGTCGGCCTCTCTAACCTTAACCTAAATCTGCATTTTCCAATCTGTTTATACCTATCCTTTTTTGTTTTTACAAATCAACAATATAAAAATATTTATTAAAAAAAAGTAGGATAAAGCCGAAGCCAAAAATATATATGATCCGCAAAAGCCAAAAGGCATTCATATCATTATGAGGAGCAACATTTCGCTTGAACGATATCTGCCCTTAGCTTCCACTCTTAACCAAGAGAAATAAAGAGCATCAACTACTAATTAAGCAAATATAAATTCTTCCTTGAAAATGTTTTTGGAGAGAAAAGTGTTCAAATTGGCTTTTGTGTATAAAAATAAGAGTAGACAACCTTAACGCAACAAGTTAGCAAAAAACAATAAAATCAAGCAAGATCATTATGTGGTTAGTGATCGACCAATAATCATGCAATATGTTTACACCCAGAATAAGCAGCCAATAAGAGCAAGACACGTGGGACAAATTGAGCCTGGACAGAGGTGCCTTCGGCACCTTCTCCTACCGATCGCACTTCTTAGGGCATCGCCTCTCTTAGGACACGTGGCATGCTCCCCAGCGACGTCCACAGGTCCCACATCGACAGATTACAAATAGCGCATACCTCCCAAGGTCTATAAAAGGGATCAGTCATCCCAGAAACGGGGTAAGCAGAATAATCGGCATACTGCCTAATTGATCTGAAAGTAAAACTTGTTACATCCCGAACTTACTTAAGCTTCGGAGAGCCTTCGGCCGGTACCACACCGGTGCCCTTGGCCTTACCGAGCGTTCCTCTATTTTGCAGGTCACGCTCCCTACCGAGGCTTCCAAGGTGCCGAAGGCAACAAAATTCCTAAGTTGACCCTCTAAGTCAGAGAACCACTTTTGGCGTCAACAGTTTGGCGTCGTCTGTGGGAAACGATTAAACAAATCGACCCTTCATCCCGAACATATGGGAACCAATGAAAAAGCTTCGTTCGTAATACGAGAGGGGGTACCGTACGGTATGTCAGAGTGGGGTAAGCCCAGCGCCACCTCCATACACGCCTGCCAACCAACCCTCCGGTTCCCCAAATCACGGAAAGTGCGGAGCTTTTAGCCCAAGTCGTGTCCCTTCGGCAGGACATGGTTAGGTTACAAGAACACAACAACTTCCTGTCGTCCATGGTGGACGAGACACAGCAATTGCTGAACCAGCGGCAGGCACAGAATACACAGACCGGACGGTCGTCCGGGAGCTTGCAGACCCCCGTCGGGAGAGGAAAGGCAAGCGGACGGCAGAGGTGACGCCTGCACCGTCTAAACAGTTGGTAGTCCCTGCGCCGAAGGACAGGCCCCACGGGCCGAGCAAGGTCTATTCCGATTGTCGCCATAGGCTGCTGGATCGAAAAGGCGAGCGACATACCGAACGGGAGGGATCGCCAATTAGGATCAACGCACGCCTGGAGAGGATCCCCGCCAAGAGGTCTGGGGGAAAGTCTCCGATACGAAGGATTCCAGTTCTGGAGTCCACGGAGAGTCTGACCCAGAGTACCTCCCTTCCACACATCGCACATCCGCCTACCGTTCGGCAACGCTGAACGACGTTCTCCGAGGTTAACCCTTTCAGGTTCAGCAGCGATCGGTACATCATGACGACAAGGATATACCAGACCGCGACCCCGCCATTCGCCTCCTGATGCAGAGGATGCAGAAGATGGAGGAAGACAGAACGCGCTCGCAGGAGCCGGACTGGGGAAGGCTTCGACCAGGGCCCTTCACCGAACGCATAAGGAGCTCACGGCAGGACAGGGATGTGCAGCCCCTGCGCATAAAACCGTACACGGGAGTGGAAGATCCACTGACGCACCTCCACTCTTTCCAATCAGCCGTGGGGTGCCGAGGGCTGACCGACGAAGGACTGTGCCTCCTGTTCCCTCTTCATTCACCGAGGCGGCTTTGAATTGGTTCTACCGACTGGAACCAGGGGCAGTCGATTCCTTCGACGGCTGAAGCAAATCTTCCTGAACCATTTCATGATTCAAACGGACAGGCTGCACTCTGCCGACGTCTGCATACCGTTCGGCAGGGAGACGACGAACCGTTGCGCGAATATGCCGCACGGTTCAGCCATGAATACTCTAGATGTCCGGATACCGATGACAGGGCAGCCTACGGCGCCTTCAAAAGTGGCCTACGGTCATCACACTTCCGATATCTCGTGCATAGTAGCAATTGGCGCACATACGACGAACTCATGAAGCAGGCGGCAGTCCACGCAAAAGCCGAATACTTCAATTCAAGGGCCGAGCCTACGGCTCGGCAGGGTGAGCCCATGCAGCGGACCACTACGGCCCAGGCATCGCCATACGCACCAGCGGCAGGAGTTGCCGAAGACCCTGACGACAACAAGCGCAAAGATGCCGGAAGTTCCAGAAGGGACACCCCAAGAAAGGTAAGGGCAGGACGGAGGGATAACCACCGAGCGCCGCTGCCGGCCCATAACCAGGGGATCGAGGTGTTCACCCTGCTCAATACCTCCTACGAGGCGGTCCTGATGAACGAAAACGAGATCATACCGAAGCCTGCATTCGGAAAGCCCAGCTGGAGGATGGTCGGGATACGGAAAGTTCTGCCGATACCATCAACAGAACAGCCACAACACCGAAGACTGCATAAGCCTACGAAAGATCGTGGAGAGGCTCATCCGAGAAGGCAAACTGGATCAATACATAGCCAGGCCGCAACCCGCGCCTGCACCGAACGGCAACTGGCAAATCAACATGATCAGCACGACGAGTGGAGGCCCGACCCTTGCCGGGGCATCTAACCGGTCGATGAAACAGTATGTTAGGGGCGGCCCAGGACCCTCAGGTCCTCGGCATCGAGAGTAGCCGGCACGCGAAGATGCCGAAGGTTAGGTGGGAACCTATCACTTTCTCTGAGGAAGAGGAGGAAGGAATCATCTACCCGCATGACGACCCTATGATCGTCCGAGCCGAAATTTCCAAATTCGATGTCGGAAGAATCCTGATTCGACATGGCAGTTCGGTAAACGTCATCTTTGCCGATGCCTTCAGAGAACTCTGAGGATACGAAACGAGCCAAGTCAACACACAGCTCTCGCCTCTCCTTAGCTTTTCTGGAGACTTGGTCCAGCCGTCGGCAGGTCTCAGCTTGCCGATTGCCTTCGGCACAGCCCCACGGAGGACCATGGTCTACGACCAGTTCCTTGTAGTGAACTGCCCTACGGCATATAACGTTACAGTCGGCCGAACGGCACTCACGGCAATCAAGGCTCACTTGTCCCCCCACATGCTACTCATGAAATTCCCAACCTGCTACGGTACGGGGGCAGTCCGGGCGACCAGGTCAGCGCGCAGAACTGCCACGCCACCGCATTGAGATCGGCAGCCCTCGGAAACAAAAAGAAACCATGGCTCACGTAGACTTGCCAAACGGTAGCAAACCAGGAGATGATCCTAGGGAGGAAACACCCACGCCGGTGGCACAACCTGCGTAAGGATCGGCACCCTGCGAACGCCACCCTCGTGCCGAGTTCATCCAGTTCCTTCGACAGAATTCGGAAGTCTTTGCCTGGTCTTACGACGACATGCCAGGCATATCCCCTGACGTCATCAGCCACAAGCTAAGCATCTCACCGGCATTCAAACCCGTAAGGCAAAAGCGTCGATCCTATGATGTCGAACGGTATGAAGCCATGAAGGACGAAGTGGACAAACTCATGACCATAGGCTTCATCCGGGAGGCCGTATACCCGGACTAGTTGGCAAACTCCGTCATGGTTCGGAAGGCAAAGGGTGGATGGTGAATGTGCCAAGACTATACCGACCTCAATAAGGCCTGTCCGAAGGATAGCTTCCCGCTGCCACGCATCGATCAGCTGGTAGACGCCACGCCGGACACGAGTTGCTCAGCTTCATGGATGCATACTCTGGATACAACCAGATCTTCATGCACCCTGCGAGACAGCGAACACACGGCATTCATAACGGACAAGGGCTTATACTGCTATAACGTCATGCCGGGGGCAACCTATCAGAGACTCGTCAACGAATCTTCGCTGAGCAGAATCGGCAGCACGATGGAGGTGTACGTAGATGACATGCTAGTAAAGAGCCGAACGGCAGGAGAACATCTGACGAACCTTTCCCTCATGTTCGGCATCTTGAAGGAGAACCGAATGAAACTCAACCCAACGAAGTGCGCCTTCGGAGTGTCTTCTGGGAGGTTCCTCGGTTTCATGATCAGCCAGAGGGGTATTGAGGCAAACCCCGACAAAATCAAAGCCATAATCAACATGGAGGTGCCGAAGACACAGAAGGATATCCAGAGCCTTCCGGGACGAGTGGCAGCCCTCACTCGCTTCATCTCCAAAGCCACAGAGAGGTGCGCACCGTTCTTCAAAGCCTTGAAAGGGGGCAAACACCATGTAGAGTGGACTACCGAATGCGACGAGGCATTTCAAGACTTGCAGGACTACATGGCCAGGGCGCCACTACTATCTAAGCTCATACCTGGAGAAATTTTGTCTATATATCTATCGGTATCCCTTCCTGCCGTCAGCTCAGGACTCATACGGAACCCAGAGAAGGCAGAGCTACCGATTTTCTACGTCAGGTATGGCCCTACAAGGGGCAGAATCTCGGTACCCCCCGCTCGAGCAGCTGGCTTTAGCCTTGGTGGTTTCTCCGCCCGGCTGAGGCCGTATTTTCAGGCCCACGCTATCGTCGTCCTGACCAACCATCCCCTTCGGCAGGTTTTCAAAAAACCAAAAACTTCCGGGAGATTGATCAAATGGGCGATCGAGCTGGGGGAGTTCGACGTCCAGTTCAAACCCAGGCCTGCCGAGAAGGGACAAGCAGTGGCGGACTTCATCGCTGAACTGACGCCTTCTGAGACATCAGAAACTGAAGAAACCCCCCCCCCCCTCTGGTGGGCTTACCGAACGGCAGCCTCTTGGACCAATCCATCCCTGCCTGGGACCTGCATGTAGACGGCTCGGCGAATCAGGAGGATGCGGACACGGCTTAGTACTCACCGCCCCCCGATGGAACCAAGATAGAATATGTCATCTGATTCTCCTTCGAACGTCAAACAACGAGGCTGAGTATCGAAGCCCTCTGGCCGGCCTTCGGCTAGCCAAGAGCATGGGGGCTAAGCAGGTCAGCATTCACAGCGACTCGCAGCTCATCGTGAACCAGGTCACTGCCGATTTTGCGGCAAAAGATGCGTCTATGACAGCCTACCTATCGGTAGCCCTCCAATTGCTACGGCAGTTCCTAGCTTAGGAGATTCGGCAGGTCCCCAGATCAGAAAATAGCCATGCCGATGCATTAGCCCGACTAGTTTCGGCAATCAACGACAAAATTGGCCGACGGGTCCCCGTCGAGATTCTAGCCCAGCCAAGCACCACCTCTTGACGTATGTTCCGTTCGGTATGCGGACACCTGGATGTCACCGATCTACACCTACCTGGCGAACGGTACCCTTCCAGAGGACAAAGCCCAGGCAAGAAAGCTACGCTACCCGGTCAACAAGGTACATCGTCATCAATGATGTTCTGTACATCGTCATCGTCATTAATGATGTTCTGGACAAACGCGGCTACATCGTCATCAATGATGTTCTGTACAAATGCATTACCGAAGGGGATGGCGAGTACGTCCTTCGGGAGATCCACAGTGGTGTCTGCGGAGACCACTCCGGTTCCAAGTCCTTGGCCCACAAAGCCTTCCGCAGGGCTACTCCTGGTCGTCAATGCATCGGGATGCAATAGCGATGGTAAAGAAATGTGACAAATGGCCGTTCGCCAGTGGGGACTTGACCTGATCGGGTCCATGCCGCAAGGCAAGGGACAGGTTAAGTATGCGGTCGTTGCGGTGGATTATTTCACGAAATGGGTAGAAGCCGAATCCTTGGCCACCGTTACTGCCGCAAGGATCGAGGAATTCGTCTGGTCCAACATCCTGTTGCCGGTTCGGCATCCCATACGCAATCATCACCGACAACAGCAGGCAGTTTGATTCGGAACTCTTCAGGAAGTTCTGCACTAGCCTCAAAATCAACCTATTTTCGCCTCCCCAGCTCACCCTCAGTCGAACGGGCAGGTAGAGGCCGTGAACAAAATTATCAAGAAACTCCTGAAACAGCAGCTCAAGAGCGCTAAAGGCGCCTGGCCGGAAAAGCTTCCCGAAGCTCTGTGGGCCGTCCGAACGTCCTACCGCACCTCAACGGGGGAGACTCCGTTCAGCCTTGCATTCGGCTCCGAAGCCGTTGTCCCAGTGGGAATTGGCGAGTCCACTTACCGAACGGCAAACTTCGAGCCAAAGGCGAACGAGGCTGCGCTTGCAACAAGCCTGGACCTGATCGAGAACGCCGAACGGCATCTAACCTTCGGAATGAAGCATACAAGCAGCGCGTCTCTCGGTATTACGACTCAAGGGTTAAACCCCACTCCTTCATAACCGGGGACTGGGGTGATGCGCAAAGTTTCGCTTGCAACCAGAGACCCAACGGAAGGAACCCCTGGACCTACCTGGGAAGGACCCTATGAGGTCATCGGTATCCTTCGGTCCGATACCTACCGGCTCGAGACACAGATGGGAAAACCCTCGGCTACCCATAGAACGTGGATCATCTCAAGAGCTATTTTAAGTAAAGCCCCCTAGCCAACGGCAGGGAGGAATTTGTATTTTTGCCTACGGCGAGTAAATATAAAATGGGATTGTCCAGCTACACGTCTCTGTCGGCATCATTTTTGAAAAAATGTTTCGGTAGGGCTCATCATTGGTGAGCCACAGCAACTTTGCCTACGGCAATCCAAAACTATGCTCTTTATGTTCACTACCGCACGTCGGGCACGAGCCAACGGCAGGACCATAGACTTGCCCACGGCACTTCTATAGATACAAGGCTTGGGGCCTCTTCCCTACCGGCGTCTACGACACTTGCACGTTATTGACGTCCTACAGTTATTGGCCTACGGCATCCTACACAGTTATTAGCCTACGGCAATAGCATACAAGGATAAAAGTGAAACACATTGAGTAACGATGACAAAATAATACTTAAACCAGTAAAAAATGCCATCGACATTTAGATGTTCAGGAAAATCATACTCCTCGATCATCTCTTCAGGAACGCCTTCCGGGAGTGGAGGGGGATCGGCAGCGAACTTGAGATTCAGCTTCTGCCCAGGGTTGAACTGCTTGAAGCGGTAGATCAGGTCCACCATCTCCGAAGCCACCTCCTGATCCAAGAGATCGGTAAACTCTTGCGAGGAACGGTAGCCCCTGATGGCTTCAGCAACGGAAGCCTGAATCTCGGACGCCTTCGACCTCTCAGACGCCTCGAGCGCCGCTTGCACGGCACCCTTCACCTCTTCGGCATCCCTTGCCGCCCGCTCCGTACCGTCCAAAGCCTCGCGCATCTCGGCAAGCTTCGCCTCGTGCGCCTCGGTCTGCCGTCGGCAGCCTGCATACCCTGGACGAGATGGGCGTGGTCCTGGAGGGTTTTCACCGCTTCATTGACCTTAGAGCGGCCCTCGTCGTACAGCCTTTTGTTGCGCTCGGAGTGTTGATTGCCCTTTTCATGCACAGCCACATGTCCATCGATGCCTGAAAAGAATAACCGCATGTTAGTATGCCGAAAAAAGAGTACCGGCAATAAGAAGGGAACGGAAACGGGAGGTTACCGTGGCCTGGAGACGGAAGGCACGCCCTGCCTCCTCCCGAAGAAGCCTCTTCGGCAGCTCGTTGATCTCGGAGAGATCCATCTGCGAGCCCACGATCATGTGGTTCGCAAACTGGACCGTCTTCGAAGGGCACGCGAGCGTAACCGCCTCGGTAGGCCCCTCTTCGTCCTCGACCGCAAGGATGGCCCCGCGGAGGATCGGCAAGGCGCACCCTCTTGGGAGTAGAGGCGGCATCCAAGTCTACCGTCAATGGCCGCTTCCCGGACGCCTTGGAAGAAGCAGGATCGGCACCCTGAGCCGGGCTGCGTACCGGTTCGCTGAACCGGCACCCTCCCCCTGAGGTTGGTCGGCATGGAGCTGCCTCTGCCGTTCGGCAATCGACCGCCCGCGAGGGTCAGCCTCGGCCATCTCTCGGCCGAAGCTTCTGGCTGCCGCCGTTGCTTCTTCCCCTTGGACAGCACCTGAAGGCGCCGTTTGGAGGTCTCCGACAACTCTTGGCCTCGGCAGTCTTCCTGGCTTCAGACACTACATAAACAAGGCACGAGTTAGCCGAAGAAGAAATCAGCGAAAGCAAAGAAAAAAAATCAAAGAGAACTTACTCTCGGAGGGCTGGCAAGACGGGCTTTGACAAGGTTCTCAATGAAGAGGAACTGTGGGTATTCCCTGTCAACGGCAGGGACCTTCGTCCTCACTTGGTCAATCTGCGAAGCTCTCGACGAGTTGCCGTGGGTTGTTTCAGCTTGCCTGCAAAAAACAAAAATAATAACAAAACTGTTAGTGCAAACACAAAAAATAATGGGCTACCGATCGGTATGGCAGCAACCTACCGGCAATCTGAAAAGTAGTGGGGATGTGGAAGCGAACGGGAACTCCCGATGGCGATTCCCAATCACCGAAGAGCAACACCCGCCGATTCCTCCAGGACTTATGAGAAGTCGGCACGACATTCAAAAAATGGCCCCTTTCCGAAGCCCTGAGGCAGTTCGCTTGAACCCAGCCACCATGATCTCTGGACTCTTGGACTTGGTGATGCTGGACATATGGCAAAACTGCTCGTAGGAAGGCCCTTCCTCTTCGGCAAGTCCAAATGCCGTCATGACCCCCATCAGTACGGCCCAGGAGTTCGGATTGAACTGCCCAGGGGCATACCCAATTTGAGCCAGGATCCTTTGAACTGGAGGCTGCAATGGTAACCTGACGCATTGCTGAAGGACATCAGTGAAGAAGGCGACCTCGCCGTCCTTGGGCTTGCTCAGAGATTCGGTAGGGTGTGGGATCCTCATCCCTACCGACGTGGAATCCTGCATTCCGCCCCTGATCTTTTGCAGCTCTCGGTAAGTCAGCTTATTGGGCGGCAGGTAGTCCACGTCGAACAGCTGCTCTCTCGCCACCCCTTCGGAATCCCAGGATTCCCGCTGCTCACTATCGTCACCTTCAGCCTGGGACTCGGCTCGGAGACTCTCCACGGCCAGAAGTGGAAGCCTCCAGAATGTGACTGGAAGATGCCTCCGGCATCCTAGCACCCTCCACCTCAGGCTCGGGTTGCATGCCTGACCCTACATCCACCTCAGGCTCGGAATGCATGCCTAACCCAACATGCCGACCGTCTCATATACCACCGCCAACGGCACGGGCTGGCTGGTTATGAGTCCCTTACCGATCCCGTGAGTAGGCGCAGGAGTAAACCTCTCGCCAACCACTTCAACTTCGAAATCACTCCCACTATCGGCATCCTGGGCCGACTCCTCACCCTCGGTATACTGTCCCCTCTTGGGGACTCATCCTGAAAGCATTGGGCTCGCTCTCGTATCCTATCAGACATCTACAAAAACGACGGAAGTAAACTAAGGGCCATGCAAAGAGCTATCCTACCGTTGCCTACATCTCTACCTATGGCAACTAGACTACCGAACTACACCCCACTTTTAAAAAGTTCTAGTCTAGTTTAAACTAAGGAAGGACGTATGCATAACGAAAGGAAAGGATATAAGAGATTACCGAACAGTACCTTGTGAAAATTGAAGTCAGAGAGTGAACGTCACTTCGTTTTCCGAATGGTCTGGCCGAAATCGCCTTGGTTACCGTTTGGTGTTGCCAGAAATTGCCTTGGGTACCGTTCGATATCGCCGGAAATCGCCTGGACAGAGCTCTCGCCTCGCTCACGAATGCAAAGTGATTTCCGCCTCAGAAGTCACTGCAATATATAGGGCGAAGATGGCAACGGTACGCCTCGGGAAGCCAAACGATGCATTAAATGCGTCGTCCGCATGACTTGACGCGCCACGTGTCACGCATAGAGCAGGCCTTCTGACAGGCACGCTGAGGTACAGAAGACGAAGCGTCGCTTCGTCCCATCACTGCCCAAAGCGTGGAAAACCAGAGTGAAAATCGAACTTGTCAAAGTTAACTTACGACCGGCAAGTATTCTCGGCACCCATCAAGGCGTCGCGCACTGCCGGACGGAAACCCTCGAAGTGAAGGTCCTTGGGTTCCCATAGGCGTTTTTCTGATCGGACTGGCCTGGGACAAGGCCCCAGGGCGCCCGTCATCGAGCTACCGAACGGGAGGGCAGCCCAGCGCTCCCTCATCGAGCTACCGGACGGGAGGGCGACCCAGCGCGCCCTCATCGAGCTACCGAACGGTAGGGTGGCCTTGCGGATGCCAGACACCAACCAAGTCCCCGACCGAGAAATCTCGCTGAGAAACTTGGGGGACTCCTGTTTACACCCAGAATAAGCAGCCAATAAGAGCAAGACACGTGGGACAAATCGAGCCTGGGCAGAGGTGCCTTCGGCACCTTCTCCTACCGATCGCACTTCTTAGGGAATCGCCTCTCTTAGGACACGTGGCATGCTCCCCAGCGACGTCCACAGGTCCCACATCGACAGATTACAAATAGCGCATACCTCCCAAGGTCTATAAAAGGGATCAGCCATCCCAGAACAGGGGTAAGCAGAATAATCGGCATACTGCCTAATTGATCTGAAAGTAAAACTTGTTACATCCGAACTTACTTAAGCTTCGGAGAGCCTTCGGCCGGTACCACACCGGTGCCCTTGGCCTTACCGAGCGTTCCTCTATTTTGCAGGTCACGCTCCCTACCGAGGCTTCCAAGGTGCCGAAGGCAACAAAATTCCTAAGTTGACCCTCTAAGTCAGAGAACCACTTTTGGCGTCAACACAATACAACAGTAATTTATACATACGTGATGTGTCTACTAATAAAAAATAGGGCTTCTTAGATCTAGGTCCAAAACGATTAGCTGTCATTGGGTTTAGTTTTCGTGGTTTTAGTTTTAGATGTAGGTCCTTTGACATTTATTACTTTTTTTGTTGTGTCAATTTTACCATTTGAGGTAAATAAGGAAAACACATTAAAAATCTAAATTTAATACATTATTTCCTTGTAATTGAATTCCATAATTTAAATTTTGAATTCTTTCCTTGATAATATTCCTAATATATGGATAAAATACAATTTAATCAATACAAAGTAAAGACCCACAAATTATACCAATCGATCAAACAAGCACCCACATTAAATTATATACCTGACATATAGGTAAATAGTGTAGGCTGATATTAAATTATATACCTGACATATAGGTAAATAGAATATGACATATTATACCTATGCAATGGACAATATGACAATATATCTATACCATAGGATAATATATCTATATCGTAAGCTAAACAAACCACAAAACATCTTACCTATATGTAAGGTGGAAAAATAAACAAGGAGAATATTAAATTACCTATAACTTAGGTGCATAAAAACATAAGTCGGACAATATATGCTACCTATATCTCATGTACATAAAAAAGATAAGTGGTAAATTGTATGTTACCTATAACTTAGATTCATAAACAAAAAGGCAAAAAAGTGTGGTACCTATATCTCATGTATATCAAAACACAAGTCAATTAATAACTTTTTTTTTTGTTAAAGGAATATGTTACCTATAATTTAGATATATATATATATATATAAAGAAAAATATATCAAAAAATGTATTACCTATGTCTCCGATATACTATACATAAAAGAACAACTATAAAGAACAAAATAACTGAACTTGATTAAAAGTTGAGCATATATTCAACATAAAATAATAAAAATAATAAAAGAAGAAGCAGAAAAAGAAGAAGAAGAAGAAGTTGATACTATGACTGCATAGCAAATGGATATTAGACCATGCTTCAGCGAGTCATTTGTGCCTTGGGATGAACCCCAAGTCTGAATCTCCATTATTTTCTCATCTATTTTAACGAGTGTCTGGCTTCCTTTGAGCACTAAACTCACTCCATTATTTCTTTCTTATATATATGTCAATGACAACATTTAAAAAGAAAAAAAAGTCTTCTTAATTAGGTGCTTTACTTACCATAAATTTAGTAATTTATTATAAAACCACCATAAAATTTGCTGCAATTAATAACTTCATTATTCCTTATGTTTTATGTGCTCAAGGGTAAATTGGATAAGGAAAGAAATATAATATTGGCTAATTATCTCATTAAGGTAAGTGATCTAAGATAATGGGCAATATTGGAACAAAAAATAATTTTAAATATATAAAATAAAAAGATTACATTAGACAATATTAAAAAAGGAATGTAATCCTATGTGGCATAAAAGTCAAAGGACTTGTATCAAAGTCACCAAATCTGAGGATTAAATCCAACTTCTAGATGAGAATTTGGATCTATATCAACTTTTCTATAAAAAATAAAGGGGTAAAATTCAAATCTGATATAACAATCCACGATTTTTTTTTTCAAAAGTTCACTCATTGCCACATCAAGACACTTTTTACAATTGAGGCTAGAAAAGTCACCAGTGCATCGAGTCACACCATAAACAAACTATGTATGTGGTCCAGTCTTTTGCTTACATATAAACTATGATCGGGCCACCTGTTTTGTTAAACAAAATTTTAAAAAACACAATATAAACAAAAAAGAAAAGAAAAAAAAGACATATAAATTGTTCTAATTTTGTTTTTTCTCAACAAAAAAAAAACTTGCCTCTTTCTTGCATGAAGTGATGAGTTACTCCTATCCATAGTTTAGATTAAATTAAAGTAGAATATCGCTTGTATAAAAAGAGTAAATAAAAAAATTACCTATAAATTATAAATAATTAAGGTTAAAATATATAGCTCACCTATAATTTTTGAAGAGGAACTTTAACACACTACTTTGCCTATAAAGTATGTAACTGTTCATGTTTTGGATTCTCCTTCCATGATCATTACCCAAAATATAACACTATGAGAAATTCATACACTACTATTTATAACCTCTTATGGATTAGAACAAAATGTTTCTAATTTATTGATGTCTAATTTGTTACGATATATTTCAGGCTATTAATTTGAATTGCACGTTCTTTATAATTTTTTTTTGTATGATAGCATGCATGTAGTAAAGGAGGGGTTTAAAATTCTAGACAAGGCCAATCAATCCTAGCCTAGGGGTGGCTCCTCCATTGGTCATAACGTTTTTAGTGGTTTTGTCAAATCTCATGTTTTTCTATTTATCCGGTGAGGTAAGGAAACCGTGGTTTGAAGATTCGTGATAACATAAATAAATTATGGCAAATGAAGCATTAAATCAAGTCTCTTCTAGGTCATGTGATTGATGTGCCATAGAAATTAAAAACAAAAACTTCAGAGGAAAAGGCGATGGAATTTACTCTTTCAACCGTATCCTATTTCACCAAGACTGTTGAAGCTTCAAGCTTGATCTTCTCTCCTTCACTTTAGAAAGTGCCCCAAGTCACAAACTTGATTATGGGATGAAGATCATAAAGCCTTAAATAAGATGGTGCTAGCAATTAGAGTTTAAAGTTTCATCAATCTTCAAATTCAACATCGTTATCTAGTTATTATCCAATGAGAGGACTACACGTGTAAAATAAAATAAAATAAATATAAATATACAAGTAGACCATCCGGTTTGGTTTAGGCGCTCAAAAGCAAACCAAACAATTACAATCAAATTCGTTTTTTAAACCGTTTAACTGTTTTCTTGGTCAAAACCAAATCAAACTAAACCAGCCAGGACAGTTTTCCTCAACCTGTTTAGTCGGTTCACCCAATTGATGCCCACCCTTCCTCTCAACCATGTAACCAAAAATGATCAAAACCCTAAAATGGAAGGGAGGCATGAGGTTCTTTAAATATGAGCTTCAAATAAGTGAAAACCTATCTCACTCTAGTCACTAGAGTCTAGTGTGGCTGGCCGGCCGTACATAACCTGGGGCCCTATTGGGTCCTCTGCCCAATGGACCTAAGATCCCCATGTCCATAATAATGATGACTCTGGCTGAATCTAAGCATCAAGCGTAATGAGCCAGCCCTCATGACCTTTCTACAAGCCATCAACAATCAGGTTTACCTAGTCAACAGTGGGGGCCAAGCAGTGGCGGATCCACATAGGGGCAAGAGGGGTCAATTGACCCCTGCAAACCCAGAATCTACCATAGGAGGCCAAGAACTTGACCCTTGAAAATTGCCCAGAAGGTGTTTGATGAAATGCCACAAAGAGGAAGCAGCCACAGCACCACAGGGGCAGCAAGCAGCACGCAGAGCTTAAGAGCGTCGTCTTTTTTTTCTCCCTCCATCAAAACGACGTCGTTCTACTTAAGAGTTTTTTTATAAAAAAAAACCTTGCCAAAACGACGTCGTTTTGGCAAAGGTGTTTTAAAAAAAAATTAAACTGCTGCCCGATAAAACCTACGAGTGCAGCTTGGAGAGGCAAATGTTTCTCTCTCCTCCCTCTCTTTCTTTTTTATTGCTTTTCCTTCTCTCTTTTTATTTTTTCTTTTCTTTCGCTCTTCTCCCTTCTCCTCTTTGATGAAAAACCCTTTTCTATAATATTCATAATATTTTTCTTTCTTTTCCTTATTTTATAATTAATACTCACAGATCCCTCAAATCCCATAAACCCCTCAAATCCTGAGTGACAACTTCGTCTATAAAAGAAAATAAGAGGAAAACACAAAATAACAACTCAGAGGGGAAAAAACAAACTTGAAGAAAAATCCACCAATTTTCTTACCATGACTTATTTCAATCTAAAAAAAAATCAAAATGAAGCTCCCTTTGATTCTTGAAAGCTCATTAGATTTGAATTTATCTCTTGCTCCTTCTTTTTAACCTAGGAAACATCACTCGTAGGGTACCACATATTTTTGTCCTACAGCCGCAATATTTATAAATTTTCTTAGTGTCGTAATAAATTTAAAGTTGCTTACTCTATGCGTTAAATTTTTGTAGATTGGTTAATAATAATATGGTGCATTCTAGATTTGTCTAAAAAAATTTGTGAGCTTTTATACGTTGACCCCTGAAGAGGAGATTCCTGGATCCGCCACTGGGCCCAAGCAAACCAGAGCTATTGGCTGCGGGTGGGTTAAAGAAGATAAGCAATACAAGAAGTGACAATTAGATTTTGAAGAGAAGCAGATCAGGTGAGCCTCATGGTGGCTACAGAAGAGGAAAGGCACGAAGAAAAAACAATAAGTCCCAAATATTTTATTCCTTTTGAAGTCTTTGCCTTTATCTATTAGTTTTGTATCAAATAATGACAAGTCCATTGTCCAATCCGAGAAAAATTTATGGTGAGGCGTAGCTAGCCAGCTTGGAATAAGAAGTCAAACATCCCAACAAACTAATTCACAACAATACTGGACACAAATAAGCTTTTAGTCCTCTGCTTAAGACATAAAAGATAGAATATAATGAGCCTAAAAATTAATAACCCTTCAAATACATTACCTGTTAATTCAATGGTTAAGACAGGGAGTGTTCCTAGAAATGCGTATGTACTTGTAGAGAAAGGTGAAACAGGAAGGACAACACAATTAGCTATATATAAAGGGATAAAATCTTTCTCTGTTATTGTAGATGGTGATTCATAGTGCAAACCTTGAAAGACTAAATATGTTTTATTTCCCTAGTGTCCCGAAAACCATTAATCCTGTTCCTTTTCTATGTTTTCTCATCACCCTCCTTTGTCACCTTGCTGATGCCGCCCCACCATATTGGAAATGCTCAAATGTTAGTTATACAGATAACAGTCGGTTTCAAAAAAACCTAGGCGATCTTCTCATCTCTTTACCTTCGAATGCTTCTGTTTCCAAGTATTACAATACGTCCACTGGAAATGATCCTGACAGAGTATATGGCCTCTATATGTGCTTTGACTATGTCGCGAATGAAATGTGTCTTCGCTGCATAAACACCGCGCAATCAGACATGCTGACGCTTTGTCCACAGTCAAAAGAAGGGGTTGTGTGGGAGGATTCCTGCCTATTGCGCTACTCCAATGAGAATTTCTTCGGCAGATTGAATGTAAGAGACAACATCGCTGACGAGAATTCACAGAATATTTCAGACCCGAAAAAGTTTAAGCCTGTTTTGAATGAGACGTTGAATCGCCTCGCTAAGCAAGCGGCTTATAATCTCTCTGCTGCTGAGATGCATGCTACTGAAGAAGTAGCCTTTGAAGATAAACTGATATATGCTTTTGTGCAGTGCACTACCGACTTATCTAGAGATGACTGTGATAAATGCCTTGTGAGAGCCAAAGAAGACGTTTTAACATTGTATTATTTCTCCGTTGGTGCAAGACTTATGAGTCGTAGTTGCTATCTGAGGTTTGAGTTATATGCCTTCTATACTGCCGGAGCATCCGAAGCTTCTGCGCCTCGCTCTCCAAATAAGAATGGTACAAATCTCCTAATATTTGACGTAATTAAATTGTGCATATTATCATAGCCTTCACGGCATGGGAAATCCATGATGAACCGAAATTAATGAATGGCTTCCATATACATGCAGGTAGCCGCAGGAAAATATTGTTGATCACAATCCTTACAATTGTGTCAGCATGCCTGGCAATACTACTTTTGGGTTCCTGTGTCTATCTTGCAGTGAGAAAAAGAAATAAAGAAGGTAGTTATGCTTAGTTATGAAGAAAAAAAATACTTCAAAATCCTAATTGTTTTCTTTAAACAGTTTTTTTTTTTTCCAGGAAGAAATAATCGAAAAGCTCAGGACCCCTATATCAGTTTGGCAGCTATACATGCAGCTACTTCCAACTTCTCTGATTCAAATAAACTTGGAGAAGGTGGTTTTGGTCCTGTTTACAAGGTACTGACTTTGTTTCGTTTAATAAATTATGAAAATCTTGCACATGTGCTTGCTTAGTATTTTTGTGACTTGAAAGAGAATCGGGTGGTAATTTCTCAGGGTATACTAAATGATGGAAGGGAAGTGGCAATCAAAAGGCTTTCAAGCTTGTCCGAGCAAGGTTTAGAGGAATTCACAAATGAAGTTCTACTGATAATGAAACTTCAGCACAAAAATCTTGTCCAGCTTTGCGGTTTTTGCGTAGATGGAGAGGAGCAGCTCCTTGCATATGAATTCATGCCAAATAGCAGCCTAGATGTCATCCTCTTTGGTTTGTGAATTTCTTTTTACCCTTTGAATTTCAATTACTAAGGCAAACTTAAGCAATTACATGGTCAAGATTTTGTGTTTTGAAAAAAAAAAAACTTAATTAATGTATGACTTCTTTTCTTATGATGGATGGTCAGATTCAAAGAAACGTGCACGACTTGATTGGAGCAGGCGCATAAGCATTATCAGTGGGATTGCAAGGGGGATTCTTTATTTGCATGAGGACTCTCGACTTAGAATCATCCATAGAGACCTTAAAGCTAGCAATATATTATTAGACAATGACATGAATCCAAAGATCTCAGACTTTGGCATGGCAAGGATCTTTGTAGGAAGTGTAGGAGAAGCTAATACTGCTACAATAGTTGGCACTTAGTAAGTGCTTGATTTCTAAGTTTTCAATAAAACCATATTATTTAATTTCTACAGATTTATAATTGAAATTTTGTATTGGAAAAGTGGATATATGGCTCCAGAATACGCAATGGAGGGGCTATACTCTGTGAAGTCCGATGTTTTTGCCTTTGGAGTACTCTTGATTGAGATCATAACTGGGAGAAGGAACTCTGGCTTTCATCTGATAAGACGCGTTCCTAGCCTCATAGCATATGTACGTTTGCTGGCTTAGACTGCATTACACTTTCTCATTCTCAAAGCTTATTGATGTTTATCCCATTGAGGGATGATATGCAGGCATGGCAATTATGGAACGAAGGAAACGGGCTAGAGCTGATGGATCCGTTACTGGTTGATTCATGTGACACCGATGAATTTTTAAGATATCTCCATATTGGATTGTTGTGTGTTCAAGAAGATGCGGATGACAGGCCAACCATGTCTTATGTTGTTGTCATGTTGAAAAGTGAAACAGTAGCTCTTAGCCAACCTGAAAAACCTGCTTTCTCTACAGGAAGGTTTGCTGATCATTATGAGATGAGGGCTGATCATATTAGCTCAATCAATGAACAATCTGTTTCTAATGTTGTGCCACGGTAAGGGAGCTGATCCGTGGAGCTATGCATGGAAATCGTGATGCTGGCCAAGCACCAAGTTTAATTTGTGTATCTGCTGTTGACTTAAAGCATTTCATAGAGAGACCACAAGTTAAATGATGATTATCAAATAAATTTTGAATTGCAATTGAACAATATATCTTCTCTTTTCCACCTTGTATTTCGAATTTCGGACATAACTAAGTTAATGTGGGAACTGCACATAGATCATTTAACTCACTTTTAGGAATTTTAGGGATCAAAATCCTTGCTCAAGATTGCCAGCTCTAAATTCAACACAAGTAATAAAAATCCAAATAACACCTGTGGGGAACTTGTGGCTCTACGGGTTAACAACATTTACCCGAACACCTAATTCGAATCTCTCTTCCCCGGTATTGTTTGATAAGAAAGGTTCACTCAGATTGGGCTACTTCCATGATCCGTTCCTCTAAACAAAAGAAGAAGATTAAACAATCTCTCTTGTCGTGACCCAATTATCAATTTAGGTTACAAGGGGAAAAGTTACCTAACTTTACTGCAACAAAGTAAAAGAGAATGTCAAAAATAGAGTACCGAAATCTATGATGCAATATCATTTTTATTATTATTATTAGCAGCCTCTCCACAAGAGCTTTCGCGCCTGCGAGAGGGTTTTTTTTTTAAATTAAATTTTAGAATTAAAAAAGATAATGGGTAGTTGTGTTCCATAAAAATATATAGGATCCATTATCTAATTTTTCTTTTAATTTTTTTTTTTTTAATATGAAAAGTGTGCATTTACCATATTATCCTCATTTAATTAATAATTTCAATTCTTAATGTTTGCATTAACCAAGAGCATTTTCTGGTATTTTGAATGTTTCACCATTCTCTACCTTTCGCTTTATATATACATAGATAGATTATTAAAAGGTCTTTAGGGTATTATGGAGCAAAGAGGATTGTAAATTTGTTGACAGTAGAAGGAAAACTATCATACTATACTTCCAAAATAACTCTAAGCAACAAGGTCAAGCAAAGAAACATTGAGTGACTGATTAGCAAGGTTTGCCAAAACATCAGCTGCCAAGTTTATAAGGTGCATTAAGACTTTGGAAGCACAACATCAGACTTTTTCTAGAGGTTGCCTTCTATTAAATGACCAGTAGTTGATTATAAAGAAAATATAACTTCACCATTCTCTTCATTAATTATAAAAACTGCTCTTTCCTATCAAATTAACAACTACTACTTCTAGTTGATGTTGATGAAAAAAACAAACCATATGAATACTCCTATGGAAAGGATATGAGGCTATTTCCACACTACTCTCTCACATAGCAATATTTTTCTCTATTTTCTGGTGGATTCCGTTGCTGATGGATTTCCATTTATCTTCTTGGGTTTAGATGTTTGTCGATGCATGAACGCGTGCTTTAGGCTGCGGTCGTAATAAGCCAAAATAATGGTAGCTGATACACGTTTCTAAGACCAAATGGTTTAATAATTAGAAATTAGAATCAACTTTTTGTCTTCTTGTACTCGTCAATTTGACCTGAATATGACTGAATTATATGTGATGACCATGATGATGCTTCTTGTATTGAAATTTTCATAATGCATTTCTCAGTCAACCTCTGTACCAACCTATGGCATTGCCCAACCGAGTGTAATAGATTCAAACCAAATCTAGGAGTAGTAGTTATCTTAACTTATAAACAAAAGCTGTGATATCAGCTTTGGACTAAATCCACTTTATATCTATATAAGATTGGTAATTATTACATGATTTGATATAAATTAAAATTAAGGAAACCAAAAGTTGACGTCTTCCATGAAACATGTGCAAAGGCCTTTGACTTATGGACCGAGCATCTAATCATTAAGCTTTTTAATTCAAATATCCGGAAGATTCAAATCCGATACTTAATAGAAATAACTAGTATTTAAAGAAAAATAATTGTTTCTTATGTAAGCACCTTGTTGTGCTTCTGAAGTAATCACCCACATATCTCGGATATTATTTTTAATTCACCCCTAATGTTGTAATTTCGTGCCGCATTCTATGCTAAGTTCATACCCTTTGCTAGTAATTTCATGTCTTGTCTCTTCAATTATAATGGTCAAAACAAAATATTATAATGTTCAGAATTTTGAAGTCAGTCTCTTATAAACCAACCAATTGCTTGTTTAGCCAGTCCCTGTAGCTAGAAATCAACTCTAAACTAATGACTGTTTCATCAAGTATTTTGAGAATGTACATATCTTAGAACAGTAATATGGATATAAAGAATTGTATGCATCCAAGGTGCCAAAGGCTTTGATTAATCAACTTCTAAGCTCCTAATACAATGTTAGGTTTTGTTTCGGGCTAACTTCGTATCCAACTGTGCTCCATATTTGGAAAATGGACAAAAGTACACTTTCGGTTTTGCTTTTCATGATTATACAACTAGCAATCCCTGCCACCCTCTCTGGTGTAGATCCTTACATTTTTTGTTCACCTACTGCTAGAAACTACACTCCTAATAGCCAATTTGAGAATAATCTGAAGCAGCTACTTGAGTCATTGTCTTCAAACACTTCAATCTCTGGCGGTTTCTACAACACCACTATTGGAAATAACACTGACAGAGTCTATGGACAAGCACTTTGTAGAGGGGATGTGAACTCTACAGTTTGTCGAAATTGCGTCTATGAGGCAAGCCAGGACCTTTTCAAGAGTTGTAATACGAATGACGCAATGATATGGTACGAAGTATGTCAAGTCCGCTATTCCTTCCAGATGTTCTTTTCATTGATGGTTTACATTGGAAATTATCCAAAGCAGGATAGTCGGGAGAAGAGAGTGTCAAATCCGGGTAGCTTTAGTCATGTTTTGATTTATTTGATGAAAAACCTGTCCGATGAGGCTGCCTTTAATCCTTCTAAGCATATGTTTGCAACTGGGGAAGTAAAATTTTCAGGGAAAAAAAATATTTATGGTCTGCAACAGTGCACGAGAGACATCTCTGAAAATAACTGCAAAACATGTTTGGTTTCTGCTTTAGGGGATCTTTGGGCTTGCTGCTCTTCTAGCCAAGGTGGTGCCGTTGTGGGTAGGAATTGCAATGTGAGGTTTGAGATGTTCCGATTTTTTGACGACATGTCAAGCTCTCTGTTAATTTACCCATATTCCGAAGGTTAGCACATAAAAATTTTGTTTCCTTTTTTTTTTCGTTCATAATCATCTGTGTGTGAAGAGCCTGTTGGAAATTGGCTCAAATGTAAAGAATTTTGGAGTTGCCCATGTGAGTCAAAGTTAGTTGCCCATGTGAGTAAATGTTGGCTTACTATGAGGTCAAAAATGGTGGATTGTTTGGTAGCCAACAAATGAATAGTTGAAGCTTGCATTCACACTCTTGCATCTTTGGCTATAAATTGGAAGCAAATGGTTTCATTTGAAGCATCACACCAAGTGTTGAGTAGAAGAGAAAAATAGCAAGAAAGGCATCTTGCCAAAGAGAGAAACATTTCTCTCTAATTGTTCTTTGCTTTGTATCATTGTTTTCTCTTCAATTGTTGTGAGAGTGAGACTTGGGTGTATTTGGGGCTTTGGGTTTTCTTGAGTGATAAACACTTTGTATACTCTCTTTGATTATAGTGAATTACTCCGTCGTCTCCAAACTGGATGTAGGCATTGCCGAACCAGGATAAATCTTGGTGTTCTTGTTGGTGTTGTTTTGTGTTCCATTTATCTCCTGCCAGGTGTTGTTTATTTTTCACTCACAATTGGTTGACGCTTCCGCACAACAAGTGGTATCAGAGCTCCAGTTTTCGTCCGGGGTTTAGTAGGAGTGAAAAATTCGTAAGAGCTACAGTTCCGTGAATAGTGTCGGCGCTACAGTTCCCGTGAACAGTGACCTGCTACAGTCGTGACAGGTCCTGTGATTTGTGAACAGTGCCGGATTGATGGCTGGAGATAAAGACGAACTTGTGAAGGAGAAGGAGTCGGCATCGTCATCGTCGACATCTGCATCCAATTGCTACTACGAGGTTAGAGGTTGATAAATTTAATGGCTCTAATAATTTTGGCATGTGGCAATGTGAAGTTATGGATGTGTTGTATCAACAAGAGTTGGATATTGTTTTGGAGGATAAACCCGAAGAAATTGATGATAAGCAGTGGAAGAGACTTAATCTTCATGCTTGTGGCTCTATTCGATCATTCCTTGATAAAGAGTTGAAATACCCGTATATGAAGGAAACTTCTGCTAAGGAGTTTTGGACGAAATTGGAGGAGAAGTATATGACCAAGAGCGCAGAAAATCGGCTCTTCTTGAAGAAGCGACTCTTTCCAATTTCAATATCGTTTAGGTATTTCTATGCACGAACACCTCAATGATTATAATAAAATACTTGCTGATTTAGCAAACCTTGATGTGAAAATTCCTGACGAGGATAAGGCACTATGTTTGTTAAATTCATTGCCCGATGATTATGATCATTTGACAACTACTTTGTTGTATGGAAAATCCGAGGTGAAACTTGAGGAGGTGTCTGCGGCATTGGTGAATCATGAGTGTCGTAAGAAGGACCAGAAGACTCACAATTCACAAACCGAGGCACTAGTTGCAAGGGGTCGAACAGAGGAAAGAAAATCTGGGAAGCGGGGAAAGTTTCCTGCCATAGATGAATGTGCCTTTTGTCGCCAAAAGGGTCATTGGAAGAAAGACTGCCCCAAATTGAAGAACAAAGAGAAGGAGAAAACGGATTATGAAGCAAATGTTGCAAAATCTGGAGATGATGATTTCGAGTTTGCTTTGGCTAGTTCATCTGCGATGGTCACTTCGAGGAGTGGATTTTGGATTCAGGTTGCACCTATCATATGTGTCCCATTCGGGAATGGTTTTCTAGCTTCAAGGAGCTGGATGGTGGAGTTGTTTTGTTGGGCAATAATAATGCTTGCAAAACACAAGGGATAGGCAAAATCTGTTTGAAGATGCATGATGGAACAGTCAGAGAATTGAGTGATGTTCGGTATGTACCGGATATGAAGAAGAATCTCATCTCATTGGGCGCTTTGGAATCCAAGGGTCTCA
The DNA here is from genome assembly GCA_018703695.1 of Prunus fruticosa. Lineage (NCBI taxonomy): Eukaryota > Viridiplantae > Streptophyta > Magnoliopsida > Rosales > Rosaceae > Prunus > Prunus fruticosa. Next base: position 16,787,945 of record CM031922.1, read on the forward strand.
AGATCACCATGGATGGTGGAGTTCTTGAAGCTGTGTACGGGGCATTGGTGGTGATGAAAGGTACAAGACGAAATAACTTGTATTTCTTGCAGGGGAGTACAGTTATTGGTGGGAGGCTGCATCAGGGAAAGCCTGACGCAGAGCACAGACACCACGAGGTTATGGCATATGCGTCTTGGGCATGCTGGTGAAAAAGCGTTGCAAGGATTGGTGAAGCAAGGCTTATTGAAGGGTGCAAAGGCATGCAAATTGGAATTTTGTGAACACTATGTGCTTGGTAAGCAAACTAGAGTGAAATTTGATACCGTTATTCACCACACTAATGGCACTCTAGATTATGTTCACACTGATGCTTGGGGACCTTCCAAGAATGCACCTTGGGGAGGTTACCATTATTTGGTCTCCTTTGTTGATGACTTCTCTAGAAGAGTATGGGTGTACACCATGAAGCGTAAAGATGAAGTCTTGAAGATATTCCTGAAGTGTAAAGAGATGATTACGCAAATCGATTCGAAAGATCAAGACTCTCTAGAATAGACAATGGTGGTGAATATAGGTCTGATCCTTTCTTGAAAGGTTGTCAAGATGAGGGTATTGTGAGACACTTCACGGTTAGGGAGACACTGCAACAAAATGGGGTGGCAGAGCGCATGAACCGTACTTTGCTTGAGAAAGTTCGGTGTATGTTGTCTAATGCTGGATTAGGCAAGGCGTTTTGGGCTGAGACAATTAGTTATGCAAGCCATCTCATTAATCGGTTGCCGGCTGCTGCGAACGAGGGCAAAACGCCCATGGAGGTATGGTCTGGTAAACCTTGTACTGAATTACAAGTATTTACACATATTTGGTTGTTCTGCTTACTACCATGTCAGGGAAAGCAAGTTGGATCCAAGAGCAAAGAAAGCTATGTTTATGGGCTTTAGCACTGGCATGAAGGGATACCGACTTGGTGTCCAGATGAGAAGAAATTTGTTGTAAGCAGATATGTGACTTTTGATGAGACTGCTATGGTTAATCAGAACAAGCATGAAGATGAAATTGAAGCTACCAATACCATGAGTAGTTCAAAGCAGGTGGAGTTACTAAAGACTCCAGTTGTTCCAGGAAGGTCTGATGAAAAGGACAAAGATGATGAAGAGGAGGCACCTACCCAAGAGCCTCCACAGCAACAAAATTGGGTGTATGCCAAGAAGATGGAATCCTTGGAAAAGGATAATGTAAGATTCGAAGCCAGATTGGTAGCTAAAGGCTATGCTCAGAAGGAAGGCATTGACTACAATGAGGTATTTTCTCCGGTAGTAAAACATTCTTCTATTCGTATTTTGTTGGCTTTGGTTGCGCAGTTTGACCTGGAGTTGGCTCAACTTGATGTCAAGACCGTTTTCTTACATGATGATTTGGAGATCTATATGTCTCAGCCAGAAGGTTTTAGTGTTGCTGGAAAGGAAAATTGGGTTTGCAAATTGCAGAAATCATTGTATGGCTTGAAGCAGTCTCCAAGACAATGGTACAAGCAATTTGATAGGTTGGAGAAGCCAGTTTCGTTGTTCAAGTTTAAGCGTTGCTTGGACTTGATTGGAATTTGTAAAATTTGTTGATTGCCCCTTGGGGGATTGGGAGACGACCATTGGGAGTGTTACTATGAGAGTTTGTTACATGTTGAGCCAAGGTGGAGATTGTTGGAAATTGGCTCAAATGTAAAGAATTTTGGAGTTGCCCATGTGAGTCAAAGTTAGTTGCCCATGTGAGTAAATGTTGGCTTACTATGAGGTCAAAAATGGTGGATTGTTTGGTAGCCAACAAATGAATAGTTGAAGCTTGCATTCACACTCTTGCATCTTTGGCTATAAATTGGAAGCAAATGGTTTCATTTGAAGCATCACACCAAGTGTTGAGTAGAAGAGAAAAATAGCAAGAAAGGCATCTTGCCAAAGAGAGAAACATTTCTCTCTAATTGTTCTTTGCTTTGTATCATTGTTTTCTCTTCAATTGTTGTGAGAGTGAGACTTGGGTGTATTTGGGGCTTTGGGTTTTCTTGAGTGATAAACACTTTGTATACTCTCTTTGATTATAGTGAATTACTCCGTCGTCTCCAAACTGGATGTAGGCATTGCCGAACCAGGATAAATCTTGGTGTTCTTGTTGGTGTTGTTTTGTGTTCCATTTATCTCCTGCCAGGTGTTGTTTATTTTTCACTCACAATTGGTTGACGCTTCCGCACAACAGAGCCATGGTAAGCAACTCTTTCCATTAAAAAGCAGGAGATAAACGGAAGACGTTGAAGGTGGTGCTTATATGTGCTTCAACTTTTCTATTAGCATTTCTCATTGTCTGTTGTAATGTCCATCGCCAGCGGAAAAAGGGATTAGAAGAATTAAAAGGTACATTAGATGGAAACATGGCTGATGCTAATGAATTAATTTATGTAAGATTACCAACTGAAATTTATTGTGTGCGGATGAAGAAAACAGCCAGCATGTACTATTACATGATTTGGCAAGCCCGACCAGCGTCACGATCACAGAAGATAGACAATTGACAAGTTCTGAGGAGCTGGCCTTCATGGATCTAGCTGCTATTAGGGTAGCTACAGATGACTTTTCAGATTCAAACAAGCTTGGACAAGGTGGGTTTGGCACTGTTTACAAGGTAATGCACCATCTTGGGGTACAGTACTAATAGATTCCTCGGACCAAAGTCCCGAAACATGCAACTCATCTGATTTTAAAAATATTGTTTCACAGGGTTTGTTACAAAATGGGAAGGAAGTAGCTGTTAAAAGACTGTCAAGAAAATCATGGCAAGGCTTGGAGGAGTTTAAAAATGAGGTCATACTCATTGCAAAACTTCAACACAGAAACCTTGTGCGGCTCTTGGCATGCGGCTTTGAAGGAGAGGAAAAGCTACTTTTGTATGAGTTCATGCCAAATAAAAGCCTTGATACTTTTATCTTTGGTATGTTTTGTCCACCCTTCTGCCCAATGTTTCTTGCCCTTATATCAATCATTTCGCACAATCACATTTAAATATGCTTCTTTACCCTTAAATCTAAACGCTAAACCTTTATTTACTGCTGAATTTCAGATTCCGAAAGACGAGCTGAACTCAATTGGAAAACATACTACAACATTATTGAAGGTATTGCCAGAGGACTTCTGTATCTTCATGAAGACTCCCGGCTTAGAATCATTCATAGGGATTTAAAGCCCAGCAATGTATTGTTGGACCATGAAATGGTTGCCAAAATATCAGACTTTGGCTTGGCAAGGATATTTTGTGAACGTCAGAACCCCACTAAAACTAGAAGAGTTGTGGGAACATAGTGAGTATGCTTGTTTACATTTATTTAATTTAGAATCCTATATATCACTTCCGGCCACAAGTTTTGATTCTACGTGAGAAGTGAACATTGCTAATAATGCTCATACATGAAACAGTGGATACATGGCTCCAGAGTATGCAATGGAGGGTCTATTTTCTGTAAAATCTGATGTTTTCAGCTTCGGTGTAATCTTGCTTGAGATCATTAGTGGGAAAAGGAATAGTGGATTCTACCTTACGGAACATGCCAAGACACTCATTGCATACGTACGTTTCATTGTCTACTTTGATTACTAGTCTTACTTAACTAATTAGTTTATAATTTCATAAGACATAATTCTGCTTAAACAATCGACAGGCATGGAGACTATGGAAGGCAGGAAAAGAATTGGAATTTGTGGAACCTTTGTTGATGGAATCGTGCACAAAAGCAGAGGTTTTGAGATGCATGCACATTGCGCTTTTGTGCCTCCAGGAAGACCCTGCAGAAAGACCAACCATGTCAGCTGTGGTTGTATTGCTTGGAAGTGAATCAGTTGATCTTCCCGAACCAAAGCAGCCAGCAATATTTGCAGTACGTAGAGTTCTTCCAGTTAATGAGTCTATAACTGATCCTTCTGCAAATGGTCTCACTATGTCCATAATTGCGCCAAGGTGAATCCGTTCGCTTGCTCGTGTAGCAAGATTGTAAATTGAAAACGGCAGTATTTTAGCATTTGGTTTCTTTAGCATGGGAAAGTGATATATGTGATGCATAAAATTAATTGCATGGAAGGTCAGCCATGGCATTGCAATGTTATGTTGTAATAAAAAACAGTTTCTCCATATTGTAAAGTAGTAGAAGCATCACAGACATGCAATGCATGTAGAGTGCGATGCAAGTAATTGACAAGTAGAAAGAGAAGTCATGAAGGTCCGCTTTCTTACGTACTCTCCTTTCAATTATATGTAAAACTCAGTTTGGGATTTTCCTATCTGATTGTAAGAGTGAATTTTGCAGCAAGCAATTTCAGCCATTTCTAATTTCTTCTTGTATGATAAAAAATAATGGTATTTTTTCTTTTGGTTGAAAAGGCTGATATTTCGTAGAAAAACAATCACAAAGAGACATTACAAAGGGTGTGGGAGCAAAGCAGCCCATCTCCCAAAGGAATCCCGATAGAACAGAAACAGAAATAGAGTACTTCAAAACACAGCCCAAATGTGTATTCAATTTAGATTTTAAATGATTTTAAAAGAGTTATAAAGTTGATGGAGTTTAATTGAGTTTAATTGAATTCTACAAACTCCACATAGCTTTTGACTGAATTCATGTATAGATTTTAACTGAGTTTGTTAGAGTTTTATTATTGATTTTAATGGAGTTTATAGCACTCAAAAAACAAAGGGTTTAGGGTTGATGACGGTGGTGGTGATGGCGGTGGCGATGATGGTTTGTGAGTGATGGTGGGGAAGGTTGTGGTGGAGGAGATGGGGGTGGTAGTGGCAATGGCTGTGGGAGTGAGGTGGTGGCGGTGGTGGTGGCGGTGGTGATGATGCTGACAGTGGTTGTGGTGGTGGTGACGGTGGGGATGATAGTGGGGGTGGAAATGGTAGTGGCGGTGGGAGTAAGGGTGGTGGTGGATGTGGTGGTGGTGACAGCGGAAGTGATGGTGATGATGCTAGCGGTGGTGGTTGTGATGATAGGGATGATGGTGGGGCTGGTAGTAGGGGCGGCAGTGAGTGGTGGTGGTGGTGCGGGGGAGTTTTGAATGCACCCAAACTTTTAAGAAGTCTTTTAAAGTCTTGATTAAATACATCTAAATTTGAATGGAATTTTAAAAGTTTGAAATGAATACACCCATAATTTTATAGACTTCTATAAGATCCTAAATGAATACACCTAAACTTTTAAACTTCTTTAAAATCTTTTAAAATCTAAATTGAATACACCCCTCCTAAGACAGATAGTGGAACTAGGGCAACCTAACTCAAAGACAATCTTGATAGTGACAGATGTCGAAACTCCCTTAGAGCATTTCCACCCATTTGTCATGGCAAAAGCTAAGGGGAGGCAAGAGCTATTACTATTCACATGAATAGTGCATGCCTTAGCATTTTTTTTGCTGGTTTTCCACCCATTGCCATAGCAACTCGAGGGGCAACCACTATTCATATGAGATATGATGAGAGAAATTTGTATAGAGTTTTGGTGTGGGAAGTGAAGAATATGACTAGGTATTTATAAATAAAAAAATTCTGAATTTTTTTTTTTTTCAATTTTCTTGTTATTTAAATTGGTTGATTTCGTCACAATGATGTCAGCATTAAATCATCTTGCCCAGGACGGCAACTGAAGCAAGTCTTGCCTTGGGCCTTGCCCAGGCTGATGGAGCCCAACACTTGTCTTGGTAAGCCTTACTCGTTGGAAACAGGATTAGGGGCCTAGAGGGCCTCTTGCTTGGGCTAACCCCTCCCACTGGAAATGCTCTTAGTGTTCCTCATTCATGACCAAGGGGTGGGCATGAAAGGCCATCCCTGCTCAATACATACAAATGTGATGGAGGTTTGGATATCTAGATTTCCATGGCTCATCCTCGATAGTGTCAGTGAGGCCAAATGGTCCGCCACTTGATTTGCCTTCTTTGGGCAGAAATTTGAAAGCCCTAGGCACCCAATAAATATTTATGTAAATTCCCTAGGCAGAAATTCACTTGTATAAAATAAAAATAAATAAATAAGCCTTTTTTATTTAAAACCAATTCAGTTCTAATCTTCTTATCTTATACACGACTAGCACCTAACTTTTAACCGTGGTAGAAATGTAACTTCCGATCAACCTGTGCTCTGCTTCTTTCCTAACCCTCGATATCTACCTCTAGTCGAAATTTTGTCCCGCTTTCAATTTTTGCCGGAGAAAACTATTGAGTGTCTTTCCTATCTCTCAGTCTTCCTTGTTTTCTCTTTCCTTCCTCTCTTCTTTCATTCGTCTTCGTCCCTCTCTTTCCATGCACGGCCCCATCCTTCTCCTCTCTCGCCAAGTAAGTAACCCCCCAGCTCAGCAATGCACACAGCAATAAACCAATGCACGTCCCCAGTCGCTTTCTCTCTCATTTTCTCTGTTCTGAATGGGGTATTTTAACAACAGCATTTGCTTTCGCCTGTTCTTATTTGCAGAGGCCAGAGCTCAAGAAATCAGAAAGCTTCAGGCTTCGTTTGGTATCTGATTTTCATACAGTTTCCATTTGAGAAACGGCAAGTCTTATACATGAGTTGATCCGAGTGTAACCAGCGCCGACGTGATACTGTGAGACCCAATACCCACCCAACATGTACCTTTTCATTCTTTAGAATTTATACCATCTCTTACACTATTTCCTTCTCTCTTTCTTTCACATTCATTTGTTGAGTAGTTGGCCAGAGGTTGAGGGAAATGTTCGGGCCAAAGTGTTGCATATATGGTATTTGATGAAACGTCTAAATGAGATCCAAAGTAAACCAAATACGCTTTAATAGTCTTTTAGACTTCAAAAACAATTTTCAGATACAGTACCAAACATTTCTCAGATTTTGCAGTAACTAAGAATACAGCCCAGATTTTTAGATTGTATTCTGGTTTTTTTTTGTTTTTTGTTTTTTTGTTCTTTGTTTTTTTGGGTAACAGATTTATCCTTGTTTTTGAATAGGAAATTTCAGATCATGAACCAAACTAGCCTTAGTTTGTTTTAGCTTTTTTCTAATCATATCTGCTTATGAGTTGCATTTTTGTCTCCTGCAGTCTGGTCACTCTTCTCCGACCCAACTAGCAATCACCAAGGATCTTGGATTTACAATGTAAGAGTTTTGACTCTCATTTTTAATATTTATATATGCATATTTTGTGGTTTTTTTAGTTTTAGTTTCTAGCTGCTATAATCTGGGTCGGTTTTCTCATTTTGATTCTTTATCAAATGTGGGTGCCATGGTTGTACACAGAGGTCAAAATATTTAGTATATTGGCAAAGCGGTAGGATTTGAGTTAGGCAAAGGGCTATAGTCAGGGGTAGTTATCGGTACAAAAGTGATGCTATTTTATGTTTGTACTCCTGTACTGCATTCTTCTTTTTATTTATGTGTTTAACATCGAGTTAGGCAAACTCACAGAAGTCTCTGAAGCGAAGAAGCCTAATATCTCCAGTGATGGGGATGCTGCCAATTCAACCCCTGAAGTATATCCTCCATCTCTCTCGCCTAAATGCTCGTTATATATCATCAACGCAAGAAAATCTCTCAACAAAGCTCATTCTCTGCCACGACCCCTCCCTACAACAATCTTACATGGAATTGTCACAGGCATTCTATGAAGCCATGAAAGCTTGTGCATCTCTCAAGTCGATACCCATTGCCAGAAAACTCCATGCCCAACTCATTTCCATAGGATTGGACTCTGCTATTTTCCTCCAGAACCATCTCTTGCACATGTACTCTCAATGTAGCTTGATAGAAGACGCTTGTCGGATTTTTTACAGTATTCAGCATCCTAATGTGTTTAGTTGGAATACTATGATCAACGGATTAGCAGATTTGGGTCGGATGAGGGAAGCAAAGATCTTGTTCAATGAAATGCCTGTGAGAGACTCTGTCTCTTGGACTACAATGATGTCTGGCCATTTTAATAATGGGCAACCAGTGGATGCAATTAAAGTTTTTGCTGCAATGGTTCAGAATTGTGAGAGTTTTTCTGACCCATTTTCCTTCTCTTGCGTAATGAAGGCTTGCGGTAGTCTTGGCAACATCAAATTGGCTCTTCAGTTGCATAGTCTTGTGGAGAAGTTAGAATTTGGAAACAACATGACTATTCAAAATTCAATTATTGATATGTACATTAAGTGTGGTGCATTGAGTTCTGCTGAGAAAATGTTTTTGAGGATCCCAAGTCCTAGTTTGTTTTGTTGGAACAGTATGATCTTTGGTTACTCTAAACTTTATGGGGTTCAAAGGGCTCTTCATATGTTTTTTCAAATGCCTGAACGTGACTGTGTGTCTTGGAACACCATAATTTCAATCTTTTCTCAGCATGGGTTTGGGGTTCAGAGTCTCAGTATGTTTGTTGAGATGTGGAACCAAGGTTTTAGACCAAATTCTATGATATATGCCACCGTACTTAGTGCATGTGCAAGCATATATGATCTGGAATGGGGTACCCATTTGCATGCTGGGATCATCCGTATGGAACCAAGTCTTGATGTCTTCGCAGGTAGTGGACTGATTGATATGTATGTGAAATGTGGACACTTGCATTTTGCACGGCAGGTGTTTAACAACATGACAGAACACAATGCAGTTTCTTGGACTTCTTTGATCAGTGGAGTTGTCCAGTCTGGACTTGAGGACGAAACTTTAGTACTGTTTAACCAAATGAGAAAGGCTCCTATTTCCTTGGATGAGTTTACTCTCGCAACAGTTATTGGGGTTTGTTCAGGCCAAAAGCATGTTTTAGTTGGGGAACAGCTCCATGGATATACAATCAAGGCTGGAATGATCTCTTCTATTCCTGTAGGGAATGCTCTTGTTACGATGTATGCAAAGTGTCAAAATACTCATAAAGCAAATCAGACATTTGAGTTGATGCCATTCAAAGATATAATATCATGGACAGCAATGATCACGGCATTCTCTCAAGTTGGTAATGTTGAAAAAGCTCGAGAGTATTTTGATAAAATGCCACAGCGGAATGTCATAACTTGGAATTCAATGTTAGCAACATATTTTCAAAATGGTTTTTGGGAAGAAGGCCTAAAATTGTATATTCTAATGCGAAGGGTAGAGGTTAACCCTGATTGGGTCACCTTAGTAACTTCAATCAGCGCATGTGCTGATTTAGCAATATTAAAACTTGGGATCCAAATTATAGCTCAAGCTGAAAAAATAGGGCTTGGTTCTAATGTTTCTGTCAATAATAGCATTGTTACTTTGTATTCACGATGTGGGCGAATTGAAGTAGCAAAAAGAGTGTTTGACTCAATATGTGACAAAAATTTGATTTCTTGGAATGCGATTATGGCAGGATATGCCCAAAATGGTGAAGGTAGGAAAGTGATTGAGATTTTTGAGAATATGTTGAAAATGGACTGCACACCTGATCATATAAGTTATGTATCTGTTCTATCAGGATGTAGCCATTCAGGGCTCGTAATAGAGGGGAAACACTACTTCAGTTCCATGACTGAAGATTTTGGCATCAATCCAACATGTGAGCATTTTGCTTGTATGGTAGATCTACTTGGCCGGGCGGGGTTATTAGAGGAGGCCAAGAATTTGATTGATACAATGCCCTTTAAGCCAAATGCTGCTATATGGGGGGCTCTGCTTGGCGCATGTCGGGTTCGTCGCAATTTAAAGTTAGCAGAAGTTGCAGTGAGAAATTTGCTTGAATTAGATATAGATGATTCTGGGAGTTATGTCCTTCTGGCTAATATATATTCTGATTGTGGACAATTAGAAGCTTTTGCGGATGTGAGAAAAGAGATGAGAAAGAAAGGAATTGAGAAAAAACCTGGTTGTAGCTGGATAGAGGTCAATAATAGGATACATGTGTTCACTGTAGATGACACCCATCATCCACAAATGAAGGACATTTATGGAATACTTGACGAGATAATTAAGAAGATAGAAGATACTGGTTGCTATGTCAATCCAATTAGCTCATTTCTTTCTCAGCGTTATCAAAGAGAAAAGCTTGATGTTGCTGTTGAGCTGCTTAGAGTGCCTGCTTGATGCCTATCTGCATAATGTGAAACCTTCAAGTTTCCCATGATTGTCACTTGATAATGAAGCTGATTTCCCTTGATACCTCAAGGGAGCTTATAGTGCTGGATAGATGCCGGTTTCATCATTTGAAAGGTGGATTTTGCTCCTATGGAGATTACATGTGATCTCTGGTATGGAATATATTCTCTTACTATCTATGCATTTATCCTCTGTTCCTTGTGGCTACTGTTATCACTAGTTGTTTGAGGAAGACCACTTGTTTCAAGTAGATCTATTACTCTGTGACACATTTATTTACACTCATTTATGTATTCATCCACTAATAGTGAGTTTCTCTTTATGGACTGCACCCTGAGAAAATAATGAGACCAGAAAAATTGATGGTTCATTTACACCTCTGTTTTGCAGAATGTGATTCTCTAGCCTTCACCTTGAAGACACGACAAAGTGATGGCTCTTTTGGTAAACAATCCTTTTTATCCTCCTGAAAGTTATGTTCTTTTTTTCCATGTTCCTCTTGAACTATTACTCATGAATCATGATATCTAATATTACAGACGAGTTTCTTTATCAGCGGTGACAGTGGTCCACATGTTCAGCATTGATTTGATGGCCCATGTAAGGTACTTAAATTTGAAAATTTGCAAGCTTTCTTATCACTTCAACTGGAAATATATTTTGTTCCCTTTGCACATTTTCAGTCTTTGTTAGTCTCGTATTTTAACAAGGTTAAACAAATGGTTATACATTAGCGTTTTGGACATAATATTTCTATGGAAAAAAATGTGTACTAATTAACCAAAAGAGTGGGAATAAGCATTTGGACATAAGATGTTTGATGTGTACTAGTTAAACATCATTAGATGTCTTTAGAAATCTGCATACGTTGTTGAATGTTACTATTATTAGTTGTAGCGTTATATGATTCATACAAAACTATAGCATATTGGCACTAACATGGCTGGCTATAGGGTTATTTTTAAAAAGCAGAAATCAAAATCCAAAGATATATTGAACTTGGGTTGTGTTTAGATGTGTGGATTTAAAATGATAGATAACGAGACTACTTAAATTTGACTATTTAAGATAGGATGGATTTCAAAACTTTAGAGAAAAAAAATCATTTCAATTTTTCTCCCTGAATCACTTAAATATATAAATTTCATTTTTTTATTTTTAAATTTCCTGTTTTTTTAACATTTGATGCAAGCAATTAAATAGGTAATCAAATCCAAATCTCCCATTGCAAATCCATATAAGGCAACCTTAGTGTTTCAAACAAAAAGTAAAGAAAGAAAAAATGTTTTTCTTTTTCAATTTAGTTTTGATGCAGGATTCACATTGCTTAACTTTTTCTTTCCCCCTCTCTTTTCTTTTCTTTTTATTTTTCCTTTTCCAGACCATTGTTTCTTTTCAAACCCTTGTTTCTTAGCTTTCCTAGTTTCGGTTTTTATTTTTCTTCTAAAAAAATCGTTTCTTTAGGTCACTCTTCTTTGTGTTTCAAGTGATCTATCTTTGACTATACTCAATTGCTTGCTGTATTGAGTATTAACTGCTTAATTTCAAGCAGCAAACTAGATGGTATGTTGCTGCCGCCCACACCCAACTGCATGTCCTTATCTTGCACTCACATAGTTTTAATCCTTGCTTCTTCTGATGCGTTGTTTTGTCCCACGGTATGTGTTGAAATTCAGTAAATATTTTTCATCTAGAACTCAGCATATGAGGTATGCCAGGTATAATGTAATCATGCCTTTGTTGATTTCATATTGCAGAAACCCATGTTCTGGTGCTAGTTGATGCAATTTTGAATAATTAATAGAGCCTCTAGCATGCAGTTCCACCTTCATATGATCCACACGGGCACTGAGCCCTCTGATTTGCTTGACTTATGAATGGAACATTCAGATTTTTCAAGCAACATTTTAAAGTTCCCACCCATTAATGTGAATTTCTCATGGTTTTTTTTTCTTTGTAGGTACCAATTTCTGAGTTTGGATGTCATAAGGAATACCAGTCATGGTCATTAAACTCGCCAAAACGAGTTAATTTACAACGCCATGGGACCTTGGTTCTCAATGAGAAGTGAAAAATAGGACTGCTTGCTTCATAAATATTTTTGCGCAGTCCACGATTGGCTGCCAATAGCTCAATGCAAGCCAGTGGGAGAAGCCAAAATGTGTTTGTTTTGTTACATCCATTTTGAAAAGTAAAGGGGTTTGTAGATCTGGTGGTTAAGATAAAGAACAGTAACCTAACCTTTAGTGGTTGTTAAATGCGCATTAAATCCCTTTTCCCTTCATTTAAGCTGACAATCTCAATTAACCTGTAAATTGTGCTTCACCCGATTTTAAAAATACCCTTGTTTTTCCTACAAAAGAGGCTAAGGCCAGGGAAAAGGGTGGCGATCGCCCGAACATTGGCTTGAGCTTGCTTGAGATGCGGGATAAGTGCTCTATAACTAAAACATCGATTTCAGGGGTAAATGATTTTACCCACTGAAAGTTGTACGCCAGTTAATGTGTGTACTATTAAACCCAAACATCGAATTTCTAATGAATGACTTCAATAAGCAACCAAGGATTGAGAGAACCCAGAATTATTATATGAGCCAATAAATTGTAAGAACACCCACTGCTGCTGCCATAACATGATTGATTAGAGCATAAATTCCAATTACACGTTGGATTTTTAATCTTAGTGTTCTTTCGCCCCCTTAAACTATGTTGAATTTAGCATCAACTCGTCTATTAATATACTAGGAAGATTAGATCCTGGTCCTACATCCATTTTCCTCTACAAAAGTTCAATAACCTTTTGCCAACGGTGTCTAACCTAGTGAAAAAGGATCTTGATTTACAGACCAAAGGTCTGTGTGTGTATCAAAAAACATTATCATTATAGTTTAGACCATCGCTTGTCCTGAAAAACGGCTCAATAACTTTTCTCGTCAAAAAAAAAAAAAAAGAAGATAGAAGATAGTTTCTGTTTGGGCTTCGGGCCTCAAATTACAAAGGAAAAGAAGCCCAGACAATAAGAAAGAAGAGAGTTTTAGATGTCCTTAGAACCCGACTCAGATGCTACGAGAACTTCCATTTTCAAGAAATAAAAAATATATATATAAAATCGAAGATAAACAGAGACTTGCGGTCTCTCTTGTTCTTCCGAATTTGCATATTCTCCTTGTTTTGCGAAAGCTCTTGTCTGGTAAGTGGACTGAAATTATTCTTGGCTCACGGTTCCGTACTTATTGTTCTCTTTATTTTCAATTCCAATTTCAGTTTGAGTTTGGTTCATTCTTCATTTCGTTTTTGGGTCATTGCTCATTTCAGTTTGAGTTTGGTGATCTTTTGCAAATGGTTTGTTTGAATTGGAACAGAATGCCATATAAATTTTTCATTTTGAATGCCCATATCTGGGTTACGTCTATTTTGCATTAATTTCTTCTGTGATTGGTTATTAAATTGTTGTTTTTTTTAGGAGAGGGAGCCATAGCATCCCTCCGCCTTTTTTTAATTAGCTGTGGGAGGACTTCAGGTGGGCTTAGCCTTGCTCATCTTAGTGAGTGGATCGGTTTTGATAGATTCAGTGTTTATTTTATTAGAATTATTTCCATTATCAGATTTTAGTATGTGATCTTTCACTCAGATTTATAGCATGTTCTTATCATATTGTAAATACCTGCATGTCACTTCTAAGGGGGAGGGTGCTCGTGTACCGGTTTTGAAACTAGTACTGATGATAAGATATATTTTATTATGTAACACAATTGTTTCATTTAAAATTGTATTTTCATGTAAGCCAAATATGAATCCTACAAGATGATTTTCAAAACGAGAACATTTTTTTTGCTTTTCCTTCGCAATGGAAGTTCCGGACAAGTATTGCTGAGATTGTTGATTTTGCCTCAAAAGGACATTAGCATTACTTAGATTGTTGATTTTGCTTTTCCCACTTTTTAAGTGATTTTCCAATGTGAATAAGGTGTGGGACACAGTAGACTACCTAGAATGAAATGATCATGCAATTTTTGAGTGTCCACGTATATTTGCACACTTAGCTTCTGATGACTGTTGGAGTAATAGCTACACTATGTAGGATAAGGAACTAAATGCTAGTACGTATTTAAAGTACCTTGATAATGTGCACTGTTAGACATGGATAGTCAAACTAAAATAATGAAAAGTCTTCTATCAGAGCTAGAGAAGCGTCATGTATGAGTACTTTGTCAGTGAATTAAACACCTCTACTGAGAGAAGCAAGTGTCCTCCATGACATTTGCAATTACCTCAACAGTTCTCATTTCCAAGGAAATTTTAGTATTTTCCTATCTTTTTCTACCGTTTCTACAGAAAAAGAACCACTCAGTTTTACTTGGCTTCTGACTAATCATCCCTTAGAACTTGTTGAAAATTGGCTCAAATTGAATCACTTTGGAGTTGCCCATGTGAGTCGGTGTTGGCTTGCAATCTTTGTCAAAATTGGATGGCTGGTTTGGTGGCACAAATTGGTGGACTTTTGGTAGCCATCCATGAGTTTGGTAGCCAACATTTGAATAGTTTAAGTTTGCATTCTCTTGCATCCGTGGCTATATAAAGGGGCATAACATGCAAGAGTGGTTCATGACTTAGTTCATGGCTTTGTTGAGAGTGCATCTAAGAGAGCATTCCCACCGAGTGAGAGAAGAAAAATAGCAAGAAAAGCATTTTGCCAAAGAGAAAAATTGTTCTTTATTTGGTATCTTTGTTTTTCTCTTTTTTCAATTATTGGGGATGCTCTCTTAGATGCACTTAGCTCCCAATAAAGCAATGAACCACTCTTGCATGTTATGCCCCTTTATATAGCCAAAGATGCAAGAGTGTTAATGCAAACTCAAATTATTCAAATGTTGGCTACCAAACTTAATCATGGATGGCAACCAAAAGTCCATCATTTTGTGCCACAAGAGTTGGCTACCACAATGGATGGCTAAGTGCATCTAAGAGAGCAATGTGAAGTTATGGATGTGTTATATCAACAAGAGTTGGATATTGTTTCAGCTGGATAATTCTATTGGTCAATGTGTTGTTGGATATGTAGATTCTGATTACACAGGTGATTTGGACAAGCGTAGGTCCACTGCAGGTGGTGTATTCACTCTTGTTGGAGGTCCATATGTTGGAGATCGACTTTGCAATATACAGTTGCTTTGTTGACTATTGAGGTGGAATACAAGGCTTGGAAGAGAAGCTATCGGCTTCAAGGGTTGCTTGATGACTTAGGGGTTCAACAGGACCATGTGGATGTTCATTGTGATAGTCAGAAGTGCTATTTATTTAGTAAAGAATCAAGTTCATCATGCACATACAAAACACATTGATGTGAGCTTTCATTTTGTTTGTGAGATTATTGACGAAAGAGATATTCATCTTCAAAAGATTGAGACCGTTGTGCAAGTTTAAGCATTGTTTAGACTTGATTGGTTTTTGTAAAATTTGTTGATTGCCCCTTAGGGGATTGGGAGACTACCATTAGAAGTGTTACTACAAGAGTTCATTACATTTTGAGCCAAGATGAAGATTGTTGAAAATTGGCTCACATTGAATGACTTTGGAGTTGATCATGTGAGTTAATGTTGGCTTGTCATCTTTGTCAAAATGGGGTGGCTTGTTTGGTGGCACAAAATGGTGGATTTTTTATAGTCATCCATTGTTCAGTTTGGTAATCAACATTTGAATAGTTTAAGTTTGTATGCCATCTTAGCTATATAAAGGGGCATAACATGCAAGAGTGGTTCATGACTTTGTTGAGATCTAAGAGAGCATCCCCAACAATTGAAAAAGAGAAAAACAAAGATACAAAGTAAAGAACAATTTGAGAGAATTCTCTCTTTGGCCGAATGTCTTTCTTGCTATTTTTCCTCTTCTCTCACTCGATGGGGATGTTCTCTGAAATGCACTCAGTTCCCAACAAAGTCATGAACCTCTCTTGCATGTTATGCCCCATTATTAGCCAAATATGCAAGAGTGTGAATGCAAACTCAAACTATTCAAATGTTGGCTACCAAACTCAACAATGGATGACTATCAAAAGTCTACGCCACCGCATTTTGACAAAGATGGCAAGCCAACATTGACTCACATGGGCAACTCCAAAGTCATTCAATTTGAGTTAATTTTCAACAATCTCCACCTTGACTTAAAATGTAACAAACTCTCATAATAATACTCCTAATGGTAGCATCTCAATCCCCTAAGGGGCAATCAACAAATTTTAACAATCAAATCTAAGTAGTGCTTAAACTTGCACAACGGAATTGGCTTTGTCAACCGCAGGATTGTCAGGAGTCCCAATATTTTGAAGAAGAATATCTCCCTTTGTCAATAATCTTACGAACAAAACCTCAGGTCAATGTGTTTTGTACGTGCATGATAAACTTAAATCTTTGGCTATATAAAATGGCATAACATGCAAGAGTGGTTCATGGCTTTGTTGGGAACTAAGTGCATCTCCACCGAGTGAGAGAATAGGAAAAATAGCAAGAAAGGCATTCTGACAAAGAGAGAGAAATCTCTCAAATTGTTCTTTGTTTTTCTCTTTTTTCAATTGTTGTGAGAGTGTGACTTGGGTGTATTTGGGGTTTTGGTTTCTTGAGTGATAACACTTTGTATACTCTCTTTTTATTATAGTGGATTACTCTTGCGTCTCCAAATTGGCTGTAGGCATAGCCGAACCAATATAAATCTTGTTGCTTTGTTCTTTTATCTCCCGCCAGTTGTTCACTTTCATCAACTTACACTTTTTAGTTGACGCTTCCACACAACATAACTAACATTTAAAGTATGTTTTGGTCCACTGCGTCAAAGAAATTTGAATGATCTAACCTGTAAGTTGGCAATGTTCTACGAGCATGGTAGTCATATAATTATGTACTGTTCGTATGATGGGCCAGTAACCTTTAGGGATTTAAAATTGCATAAGTTGCTTTCTTAGATTTCATGACATGTGCATAAAGATTGGTGCCTTGTTTCAGACTTATCATTAGCAAGTTTTTGAAGCAGCATATAACTTATACTGTTATTACACTTACTATTATGATTATGGTTGTAATTGGTCAAAATATTTAAGAAACAGTGTTTAAGAAGGCTGCTGAGATCATATGGTTTAAACATGCTGTGCGACTTCTTTTTTTATTTTAATTTTTAACTTCTGCGTTGGTAGTTGATGCAATTTTGAATAATTAATAGAGCCTCTGGTATCCGCATTTCAGTTCCACCTTCATCTGATCCGCAAGGGCACTGAGCCCTCTGATTTGCTTGACTTATGAATGGAACATTTAGATTTTTCAAGCAACATTTTAAAGGTCCCATCCATTAATGGGAATTTCTCATGGTTTTTTTTCTTTGTTTTTATTTTTCTTTGTGGGGACCAATTTCTGGGTTTGAATGTCATAAGGAATACCAGCCATGGTCATTAAACTCGCCAAAACGATTTAATTTACAATGCCATGGGACTTTGGTTCTCAATGAGAAGTGAAAAATGGGACTGCTTGCTTTCATAAATATTTTTGCGCGTTCCACGATTGGCTGCC
Source organism: Prunus fruticosa (assembly GCA_018703695.1). Lineage (NCBI taxonomy): Eukaryota > Viridiplantae > Streptophyta > Magnoliopsida > Rosales > Rosaceae > Prunus > Prunus fruticosa. The sequence goes on from CM031922.1 coordinate 16,805,565, forward strand.
AATAGCTCAATGCAAGCCAGTGGGAGAAGCCAAAATGTGTTTTATACAGCCATTTTGAGAAATTACTTGTAGTGGCAACGGGCGTGTAGATCTAGTGGTTAAGATAAAGAGCAGTAACCTAACTTGTAGTGGTTGTTAAATGCATTAAATCTCTTTTCCCTTCATATAAGCTGACAATCTCAATTAACTTGTAAATTGTGCTTCACTCGATTTTAAAAAGGAAGGTTCACTATTTTACCCAATATAATAGCCTAAATTATTTATAAAAAAATCTATGTGAAATGGACTTTACGAACACACCCAAAACTCATTTACAACATAACAAAAGAGCTTTTAACTTCTTTTAAATTACAAAATTGTCATTGATTTCTTTAAACAAACTCAATCCCACAACCTCATAAATAAGCCCAAAACACTTATCTCTTTTTAAAATACCATTGTTTTTCATACAAAAGAGGTTAAGGCCAAGGAAAAGGGTGGCGATAGTCCGAACATTGAATCCCGCACCTCAAGCAAGCTCAAGTCAATGTTCGTCTATTAATAAACTCTGTGAATTTAGCATCAATTCGTCTGTTAATAAACTAGGAAGATTAGATCCTGGTCCTAAATCCATTTTCCTCTACAAAAGTTCAATAACCTTTTGCCAACAAGGAGTCTAACCTATAAAAAAAAGGTCTTGACTTATATATCAAAATTCTGTGTGTATATAAAAAAATCTTATCCTTATAATTTAGATTATCGCTTGTACTGAAAATGGCTCAATAACTTTTTTGTAGAATTAATTTCAAGATTTTCTATTTAAACCCTGCACTTCTCTTTATTTACCCAAATACTTAAATCATTAAGTTGTAAGTTTTTATATTGTGTAAAAAGATAAAAAAAGGTTATCCAACTTAATACTTAACCCTACTACAACATCTATACACACCCCTCACACAACCCACCCCACCACTCTTTATATTAAGTTTTAGAAAAATACAAACTCATATTGGCAGATTACTCTTCTCCTTAAAGATATAAAACGTTGAGGAGCCTATCTCTTTAAAATCTGTGTAGGAGCTGAATGGAAAGGCTTGTTGATTGCTTGACTGCAATGATCTTATTCTTTTCCCTTTGTTGATTGCTTGGCTGTTGATTGCTTAGTTGTTCTAATTTTTATTTAAAATTTTATATTTACTTGACATTTTATATGCTCAAAAGTAAACAGTAGATGATTATTGTACCTTTGTGTAAGTGAAATTTGTTCTTGCCGAGGTAAGTTGCACCTTCTTGTCTACAATGAAAATAAATATCTCCTCATTTAATTTCTAATTTAGAAATCTTTATTTGGTGTAGGATCTTTTTCCATTGACAATAAACGATATACTGTAATAGTTAGCAAGTCTGTTTGTCTTGCAACAAGCACATGGGCCTTCATCTTCTTCTCAAAAAATAGGGGCCTTCTTCATCTTTTCTCCCACTATTCAATTTAGATATATGCTTTTTTCATAGTTTGTAGTAGGAAGATAGTGGGGTGTAAATAGAAAATAGATATTTAGTCATATACCCAATCCTAGACATGTATTTATAAAAATACCCAACCACTATTTAAACATAGAAACACACCCAAAATCAACCTCACAATCAACAATTGTATATTTTTTGGGTATGTTTATAAATGAGTTTTGAGTGTGTGTAATGATGGGTTTTGGGTATGTTTATAAAGTGTTTTGGGTGTTGGGTATTTTTATAATTTCAGCCCCCATTTTGGGTATTTTAGTGAAACTCCCAATAGAAAAACCCTTTTATTTTATTTTATTTTTCCAACTTGGGGTGTATTTTAGGGTAGTTTGGGAAGATAGTGGGGTTTTCTTAGAAATTGTAAAAATTTAAATTAGAAATTTGGGTGAACTTATAACATCCTTAACAAAAAGAAGTGTGGGTCTAAATAGAAAATCTCTTAATTTCTTGAACGATTCTCGTCCCAAAAAATAAAAAAAAGATAGAAGATAGTTTTTGTTTGGGCTTCGGGCCTCAAATTACAAAGGTGAAGAAGGCCAAACAAAAAGAAAGAAGAGAGTTTTAGATGTCTTTTAAACCCGACTCAGATGCTACGAGAACTTCCATTTTCAAGAAATAAAAAATATATATATATAATCGAAGATAAACAGAGAATTGCCGTCTCTCTTGTTCTTCCGAATTTGCATATTCTCCTTGTTTTGCGAAAGCTCGTCTGGTAAGTGGACTGAAATTATTCTTGGCTCACGGTTCCGTACTTATTGTTCTCTTTGTTTTCAACTCCAATTTCAGTTTGAGTTTGGTTCATTTCGTTTTTGGGTCATTGCTTATTTCAGTTTGAGTTTGGTGATCTTTTGCAAATGGTTTGTTTGAATTGGAACAGAATGCCATATAAATTTTTCATTTTGAATGCCCATATCTGGGTTACGTCTATTTTGCATTAATTTCTTCTGTGATTGGTTATTAGATTGTTGTTTCATTTAGGAGAGGGAGCCATAGCATCCCACCACCTTTTCGTAATTAGCTGTGGGAGTACTTCAGGTGGGCTTAGCCTTGCTCATCTTAGTGAGTGGATCAGTTTTGATAGATTCAGTGTTTATTTTATTAGAATTATTTCCATTATCAGATTTTAGTATGTGATCTTTCACTCAGATTTATAGCATGTTCTTATCATATTGTAAATACCTGCATGTCACTTCTAAGGGGGAGGGTGCTCGTGTACCGGTTTTGAAACTAGTACTGATGATAAGATATATTTTATTATGTAACACAATTGTTTCATTTAAAATTGTATTTTCATGTAAGCCAAATATGAATCCTACAAGATGATTTTCAAAACGAGAACATTTTTTTTGCTTTTCCTTCGCAATGGAAGTTCCGGACAAGTATTGCTTAGATTGTTGATTTTGCCTCAAAAGGCCATTAGCATTACTTAGATTGTTGATTTTGCTTTTCCCACTTTTTAAATGATTTTCCAATGTGAATAAGGTGTGGGACACAGTAGACTACCTAGAATGAAATGATCATGCAATTTGTGAGTGTCCACGTATATTTGCACACTTAGCTTCTGATGACTGTTGGAGTAATAGCTACACTACGTAGGATAAGGAACTAAATGCTAGTACGTATTTAAAGGACCTTGATAATGTGCACTGTTAGACATGGATAGACAAACTAAAATAATGAAAAGTCTTCTATCAGAGCTAGAGAAGCGTCATGTATGAGTACTTTGTCAGTGAATTAAACACTCTACTGAGAGGAGCAAGTGTCCTCCATGACATTTGCAATTACCTCAACAGTTTTCATTTCCAAGGAAATTTTAGTATTTTCCTATCTTTTTCTACCGTTTCTACAGAAAGAGAACCACTCAGTTGTACTTGGCTTTTGACTAATCATCCCCTAGAACTAACATTGAAAGTATGTTTTGGTCAATTACATCTAAGAAATTTGAATGAGTATCAAACTTGTTGTATGCTGGCAATGTTCTACGAGCATGGTAGTCATATAATTATGGTCTGTTCGTATGATGGGCCAGTAACCTTTGGGGATTTATAATTATATAAGTTGCTTTCTTAGATTTGGTCACATGTGCATAAAGATTGGTTCCTTGTTTCAGACTTATCATTGGCAATTTTTTGAAGCAGCATACTGTTATTACACTTGCTATTATGTTATGGTTGTAATTGGTCAAAAATTTAAGAAACAGTGTTTAAGAAGGCTGCTGAGATCATATGGTTTAAACATGCTGTGCGACTTTTTTTTTTTTTTTTTATAACTTCTGTGTTGGTAGTTATGATTTTTCCAAATCCTTAGGACTTTTCAGTTATTCGCATTAGTCTTTGTGTAATCTTAAAAGCCTAGGCACAGAAAATTATCAGCGAATTACTAATCCACCCACGTGTTTGCTCCATTCACATATTGCTATATTTGAAAACTGTGGCTCGATGTAGCCTGCAAAACTCTGTTATGATTGTCTTCCTTTTTTACGAACTTTAACATGACTCGTTTGTTTAGATAGTCAGAAAGGGAAAAAGAAAAAGGAAAACAAAGGTTGTGCCGCTGTTTTTTCACTGATTAAATTTATGTGTCATCAACTAACTGACTGCATTTTCTGAAGCTGGCTTAGTTCTCCAAACATGGGAAACAAGCCTGTGAAGCAAGAAAGCGAAGAAATTTTCTTGAAAGTTGTTCCTCCGTTGGACCGTACATATGTTAGGTGGCTTGCTCGAGATCTTGAGAGGATTCACGGCTTTACACCAGCTAAACCTCATGCTGTGAAGCCCCCAGATCATTATATAGAGTACATGCATCTGAATGGATGGTTGGATGTGGACTTGGCTGATCCTGATTTAGCCCATTTATTCAAGTAGATAGTGAAGGTGATGTACTTAAAAGAAATATTTGGGGGGAAAAAGGATTTCCTTTGAACTAGATCATTGTTTAGTATTACTGGATTGGAATTTGAGTATATATCATGAGTTGTAAGATACCGTAAATTTATATTTGAATGAAGCATCTCAAATCAAAACTCCAATTGATGAAATTTATAGTTTGGATAAAAATAAAACCCCAACTTTACAATCTGTAGAAGATGCTTCAAAATTATTTACATTTGAATTTTCATGATATGAAAGTTTCTCATGTTCACCACGACAGTAGCAACATCACATCAGGTTTACAAATCATTACCAAGTCGCATTTACATATCTCTTACGCATGCGTCAATTATTGGACCTAGAAAGGAAGCTATTTCTTCTGTTTCGGGCATTCCCCAAATGTACAATTGGAAGGTATTTAGGTATTAAAAATATATATCATTTGCTGGCTTCACAACTTTCCCAGGCTGGGAAATTGGTTCTTATTAAGGTCTAAAATATTAATAATATTAACGAAAATTATTGCTTTTTTGAGAGAGGATATTTTGGAACCTATCCATCTAATTATTGATAATTCCAAGGATAATATAGGAAAAATTTCGGTGCCAAGAATTTCATTCTCTTCATCAGCATTTGGACAAAGTATCAATATCGATAATATCAAGATATGTACATGGAATGGGAAAAAAAAAAACCCCACAGCCGTGATCTCATATACATATGGGTGACATGTGAACAATTACATGCAAAATTATTATGGGTCTTGAGATGCGGAAAGTTTTGTGAACATCTAATATACATATGACATGTGGAAATATTTTATTTTATATACTATGTGTATTGGAGAATATTTTTATATGTCCCATGTGTATATTGGATGGTACTGAAACATACAAAAATTACTCAAATAAAAATGCCCTTTATATTATTCAAGACTCTCCCTTTTTATTTTTTGTTTTGCCGGAGTTTAATAAATTAGACCCAAATTCAAGCCCATGAACTTCAACTTGGGCCCAAACATCAAAATTCCTTCACACCATTGAATTGTTTGTTTTTCTTTTTTCCTTTTTAAAATTAAGATAATTTTTTTATATAAAAAAATTGAGAGATTGCTTGGTTAAAAACACTGGACTTTGCAGTCACAATATAATTGGTTAGACATTTCCTGATTTTTGTATAACACACAAAAAAATATATATATAAAATCGGTAAAACACCGATAATAAATAAACTATTCTTTGATAAGCAAATAATAAAAAGAAAAAAGAAAAACGAGGGTAAGTGCTTCCCTCCATATCTATATCCGAACCAAATTCCCTCCTTCTTTCCTTTCCCTCGTTTTCTGCTCTCTCTCTCTCTCTCCCTCTCTCTCTCTCTCTCTCCCGCTTTTTTATTTTATTTTTCCCAAACACCAGATCTCACCTTCTCACCCACTCCCCCTACCTTCGCCTCCAAACTTTCCCTCCATTTTCTCCCCCCACTTTTTCTTTTCGTTTTTTTTTCAATTCCCTCTCGATCTCTTCCTTTCTCCTTCCCTCCACCAAACCCGCCCAACCCACAATCCGGTTCGGGTCGCTGGATGTCGGGCTCTCGGGCTCATGACCCGCCGGCTCAACCGCCCCAGCCGATCATGCAGCAGGCCCTCAAGCGGCAGCTCGCCTTCTCCTCCATGAAACCGCCGTTTTCAGCTGCAGCAGACTACCACGGCTTCGTTCCCGACCCTCGCCAACTCACTGATTCAGAAGCTTATGGCATATACGTTAAGCCCTCTGTGAGTTTTTGTCTCATTAATCTTGTTTTTTCGTTTTACTGTCATTTGTTTATGTATTTATGTGTTTATTTTTTTTTTGGACTATTTTGTTGGAGATCTGCTTGATTAGTGAGTGTAATTACTCATTTGGGTTTTAGTTTACTGAAATTAGTTATTGGAATTAGTACTAAAGGTTAGGATTTGTGGAAATTGTTTGGTTTTTATGTTAATAATTGTGATTTTAGGTGAAATTGAAGATTGTATTAGTGTGTAATTACAGTTGTTCCTAATATCAGTTTTGAGATGATCGATGAAGTATGTGGTATGGAAATTCTATTGGTGTGATTACAGTTGGGAAAGAATAAGATCTAAACTATGGTAGTCTTCACTCCCAATCAACAAGGGCAGATCTTATTGGTAAAAGAGGAAAAGAATGAAAAGGCACATTAGGTTTTTGGTAATTAGGTGCAAATAATGATTCGTCAACGTATTCTTTACATTTGTTTATATAGTATTTTATTACAATCTAGAAATTAAAATCTTATTATGCCTGGACCCCTTACATTCACTAGTGGACTTGTGTTTGCATGGCAAGTGCATCGATTTACACTCTGGCATGTTTTGTACTTTGCTTGCATTACGAGTAGTATTTTGGTGAGTTGAATGTATAGAAACTAATTGAGGTAGGTTTTCGTTTCCCAAGTTGGCTGTTTCATTGGGCCAGTATCATTAAAGCTTCTGAATCCACAATGAAATATGTATGATTTATAGAGTTGCTATTACTGTTCTATGTACATATACTTGCTGGCGTGATCTTTTAGTGGCAGTACTACCTTTTGAGTAAGTTGAAATGATTGTCTAGCATCTATTCGTAATCTAATTTTGGAGTGGTTCTGTGGGAGGTGCTTTTGAT